>CM052333.1:7658151-7675265 GCA_028455615.1 Lasioglossum zephyrum
GAGAATATTGGCCCACTATTTCGAAACAATATAAATTGAGCATTGATTGCAGCAACTAATGAGGATTACAGAATTTCTCCGTATTTGTTCATTGTGCTCGGGGATAACGAAGAATCTTAGATCGTTACCTGAAAACAATCCAAATTAGCCGTTGATTGCAGAAACGAATGGGAATCGCAGAACTTTTTTCGGAATGCTTATATACCGTGGCAAAGAATGCAGAGCTATTAGTTCGGAAGAAAATTGTGCATCGATCATAAAACCCAACGAGGGTCGCATAATTCTCCCGAATACGTATGTTGCGCAAACAATGTCGAGCTATTAGTTCGGAACAAAATTGAGCATCGTGGAATCGAACGAGACGCGTCGCATGATTTCTCCGTACTCGTGCATTATGGTTAGGGAAGAATGTTGGGCACTGGGCAGCCTGTTGACACGTTGAGTCTCCTAAAGTGAAGAGTCGTATAATCGATGACCATGGGTGCCTGTGTAGTCCTCTTTTGGTAAAACCGTTGAAAGACGTGTTCATCAACCTCTCCCGGGTCAGTGGAACGTGGCTTATTCGAAGTAACTTATGCCACTTTCACGCGATAGCCGCGGACCATCGATTCGTCGAAGCCGACGTTAATTTAGCCGAAGATGGTCAATCTATGACGTGCAAATTCCTGAATGGGTTGTGCAAGCTAAAGAATAATTTGCAACCTCGATCCGCGACACAAGAGCCGCGGACGTGACGGGATTTCTTGTCGGTCCTCGATCACTCCTACAATCTCCATAATCTGTTTTGATCCTCTAGCAAAAAGGAAAACAACAAACAAATATGAAACGTTAAGGGATGTGATTTTCGGTGGAATAAATCAGTTTAGTGAAATAGGTAACTTTTCAAAAAAATTATTTTATTTTAAAACAGCTAATAGATAACAGCACCAGGCATATCCTGTCTAAACCGACTCTGATCGTCTTTTTGATTGCCAATCGTCACTTCGACGTGACGCACACCACTCATTACATTGTAATAATATTCTTGAGTCTTCTTACCACGTTTTTATTAGCTCGCTTTTTTTACAAAACAGTTTGACTTCAACATGAAATCGTATATAATTTAAAAAAATAAATTCTATCTATATGGTGATTAATCGAGCGAACGAAAAAATGTTGCGTTTCAGTTGGTTCGTAGCGTAATTTCGTCGCGGAGAAAAGATCTCATGGTCTTTGTTGCAAGGAAAAACAAATAAACGAAATAATTACGAGCGCGTTCGGCCGTGGTTGGCCTGTCCGATTTTGATCTTTCACCGGGAACGGCGTATAAAGCCTTAGCTGGCACAAGATCACTCATAGTTGTTAACTCCGGCACGGTGGAAAGGTCGTAGCCATGGCATGGAAATTTATGCGTAATTGCTTTGAAACGAGAGTACCACCGTATCGGTACGAGATCTGACCGATCCTGTCACCGTGCTGGACCCCAACCGCAGCACCGGCAGCAACAACGACAGCAGCCCAGACATTCGATACAGCAACCTACACCTTCGGAGAAGTCAGAATGGTTCCGTGGTGGTTTATGAGACCGGTGAACGTGGCGCTGTCGGGCACGGTTCTCGGGACGCTGATTTAAGTAAATTGCATGCAAATGCACGAACTACCGGCTACAGGGGCCGAGAGAATAAGGTCGGCCATTAACGGGCATTCCTATTGAGATAAATAACAATAATTGAGTCGATCGTGGATTTAGCCGAGTGGACACGTATCCGATCCCGGAATGCCTGATATGTGAGTCAACGCCGGCACAAGGAAGTGACCGGTCTCTACCGGTCACATGGCCCCGCGAAGGTCGATTTATCCTAGACCAGCTGCATTTACTATCATCGCCGCGCGTTTCTCGAAAATTTGCCAAAAATCGCTCGCTCACACTCGACTCAGTACGTTTGATTTGTAAAATTTTGATGATCTGGAGCAGGGGTCAAGAAACTATTTTTTGGTGAACCATAGAGCAACATAAAACCAGGGGTTCCAAATATTTTTTAATAGAAAGTGATATTTTTACATAAGTTTTTTATTTCATATAATTTGATTTATTATATATTTAATTTTTCCATGTAAAGAACAATATTAACCTTGCGGATCGGACTCAAAATAATAGTGGAAATAGAAACTGACTCAACAATGGACTCAAGAACGGACTCAAAGTAATAGTGAGAATGGAACGTCGTGGAATGAAGATGTTAAAAGAGAATACAAATGAACGTAATCAGGATGGAGTACGTTGTTCAGTGGCCAATGCTGATCGTTTGTCACTGACACGATATCAACGATGGAAGACCACAGTCTTGGCTAGAAATTGTTCTCATTCTATATTAATTTTTGATCGTGTCTCGGTAATGGTCGAGGAACATATGTTGCTAGATTGTCAGACCCCTTCTGGCATGACGCATAAGACCGTCTGCTGTCATTCGATTCGCTTAATTTCCAACATTGCTAATTTTCTTCCGACGTCCCTGTACTTTCTCATACCATAATCCATAATGGCATCGGAATAGACAGGTGCAGCTGGAATAAGGAACCGTCTACGCATTGTCTAGGAACAGGTAGTATCGGTTGCCAGCACTCGGGCGACCGCAAACAGGAACGAAAGAAGCGAATGGGAACAAGATCAAGAAGAATGTGATGATAGTTGCGCGTGAAGAAGAAGAAGAAGAGGACCCAATAGAAACTGTACATTTATAGTAACTCTTAGGACAGCATCTGTGCTTGCATGTCCTAAAATGGAGAAGCAATTAGTTAGCGAAATGATGAAGTAAGGCATAGGCACCTGTACATCAAGAAAAATAAATCATTCTAAATATGTACTTCGTTTTTAATCAGGACAAGCAATTCTTCAAGAACTCGTTACAAGTGTATAAAGTTCGCAGTACACCGATAACGAACGTGTATGTTCACGCGAATTCAGGGTCCAAGTTCTTCTTCTTCTTCGAAAGACTGCGTAACCTTTGGAAACGGGGACGGATTGGCTGTGTAAGTCCCCGTTTAACGAAATGATGAAGTAAGGCTTCCATAGGAATCTGTACATCAAGAAAAATAAACCATTCTAAATATGTACTTCGTTTTTAATGGGGACAAGCAATTCTTCAAGAACTCGTCACAAGTGTATAAAATTCGCAGTACACCGATAACGAACTTGTATGTTTACGCGAATTCAGGGTCCAAGTTCTTCTTCTTCTTCTTCGAAAGACTGCGTAACCTTTGGAAATGGGCACGGATTGGCCGTGTAATTCCCCGTTTAGCGAAATGATGAAGTAAGGCTTCCATAGGCACCTGTACATCAAGAAAAATGAACCATTCTAAATATGTACTTATCTTCGAGACCTCGTCACAAGTCTATAAAATTCGCAGTACACCGATAGCAAAGTGTATGTTTACGCGAATTCAGGGTCCCAGTTGAGAGAGAGAGACTGCGTAACCTTTGGAAACGGGCACGGATCGGCCGTGTAATTCCCCGTTTAAAAATTCCTTTGATGTCCAAACGGGGACGACGCGCGACGGTTTGCGGCGGCAAATTTAAATTCCTAATTGATCGGGGCCCTCGCAGAGCAGCGCAGCGTGGCCGTGTACCCGAGCGCGAGTATGGTGCCGGGTACGGGTCGGTGGGGGATGATCGTGTAACCCGCGACGTAAAGTTGCACCACATTAGTCCCGTGGTATATTTACGGCTGTGTAAACCGTAAACGTGGGGGCCGTCGGGTTGGCATTAGCCGGGCCAACATAACCGCGACAGGCTACGTATATGGCGAGCAATTCGCACCGTTAACTACCGTCCATAGCCGGTACGTAACCTGTTGTGCATCCCCAGCCTCGTTTCCTTTCACCGGTTTCTCATCCTCCTCCCGTTCTGCCTCGATTCCTCGCCATTGTCCCAAAATTAGCTCGATAAATCGCAGGCTACCTACCCGCAACAGCTACCCGACCGACTCGCGTGGGAGTGCGACCACAGAACCACGGACTTTACACGCCCGCGATAATAAGGGAAAAAGAGGAAGACGATCCTGGGACGTGTTTGTATCGACCTGCGAGAAATTACACTTCGCTCGAATCCTTGAAAGTGTCCCCCGAAAATTGGACACGAAGCTATTTGCCCACAAATTAATTCAAAGTGAGATTGCACACCAACAAAAACGATACTCCAGTTAACCCTCATCCACACTGGTAATTTTTTATACGATTCTGCATGAAGAGGTACCCGGGTACCCATATAGGTTGCTGCATACTGTTGTAGCGTCATCGTCGCTACCAGGCCCCAGGGAGGGCCCTTGGTCCGTGACGGGTCCATCTACCTCAGGTTCATGCATATACCTGATAGCTGGCCCCGCATGACCTGGAGATTTTTTATGGCACGTCTTCGCTAAAAGACCAATATGTGTGCAGCATACACAAAAAGTGGAGAAATGTATTACTCGTAGTGACATGTAGTTCGATTGTATTTTGAAACAATAAAATTTGTAGTGAGAAATAGTTGTACTATAAATCACAATTGTAGAGGATCTAATTTGCCTACTTGAGCCTTGTGGTACCCGGGTACCCTCATCATAGCGAATGCGAGAAAAAAGGTTTGGGAGTTTTTTTGTGTAATATTGTATAAAATTTTTGTTTAATTCCAAGGATATTAATTCATCTAAAGTAGATTTGAGATGTCACAAAAGATGAAGGACATATCAATTGAAAAATATTGAATATTACGTGAATGAATTTGAAATAGGTACCCGGGTACCACGAAGCGTGGATGAGGGTTAAATAGACAGACTATGCACTCGTTCAATAATCCAGCAACATTAAATTCGCCTGACGAGTGTAGTTACGGCAAGAATCGATACACGAGTAACAATTTCGATTCAACGACCTTCTCCACCCTCGATTCCGCAACCTCCTCGAGCCGGACGTATGAAAAAGAGTATAGCTCTCGAACCGATGACTCCGACGAAGCGAGAGGCGGTTGTGTTGCTCCTATTGGGCGAATCTCTTCGCAGAAAAAATAGCGAGGTGTTTCCTGACGCGTAGAGAGGTGCGAAGGTGACAGGCTCGTCCTTGAGCATCTCGAGCTATGCGGCTCGAGTGTGCTAGTTGCCGGCGAGATTCTCAGGAGAGTAGAGAGAAAGAGAGTGTCGGAGAGAGAAAGAAAAAAAGTGGAGAACTGTGGAAAGAGGGGAAATTATGATTATGCCGAAGCCAATCCCGTTTCGACGCCGCCAACTGTGAGACCGCGTCTCGAACGAGCAATCGTTATTTTTAATTAAGAGAAAAGATCGGAGCCGTTCCAGACGCGAGGTGAAACCGCATCTTCGAAGATGCACCGAGGCCGTCGAATTGCCACAACGCGACAGACGCCTCGGCCACGCTGGGCGTGCATTAATTGCAAGCGGTGTTAATGGTATCGTAGCGATCCGCCGGCAACCGATCCTCTCCGTCTTTATGATTCATTAACTTCGGCGTTGGGTCCCGTCCAGCAGCGTCCATGGTCGCGTTCCCCGCTATACTTGCGCAATTATCCCGTTTATTATTCCGCTTATATTTTTCAGAGACTCTGTGTCGATCGCGCCGTCGACTAATTTGACGAGGAAAACCGTAACGTAAATCTCGTGCGTCCCGGCGAAGAACGCGGGAGACGCGACGGTGCTTGACGTTTAATAGTCCTCTTAGGGATCTTATTTTGATATCAGAGCCACGTTCCCGCGAATATCTTGCACATTTCGAGGTATTCTCCACATTCTTTTCACTTGTCTCCCACTCTTTACCCCTTCTACAACGACATTCTCCCATTCCTGGCGGCGCACTATGGGGCAGATCGATGAAATCTGTGTCAAAATCAAAGACCTTTTGATAGAAATGAAATAGAACGATGAATTTTATTTTAATTACAGTTGGAACTTTCCGCGGAATATGGGATAATTATGGAGATTGTGGTACGAACGTTTTTTAACCTTGACAAAATAAAAATTCGAATTTTTCAAAATGCGAAGGTCGTGGACAAATTGAAAAAAATTACGGGAAATGATGTATAGCATGTGAAAAAAAATTTTTTTATTAGAAAATCTCATATGAGATTTATTTCAACATAATTACAAAAAAAATACGCCACATACAAAACAGAATATAATAATTACAAAATAGAATGTGGTTATTAAAAATACACAGATATTTTAAAACTTATACTTTAAGACCACAGCTCTTAAAAAATGAAGACCGTTGTGAAAGAAAGATTCCTGCATAACCACCTTTATTTTATTACCTTTTGTCAACTACATTTAGTTTTACATTATCAAGTATGACTTATACATACTAGAAATGATATTTTTGAAATTTTACGATTCTCTCTGATACGAAAAGGAAATTTTGGTTGACAGTGAAGTTAATAATCGGTTTATTGTTTTCTCGAGGAGAGTGCGATGTTCTCACGGTCGTTGGCTGTCCTGGCAGTGGTTACTCTGGCATATTTCGTCAAGAATCGCTATTATTTATGGCCGGCCTGTATCGAATCGGGGATCGACACTCGCTAGTTTCTCAATCGGGGCACCACTGCCAGCCGTGGAACACACTTTTACCTTTAGCACCGTTGGAACAATTGTTATTTTGTGTCCCAGACCGGAGGGAGATCGTTCCGCAGATAACGTGCCTAGCTAGTAAAAAAAAAAAGAAAAGAAAACAATTATAATTTGGCAGAGGAGGGGAACAATTTTGCGATGATAGTTGATCTACTCTGTTAATACGGGCGCCGTGTGAATCGATCCAGATAAGAACAGCTGCCACGGAATAAATGCAACAAATTAACACGAAAAATGAGTTTAATTATACACCGTGGTCCTGTTGGTAATCAATTAACGCGAACACAATGGAACAACGTGTTCATTATTTACTTTATTATTAGTGAACAAGAAACTGCAAATTAAAGATTGCGACCGAGCTGTATGCGTGGGCAGGATGCTGTATAATATGTGGGTCGAACTAGGAATCTTTCTTGGCGTTGCTTCTGTCGGATCATTGATTTTATAGTTTCAAATTTAATACGAGTGTATCACAAATATTTTTAATGGTGAATGTCGGTAAAGAATCAATTTGAATCTTCATTTGATTTGAATCTTCAGGTTCGAGAACCACGTTAGCTATTGAGAAAATGTTTTAATCAGTTTTTAAAAGAATTTGTTGTTGTAAATGATCGAACCTTTGCGCCGCGAATAAAAATTTGTAATATCCTGAAGATAAAATTACGATCGATAACCAATTAATTAAGTATTAATTACCACGATACATCTTCGAAACGATAAACAAGACTTGTAAAAAAGAAACTGTAAAAAAGGCACGCGAGAGAAAAGGCCGAAGAAATTGAAAACTTAAACGACCTCGAACGAGGAGTTCTAATTTAAATCTTCCCTCGGCCATTACTCGTGAAAATATTAAAATGATTGCAGAAGTGGCGCGTTATGGCTCGGAAATCGGCACGTGTCGGCTCGGCAAAAAACCGGCAGCGATTTCACGGCAGAAGCCGGTCCGAAAGGGGCGGCTCTCGTTCGAAGAGCGAGTCGAGAAGGTGGACCACTCCCTCCGTCGATTATAGTATTATATTCCCATGAAAACTGGGCCCTGCCTTTATGTTCACCTGCCGCCATTTCTATCCTATAATCGGATTATAGTTAAACGGTATCGTGGAGAGGCCCGATTCCCAGAAGCCGATTAAGAAATTGGGCAACCGACAAAAAGGAGGGGTTGGCTCCCTCCGATGACTCGAGCCTTTTTCTTTCTTCTATTTTATAATTCCACGTCGACTTACTATTTTTCCCCCTTTAAAATCGTGTCGCTTCGTCGTACGAGCATTGTGACGTCACGTGCGTCATTATCAAAGATGTTACAGTAATCGGTCATTCAATTTTTATTTGGAATTTTCCATACTTTGTAATCTTGTATATGTATACACGTCAAAAATATTTAAGGACATTTCCTGTTAGTTTCATTGAAGGAAGAATACAGTAATCGGTCATTGAAATTTACAATGATGACTATGATTTGACTATTAAAAATAGTCTTAATCTAAATGCAGATCATTGAAAATAATGAGAAATTTGAAAATCCCAATATTTGAATGAAAAATAGCTTAACTAAGGAGCCTGGAGATTTAGGAACTCAAAGGGCCGAGATTGGAGTAATAGAAAATGGTGAAAATTTTTATTGTTTCGCTGCCATTCGTTTCGAAACGCTATGGGAGTTACCATTTACGCTCGTTAGCGGGCGTGAGTATGAATTTTGCTCGATTCTTTCGCCTGCGTTGTTTCGCCTCCTAGCGCGTGTTTCCTAGCAAGGATTCCTGGTTCCCGGACGATCAACCGATTTACAGTGTCTCCGCGCGTATAATTATCGCCCTATTAAAATCTACGGGACACCGTGTTCCTACCGCGCGGTAATTATCGCAACCCACAGTCTGCTCGCTCGCTCGCTCTCTCTCTCGGCTCTAATTTAATCATTTTATACGGAGGCCATGATTCTCGAAATATAGGGAGACCTCGCGGTGTAATTAAGAGATGTTATCGCGGGTCTATTTTGCAGGAATCGCTATACTTAGGCCGCCTCTGTTACGGATTCTTTGCTTCGCGTTTTTATTGTTGTCTTTACGGCGGGTTGTACAGGCAGTCCAACGAGATCGTAACTGGCGTGATTTCTAATGTTGAACATGATAAAAATTTGTAAAATACAATATATCTAGTCATCTAGTTGCCGTGAAAGTAATGATCGAAGTTATCTCATGCATTTAGGACAATCTAAATACATATAGAAATTAGTTTATGATATCGGCGCACAGGTTCGATCAAAATTTTATAAATTTTATAAATTGCAAAATTGCTTTGTTTTGATTTTTTGATAGAACCTGTGCGCCTATATCATAAACTAATTTCTATTAATTCGTACGATCGACAAAACGGAATATTTTTTTAAATACATGCGATCGATTAAAAAATTGACCGAAGTACAACAAGTTTACAGAAATTAGTTTATTATATCGGCGCACAGGTTCGATCAAAATTTTATAAATTTTATTAATTGCAAAATTATTTTGTTTTATTTTTTGATCGAACCCGTGCGCCGATATCATAAACTAATTTCTATTAATTCGTACGATCGACAAAACGGAATATTTTTCTAAATACATGCGATCGATTAAAAAATTGACCGAAGATTGTGAATATCTTTGTCGAAGTAATAGGGGAATTTTCTATTAAAATTCGGAAAATTATTCTACGTCGATAGAAATTTACGTCGCGTCGCGGCCATTGCGGGAAAAGCGAAAACTTCCCAAGAAACTTGCACCGTTCGATGCAAGAGGAAAAAGTTACCGCGCGGTTCGAATAAATTATTCTTGAACTTTGATCTGTTTTTAAAAACTGCCGCGTGGAGGGCCCGTCCATTATTTTCCATTCTGAAATCGTTGCGTGTTCTTGAAACTCGATTAAACGATAATGGATATTTCATGAGCAACAACGTAATAGATTCCGGGGGAATGCGTTAGCAACGATGTCGTTGCAACCTGTTCGTGCGCACCGTACGTACGAAGCAAGAAAACCGAACACGCAATTCCACGCGTGCATAGACTTTGCTATGTCAAAATAGATGAGGACTAAATAAAGCGATTGAAAAACCGTCGAGTTCCTTCAGCGACGAAACGGCGTTTAGGGGAAACCCGTTAATTGTTTGTAACTTTATTTGCCAAATTAGAAATGCCTCGGCGTTCGAACGTGCTCGAACAGGCAATCCGGTTTCCGATCGAACGCAATTTAGAATTCAGCAAAAGTTTGAAGTTTAGTGGCACACTAATTCATTCCGATCTAACTGTGTAATTTCCTAATTATCGTTACCAAACCCCGACATCTTGTGAAACGGAGTTCGCGAGACAGGCTATCGATTGTTTTATTGCCGTCAACTTGGGAAAGCTGTGAACGTTTCTAACTTCTGATCAATTGTGTCCTATTGAATCGTCTTTATGATTTTAATAATTGTTAGATAAAATACAGGATGTATCTAGTTACTAGTCTAAATGATAATGTGGTTGTTATTAAAATTTTGCGCGGTGTAACAAGAGGGGTTCCATGGAAATCACTGACACAATTTTCACCGACACCAGATTTGACCGACAACTATTTTGGCTGACAATGATTTTAGATTTGTTGTCGGTCAAAATCATTATCGGTTAAAGGCGTTGTCGGCCAAAGTAATTGTCGATGAAATCAGTGTCGGGGAAATTTGTGTCGGTGATTTCCATGGAACCCAACAAGACTGTCACCCCATAGAACGGGATTAAGGAAACCCTTTTCCATGGAAGAAGAAATCGACGAACGAGTCCGGTGTCCAGTTGTCGCAATGGATTCCTTGAATGAAGATGAATGCGGCGAAGTTGCGCCGTCGAATTAGTACAAATTGGAAGTAGCACAATTAGAGCTGGCCGCGGTAGTGATCCAGGGAGGCTGCAGATAGTCGCGATGCTGGGAGTTGGTCTGGGTTTTAAACGGGGGCCCGGTTGGTCGGTCTCGATCGCGGATGCTACGCACGCTTCGATCGCGATTCCCGCTCGAGTCTTAAATTACTCTCGCGCCTCGGCGACGGCCGCGCCTCTTAAAAGGTTCGTACGGGACATTCGTTTGGTTCGAGACGCTTATCGGCACGTAAGTACACGATGTTACGTCCAATTCGGTCCTCAGGAATGCCGATACGCGGCCGATACCGTTGCACGCGCTCGCTGCTCTCTCGGAAAGATTGCACAGAAGTTCGAACCAAGGGATCCTACCGGACATCATGTGTTCACGGGACCCCGTGCCCACCTGGGAAGACTCCCGTTGACTGGGCACCCATTGGCAGCATGGGGTACAACGTTGACGCGTGACAGACTTGCAGCGATGCTATTTCGTTCGCTACTGAAAAGCGCGTCTTCGAAGTCGGGTCCCATGAAAATCACCGACACAGTTTTCACCGATAACATTTCACCGACTCCAGATTTGACCGACAAAGAATTTAACCGACAACGCCTTTACCCAACGGCGGATTTGACCGACAACGAATTTAACCGACAACGCCTTTACCCGACAGCGGATTTGACCGACAACGAATTTAACCGACAACGCCTTTACCCGACAGCGGATTTGACCGACAACGAATTTAACCGATAATGCCTTTACTCGACAGCGGATTTAAAATCGTTGTCGGCCAAATTCGTGTCAGTCAAAATCGTTGTTCGTTAAATCTGGAGTCGGAGAAAACTGTGTCGGTGATTTTCAAGCGACCCTCAAAATCGCGGGGATAGCTGCAAGCACTAAAGTTTTGAGATTGTAATCCTTCCATTATTATTTGACTGTCTGAGTACATAAGTACATTCAATTTGCATATAAACTTAGTTGCACGCCTTCGCTGACAAATAGGATAGTTATAAATTCATTAATTTTTGTGGCACAGAAATTTATGCCGGAAGTTCAGTTCACATTTATGCGCCAGAACGAAATGTAAAAAGGAAGAACTGCTCGGCCGGGATACGGTATCCGGTCCCATGAAGAATGCTTGTGGCCTGTCGGATCGAACTAGCCGGATCGGAACTGTTATTATTGCGGGTCGCGGGTGATCGTTGGATCGCGCGGGTCCCTTATTTCCATGCGAAACCATGAGAATTCCTTAACAATCGGCAAATATATCATTACCCTTGGCCGGGCCGGGTCGGGAGCAGAGTTGCGAAGGGAAGAAGAGGATACGACTCTAGAGAGGATCAGGAATTAATTGGAGGGTGTCGATTTTATGGATAGAGAAGCGGCAACTACTGCCAGCCGGCAATTTCACGAGAGATGCCCGGCTTCTCTCTTTCTCTCGGGAGAGAGAACCGGGGCTACGATGGTGGGGTCTCGCTGTGAGAACCTTAAGTAATTTATAGGATGTTGTAACGGGATTTTTACAACATTGGACATTGCAGCATGGGAACGGTAGACCGGCAAAAAACTGGGGCTACGATCGAGGTCGCGGTTTTACCAGCGTACGCCCACCGCCGCTAGACGGCCATTGTCTCGCGTGCTACCTTAAAAAAAAAGCGTACTCTCGTTTAACAGGAGACCCGTGTCTCTCTTTCCCTCTCTTAGCCACCTTTCTCGCTTCCTCTCTCGTTCTCCTCTTCCCACCGTAAATCACGCGGATGATCTTAAGCGACGAGCCACGGTAAACTGTGACTCTTCTTGGGACCCTCCGCTCTGCACGCGATTCCGGCTCGTTATTAACGCGCGTCTTTATTTTCTAATTGTGTAATCGTGCACATAAATACCGGCTGGCACGTAACCGACCGACCGAGCCCGAGTAAACTGTAAATTAGAGATGTCGTGTGGGAGAACCGCACCGGAAGAGATTTTCTAATGGTGTTGTTTATTTCAGGGGTTGCATTGTCGCAGTTTTGCGAACGATCTTATTTGTTTTTCTTGGTTCAGCGGTTTAAAGACCCGCATATACGTAGGATATTATTGAAACATGTTGTACTGCAATAAAAATGCTAAAAATTCTGAACAATTACCACTAGAACAAACCTCATTCATTTTAGAAGGAAATAATTTAATTTTGCAATAAAATGCTAAAAATTCTGAACAATTACCACCGGCATAAACCTCGTTAATTTTATAAGGAAATAATTTAATTATGTAAGTTAATGTCCCAATAAAAATGCTAAAAATTCTGGACAATTACCACCATGATAAACTTCGTTAACGTTAGAACGAAATGATTCCGGTCGGTTTCAGCAGCTAGTTCCATTGTTCCTCTCGATGACAAGAGTCTGGTAACCCTTCTGAAAATCTGGGCCCCACATGACCCGATCGAGGATGTTCGAGGGACTCCACCCCATCGTGTTCTCAGCTTTATCTCTAGATCGTCCTCAGCGTTAATGAAGCGGATCGGCGTGCACCTAACTGAGTCGTGGATCGCGTGGTGCTCACTTGCTCGACATTCCATACAAATGTTCGAGTCGATCAGATCGTCCGATTTCGCCCCGTTCTTTTTCATCGTCTGGCTTTTTTACGAGACGCCCCGCGAAGTCCCTGCAATTTCGTCGCGGAACAGTTTCTGCGCACAGTTGGATCCTCGCATGAACACATACACGCGCACGTGTGTATATCAGCCTGTCTCGATCCCGATCCTGGATCGTGACTTTCCAATTACCGGTTACCGATAAGTGTAGACCACGCCTCGCAGCGGCTTGGCGAAAGAAGCGATCTTTATTCAACAAATCTGCTCCCTTTCGGGGAAACCAGCCTTTTTTCCTCGGCTACAAGACTCGGTATCAACCGCCCGTCGATTTGTTGTGTTAGCCCGTCCCAGAACGAATGTCGCTTTCACGGCATGTCTTCATTCGCGACCATTTTCGTGCGAGAGGAATGCTTGCTGAGTTTGGCGATGGTTTTTTTTAAACTTATTTAACATCGCTTTTTGTATTCTTCTATGAGAATTATTTTGCGACGGGACCTACAGTTTAGATCAAAGGTGGGTTCCGAACCACCTTGGGCACCACAGTATTTTCATAAAGCAGGTTGGTAGTTCATTACCGTTATTTTGAATTTTGTATTTAAATCTGTTTTTCAGTACTTTCATATTAAAAACTCTTTTAAAAATTTACAGAAGCAGTTGTTTCCTCTTTCTTGAAAAGAATCCATATTCGGATCGAAACGTTGAAAGTTTAACTAAACTAACACGATTGCTTTAATTTAATTCTGATCGAACCTTTGCTAATTAACAAACACAACAGTATTTAGATTTTGGCGATAGTTCTTCGGTGAATGGATCGACACCGAAAAAATTCTTTGATTCGCCGAAAAAATGCTCAAAGAAAAAATAAAAAACAAGTATTTCTCAAAAACAGCTATTGTTTCATAAACGTGTTTACAAACTATAGGCTACATTGATCCAATACATCACCCGAAGCGACCTACATTATGCTAAAAACCAGTTGCCGTATTGGAATATAAATAATTAACTCCTTACAGGTTTGATTCTAATCGAGCCGGCAAACAAAGCGATACTATCATACGAACAAATGGCTCTGCGATGTACGAGATTTATTAGCGGCACAGACTATACCTAAAAGAACTCTGTACCTACCAGCAGCTATCTACTAAATCACGGATTCTCGAGTTAGTAGCTTCCTACCCTCTGACACCCGAGATCCTACGCGAGGACCATTAAATCATCGTCGCCACGTGACACCACCGGCGATGATTAAACGTCTCTCAGTTCCGACTCTCGCGTTGGCAATCTGTATTTACCAATAACGGGGCCATTGTTCTTCCAATTGAGAAATCCCGTGTTCGAGCGAGCACTCGATCTTTTTCCGTTTCTTTTTTTCGTTAGATCATTAGGATGGTTCGGTGAATCACCCGGTGAGTCGTCACCGGCTAGTCGATGGTTATTGATGGATGGAGTGGTTTGCGAGGAGGCAATGCGAATGGTTTGTCCCTTTCGAGACGAATGTCGACATAGCGGTGACGTGGTTGTGTTGCCAATTCGTGAACTTGCAGACAAATTGTTTAATTATAATGGGTGGTGAAATTATTAGAGTCAGTTGCTTAAATTGACTAGCTCGTGTTTCAACAATAGCTGCAATGAATATTTTTGAAAATGTACAGAATGTGCAGACATTTTTTTAATGAAAAATCTAAGGCCTCTAAAGTAGTATTTTAACCCTTCGCTACATAGTGTAACATATCTGGTATATGTACAGTAAATTAAGATTGTGTTTTCTTACTATGTTTATTTATGTTTATTTTTCAGAAAATGTTGGTTTAATTTTTTTTACTATTTTTCCCTTAAATAATACACAAAAACTGACCTTTCAATTTTTTCAATTAACAAAATCATCTAGCGAAGGGTTAAAATGTGCTCAAAGTGATTACCGTACGATTTTTCGTCACAAAGTTATAACGATTTAAATATTGTCAATTTTTTGGGGAGTCCAGTGTTCTTATAATTTAAAAGTTGGAGTGTTTTGAATATTTTAAAAAATGTTGTCAGCGAAGGATTAAATGCGCAAATGCCCGTGTAGTGGCCATCTTTAAATTTCTTCAATTAAAATAATCATGTAGCGAAGAGTTAAAATGTGCTCGTTATAACGATTTAAATATCGTCAATTTTTTACGGGAGTCCAGTGTTCTTTTAATTTGAAAAGTTGGCGTGTTTCGAATATTTTAAAAAATGTTGTCAGCGAAGGGTTAAATGCGCAAAAGCCCGTGTAGCGGTGCCGAAGACGAGACGAAGAGACAGGGCCCGGCAACCTGCTTGTTGCCGAAGGAGAGAGAGCCGAACTCGTCGTCGTAATTTAGTAGTGCCGGGATCCTCGTGTTGCGGGTACCGCGGAAGGCAGGCAACGCCCACGCGTGACGCAGGATTTATAGTGTTTTTCGCATCCGGCTGGCGAAACGAGCCGTTTTCGTCGGTTAACGACGACGGGACCTCTCGGCCACCGCCCGTCGAAACCAACCAGTATCGTATTTTCTTTTTCAATAACTGCTTGGCGCGCCCGTCTCCATAGATCTTTATTGATATCCATAAATCAGCCGCTCTTCGACACGCTGCTTGCAACCTCGTAACCAAACCAAGAATTTTTACATATTTCATACATTTTACGCGTTGCCAGTGTCCACCCTTCGCAGACCAAGAATTTAAAAAATGTCAAAACATTCTCTTCAGAGATCTTCATGGTACGTTCAAGGATAAAGTACAATGGGCCTCCATTTATTAAAATACAGTTTGACATTCTTTATTTTATTATAGGATTAAAGTATGGATGATAATGTGTGTATTGTATGTGTGCGTGTTAATAAGTAACCCTATATATGACTGAATTGGTAATAACAAAGAATTGAAATTAACTACAATTAAAGAAATTATTTACAATTAAAAACGGTTTTTCCTTATAACGGCCTGGCTTTCTCCTGACACTATCAAACATTACCGAATCTGAAAAGAAAGGAGCCAGCTTTACGTTGGCGTACTCGAAGAAAATGGCGCGTGAATCGATGGCGACGACGAGAGAAGCCAGCGAGCAAATAGAATTGCAAGGGCCATAGCATAGCGGTATCTCGTGTGTCCGTAAAGAAACGCGATCCGTTCGCGGGACTGTGCGGGCGCAAGAAAAAGGTAATGGTGGTTTAAATACACAAATTCAATCTCGGTGGCGGGAGCGTGTCCTTAAATGGGTCGACGTCTGTTGGCCGGGGCCCCATGCATCACCGGTGTACGTGACATCGGAATTTTTCAGTTTTATCGAATTATCTAGGCATTAAAGCTAATGAAAGCGATCCAGGCGATCCTCGGGGGCCGAGGCGGCAGCGTGGTGTCTTTTGCCGTGTGCCTGGATGCCGCCATCGTCGACGGACATATATTTCTCTCTGTACACGTATAAAGATATATACGTCCCCGTCTTACACGCACGCACACGATCAACGTGTCGGGCTTATATCGCGGCGGCGGCACCTCGGCGTCGTCACAAATTGCTCGGCGTGCTTTTTCCGTGGTGGCCGTGGATCGCGTTCCAACAGCTCCTAAACACGCCGGCGCGAAGAAGAAGGGCCGCGAACAGACACGAGGGAACCAACAAGCGTTTCTTGCCCCCTCCGGGCAACCGCTCCTGAACACTCTCCCCCTCAGCCCTTCCCAGCCCCTCTTGTCCGTCAGTTTCGTCGGTTTTCTTTGAATTTGCGCGGCTCCGGCCAACCCCTTTGCGTCCGTCCTCCTGTAGCCCGTGTGTATTTAAACGAGCCGGGCTCGAATAATGACCTGTCGCAGGATTTTCAAGGATTTTTGCGTTCACCGGGATCAGGGATTCACGTGTTCTTGCCGGCTACCCCGGTCAGGTTACTTTTAATTTATCGTCGACCCTCTATCGGCGATGCTTTTCTTCCAGACACATACGATTCGTCCTCCACCTGTGCGCAACCAGTCCACGACACCGGCGCAGGATCCATCCTTCCGCGATGATTGATTTATGGAAGCGATGCGATCATTTATTTTCTACGCCGGACGGCTTCTGGGCGCATTGTTGCGAGGGGCGAGAGATACTGATGCTACAAATTGACCGG
>CM052333.1:7675365-7919444 GCA_028455615.1 Lasioglossum zephyrum
GACAACGTTGACGATGGACGACCCCAGTCAGTATTTAAGGTTTTACTGTAAAATATTTCATTGTATCGTCGATTGGTGAGAAATTCACTTGAAGCATTATGTTTGCAATACTTGTCTGGCATAGGTTGCATAAAAACATAATTAAACACAACAATATCTAATCACACTGTCCAACACCACAAATGTTTCCATATAACAAATGTTCCCCCTCCACCAACATGTTTAGACAATCATAACGTACCAATAATTGATATCACTGGATTCGTCAAACTCTACAGAATCTTTCATTGCAAACAACAATTCAATATCTTTTATAATACCATCACAATATTTCTATCAAGTTGAAAAATACGTTCTTTTTCAAAGTGATGTTTCTCAAAAACTGTACGTGTAGCAGAACAATTAACTCAACAGTTATATGGAAACATAAAAAAGTGTTGAACTCAAACTGTGTTTTGTAAAATAAAACTCAAGAATATTGTTACAATGTAATGAAACAAGACGAGGTAGATTAGCAGTTTTACAATAAAGCTATTTTTTGAAAAGTTAGCTATTTACCTTAACAAAAAGTTAAAATTTGTTTGCCAGTGTCATTTGTGCCTCCTTCAGGAGTATATTCAGTGGTAGGGATTAATTTTGCCCATCTCTTTCACACGTATCGAGACAGTACCGCGCTCATCTGCGATGTGAAAACGCTCATAGCCAGAGGGTGTTTTGTGGCACCTGTTGCAGAAGGCACCCAGTAGATGCGGCCTCGCGTTCTTATTAATACGCCTCGCGTTTCGCCGTAGTCCGCAGCGTCGGACACGCGCGGACGGCCATTGAATTGCCACCTAGAGCTTCGGCCCTGTCCATCGTGCGGCAAGTGCATTTATATTTGCCGGAGTGACGGTCTCGTCCGTTGTACACAGGCGAGCTCGTGCCCGCTCGACGGTCATCCGGACGTGCGGCGTTTGTTATCGCCGTTGAGAGGAGACAACTCGGCCGCTAAAGTGCAAGTTCGCGGTCCCGGCCTTATACATCGCGGATCCCACGGTGCACCGGTGCATCGCGCGCGCGCTTCTGGACCTATTGACTGCGGCTAACAAGGCCGCTGCTTGTACGAGGAAATGCATAGCAGCAAACGTTACACACGCTTCTGACTTCTCGCTCTAGGAGACACACGCTGACGCGTCGACTCAGACGCGACGGTCAGTTACACGAGTCCCGCCGGAGAGATAGAGGGCTGATATTCTCCACGCATCTCCGGTTTCAAGAGACGCCTGATTATCTTTTTTCTACCGAGCTACTTTCAACATTGTCGCTACTAAATCTGTCAAATTAAATTATTTCTAACCTGACGGGAAAATTCTTTCCTCGTGTCTAATTGGTGATTGCCAGATGGATTGGTCGATAGCTTTTACCGGCGCGACGCGAGACTGTTTGTATCAAGTTTCAACCTTTTATCTCGATCGGAGGGTGGTTAAGATACATTGTCTGTACAGTATACGCCTTAGTGCTAGTGTTCTTTGACAATTTATTGAGGACAAAAAATGAGGACTAACAATGGATCGATTATTGGAGGATCCTCGAGCTTCTTGAAAATTTGTTTGATACATTTTGGTGCACCATGGGAACTTAAAAGAGACTTTGTTAAGTTCCCAGTATACGCCTTAGTGCTAGTGTTCTTTGACAATTTATTGGGGACAAAAATTAGATACATTTTCTTTAAATTTCATTGAAATTTCACTCATTCTAACTCCGTTAAACGTTGTTACGTATTGGAAGGAACAAGACACTGTTTCACTTTTAGACATTTAATATATGATTCACATTTGGTGTGCTCGTCTATACATCGCTCTGTATGCTCTCACATTCGACTCTCATCTATATTGTAACGCCGTCGGAAGCGCGATCTGGTGTACTTATATCTAAGACACGTGTCTGCGAATTTTCTCTGTTCCGAACAGAGATTCGAAGAATGCTTACCGATATTTCCTGGCACTGCAACACGTTTCTTCAGCTCTTTGGTCGAAACGTGGGAGGACACGATTGCGTTTAATGGGGAATGTAGACAGCGCGGAGAAGAATTTCGGCGCAGAATTTCAGCGAAAGAAAGCAGCGGCGAGCAAAAACAGGTAGCCGTTGAAGTTCGTGGTCACAATTTTCTGGTGCGTAGCCGGCGATTCGTTCTGCTTCGAAAAAGTATCTTTTGTCGGCGGTCGACCGTGATCGAGGAGATCGTGTGAAAGTGTCAAGAGCCAATATCTCTTCCTTTCGATACAACGCTTCTTTGCCTTTTATTTGCCATTCAGAAAGTCGAATAATCGTCGAAACGACTGTCGAGAAAGCTGTTGGCGTGTCACTTCGTCTCGGAGATACCTTGACAATTTTATAAGGTGTCGAGGGAGTTGTTCCATTACTGCGTCTATAAATAATTACAACATTGTATAGACCCCATTTTTGGGGCCTGGGTAAGCTTAATAAAAAAAAATAATTTCAGGTTTCTTCGAAAACCCAAAATCGATATCGTAGTCTTGATAGCAGATAAGGCTAGAGTCGGCTCGGCGAAAGGCCAGCCGGTAGTCAACGGGAGACTTATTACGATCTCGCGGAACAACGCGCGTACGTTTCATACTTATGTAGAAGCGAGCTGAAAGGGTTCCATGTCGAAAGAACGAGGGGAGTCGGCCGCGAGAGGGATGCGGCTCTTGGAGGATGAAAAAGAGAAAGAGAGGGAGGATCCCGTGGCGGGAGTTCGAACAATGGAGTAAGCGCGACGCTGAATATATCATCGGGCTTGGCGCATGCCCCGGCGCAATGGATCGCGCCGTAACTCGTAACCAACGCATGAATATAATATGGGCATTAATAAATCCAAGCAGGTATTAATGCGGGCTAATGTATGCGTGCCGGGCATTTGTTATGCGTCCACTTTGTAAAAGTCACCCGGTTGGCCCGTTCCACAATGGTGAACCGGCGGTTGTTAGCTGTCCGTACCCGTGGAAAACGTCTCCCAGTGGTTCGCGCTCCCTGTTCGCTTTCTGTCCCTGATGCACACAGCCGTGCTACCTAGAGAGATACTCTCCCTCTTTCTCGAGCTGGAGATGCTCGTGCTCTTCCGGAACGGGCTCGCGATTGTTGCGAGAACGAGGACTTTACGTCCTTAATGCCGCGGCCGCAGAGCCGGACGGTCGTGTCCGACGTCCTGACAAATCGATTTAGAATCACCCGGTCGGAATGGTACACGGACCGATCTTCCGCCGCTGCTTGTAATTGCCGGTAACGCTGCGAGGCTTGTTAGTAATGCGCTACCGTTCCGTACGTGAAATATGATTGCGTCGTCGGGCCTCCCGGTGATTTATGTCCCGTTTGTGTTCCGCCGGCTGGCACACACGCACTGCTACGTACACACACATACACGCTCTCCATCGCTGACGTTGCTCATGGGGAAAATCGCTAGGAGCCGTCCGCCACGGAACAACTTTGCCGAGCCACATTGTCTTTTTCTGCCCCTGGAAAAAGAATCGATACGACCGCTTCCCGGGAAACTGCTTTGATCGCTCTGCCACCCTGGCGACTCCTTCTCTCGCGATTTCAGAGACGACGATCGCACAGAGTCTACAAAGGCGACGTCGACCTGGAGGATCTAAAACTGTCCTATACAGTGGAACTCTGTGTTTTTTTCCCGAGGAAACTTTTGCTCAAAGTACAGATACGCTGAGCAGTGTGCTTCACATGGATGATATTCTGGGAAATTAGAGTTTGTAACTTTTACGTGGTGCTTGCAAGTTTGGATTCAAAACCGGGAAAGTGAGTCATAGATTGTATCAAACTTGAGAGCAGATTCCATTTGGAATTCTAGTAGGAAAAGAATAAATTGGTCAAACTGTCAGTCTCCAACTGTTCGAACGTTTTCTTCGATCGTTTAGCTACCGCAGCCAAAGAGGCGTTGCTTGTGTTTCTATGGGCACGTAATACTTCTGGGAGCCAGCGAGCAGAATCGTTTGGATTTGTTTTTTTTTCGTTGGTTTCTCCAGTCGCTCGATCGATAAGAAACTCGGCGAGCTACGAAAACCGTTGCTTTACATACGACCGGCGACGATTACGAGCCGGGGACATGTTCGCGGGCGAAACGGTCCCGCTTGTCCCCGTGATGTGTATCGGGTCGCCGCGCGCGCCGCATATTACCATTACAATGGTTTACAACGCTGTATCGGCTCGGATCTCTCGTGGACGATCTAGCTGGTAGGTACACACTGTTTTGTGTCGGTGGAAAAAGCTGTACGAGAAGCTCAGCTTCTCCTAGATCCGGTCGGATCCTTCTGGTCCCCGTGCTTGTTTCTTGCGTTATCTCGGATTCGAAGAGCATCCAGCATTTTATCGATCATTTTTCATCGAACCGGCTTGTAATGCTGCTCGTTTACCGATTCTCTTATCTGCCGTTCGTTCCAGACTCCTTCGAGTATTCTCTCTCTCTCTGTTCATAAGAATAAACGATGGGAGCACCATGGTGTACCAATAGACCACAAATGAAAATCAATTTTCTCTTGAAATCACTTTAATCATTTCTGGTGATGATATATTATTTTACTAGCTGACAGAGACGTTGTCCTGTGCAAGTCTCAATATATTTCTTTGTGATATAAATTTCTTGGGTGTCTTTCGAGTATTCTCTCTCTCTGTTCCTAACAATAAACGATGGGAGCACCATGGTATACCAATAGACCACAAATGAAAACCAATTTTCTCTTGTGAAATCACTTTAATCATTTCTGGGGATGGTATATTATTTTACTAGCTTACAGACGTTGTCCTGTCCAAGTTTCAATAAATTTCTTTGTGATCATTTTGTGAATTTGTGAAAAGCTGTTGGGAATGTGTAAGCATATTGTACCGTTTCAAAAATTATGATTTTTGCAGTTTGTCCCAATTTTCCGACTTTCCTTTGTAATTGTATTGATTTTTTTTTCTGAAAACTTTTCCAGAATCATAACGAACAAAACAAAGAAATAATTACGCATTATCCATCGTTCGAATCGTGAATTATGGTCTTGAGTTCATATAAAAAATCACTTTAATTTTTCCCCTGAATTTTCCATTTTTCTGGGAAATTTTTCCAATTTTTCTTTCCCTGAAAACCTTATTCGGACTATTACGAACATTTTTTTTAATGAAGCTAGCCAAATCGGTCCAGCCGTTCTCAAGTGATACGCTTACCAACGAACAGCATTTAATTTTTCTTTATTCGAAGAAAATTTCTAGAAAATTCGAAAGGACGTCTTCTCGATTGAAATTTGCCGAAGCATTTCCCGGTTCGTTCCGGAAACGCAGTCGAGAAAAGGCAGCGGCGGGCGATTCGATTTAAAAATCTGATCGATCTTGTCGCGGTGGATGCATATACTGGGCCGAGCTGCATCGGATGCTCGGTGCACGATGCAACGCGCAACGGGTAGTTGTAGAGAGCCTTGTCGCTACGACACCTAGCCCGGCCACCTTATCCATGCATTATACATCTAATGTTAGTTGCATGAGGCATAGGAAGGCGCTAGGCCCATCTTCCCAGGACTCAGAGTTTATAAGATTGGACACCGACGCGACGTGTCTACCTGTCGTCAAACCTTGCATCGTTTTTTTGTCACCCATCTCACCTGCAGTTGCTCGATTTCGCGTAACAAACATCGCAGGATTTTAAATTACGTCCAACGGAAGATAGTTTAATGGCGCCGTTGACAAGCTCGTTGACGTTAGGCTTGCCACGGACGTTGATGAGCTCTCAGCCAATGATACGAGTCTATTTGATGACTGTCGTGTTTGGAATCGTCGATTGCATTTGTAGACGTAAAAGTGTTTTTCTTTTGATCGCTAACTCCTTGCAAGTACTTGGAAATAATCATTTAAGATTTATGAAGCACTAAAAATCTCGGTTCATTTAATATTGTAGATTTATCGAATCTTATGTGCTACATTCTTCAAATATTCTATGCAACAAATTTTTATTCGCGGCGCAAAGGTTCGATCATTTACAACAATAATTAGCCATATTTGTGAGATACTAAACACTGGATTCGGATTTGAATCTTCAGGTTTGAGAACCACGTTAGCTATTAAAATGTTTTAATACGAGGAAAAGAAAAATTTGTAATATCCTGAAGATAAATTATGATCGATAACCAATTAATTAATTATTCTATGCAACGTTCGTTAATCAATAACGACAAAAGTGGGGAACAGTGTTGCGAAGAAGAATCGTGCGTGTCTGTCGACCTTGATCCCCACACCGTGGAAGAAACAGAATACGTAAATTTATGCAAAGTTTATGCGAGCATCATTTACCAAACGTTTTTTATGCGATAGAAAACAGTTAGCGTGGTTTCAACAGTTCCATGATTTTGAACCTGCGTCAAGCTTGTTCGACGTAACTAAACATGGATGAACATCGAATATAATCGAATAATCATGATCCGAAATAAAATTAAGAAATCACATTTACACGATTGTTTCTAGTTTCTTGTAAATGGCGATTGAGGTGTCACCGAACACAGAGCAAAGACGCTATATTTTTCCGCGAGTTCGAAACTAGCCGAAGAACTGTTGCAACGACTAATGGGCTCTTCTCGTCACGTATTCAGAAGTTCTAATTGGTTTTCATTAGCGATAATTAACGAAGCTGACGCGGCAACGACGCAGCCAATTTACGGTAAACAGCGGACCGATTTGTCAATTTCCCATTCTAATTCGTGCGCTCGATAATGCATGAACCAAGCTTGCTCACCGTCTTCGGTAGGCCTGGATCGAGCACCTAACACTTGCTCGTAAACTTTGCGAAAAAAATCCCGCTAAAAAGGCAGGACATCTGCGTGTTTCTCTCTGGTTTCTGGTCAATGGATTCTAGTCCATTCATTAAAGGGATGAACACCAATTCGCATTTAAATTCGATGCTTCTCCTTGGTGTTTCATGAAAAGTAGAAAATTCGTGTTGCACATCCTATTTAAGATTTTATATTGTTGCGTGTTTCTCTCTGGCTTCTAGTCAATGGATTCTAGTCCATTCATTAAAGGGATGAACACCAATTCCCATTTAAATTCGATGCTTCTCCTTGGTGTTTCATGGAAAGTAGAAAATTTGTGGTGCAGATCCTATTTAAGATTTTATATTGTTGCGGTTCATAGAATAAGAGCTGTACTCATCCTTGATGGAGTCAGCAGCCAGTCCACTGGAAATTTCCTGCGCCGATAGAGAACAAAAAAGAAGTCGAGGTGGAGCCGTCACGCGTGTCGTTGTAATACCTTTTCATAGTAACTCGGAGCGCGAATCCGTTTTTATCGGAGCCACGGAGAAAAGAAGTGGCACGCTTAGAAACCAGAATTCCATCGGCTCCGGTATGCAGGCAAAAGTCATAGAATTTGCAGAAACGCTTTCAGGCTGCCTTAAACGCGCGGTACACGGAAAAAAACAGTTTATTGCTGCTCCACGAGCAAGAAAAATCCACGAAGAACGAGTCGCAGCGCTCATTTATACACCATTAAATCGTGTGTGTAGGCGGCTGATCGTAATAATGAATGTACGAATGAACGAACGTAATGAAATTTAATGCAGCGCTGCTTGTGGGGGATGGAGCGTACGTTTCTCTAATAAATTATTGATTATTGCCGCGCAAGAAATCCGTGGCACTATTCGATTAATACGTTTCTATGCGCAGCTTTCGTGAGTTACAGAAATTCCTGCGGTCCGTACGGTCTTGTCTATTAGCTTGTTCGATCACGCTTTCATGAATGAAAATTATCCATGGAGGTCAGTGATAATATCCACGTTCCTCGTAAGATATACTCTCTCGATGGAGTTGTTCCACGATTTTTTAAAATTAATTTCTTAAATTAATTGACACAAATAAAGAAAATGTTCAAGTGAGAATAGAAATAAAATTAAAATTGCTCGATGAAAGTTATTCTTCAGCAGAAAATTATCCATGGAGGTCAGTAATAATGTCCACGTTTCTCATAAAATATGTCTTTGATGGAGTTGTTCCACGATTTTCTTAAATTAATTTCGAGGAAGAAAATGATCAAGTGGAAATAGAAATAAAATAAAAATTGCTTGATGAAAATTATTCATCAGCAGTAAGATCAAATTAAACTTAAAAGTGGCTTATCTTCGAGGGTTCGAGTTTATCTGTCTATAGCTGGTCGTTTCTACTTGGACTGCAGTCGATTATTCACGATATTGCGGTCGACTTCTATATCCTATGAATCTTAATCACCTTATCATGCAAGACAGATGTCATGTCACTGTCAATATTTGTAAATGCATCTGCAAGTAAAATTGAACAGCAGCGGACAGACACATGATTTACAGACGTAGAGCTCTAACTTTAATTCTGAAATTTTATTATCGCACAATCCTATATCCCTCAAGGATTTTAATTCTGGATTAATGAACTGGAACCTGACTTAGAACGTCATTAGAATATTTGTAGATCTTTTCTTCCATGAAAGTGTAATTTATTCTCTATCTGTAAACCGTAGCCAGCAGGTCATCGCTCAGCTTGTCCACTGGCACCGCCCCCTCCCTTTTACATAGCCATAATCGCAGCATTGCTATCCAAGAAACCATGAAAAAGTCTCTGCGCGCCTTTCAAACAGTAAATCCCACGGATGACGGGCGATCGGTGTTTAACGGCTGGGCGTTCCTCCGGTTAATAATGTAACGAGGTTAGTGATGCTTAGCGTATGCGAATGTGGGAACCTGTTTAAGGAAGTCCCGTTCGAGAACAACGTCAGGGGGTAGTTCTCCAGATTAATTACCAGTATCTGGTATTGGAGCGTGGCGCGCGAGCCGATTAGATCCGAGAGCGAGGCGCGGTGAAACGGTGGAAACCGAGTGGGCGATGAAAGTTGAAGCAGTCTGGAGCGTAATGTAATCAGGATTGCGGGCCTCGGTGTGTCTACCTTCACCCGTGGCCGGTTGAGGATGGAAACGTTGAAGAGAACGCGGGGTACGAGCACCCGTTCAACAGAAGATAGAACAGAAACGCGAAGAGAAGGGAGGGGGTCCGACGAGAATACATTTGCATATTAATCTATATAATTAACTGCCGCTAACTAATCGCTCGCGTTTAATTAACGCGTTCCAGGCTGCTTCTCCTATTGGTTCTTTTAGGCAGTCGTCGTAGCTGGCAGCTACGCTTTTGCTCGCTTTGCCGTCCGAGTCCTCGTTGCATTTGTACGAGAGCGGCGAACACCACGTTCCGAAGTGTCGTAAACCCGTGCCCGACGCTCCCTCCCCTGATTAAACGGCATCCGTCCGTCCCTATCCTTTTGCCAGAGAAGCCCTTTTTCCTCGCGCGCAACATAGAGCGTTAGCGCAGCACCGAGGCGCGCACAATAACGCGCAACCGGCCACGGCGCTCTGCCATTTTCTTGCCTAGAGGGCCTGCTCGTTAAACCGGCCCCCTTGTCCCGGCTCGTTTTTACCGGGCACCCTGCAATCCTTGATCCAGGATTGGATCTGAAAACCAGACGTGTTGCTCCAACCGATCGAAGTGTGATCGAGTTGTTCCGCTACGAGACTGCCTTGTTTCATACGATCCTCCTCTTCGCTGCCCTCTTTGTTTTCCAGTTTTTCGACCGATAGTTGGACACGTAGGATTCTTCAATAGATTGCCCTTCTAATCTATCTCTTTCTTCCATTTTCTCTATCCTATTTAATTTGGTCATTCGATTGCGGCCACTCAATTTGGACCAGTCTGTTTCGGTCATTTTATTGTGGCCATTCTAAACATAAGTATATAATTTCAATAAATTTGTCTGTGATTGTTTTGTGAATTTGTGGAAAGCTATTGGATACTATGAAATTGGATAATATTTAAACAAAGTAAAAACGTCAAAAAAACATATTTCTGAGTGATCATTGTATCCATTCACGATTGTAGCCATGGATATTCAATTTAAAGAGGAGAAAACCCCATAGAGAAACGCACCTTCATTTTTTCCTGAATTTTCCATTTTTTTCTTTCCCTAAAAACCTTATTCGGACTATTACGAATATAAAAAAATTTGCTCACCAACGAACAGCATTTAAGTTTTATTTATATAGATAGATGTTCTGTGAACTTGATTCTAATATCAAGTCAATTTGAACGAGAAGGTACATGAAAGACATTTCAATTTTTAAAGATTGTCTTGCAATCATGTGCATATTTGACAAAAAAAATTTCACTCAATTTTCAGCTTTTAATTCTGTTTCAACAAATGATTCTTTTTACGAACAACGATTCAAGCCTATTTCGGAAAAACGTCCGGAAAGTGAGAAAGTGAAAATCATCGTCTGGAGGTCATCAGTCAATCGAAATCCTTAGTAGTGGCCGTGTTATTAAGCGGTGCGTCGAGAGACACTCGCCAGGAAAATCGCGGAATCGTTCGGTAGAAATCTTAAACCGGTACGCGGCAGGTAACGTGATCGCAGAGGTCTGCGCGGAGTGCTGAGATGTTGGCCTAAGCGTGTAAACACGCCACGCTCTCGCACACCGCGAGGAAATTTTAAAGGTCGCGCGCCACGGCTACGCCTCTTCCAAGAGAAGTTCTTCTTCGGCCGCGCGGCCATCCGTCTTTCGCTCTTCCAACGCAACGGCAACCACACGGTTGTACCTTAAGCCACTACCGCCGAGGATCATAACTAACCAACCTGCCGGTACACCGTTCGTTGTTTATGAAACTCAGCTGCGTTACAACGTCGCGTCCCACCGGTCGGTATTCCGCGA
Source organism: Lasioglossum zephyrum (assembly GCA_028455615.1). Lineage (NCBI taxonomy): Eukaryota > Metazoa > Arthropoda > Insecta > Hymenoptera > Halictidae > Lasioglossum > Lasioglossum zephyrum. The sequence goes on from CM052333.1 coordinate 7,686,105, forward strand.
CAATCCACGGCGGAAGCCTCGTGAATATTTATTGTGCGGCCGGGCTTCGACGTGAAATAGGATGATATCGGGTCATCGAAGCCCACGTCAAGTAGGTTCCATGAAAAACGAGAGATTCACTCTAAGACCGATAAATATCAAGTTGATTTTGACAGGAGGTAAATACTGTTGCATCAAATTGAAATTAATGAAGCGGTTAATAAACCAACTTGTTGTGTCTTTATTTTATTTTAACGGATAAGATTTTTTTTTTATTTTATTTTATTATTATCGGATAAGCCAAAATGGGGCTTGCTCCTGATTTCTTCTTGTAGAAATATTGAAATTATCGGGTCATCGAACTCACGTCAAGTGGGTTCATGAAAAATGAGAGATTCACTCTAAGACCGATAAATATTAAGCTGATTTTGACAGGAGATAAATACCGCTACATTAAATTGAAATCGATAAAGCAGTTAATAAACCAACTTGTTGGCTCTTTATTTTATTTCAACGCTAGTACTATCGGATAACCTAAAATGGCTTGCTCCTGATTTCTTCTTGTAGAAATATTAAAATTCTCCATTGAAGTACGTATTTAAACAAAGAGCTGGTACGATATCTGAATAAATGCAATTCCGTTTAGTGCTATTGCGGGTAGTTCTAGTGTTAATATTAATATAATCTGTGTGGCCAAGTATATGTATCCCAGCGTTTTTTAAATTTCCTTGGCGACGAGCGAGAGAACAGAAAACGCGGAGAACGTATAGATTCGACGCCGTCTAGCCAGACGACAATTAAATAGCGGTATTCGCGGCGGCCGAAGCATCGCCTTCAGGACAAGGACGATCATGATTATCGGGGTTTGTGCAATATCTATTAAAACCGGTTGTCGTGGAAAGGAGTCGAGGAATCGTATGTGCGTCTGCAGCAGCAACACGCTCGTGGAAAATCCTTGTTGCGTCACTTTGGAGAGGACCAACGAGGAGAATCGCCTCGCCGCCGCAGAGACAATTAAATTCTCTTTTAAGGTGTCTGGCGAGCATTCGCCGCCGCTGTGGATGGAATTGCTTTTAAAAGCCCTCTCCTCTCCCGAAGGCATAGCAACGGATATAATCAAATTTATACCGGCGCGTTCGCCGACTCACTTTCCTCGATAATCCTTCAACGTGCTTAAAACGTACTTTACGGCCGCCCCACCTCGAGGCGTTCATTAAATCACGATGCAATTACATTCTTCGCCGCCGCCACCGACGCCGCGCGTTATTGTGCCTTCGTCGATTTCCCTCTCTCCGTGTTGCGAACAAGCGTTAAACCGAACGCATGGCTTAAAAGCGAATGAAAACGCCGCCTGTGTGCATGTGTCAGCGTGTATGAGCGTCACTGTGTGCTTAATTATATGCGGGGACATCAGCGGACGCGAACGACCCACGGATTCCTGCGATTCCGGTATCTGGTTTCGCATACCGGCCAACGCTAATCATTTTTCAAGGCGTGGCGCGACGAGTCGCGAGTTCGGACGATCGAAAATTAAGAGGTCGGTTCTGCCTTGACGTCATTTGCAACAGGATTCAGAAATTCACTTTCAAAGCAATTTCCTATTCACTACAATATATGTAGAATTTAACTCGTCAATAGAATAACACGTCCGCGAAAGCACAAACAATGTAACATTTAATTTTAAATATAATGACTACAATTAATAAAATTATCTCGTCTAAATCTCCGTATGAGATCAAACACATCTTTACTTTTTTACACGTCGTACCAGAATAATAAAAAATCGCATATTACAAATCGCGTCGTTACATGTATCAAAGAATTTCTTCGAATTTTTAAAAACGAATATATCAAAATATATATTGAGATATATATATTTAATGTTTATATTTAATTATACAATTGATATATATATATATATATATATATATATTACATATTATATACATATTTAATGTTCATTGTGATATATTCGTTTTTAAAAATTCTTTGATTTTGGTATGTACATGATACACATATAGTGATCGCTCTCCGTTTCATTTTCACGAGGCGAATCGGTCACGCAGGTTTCTCGGTCGTGGATAAAAAAATTCAATCCTTACGTAAGGGACGCGCGCGAACGATAAGGACGCCGCGTACGCGTTATGCAAATCGTCGGTCGTTAGATCCGCGCGAACAATGCCACAATTGACTGCTATAATAAGCTCGTTTACCATATCTGCAGATCGCGATCGTGACGCGTCTTCGCGAACATATGACCACCTCTAATCCCTCGCGAGCCAACCGCTTATCGATGCACGTTACGTTACGCGAACCTTTCCGGAAACGATGCATCGATCCATTTCGAAAATTATCGCCATTCACCGCGACGATCTTCAAAAATATACTTTCAATTTTTGAAGGTCCCCCTTGCCTTACGATTTGTGTTACGGTTTCAGTGACTTTTTTGTAGATCGCAATGTTCTAAAAAAGAAGATATTTATATAATTTGTATGCCTATATGTTCTCCAATAGCTGCATATTAACAAAATTATTGTTATATTAATATAACAAGATTTTTATTAGAATGTGTTCACAATCTTCATCACAAAATTTCTTAATAGTAGATTGTCGATATTTATGCATTTATGTGAATTAAAGCAAACATTGTGAATTTAAAATTCGTCCCATATATTTCTCATTAAATACGCAAGACGGAGATGGTTTTCTGACAAAATTCTAGAAAGCAATCGGAGAAACTTTCTCCAACGTTTAATATTTATGGACTCGGTGGCTGAAATCAGCTGACGACGGTTTGCCGAACGGTAAGCGGAGATCTGTGAGAAGATAGCGCGAAGCGAGACGTTATCGAGCGAGTGCATGCTAAACGTGCGTACCAATTTTTTGTTGCGCGTGTCATTGCGTAAGAATCATAAAGATATAAGGAAGACCAGGCTCCGCTGTTCGATTTCATCGGGAACCGTGTACCCAACGGTGTACAGCCGATCGTAAAATGCGGCTTTATGCGATTAACATACTCGTCAGTCATGTTCAGGTCATCGAATGCATCGGGCGGTATGTATCCGTCGCATCTCTTATTGATGACTCTGATTTAGCATACCTCGTCTACATTTATCAAAACTGTTTTCTCCCCTATTCCATCTCTTTCGATCGTTTTACCACTTTGTACGAGATCGAGGAAACTGCAGAAAACAACTTCTAGAAAAACATCAACTATTTTTTCCATTTTAATTAGCTTTTCTTTCCTGCTTAGTACCGAGAGTATCGATTTACCGAGATTGTAAATGTAAATTCTGGAGAATTATTTAGCGAACTTGCTCCTTTGGATGTGCAATGAAAATCGTACAGAATCTGAATAAATTAAGCTAGTAGCTAGTATACTAGTCCCTAGTAGCGCAAAAATATTGGAAAAATATTTTTAAGCCACATTTTTTCATATGAGAAAAATATTGGATCTGAGTATTAAAAAATATAAGCTAAATATTCAGAGAATATAAATTAGATATTTAAAAAATATAAAGTAAATGTGAATCCAATATTTGAAAAATATAAATTCAATATTTAAATATTTAAATAACTTTCTATGCACTGCTTGAGGAAATATTCCATTTCATCTTCCAAAGGACCTTATCACAATTAAGAAATTTTTATATTATATTATATAATTTTATATAATTTCGTTCATAAAGATTTATTTTATAATAAGAAAAAAATATTTTTTTAATAATATGAAGTAAATATTATCTGTACATTAAGAAAAAATATTGTATTTCTAATATTAAATAAAGATTCATTTTGTATTTAGAGAAAAATATTTTTCTCGTAATATGAAATAGATATTTCCTGCATATTTAAAAAGAAATATTTGTTACTTAATATTATATGAATGTGTATATAATATTTTGTGCTACTAGGGACTGCAGAGTTTTGTTTTCATGCATCAGGTGCTTTAAGGTTGAAGACTCGCAGCATCAAATCCGTGAATTTGCTGAACTAGGGAAGAAAGAGCTCGATAAGGGAAGACGTTGTTGGAAACTGGTGATCCGTGGGGGTCCCTGGTTCGGGATCCAGCATCCTCATGCGAGACTCAGCGGCGATCGATCTTCCTCGTTCAGGCTGATCGAAGTCCTGCTCATTTCTCCGCAGTCTCGTTTCGCGCCGCAGGACCATAGAGACCGGTCGGCGGTCCTCTTTTCCCGGCAATTTTCAAGCCAGCCACTTAAACGAGATTTACTGCTAGCAGGGTAGACAAGTCACTCGGGGTATAGGCTCGATTCACCGGCGTTCTGATAAACGTTCGAAGGCCCGGTGTGTCCACCCCTTCCCGGACGAGTAATTAAATTGATTGACCGTTCAACGGTTCGCCACGGAATCGTCGAACGTCCAGACGCGAAGATCGTTCAGCACAAAAGGTCTGGACTCGGAGAGCTTAATGCCGCCATTACCGATGCTGATGAGTCTCCTTCGTTACCAGGCAACCCGTAAATCTCCGCACCTGTGCCTCCCTTGCTTTCCTGCGTTTCTTTGCCCGCCACCTTGCCCCTCTCTCTCCTTTCATCCCGTTCAACCGAGACTAGTTCACAATAGAAGGGGCACAGAGCCTTATTGTTCCATGTCCGGCTTTGCTTTGTACTCGGAGACGCTCGTAAAATCATGGACCGATCGTAACCGAGGAAATTAACCGCGAATCGGAGTGATCGCGGTGACTGACGCTTCCACGATGATGCCTCCACTGTAAAATCTAATGGCTCCGACATGAACCTAGGATCACTGCCCCTGCCTTCATTTGTTTCACTTGAAACCGCCTGGCTCTTGCAGTGGAATTCTTCTGTTTCGCCTTTTATGGCGGTTCATTTCCATTGTTTATTATATCAATGTTGAACATTTTATTTGTTTCGTGCTTTTTATGAGTACAAATAATTAATTAGTTTATCGATCGTAATTTATCTTTCAGATATATAATTTATATTTCAGATATACACAACAAATAGCTCATCCGGTTCAAGAACCACGTTAGCTACCAGCGTTTAGTATTCCTACAAATAGCTATTTGTTGTGTAGAACAATGATCGAACCTTGCGCCGAGTATAAAATTTTTACGAGTACGTTTGCTTTAGAGATTTCTTTTAGCAAGGAATCAGGGTGTAATATAATTCTAGTCTTTTACGGAGATTAAAAAATGAAAAATGATTTTTATATGCAGAAGGTGTCCTTTGAATAGCTCGTGTCTCTAATTAGACTTTCGAAAATAATTAATTTTACATAACCGTCCGGTTTTTTCTTGAAGATGGTGAGCGCATCGGTGCGGATCTCTCGGACGGAGGCAAGAGATCGCCGTTCCGGAATATCATTATTGCGGCGAATTTCTTTTGGGCGGTTTTTATGGTGCAAGATGGCGGCGGGTCACGCAGGGTCGCCGGCTGCTCAACGAGACCGAGCAGGCTAATTACAGTCGCGATAATCGTCGGTATGGCGTTACGAAATATTGAATGTATCGGACGATTACCCGGGGCCGAACCACCACTTTACCACAATAAACGACATGGAATCGTGACGCTGACATGCCTCTTTACGACCGCGGATTCAGCATTAAGGGCAATAACGCCCACGCTGCTCGCGTATCGGCCGCGTCTCCGCATGCCCTCGCATAAAAATTGTATTTTAAAAGCCTGGGACGTGTCTTTATACGGGGCCATTGTTCGGAAAGAGAAATTACGCGTGCTGCTTCTGCGAAAAACGATCCCGCGAGGCACCGTGTGCCCCTGATCTTACCCGCCGGTAGATTACAGGGAACCCGGAATGCTTGACCGAATTTCCGAAAATTGCCCGGCGAATTATCCGGACCCTACACGGTATTAATAATTTTCGGAATGGTTACATTTTAATAATTCCAACGGTTATCGAACCACTCAACTTCCTGGTCAATTCGATTAGCTTGGTCAGCGAGGGAACATCTGTTTTCTTAATTCGTATGGTCAATTTTGTACAATTTTAGCCATAAGTGCATCGTTCGGAGACTGCAGAAGATTCAATTCTAAATGAAAAGAGATTTACACGAGTTTTCTATTGTTTCTCAATTTTTTAGCCATAAGCACATTATTCGGAGACTGCAGAAGATGCAATTCTAAATTAAAAGAGGTTTATACGAGCTTTCTATTGTTTCTCAATTTTTCACCGCGACACGCGATTTTATACATGTTGCTGGATGTCAGCGCTACCTTCTTCAGGTTGGTAGTGATACATTCAGCTGTGAATTCTCACAGCGAACTAAATCACGCATTCACAGGTTAACGGCGAGGGGGACGACGTTCGAAAGTAATTTTTCTTGGCGTTGCCCCCTACGTATTTATTCGAATCGGGAATCGAGTACTATCGGTCGGTCAGCGATCGGTTAAGGCCAAGGTAATTGCATTGTACGCGGTTGTCCTTTCAAACGCCAATCACTGGCGACAAAACGTTCGTCGCGCCGAGGCGAATCGCATTTGCGACCGGACGCGGACGGCGCGGCGCCGCTCTTAAAGCCGCGCCACGGTTCTCCATCTCGTCGAGCATATACACGTCTCGTGTCTACGGGTTCGAGATGTCTGAGGCTATAGTTGCACGGCATGCGGGCCATTCTACAGGTGAGACTTCATGAAATTATCGTACTTTCGATGCACGAACGGGTGCCATTCAGATAAAAGAAACAAATAGGATAACTTAAGGTAACAATTCATTTATAATTCTTAGAAAAAATTATTTTTCGACGTGACAAAAATTGGGAGATTAGCTGAACCCTTTCTGGTTAAAAGGAAGACAGATTCATCCTGCTCGGTTAAACAGTTTTGGAGATAATAATTCCCAAACAAAATTATTTTGCGACGTGAAAAAAATTGGTACATTAGCTGAACCCTTCCTGGTTAAAACGAACAAAAATTCGTCCCGTTCGGTCAAACAGTTCTGGAGACAATAATACCCAAACAAAATTATTTTTTGACGTGAAAAAAATTGGTACATTAGCTGAACCCTTCCTAGTTAAAACGAACACAGATTCGTCCCGCTCGGTGAAACAGTTCCGGAGATAATAATTCCCAAAGACTCGAGAAGATCAAACTCTGCAATTTACGAACAAAGACGAAACTGGCAAGGCGATCACTTAATCCCTACTGATTTCGCGTATGTAATGGTACAGAACAATTTACATTCAATTCGGTCGATTCGAAAAGTCATGTCGCGTGGCGCGAGAACCACTCTCAGATAGTCGGCGGCGTTTTTGTAAAAAAGAATGAGCGATTTACGCCGGCAATAAAGTATCGCGGCGGAGTCCTGTTTACGCGGCTCGTAATCGTACGCGCGAAAACGCGTTACGCTTCCGCCAGCCGGGTTTTATGCTTTATGAATGGCCGCGGCGTGTTCGGGAAACGCTGAGAAAATTTCTCGAATGGCAGGCTTTTACATACTGGCGGCGCGCACTTCACCTCAGGAATCTCTCTTTCCCGAGGATTCTTTACGATAGAGAAAACACTGGGCGAGATCGAGCTCTCCTGCTGTTGCCGCTGAGAGTCTTGGACCCAGCGAGAGGAGAGGAGAGAAGCGGTATGACAATCACGTAAATGCCGCACACCGAGCCCACGTAGATCAGAAGACAGCGGCCGCGTTTGTGACCGCTGAACGATGCACATAAATGAATAGACAGCGGCTACCCTTTCAACCACCCGCGTCGTACTGAATCTTTCATTTAATCGGGAGCTTATGGGGAATGAATATCGGGCCTGTTTTGCCCGGTGCACATGTGCTACGTTGCACTTTGAACGTCGAACCGTTGACCTGGAAAAGATCGATTCAGGAGACACTGTAACTCGAGAAAAGTAGCTGAAGTCGTCGCAAGACGATAGTTCCTATCATTTTTCAATTGAATCGAAGAATGGAAGAATGTTTGCCACTTGCTTCAAGCACCGTGCGAGTTTCTGGAATTTCTAGTCACCGTGACATTCTGGAGTTATTGTTACGTTAAGACTGGGTAGTGTGTGCTCAGAAGCTAACAATGGATCCAGAATGTCACGCTGATGCCGAACTTACTTCAAGTAGCAAATGATTTTAGCAATTGCTAGATTCTTCGATGTTGTACATTCTGGGATGGTACTGTAGGAATATTTTACAGGAACTCTTGAGTGTGGTGTATTGAGTTAAATAATTGAACTCTAACACTTCCAATATGTTCCCTTTATTAACTATTCGCAGCTCGCAACTTCACTCGCTCTCTACTCTCACACTTTTCACCTCTCAGCCCTTACATTCGTTTCTTTTGTTCATTTCATTTTTCGAATGAATTATGATGTATTGGGTATGTAATTTAGTAGATTTGTACCTCTAGGATCAATCCTCTAGGATCAATGGTTCAGGATTGGGTTAGGATTGTAGTGGCGCGCGATCGCCAAAAATACTCAACTTTAAGCAACCATAAATTCTGAATCATTGATCCCAGAGGATTGAAATTTTGACTGCATCCGAGTTGGGTACGAATCTAATGAATATTTTTTAATGTAAAGTGATATTTTTATATAACTCTTTTATTTCACGTAATTTGATTCATATTTAATTATATATTCATATAATATATATTATAATATATATTATATAATATATATTATAATTCATATACATTATAATTCATATAATATATTCATATTTAATTTTTTCATGTAAAGAAAATATTGCCGATCCCTGCTCTAAACATTCATGTCAGTCAATTTAAACATTCACATCCCTACAGTACATTCCTAGATGGTGCATTCTTGGATTGACACAAATTCGAAAATGTTAGCAAGGGTTTTTATAGGAGAGCCTGCCGATAAATTGCCGCTGTATCATGATAGGTACCGGTTGAACAGGCAGAAGACGACCGTGCAAATCGTCAACACAGAATATCCACACGCGTACAGCTGTAAGAAGCCCGCGTAGGCGGTTGGTAAGCCGTATTGACGTTACTTAACCACTTAGGTTACTTACGGCCGGTGCTGTTATTGTCGAACGTGCTAATAGATTGGCGGCTTCCATATCTTCAGCAATAATAAATTATCGAGCTCCAGCGTCAGCCGTCTGGTGTCATTCTTTCCGTGCCTTGAAGGGTTGAACCACCCTAGCTTGGTGACAACCCGTTCCTGTCGGCTATATAATCAGCTATAACTTCGAAATACGAACGACGTACCGAGCTATCACGAAGGTAATATTATTTTCATGAGGAACTTCCTGAAGCCTTCTTACAAACCTCCAATCAAAAAAGAAATATGTATTTTCACCTGACGGTGCATGGGACACCGTGCATATTATTATTAATTTTTCATTGCTCGAATGTCCACTCTCGATCAACTTCTGTCAATTGTTAACTGGACATATGTGTACACGCAGTCTTTCGTATTTTTCAAGGGTTGAAACGATAATATAGTACAGAATAAATTCTTGTGGCGAAGTATCGAATATATTTACCTTTTAATCAGGATCTAACAAATTTAAAAGGATTGCAACAATTAATCCTGATTCCAAGAAAATTTCGTTATAGCCGGTTCAGAAGTGAACGTAAAACGGAATGGCTTGTTCGGGTATCGATTCTGTCGATCGAGATGCATCCCCTACGGAAGACCCATGACCGGTTCCATCCTTTCACCGTCAGAGTGGCCCGCGACCGTTTATCCAGCCGCGAAATAAATAATTTATTTTTTACTCGGTCGGATCGAACAGGAGCGTCACGAGCAGGCGAACAGTCGAAGCCTGGCTTGGACTTCCTCCTTTCGCGGAGAAAGTCATTGTTGTTCACGGTTTCAATGAAGTTTAAGTAACCGACCCCGGCACACGGATGTACATCGCGATGCCATTGTGGCGCCAAGACATTGTTACACCAACGCGGCGGGTGTGCATTGTTTTACGGGGACCCGTGATGCTGAGAAGCCTCTAAATATCTTTCACGTGGCACTGTAATTACAATATCGAAAAACTATGCAGTCCTGGGGCGACTTACTCGGCTGAAACATTGCGTTCACATTAAGAAGATACTTCCCGGCATTTCGCAATCGTTAATAACTGATATCAGACACAAATTACCAGTGCTACATTGTAATTCTACTATTGAAGTGTCGTGCGATGATTCACGGTCTTAATATCGGCTGACAATGATTTCTGATCTTTGTAGAATCATATCAAAATGTTAAACTGTCTGGATCTTTACCCATTCTGTTAGGTTCTGAGGAACACATTGTCGGTCTTGCCCAATATATCAAAGATACTAAGATGTACAAAATATTGTAAGAAAATGTACCGTGTTGCTAATGACCTTTGATGTTAAAGCAACATTAAGTAGATTTAACTAAAAGCTAGTAAAACCATTTTTATATTAAATCTCTGTGCTATTTCTTTTTTAGAAGAATTGTCTACAATTATATTTACTCGTACTACTGACAGAAGTATAATAACACCCTCGTCACAGTATAATTGCATTGTTGCATCGAGCATTATTCATCGTGTTAATATACCAAACAATTTTTGGTGTGTCGACACACTTATTATTATTATTCATAAAACATAGTAATGTTTATCCAATTAAAAATATCCACGGTTTATGGCCAGTTTCCGTTTATTTTTATGCATACTAAAACCGTATCTGTTATTAGTCGATCACGAATCCTTTATGCACTCGTATACGTAATTGCAATGTTCCTGTTTTATCTCGATGAGGTTTCCAATCGGTCTAACGGTCTGTTTTTTCCGTGTCGATTTTCACGGAGTAACCCATGGAAATCAGGATTTGTATAACGACCCACGGTCTAGCTGCGATTTTATGTCCAATAACCGTGGAATGCAACAACCCATAAAATCACATTAAATTAAGCAGGCTTTCTACTAATTAGTAACTAGCTGCACGGGAGGAAAAAATTTACGAGCTATAATTGCTACTCGGCTTTTTATCAGAGCTAATGATTCACCAAATATTTTCAGCATTTTGCGGTTAGATCGAACGCTGTCGTCGGAATAAAACGAATATTTTTCTCGGTCGACTAGACTGCCGAGACTAGAGAGCGACTCGGTCGTGTTCGTTAGAGACCGTTCGCGATTTAAATACCCGGGGTTATCTTCTTTTCTATGGACACGGGGGGGGGGGGGGGAACAACGTTTCACTTTCATCTCGGATGACTCGGAGCAGACGATACCGGAGTATCGAATTGCGATACGTCCGCGTTTAACACGGACCTGATCGTGATTTTAACATTTATTTCGAGCACGTTCCTCTGGTGCAACGGAGGGAAACTCATGCAGGCTCGGTACACCTACGGTCACGTACACACCGAGTCTGACAACACGTGCCGTGTTCTACTTGCATGAACCGGCGCCGATTGCTCTCGCTCAGCCGAGTCTACATAATCCCCACTCGGATGTACCCATTCATCGGTTTATCATTTCCAGGCAACAACGCCTCTCGGAAACGACCAGGCGCCTACGACCAATATTTTACAAATATAATGTTTCATCGCCATTCACTCTCCGGCGATTACGTGTCATTAATCCTCCGACCATTTCGCACGATTCGCAACCAGACTGCGAATTTTATGCATTCGCGATAAAATGCATCATTTGCAGCGTTCCCAGCAAAGCGAAAAAAAGAACGCCTCTCGGAAACGACCAGTATTTTACAACTATGATGTTTTATCGTCATTCATTCTCTGACAGTTTCGTGTCATTAATGTTGAATGGAATAAACGACTAGTCTGTCGATAATGAAGAACAACCTGCTGACATCTACTGTGTACTTATATGTAATTAGATTATTTGTTGACGCAGGCAGAACGTCCTGAGACTTGAACCGTGTATGTACCTCTTTATACTCTTCGCGTATTATAATAAATCAGTTCACAAGTTTTCAATAAATATAGCTCGTTTCCTCAACAATTAATTCACAACCAGACTGCGAATTTTATGCATTCACGATAAAATGCATCATTTTGCAGCGTTCTCAGCAAATTGAAAAAAGAACGCCTCTCGGAAACGACCAATATTTTACAACTATAATGTTTTATCGTCATTCTCTGACGGTTTCGTGTCATTAATTCGCAACCAGACTGCGAATTTTATTAATCTTCGACAAACGTACCATTTGCAACATTCTCAAAGTGAGAAAAGAACATCAGTTTTTCAGCAGCAAGGAGCTCTGCCATTTTTTAATTGATGGCGTTGCGTCATCGATGACTTTAGGCGTCGCTAATCAGCCGACAAAACTCGGTTAACACGTGGCGCGACAAGGAGAGCTCTGCAATTATTATTAATTACATCGTGCACCGTGGTGCGGAGATTGACAGCTTCCATATTTAAACTGAAATCCCCTTGTTATGTAATTGCGCGAGCCAACTTCCATTACACCATGCGCTCAGCTCTGCTCGGCGCAGCTCACGGACTGCTGACAACACGTGCCACACTTCTGCCGCATGATTTGCGTTACGTGCATCGTGCATGCGCCGGGGTTACACGTAGAAACTATTCCCGTGGCTGTTCGGTGCATTCGTGGTTGCACTCCGCAGCTTTCGTGCCGGCAAATGGGAGGCTGCAGATGCAGACTTTCACCATTGCACCCGGCCGAAAAAAAGGGGACGTGGCCGGACTGTTTCTGTCTGGGGAAATTAAAAGCGCCTCGATTACACCGGTTGTCACGATTTTCCGATATCGACTGATACACCACTCCACGGAATTAAAAGAACATTGAAACGGTAGTTGATCAAAATAAGTGGAGCCACTTGCATAAATTGATGAGTTCGCATTCAGTGCACTTTTATATGAAAACTGCATGCATGTTGTACAATATTGTTAATACATAATTGTTGTACAAATGTTGGAGTGTACAGGGTGTATAAAAATTATATGTCACGACCACCATAGCGTGATTCGTACACCTCATGATCGGTGAAGATCTGTTAAAAAATCTTCACGCAAAATTGTCCTTGATTAACGTTTTTAAGGTTTTGAAGGTCAAATTTTTTTATAATTGCATCGTGTTATACTCATCAAGGGGATAAAAAGTGTTAAAGGAACCACAAGTTCCGACCTGTGGTTTGGAATTATAAAAATTGCAATCATAAAAAATTTGACCTTCGAAACCTTAAAAAAGTCAGTCAAGGACAATTTTGATGGAAGCTTTTTTAACAGATCTATACCGATCATGAGGTGTAGAATCACGCTATGGTGGTCGTGACATAATTTTTATACGCCCTGTACAACGAAATGCACGAAACACACAGAGGAGCAAAGGTTCTTTCTTGACCTGAAGTTTCTTGCACTTTGAGCGTAGCTGTTCTCTTACGCAAAGGAAATCGGCTACCTTAGTCCTTGCCAGTCTAGCGAGCCAGCCACAGCTCACGCCTCCTCTCTTTATCAGATCATTTGGTGTAGTTGAAATTCAATGTAGCAATAATAAAGTGTCACATTGTGTTATGTGTGAGCAATCTTAATTCACAACTGATACATTTTGATTCTATGAATGCAGTGGAGATTAAATGAACATAAGGTCCAGTTTTGATCTTCCAACTTCGTCCTTCCAACACGAAAATATCGCACGAATAAAGCTTGAGATCTATAAACATTGTGGTAAGGCATTGGCGGGTAACACGAAACGGAATCGCCGGACCAGGATTCGATCGTAAAAAGATAGAAAAGGAGCGGAAGTGAAGGCTGGTCGCCTCGGGCATAAATCACAGGATACGGGTTCACGCAATAAGGAGGATATAATGATGACATATATCACCGTACTAATAGTAGGACCCTGATACGATCACGCTGGGCGATGGCCGCTAAGGAATGGCCCCAGAACTGCCCCCCAACCGTGCAAAGATGCGCGCGATCGTTTCGTACGTTTATAATCCGGCTCCTCGACCGGGATAATTACATTCGTTAATGCGCCCCGGCGTAACTACGTGTCCCGGGCTCTAGTACCGACCGATTTTCCCTTTTTGCAATCCGAAATGGACCAATGGACAACGCTTAAGGGCGCCCTTATCACGAAAATTATTCGATCGGCCGGCCTCTAAAAACCGGTTAAACAATCCCGTGATGTTCCTTCCCATTCCCCGCCCCCGTATAGTGTCGTAATAAATTCAACCTGCACGGGGCGAGCCACCCGAATGGCTGTACTTAAATATTTCCGTCATTTGTGTTGCAACTAACTTTTTCGGACAAAGTTGCTATATTTTTGTGCAGATAATTATTTATTTGAAGAAAATAGATATCATCAGTAAATTTTTTTTCTATCTAACCCGACAGACATTGTACTATTCAAATTTCAATCAATCTATTCCTGATTGTTTTGCGAATATAACGAACAAAATAAAAAAAGAATTACGCATATCCATCTTTCGAATCGTGAGTTATGGCCTTGAGTTTATACAAAAATTCCATAGAAAAAAGCCCTTTTATTCTTTCCCGAATTTTCCATTTTTCCGGGCAACTTTTCCAATTTTTTTCCCTGAAAACCTTATTCGGACTATTACAAACTTTTTTTTTTAATTTAACCAAATTGGTCCAGTCGTTCTCAAGTGATGCGCTTACAGCATTTAATTTTTATTTGTATAGATTGTGTTAGGATATGATTTTAAAAGTTTCATGTACACAAGTCGTTTCCCTTGGACAATGAATCAACTTCATTATTCTAATCAGGAAGAATCGATGAAGGATTGAAAATTGTGAAAAGATAGAGAAAGACAGAAACGGTGTCCCAACAATTCAGCCAGAATCACGGCAGAATAAGTTTTCATTGACACACCGAAATGGCACAACAGTTGCACACTGCGCGGAGGCTAGACTGTCAATAATATTGTGTAACGTGACACCGGGATCGCCCAAGGGGCCGAAGAATGCGAACTCTCCTCGGGAACGAGTATCGCCCGCCGCAAATTCACCGAATGTTCCCACAAATTCCGAAAAGAATTCGGCTATTCATGCGGGACACTGTTACGGAAGACACACGGGGCCCTCGGCTGACGTGATTCACATCGTGTACGCGAATAGCGGTAGTGCTCGTACAGTAAACATCGGGAATATTGGTATAATATGTAGATCTAAGCATGTACGTGGGTTGTCGGTAATGCCCTCATAAATCAGGCCCTCCATTGTTTTCCTTCATTGAATGACCCGAGCGGTTTCTGCACGGTAGTCTCCCGCATTCCATATTTCTGTTCGGAATATTACCGGCGTTCGGTATAAATCCGAGACCAGTTTCGAGCATTTAGACTTTCTTGTTGGGAGTTCCGTCTCGAGGGAATCCTTCTTCGGACCTCCCCCTTGAACAGGTGCAGAACTACACCTTTTCAGCCGGCAAATTATACCCTGATGAACTTTTTCCTCCTACAACGCGCTACTTCTGTGTAAAACTGCTCTAACCACACGCTTCTCGTTCGATGCGAGATAAAACGGTTTACGATAAATTGGACGTTGAAGTTTTTAGGGTGCTTGCGACGAGGAGATCTTGTTCTTTGAATCTATGGTCGTTTCGAAGGAAATAGAAGAAACCAATATAGAACGTATTGAAAAGAATAATTTGGTGCTGGTGGATCCTGAGCATCTCGTATCGAGAGAATACTGCGATGGTATCGGTTCAGGCTCGAAATCGGCTTACCGGCTCAGTGGACAGAGTTCTCTTGATCACGTCGCTGGATCGGCGTCGTAATCATCGGTTGCACGATTAATGTTATAAATATTCCGCTAATGCTGCGTGTTACGCAAGCGTTTCACCTCCTTATTGCCTAGCAGCTGTATACACGGCGAGCGGACACGGGCTCTCGCATTCGTCGATGAATTCATACATTATTTTCAAAGCCGTCCCACCTGGCGCCCGAGAGGGCTGCGCTAGTGGGGGTTGGACGATGCCGGGAGAAGGAGGGCAGAGATCCGGCGTGTTGCAAATCACTTTCATAGTCCCGTTTTTACGGCCGAAAGTTATAATTTATCGTCCGACCGATTCGCGTAACGGGCAGCGCTCGTGTATGCAACGGATTACGCAGCCCGAGACACCTTCGACTCGGGCGAAGCTTTTTAAAAGCTCTAATCCATTAACGAGTTAAAGACGGCGTGGGAACCGGCCGAGTGCGTGTATATGCGCCTCTCTCTCTCTCTCTCAGTCACTCTCCTTCTTTTTCTCTTTCTCCGCTCGCGTTCATAAACGCGGATCGAGCGTCCGTGCGCGCGCGCTCGCTGATAATTAAGAGGCACCTAGCCCGCGAGCCGCGCCGACGATCGTTAATTAGGAATTTTCCTGTTCGGAGATCATTTTTACGCGCCGCTCATTTGCATTTAATCGCGCCCGCGCAACGATCCTGTCGAACACTTTCATCGTGTTGCCACTTTAGCAGCGCGAACGCTCTTGCGCAAACCTCTTGTTCGGATTGGCCGTGTTTACTCGCAGGTGCTGCTCATGGTTTTTCTAGAAAAATTTCAGAAAATTCTTTAACACTGTTCAACGGTATCTTAATCAATGTTGATGTTCTTGGTGCACTGGTTCGCTCAATTTAATTGAAAGCAATTTTGCAATAGATTAATGTAGGAGCGAGATTCTGTAACTCTTTTGGATGTGTTCGATTGTATTTGTATTTTTAGTATTATATAGCGAATTACGGCTAAAGAGTTTTACGTTTATTCAGTGTCCGGAGTATATATTGTTATTCACGGTTGTGTGATTTTTTTTATAAATACTAATAGTTCAAACATCTTTACTCTTACATTAATTCAGTACCTATGAAAACGGTCTGGCATCGATGGGTTATTGATTCGCCACAAGAAATTCCGAAATGTTGCTCAATGTTCCAGGAATTGCACTAATCCTTCGAAATTTAAATTCAACATTTCTTTTAAAAAGGTTTGCACACCTGAAACAGACCATATAGATTACACCCCTCGGACAATCTTTTGTTTTATTTTTCGCCAGATGAAATTCCTACATGTTGCTCAATGTTCCAGGTGTTGCACTAATCCTTCGAATTTTGAATTCAACGTTCCTTTTGCAAAGGTTTGCGTACCTGAAACACACCACATAGATTACAACCCTCGGACAATCTTTTGCTTTATTTTTTACCACAAGAAATTCGTAAATGTTGCTCAACGTTTCAGGTGTTGCACTAATCCTTCGAATTTTGATTTCAACGTTCCTATTGCAAAGATTTGCGTACTTTAAACAGACCACATAGATAACAACCCTCAGCCAATCTTCTGCTTTATTTTTCGCTACAAGAAACTTCTAAATGTTGCTCAATGTTCCAGGAGTTGTAATCCTTCGAATTTTGAATTCAACGTTCCTTTTGCAAAGGTTTGCGTACCTTAACAAACCACATAGATTACAACCCTCGGAAAATTTTTTGTTTTATTTTTCGCCATAAAAAATTCCTAAATGTTGCTCAACGTTCCAGGAGTTGCACTAATCCTTCAAATTTTGAATTCAACATTTCTTTTACAAAGGTTTGCGCACTTGACACAGACCACAAAGATTACAACCCTTGGACAATTTTTTATTTTATTTTTCGCCACAAGAAATTTCTAAATGTTGCTCAATGTTCCAGGAGTTGTAATCCTTCTAATTTTGAATTCAACGTTCCTTTTGCAAAGGTTTGCGCACCTGAAACAGACCACATAGATAACAACCTTCGGACAATCTTTTGTTTTATTTCTCGCCACAAGAAATTCCTAAATGTTGCTCAACGTTCCAGGTGTTGCACTAATCCTTCTAAATTTAAATTCACCTCATGCTTAACACCTATGACTTCATTAAAGATCGCCTCGATGAAAATAAGGTAAACTGGTATAAGGATCGCAAAAAAAGTGTGAATGAAATCGCGCCGACAGATGCCGCGAGTGTAAACGAAACAATTTGAGCGGTAGATTAGCGTTGGCCGGCGTTCACGGCTTAATTAAAATTGCTGGATCGACGGAGGCAGCAGGCGCGAAGCGGAGGAAGACGAACCGTGCTCGTATTTCAATCCACGGATCGTTCCGCGGGTTACAAGCCGATATTTCATACTTGAGGACGACTTGTAAAATATCACTGCGTTGCGTAACGGCCGTTAAAGCGTCTAGGAACGCGCATCGTATGCGCCAGTGTTTGCGCAACAATTTCGATAGCCGTGCGATTAATACGCGCAGATCCTCGATCCCGAGGCGTCCGTGTCGAATTTACGAGCGGACCACGGTGGCAGACGATCGTAAAATCGAGAGACCTACGATTCCGAGGCGTATCCGAACGGGGTGAAAATGCGTTCACTCCTTTTTTTTCACCGTTCGGCTCTCGCACGTATCCCGGCAGTTCGGCACGCGTTATTATCCTCTTGTTATTATTACATATTGCATTATTACGCAGCGCATTATTGCAACAGGCGCCTCCCCCCGTTTGCTCGCGCCGTTACGTTTTACTTTCCCTAGATTTCTCCTATTTTCCGTAATGCCGCGTGATTACAGCTGAAATTGAATCGGCTCCTTTGGACACGGCTCCATTAACGACCCCGAATATAGGTGTGTTCTCCCCCACAGTCAAAATCGGCAGCGATTAGGTTTATATTCTAGCGAATGCCGTCGGTCGCGACCGAGCTTCCGCGTTAGAAATCGATAAGACAATTTGCTTGCCTCATTACCACCGGCAACATCTCGCGGAACACGTACTCCTCGATCCGCGGTGTTAGGCGAATCATCTCATCAAAGCTAATCTTCCTTTTTCTTAATTTCATGGACGAAAATTCTATAAACTCCGTGACAGACGATCCCTATGTTTCCTTCTAGAAATAAGCGGAGAAGGGAAACATCGTTATTTCTTCGAAAGCCGACTGATCAATGTTTTATATCTATAAATTCTATGTGAAAATAATTTAAAAAATATAAATTAAAAAAATTCAAACCAGTCTTTTGTCCGAGTAGGTTCGGTGTTAATTTTATTTACCTCTTCGTAGGCGTTCAGACTCATCAGCCGGTTAGGTGGTTAACTAATTTTAATTGGAAAATTAAACATTTCTTCTGATCTAGAATATTTTCATACCTTACGATTTTTGAAAATTTATGGATATGAAATTGGTACTTACAATACCTTGTAAGTACTTAAATGTTTAGTAATTGATTACCGATATATTGAATAATGTAAACAACAATTAATTAATTGGTTATCGATCGTAATTTATCTTGAGGATATTACAAATTTTTCTTCGCGTCGCAAAGGTTCGATCATTTACAACAACAATTAGCTATATTTGTGAATAAGGTCCTGCCTTATACACGGGATATTCGTTGTATGTAATGTAAAATGTAAACAAAATGTAAACAACATTTTGAAGAATAGTACAGCAATTTTTAGTGCTGCCTCAAAGGGGACAGCCGAGTGTAAAGGGTTAATTGACCATGGCAGTGAGTGCAGTTCCACTGCCAAGCTTTCGTAGCTGTTTCACGTTTTTCGGTGAAGTTATAGGTGTTTAACTGCTCGCAGTCTGCAACGCGTTTGAAGCTGTCTGTAACTTTTTGCAGTTACGGTGTACAGAGAAACGCATGCAGATGACCGGGTAACTAATTAGTTCTAATTAGAAATTCATGTTTCCGCCACACGCGAACCTCCATCCGTGGATCAGCGGATTTTCCTGGTGGAACGCAACACACCGTCGTCGTTTCTCTCTGACATTGTCACTCCCGTTGACGTTGACGTTCCTGGTAAGAAACTATAGTGTAATTGCACTACGAGCGTCGCCGCGTCTCCAACAGCCGACTCGTGTGCGTCACGAGACAGGCATAATTGTTTTAACGTTTTAATAACTCCGCTCGCGTGCACCGGGCACCGCATACAGGTATAATAAAAGAGCGGCTTGATGATGCGGGCTCGAGTACGAACGGTCTTGTGCAGTTCCCTTCATGCATCGCGGCCGCGATACATTCAACAACTGTCGCGAATTATGCGACACACAGGGTAATTCCTGGTGTCGTTTCAAGTATTTTTCCTCTTTTTCAAAATATTTTCCACAGCTTTTTTAAGGAGTTATTAACAAAAACCTCATCATCCCAAAGAAAATTTATTTCTTTTGTACGCGCGCGCGGTTGCATTTATTTGTATGTTTAAATATTGATTGCAAACCGATCAAATTTTATTTCGTTTAAAAAGAAATGCGTAACATTCATATTTGTTGAACTCTGTGAAAATCTTCGTTTGACTCGTTAAAGTACGACAAAAGAAAAAGTTACTTCAAGTATCGTCAGGAATCGCCCCTTTCAAGGGAGTACAAGATTTTTGGGACGCCCTGTAGAATCCTACAACAGTAAGATGTGTGTGGCTGAGGTTTTGTTCCGCAATTATTGAAATTGTAACGATACCTCGACGGGAAATGAGTCAATAGGTTTTTTTACCCAATGTACGTGGTACAGTAAAAATCGCACAAACATTGATGTACACTCACGCGAACACGAAGAACAGTTTAAAAGGAAATTATACTGCATCGAGAACCTTGGAGTTTCTTTTTGTCATTTCAACCGCCTCGCGAAAAAGTTTAACGTTGCCTCGAATGGGTTTTTCGCATGTCCATAAACAGCGAAGACATTCAGATCTCTCCATTCACGCGCCTCATCCTGTATAGTCTGTTTAACTGTGGATTATACAATTTAAATCAACAGATAAATCAATGATGGAAAGAAAGTTGGTGGCAATAAGGAAGAAATCGATGTATAATGGGAACAAGAAAGTGATGATTATTATCTAAAACTAGCTGACCTGACAAATTTCAATAAATTTGCTTACACGTGTCAATCTGCTACTTGTACCGTTTCAAAAAAATGATTTTTGCAATGTAAATTCATAAATTGGAATAGAAATAAATTAACTGGATATGTTAATAATATCGATTATGTGTTAATAATGTAAATTCCATTTTTCCAGGCATCTTTTCCAATTTATATTTCCTTAAAACCTTATTCAGATTATTACGAACATTTAAAAAAGAAAATTAGCCAAATCGGTCCAGCCGTTCTCGAGTGATGCACTTACAGAACGAACAGCATTTGATTTTTGCATAAAATTAGCAGATTTAAGATTACCGAAAGATTGGAACACAGTACCGCGAAGAATAAAATAAAATTTAAGAAAAAGAGATGATAGGTGGTGTAACCCGATGTGCAAACTTTGGAAGACGATGTAGGAATGCCGGCCATCTTGGCCAGGACAGGTCCACGTTTTCCCGGTTGGCGTTGACACCGCTTCGGGATGCGAACTTAATTATTCCGGCTTGCACGCCGGTGTTTCTCGGTCCTTTCTCTCGTTTCGGCCGAAATGACTGGTGTAATTGATCCATTAGAGGCAGCCGGCGTTTCCTGGGTGGCAGGCGTGCAAACGGCGGAGGGCCGCGGCCCTGTCGCAGAATGCAATTCCGCGGAGCCGCATCGATTCGCGTCGGCGCCGCCGGAAAATTGCGCCGGTGTGTTATCTTGGTAGTGTGCGTTCCTTGTGGTCGCGTCGGTGTGTTTGCACACCTCGCGACACCGATGACGTACAGGAGAGTACGGGGAAGGCAGAAGGAGGAAAAAAGATAAAGAAAGAAACAGCAGCGAGGAACGAGAAAGAATACGTAAAATACCGGCGGTCGTAAAATGGCGCCGCGCTCGGCTCAGATTTTTATGCTATTCTTATCGGGAGTCGTCCGGCGGAGCCTAAAAACGTAAACGCGAATAAATACACGGCGGAATATCGATCTGTCTGGCCGCGAGGCGCAACGCGAATACGGCGTTTTAATGGAAAATCACTGTTCGCCGATCGTCAATCGCTAAGTGCTCGTAAATCATAAAACGTTCCCCTCACGCGGCCGAGCTGAAAGGCGAATAATTCACCGTCGATCGTCTTGGCCTAAGCTGTTAATTAAATAAAATGTAGTGGTTATGTTTTGCTAGACTTCTTTTCACGATAACCCCGGAATTCGTAGAACGCGAAGCTTATACAATCTATGCGATTCTTCGTCTTCTAGATTCTAGTCCCCTCCACCTGCTAATCTTCCGCGAAGAACAATTTCGTTTCCGAGAGAGCCATTACGATTGCTATAATAGCGCTCATCAGGCCTAACCGCCTATCACCTTTACCTTCGTCTTGTCTAATTACAGGTCACGTTTATTGTTTCAGGATGAGAGCGAGCTCTCGAGCAAGCGGTGGGCCAGTGCGCCCCGCCGCCCGGACAGCCCCTGCGTCCTGGGGGCACCAACGTCTAGGGAGGTACGTAAGCTTCCTGTCTAGTCGTCCAGATTCTCTATTTTTACCCTACTACAACCTCCAGATTCTCTGTTTTTTCCCGGCTATAATATTACGCAGAAGAGGTCGTTAGATCTCGCACTTTCACGCGAGCACAACGAACCTCGCAGCAACTAAGAATTTTGTGTCTCGAACCTTAAGAAACGTCGATTACAAAACGTTCGAGAAATATCGCAGAAGTATGAGTAATGGCAGACTTCGAAGCAGAGAGCAATCTAAATTTCATACGCGTCGGACATTAAACACAATATCGAATTCTCAGGCGATGGAAGCGACGGACTGTAAAATGCCATAGTTTAGAGGATAATTTAATGCAAACCCGACAGGACGATCTCCAATCTAAACCGTTACGTCTGCTTTCTACTTTTTTATTAGTCTGCAACCAGCGACAACATCCTTTCCTAGACATACCAGCAACGGTACAGGAAAAAATGATAGTACACCATGCATCCACATATCAATCGTTTATTACACCGTACAGATTATGCAAATCGTTCCATGCGTTAACGTTGACTGCAGTTTATTGAGTCGTAATATGCGAAGTGCAGATGGTAGTGCAATCATCGTGCGTGCACCAAGACGATCGCGGTGCATCATTTGTCCACGGTATTTCTATTTATGTGGAAATTGTAGGCGGTCACCGGTGAATGTCGAAGAATAGTTTCAAAGAAAATCTATAGCAGTGACGATGGTGGTGACACGATTTCAAGCTTGTACGTTTGACGCTTGAAAAGTCCGATTTCAGATGGACGAAAGTTGTTTCGAAGTCCTTGAGGTAATTCATGAGACGTTCCCTTGTCCATTCTTTACAATGATAATACTCTCTTGCCGTCGATATTATACGCATTCAAAGCTCAAACCATATGCGGACTCACGTGGAGATTATGACACCTTTTTCATGCAGTAAATTATACCGATGTTGAAGTTGCGAAAAATGGTCATAGCAGAATTATCGCCTTTGTAAGGCTAATGTAGAATGTTCCTTAGATTTAATTCTCTATAAAATTGTCAAGAAATTAAACAAATGTATATTATTATAGAAACACTTTATAAACAGTGCCGGATTAAGCCAGGGTAGGGCCCGTAGCAAATGTTACCAAGGGGCCCTAGGTTTTGCACAATAATATAATAAAACACGGTGAATGACCTTTTTTAGCAAAAATATCTAGGAACAATGTCGACCAAATTTTAGGTCAATTTTCTGCTGCAAGCGCGGGGCCCGTAGCAAATGTTACCAGGAGGTCCTAGGTTTTGCACAGTAATATAATAAAACACGATGAATGACATTTTTTTGGACAAAAATAGCTGGGAACGGTATCGACCAAATTTTAGGCCCAAAAGCGCGGGGCCCGTAGCACATGTTATCAGGACGCCCTAGGTTTTACATGGTAATATAATAAAACATGATGAATGATCTTTTTTCTTTAGCAAAAATAACTGGGAACGGTATCGACCAAATTTTAGGCCCAAAAGCGCGGGACCTATAACATTTGCTACTCCTGCTACGGGGCTTAATCCGGCACTGTTTATAAAACAGAAATAAATCGGTTCATAGTTCCCAGAGGCACTGAATCGTCAATAAAGTTGTCTTCTACATTAGGCTCGCATCGCAGCAAAAGTACGCAACAGAAAATCTCGTGGCTCTCCGGAGAAGGTGAAGAAAAAGCGGCCGGAGGAATTGCCGGGTCGTTTGCATCGCGAACAAATTTCCAGCACAGTTTGCGCGATCCACCCCCGGAGCAATCCGCGGTTTTTGTCGACGGCGCGGACGTTTCTCGCGGATCGTGTCGTCATTTGTTTACGATCCGCGATGCGAAGGATAGATCGTCTCCAGAGAAGCGATCGGTATCGATCGATCGAGAGAAGCGTGCGTCGATTGGCCGCGAATGGAAACCCGTTCGATTCCTTGCGGTACGTGATGGCACCCGAATCGTGACGCCGCGACGACTTCTCTAAACAAGCCCCGGAGCTTCCTATACTTATATATATGGGCTACTAATAGGGACCGTCTTCAGGGCTGTTAGCAAGAACACAAGGTATGCCGGCACGTCACTACCGGAAAGACGATTAGCGCCGACTTTGTGGTTAGGTGTCGATTTAGGTACGTGCTCGCGCTTCGATTGCTGCGCCAATGAACCAGACCGCGAGGGATGCCGCGACACTTTCTTGCCGGGGTTTCATTTATCTTTTTACCCTTCGGAACTATCGTTCGGGGAGAGAGTTACTGTTGAAGTATGACTATCAATTGTTTGAAGCTCGCGCACCTCAAATACAACGCGAACATGTAGCGATCGATGCAGGATCAATTCCCTCCCTGCTGGCACTCGGTCGCAACCGTTGTTCATTTTATATAATTAATTGTATCGATCGTAAATATTTAATACTTATGAATTAATGTTTTCCGCGCAACGGTTTCGATCAGTTTTTAAATAAATAGCTGTTATGCAAATATTTGTTTGAACCATTATCGAAGGTAAATTGCGTCTAAAAAAACAAAGAAAATGTATATATGGAAAGTTATATAATGTAAATGGATTGAAAAAGAAGAAAATATTAATACATACTTTCTATTAAAATTACTAATGTAATTCAAACATTGTACTGAGTTAATTTAAATCGTGTGTAATCTTTCGAACACAGTAAACGAATCAAAACCATGGAAACTGCATAATTATTTATTTATTTATTTGAAAATTGATCGAAACCATTGCGCCAATAACATTAATTCATAAGTGTTATTCATTTTGTTCGAGTTATTATAATCATTCATTATTATAATAATTCATTATAATAATTCATGTTATTATAATCAGTATTATATTATAATCTTCTTTTTCCAAATTCTGTTGTTATTTTCGATTTTCTACTTTTATAAAAACTATATATAGGGTTGTCTACTGATACGCATACACACACACACATTCAATCCTATAATGTTATGTTAAACATTATTACATTAACCTTTTACTATCAAAAGTATACAAAGTCCATTAATTACATTTTTTACATTCATTTTACATACACAAATTACAAACGTTTAGATTCACGTCGATAAAATCATTCTGATTTATCATATCTTAACAATTTCGATCGAAATAACAAAATTCCTCTATTAATTAATATTGAATGAATATTCAGTCGCTCTTTGCGATGAAATACCTTTTTGAATTGAACCAGATGAAACGAGACGGATCGAGTTTTGGAATGTCTTCTGAAAGAAAGGAAGCTGTTAGGTCTAGAAAGGGTGACGATGGAATGGGGATGAAAGAGAGGAAGGTATTCGACCAATTTCGTGAGTCACCGCGGCGAGTTGTGGTCCGAAGGCGCAGCTGACGTCCTTACGGGTTGCTTGCAGGACTTATTCGCGAGTACGTGGCGCCACCCACAGGGTCGGGCTCTATGATGGGTGTGACTGGTGTTGGTATTCGCAATGCATATTGCTACGTCGCGGGGCTACGCGGAGAATACGAGAACCGCCTCTCTCGCAAAAGGTAGTCTTTCTCTGTGCACGACGGCGGCGGCTTCGTCGGCAGCTATGTCCGTCTCTAACCGGTGGCTCGTAAAATGCACGGCCTCGTGATTAGACTGGAGACAATGCACTCGCAGGGCACGCGTTCGCCTGGCAAGCGTATTGTGCGCCTTTTTTTTAATGCTTCCACTTGATGCCATTTATTTGCATACCGGTATACAGCTGGACCAGGACGACGTACAGAGCACACACGGTAAAATAGAAAAAGAGAGAGGGAGATGGAGATGGAGAAAGACGGTGTCTTCTAAGAGCTCGTGCGTAACAGTAATCCTTTGAAACGGCCTGTCGTGTACCATCTGCCGCGCGACAGCGTTTCCGGCCTCGAGAATGCCACGCGCTAAATCGCCGGCTGAGAAATCGCGATTTGATGCTGAATGCCTGGTTGTCGCCAAGCTCAGCCGTAAAATTGTAGCTTCTTGTTCGGAGGAGAGACTCGTTCCGGGCGTGTCCGGAATATACGCGGACGTAACACCACCGACACGCAATTCTTGCGGATTTCAATGGCTCGTGAATCCCACTCGAGCTCGCTTACGAGGTACTTGAATCGGTTCGCTCTTCGCTGATGCCTTTTGTTGCCGTATCGATGAGTAATTCAATGTATCTCCTGAAACTTTGTACCCACGGCCTCGAGTGTCTACGTGTCTCGAACGAGTCTCAATCCGGAGGAGATGCACTCGTCGGAATTTATATTCGGACACTCTCCACGGTGGAATTACTTTCTCGATGTTGGACCGGACGACTTCAGCCTTTCTTAAGAACTTGAAAGGATTGCTCGTGGGAGTCGCGGAGAAAATATGTGGTATCTGATAATACTATTTTTTGTAATCTTTTTATCAGAATCCATCGTTCATCACATTTCTCAAAGACAAAAATCGGCTCCAAATTGAACGCACAAAGACGAGTTGCATCTCGGAACATTCTCCAATTAGACTACAAAGGAAATGTTTAGTCGTCGAAATTTATATTCGGACACTCTTCACGGTGGAATTACTTTCTCGATATTCGACCTCAGCCTTTCTTAAGAACTAGAAAGAATTGCTCATGAGAGTCGCAGAGAAAATATCTAGTATGTGATAGTACTATTTTTTGTAATCTTTTTATCAGAATCTCTCGTTCATCACATTTCTCAAAGACAGAAAACAGTTTCAAATTGAACGCACAGAGACAAGTTGCATCTCGGGAAATTCTCCAATTAGACTACAAAGAAAATGTTTAGTGATCGAATCTCAATCCGAATTATATTTGGACACTCTTTAGGGTGGAATTACTTTCTCGATATTGGACCTCAGCATTTTTTAAGAACTAGAAAGAATTGCTCATGGGTAGTAGTATGTGATAGTACTATTTTTGTAATCTTTTTATCAGAATCTTCCAAAATCACATATCTCAAAGACAGAAATCGGTTCGAAATTGACCGC
The DNA here is from genome assembly GCA_028455615.1 of Lasioglossum zephyrum. Taxonomy (NCBI): domain Eukaryota; kingdom Metazoa; phylum Arthropoda; class Insecta; order Hymenoptera; family Halictidae; genus Lasioglossum; species Lasioglossum zephyrum. Next base: position 7,713,280 of record CM052333.1, read on the forward strand.
ACAGAGACAAGTTGCATCCCGGGAAATTCTCCAATTAGACTACAATGGAAATGTACAGTGACGGTCTAATTATCCCGTCTCGCTGCCTAATACGCTAGCAAACGATCAGGCAGGATGAGCAAAGCAGAGCTGAACGGTCGAGTTGGTCGTGTACTCGTGATCCGGTAGGTTGGTCCTTTAATCGGCACGCGATTTGCTTCTAATTAGGGATTCTTTCTAGCCATTATTTGCCATCGGCTGTCCACGGATAGGTATAAGGTCAATCCCGGTGGACGTACTCCTTTAGAGGGAGGGGGGCTATTTACGTCGTCTGCAAACCACTGTTGTTGCATCGGGTACAGTTCAATTCCGTTACGTGGACGTAGCCGTGGGCTTCCCACGCCAATTAAACATGACTCATTAACGGGCAGAAGCCGGTAGCCGGGATCGATGCCTGGCCGGAGCCGGGCAACCCTTCTATAACTCTACGGCGCAGAGGCAATCGGAACTAATCTCGACCATCCTCTTCTCGAGCGGGCTCTGTTCGCAATGCGATATTACCGCGGGTACCGGTAACTGCATCGGGCTGCATCGGGCCGCATGCAGCAGCCATGCACCGGCCACGACGTCCGCCGGACCGCAATATTTCTCGTGGTTCGCGTGGTGCGCACACGTAATTGTATGTAAAGACTTCAGCCGGGACCAACCGGGGAGATACATTGCCCCCCCTTCTCCTTCGGGCCCCCTCCTGTTCCCGCGAGCCCCACCGTCCGACTGTCCACGTTTTGACGTTTTCATTCCCCCTACGACGGTAATTAGACGCGTCTGGGAAATTTAGACCGCGGGAACGTTTCGCTTTCGCTCGATCGGCTCCACTTTTTACTCTTTAACTCGATGTCGATCGACGCGCTGCGCGGCTCAAGCGTATACTTAAAATTGATTTATCTATTCCGTAACGCTGAGGAGAGACAGAGAGAGTCGTTGTATAAACTGACACATGTCAAGAGAAAGATGAAATATAAAGTGACTAGAGAAAAATCGCGACGTTTCCTCGGCCGAGCAGTTTCAGGAATTTCTGTCAACAAATAACGGTACACAAAACTAGTAACAATACTCGTCCCTCGATTCGTGTTCGGCGCCGTGCACGTATTATGCGAGCATTAACTGTTCAACGATGCCGGCAGCGGTCTTCTCCCCGAAGTCTACGAGACCGTCGTTGTCTAAAGGTGGTAGGGGGCGACAAGGGGGTGAATTATTGCCCGAAGATTTCGCGATCGCTTCCGATAGTCGTGGATTCCATCGTGGCTATCGTGCCTCCTCGCTGCCTTCCATCGTCCTCTCCTCTCACCCTTCGCCACGCTGCCTGACATCGCAACGGATCCGTAGAGTCTTTCGTCGTTTGATTGCTCGACGGATTTTTCCTTGGATACGGTGGAAACGACACGGGGGATGCTCGTTAGAGATACGTTGATGCACCGGGATATATATTGCGAGGGATTTGAGTGATTTACCCATGGATCCGTAAACAGATGCGCAGGGAGATCCGTGTACTCAAGGGATTAGGTGACGCCCGGAACTTTTATGCAACGTTCTGCGGGCTTTAAATTCAATTTCAATCGCCGGAACTTTGTCTTTCCTCTACGGAGATATTCGTGGCTAAGGTAAACCCGTTCCTGTTGGTGTTGTAGTCTGATTGCAAGGGATGGCGTTATGTCGTAAAATGAAATTTATAATTTTTTAAATCCTGCACCGATATATTCGTCACGCTAACAAAATTTCTGTTCGCTATTATTTTCTCTAGTGTACGATAATTGTAAATATCATTCTTCGGATTTAAATTCAATTTCAATCGCCGGAACTTTGTCTTTCCTCTCCGGAGATATTCGTGGCTAAGGTAAACCCGTTCCTATTGGTTTCATAGTCTGATTGCAAGGAATGGCATTATGTCGTAAAATGAAATTTATAATTTTTTAAATCCTGCACCGATATACTCGTCACGCCAACAAAATTTCTGTTCGCTATTACTTTCGTGTACGATAATTGTAAATATCATTCTTCGGATTGCGAAGAAACTTTTGCGGATCCTTTTCAGCATGCACGAAAGCCTTCATCAAGATTGTTTTGCAAATTCCAGTCACGCAGTCTCAATAGCGATGCAGATGTTATTCGAATTCAAGGGGAACGTGGAAACCGGGACGAGGAGAATCAGCATCACCAGGAGTCGTCATCGTCTCCAGTGTCGAATAGAATTTATGACGCTCGAACGCTCTACGATCACGCGACCGTGATTTCACGTCGTCGAAGACACCATAGATCCGCACCTACGTTCCTCTCTCGCTTTGATTTCTAATTTGGATTTCTCATCGGATCTGTGTAAATAGGCAAATAGCCGCCCACGCAATTCCCGTGGACGCTCGTCGATTCTATACTTCTACGATCTTCGCCTGTTGTTATCGATCGCGAATGTTTTCCGAATATAAAGAGAAACCGATGATTTCATCGTTTCGCGGCTCATAACATAGGGGAACGCAAAACTTCCGTGATGTGCAATTTCAAACGCCTCTGCGAAGCTTGCCGATGAAGTATCCTTGCTTTGAGCATCGTCACGAATGGAACACCTGTTCCGAACGGGATATTTACGATATTCAATTTTAAAGCACACCTCGAGTACATACTTCGACACTTAATAACCTAACTGCGTGCCGAACCGTTTACCAGAAAATCTGGCCAACGATGGCGCCATTAGTCTCGGCCGAAGAGGAATTTATCCGTCGACGTAATCGAAGCAAGAGGATCGTCGGCTGTTGACCGTTAGGATCTGTTCATCAATTATGCAGGGGGATCGGAGGTATCGCGGTATCGTCGTTTTAAAAAACATGCTATCGGTCAATGGCTTCTCTCCAGCGGTTCGATGATCCCCGCAGCAATTAATCAACGGCCGATAGCCGGGCCCAAATATCTTCCATCCGAAATGAACGCTTAACGCTTCGCGCTGCCCTGGATCGAAAGCTTGGCCCGTCCAGATTAGAATTTCAAATGGCACTTTACAGGGCCGTTCCACGTTTCACGCGTCCGTCGGACATATTGCCCTTCCCGTTATCGCGGGCTCTCGCCGGATCTAGGATCTGGGATGATGCATCATGCGCATCATGCGAACGCTCTTCGGCTCCCTCCCAGAGAGCCGACAATAGATATTCCGCAACGCCCACGTTTGCGGGAGACAAAGGCCTGAATGGCCGGCAGATGCACGGGTTGCGCCGACGTAATGCACCTATGCACCGACGTCCGTCGATTTAGAACGGAACGTTGCGATGCGCCCAGCTCGTACGTACGTACATTCGTTTATTCGTTCTTCGTGACGAAGGTGCGGTACGTATACACCATGAACACACGGTGTCCCGTACCCGCGGACATACACCTATGGCTGCATAACACTACCGTGCATAGAGCGTTTGGACACTTCTGCAGTTTTACCGAGGCGACCATTTTTACCAGACTTTTCCTTTCTCCTTTACCGCCGCGCCAGCGTCTGCATTTTCCGACGCTTCTTCGCGATTTTCGCCATTATTTAGAGAGCTCCTTTATCGACTTTTTCGACCACTCTTTTTATTGTTCGAGTAATGCCTTCTTATGGAGGAATATTTTTCAGAGTCGGTTGGTACGGTTTTTTTTTAATTTACCATTTTGGTAAGGTCTTCTTCCTTTTTGTGTTACACATTTTTATGGTGGAATACTTCTTCAGGTATTTTTATTCTTCTTGCTGTTTTTCAAATATTATTTTCTAGTTTTCAAATATCCATTGTAAATTTACCTTTATATCAGGTACTACTTTCCTAAACAATTTTCCCATTCTCTTTTATACAACGCTGTCTCAGAATTCTTCGAACACGTTACAGAGTAGACATACGTTGCACTGCAGTTCTTCTCTCAACCATTCTTCTACAAAAAACATCTTGCAATTTTTCCATCCGTCACTCCGTCGACCAACAAAGTAATCCTATCGAATCGCGAGTTGCAAAACTCCTTTGATAAGGCAGGAACAGGGCAATAAATTGATATGAAACGTACAAGCGTGAAATGTAAACGACAGTGTGCTCGTGCACTATGCGAACAGATCAAAGTTTCCGACAAGCGAACGCACACAGAGGCACACGTAGTGTACGTGGTTACGTAATTCGGAGAAGAGCCATACAGAAAGGAGCGAGCGACCGGTGACGACACCTTCGAGATGAGAGGAGAAAGAGAGAGAGGGAGATCCGGGAGTGTCCACTTCGCGGAGGTATCGGCCCAGCCCACGTTTCGCGATTCCACCGGCGGAGATTCGTTTGCCCGATACTACGACGGATTCTGTTCCCCGGACACTTTTCTGCGGCTGCCGCTCGATTCTAATTAGAGAGACCAGTTCCAGATCGTCGATCGATTCGATATCGCCGGTAAAAGTCCCACTGGCTGCCTATAGTCGTCTGAATAGTCGCGATCGACACGCTGGGACCACGGACTTGACGATTTCTGCCGGATTCTCGCATAATCTAACTCTATCGATGGACCTCATCAGTGGCTTTTATCAATGTTTGTATAAGTCGTCCTTCGAAAATGATTTCAAGATTAAACCAGAGACATGGAACTGTCTTCTGACGAAATAGACGACATTTTATTTATCTATCTTCTAAATTAAAAAAAATTAAATGCTGTGTTCGTTGGTAAGTGCATTACGTGAGAACAGCAAGATCGATTTGGCTAATTTGAAAAGAAAATCTTGAAGAAAAATTGGAAAAGTTGCCCGGAAAAATGGAAAATTGTATGGAATTTTTGTATGAACTCAAGACATGATTCGAACGATGGAGAATGTGTAATTCATTCTTTGTTTTGTTCGTTATGGTCCTGCAAAAGTTTTCAGGAAAAAATATTCGAGACAATTACAATGGAAATTCGAAAAATTCGGACAAACTGCAAAAATCATAATTTTTTAAACGGTACAACGATCACTCAGACATACATTTTTTCCTCATTACTTTGTTTACACATTTCCAACAGCTTTTCACAAAACGATCACAAATTTATTGAAATTTGGACAAGTCTGTTGGGCAGCTTGTTTCTGATAATAATGGAAATTTAATTAATTAAATATTGCTCCAAATTTTGAGACGAATGTTAAGCATTGAATATTAATGTGTCGATTGATTAGATACTTCCATTGTCTTTTCTAATCTCTCTTCTCCGGTGTCTCGTCTTCGCACTCTTCTTTATCGTCCCGAGTGACTCGCGGCTACGAGTTTTACGTCTACCAATTTACATGTCGACCAGCCTGCCGCAACGAGCATCGCATACCACTCGAGGTGTGGCCACACTGACATACTCTCCCTCTTTGGCACGCTCGCGCATCTATACACGAGCACACGGGCTCACTTAGGATTCGCTTATACAGGGTGTCACTGAAATATGCAACTAATATTCGATGCCTCTCAATATTTCTAATTTTCCAGAATAACAAATTTTATCGTGCATTCCTTGAGATTTCGTCGACTTTATTGCGAGTGCATGTGATCGAAAGAATGTTCACGATGCTGTCATTCTTTGAATTCTTAATATCCTTTCATCTTGATACTGCAGTTACATTCATATTAGATATTGAACTAAATTCATGTTTTGCATGAGGTGAATGGAACTGGTAGAATCGTGAAAATAATCTTTAAACATATGCAAACCAGTGCGACGAAATTCGACACCAAAAGATTTTCTAGTTCCACGTAAAAAAAGTATTTAAAAAACGTAACGTCACGTAAAAAAGTACTTCGTTAAAAGAAACATTGTATTAGCTAGTTGGGCAAGGATCCTGCCAGTTCGATGTGTGCGACCGTGACGCGGGTTGCAATTTGTGTTTTGCTTTGTTATTTGCGTGTCTCTTGTATTCAAGGGAAGACACAATTCCAATAAAAAGGAGATTCAGCACTAGAACAACCGCACCCCTACTTCTCAGCATCGTCAAAAGTATATCCAATTAACAAATTACATTAAACCCTTCGCTGCATAGTGTATCATATTTGATACAGTTAACAAATCTGGTATATAGTAAACTAAGAATGTGTTTTCTTACTATTATTATTTATGTTTATTTTTCAGAAAATGTTTTAACTTTTTAATATATTTGTCCCTTAAATAAAACATAAAACCTGAGCTTTCCTCAATTTTTTCATCCCAATTAAAAAAATCTTGATGTGAAGGATTAATCTAAGTCAACTCTCGCCCAGAACATCCCCTAAAGTTCCAAGACTAAACTCCGTTAGCCTAGTCTTCTTAAATTTTTTCATCCCAATTAAAAAAATCTTGCAGTGAAGGGTTAATCTAAGCCAACTCTCATCCAGTACATTCCCTAAAGTTCCGAGACTAAACTCCATTATCCTAATCTGCCAAAACCAATCCTCCCTGTTCGGTCACACCTTGTATAGTTAGTACAGTCAGGTGAGCATCGGTGCTTAAGCCTTACGCATATATTTTCGAGCGTTAACGCACACACAAACGTTTCAGCCCGGCCGGTTCCTTTCTCACGAACGCGGACGCTTCTAGTGCCGGGCTCTAGCGTGTTGCCCGCTTTTACAAGAGGAGGAGGAGGCGGAGGAACCTGCGTGTGCAGAGATCCCGCGTTGCAACGGGGCGCGTCTCGTTCGATTGTGCCTCCACAGACGGAATTGCTTTGTCGAGGCTCGACGGTGGCTTTTGTCGAAGGCATAACTCCGACGATTCACACGCGGCCCACGGATTCTCGATCGATGATGATCTTTCCTGGTGGCGCGAGCGCGCATACCTGCACGTGGATGCTCGCCGCGCGGCGCTGTGTTTGCCGTGGCCACGATCGCGCCTACTTTCTTCGTCGATCGTGCCCGACGATCGATTGATCACGCGTCCTTCGGTGGACCGACAGGTGGATGCGGCCCGAAGAACGATCTGGAGGTTTCCTGCGATCGCAACCCCGTCCTCACAGTTTTGATAACGTTACCCGCGCACTTCATATAATTTTCTCAAAATTCTCGAGTGCTCATTAAGAAGAAAACAAATTATTGTTATGTACTGGAAGGAACAAGACACTGTTTCACTTTTAAACATTTAATATATGATTCACATTTGGTGTGCTCGTCTATACATCGCTCTGTATGCTCTTCCATTCGACTCTCATCTACGACTCTCATTCACGTGACTAGATCTGCACCTTACACCTTTATATTGTTGTATTCCGGATGAGGGTTAAGAAACGTTTTTGGTTTAAGGTAACAAAACACAAGTTTATTAATAAAACTCCTCAACTTATAAAGTCCGGACACGAAGTACGAGAAGCGCGTGACAAAGTACTAATTCGTCGAGACAGAGAGACAGGGTTCTAGTCTGCACAGAGGTTGTACGGAAAAGAAGCTAGGATAAGTCTTTTGCGTGAGCTTAAATAGAAGTCCCTAAAAGGGAGAGGTAGGCGGTTACAATGATGGATCATAGTGCAATTTTGTGCGACTCAGGGTAGTGACCGGTCGAGGATCACTGTCGGGAACATCTAACTTAGTCACTATTTATGATAAGTATATATCGTAAGTAAACTTATGAGAAGTAAATAGTTGTCATACAACAATATTGTAACGCCGTCGAAGCGCGATCTGGTGTACTTATATCTAACAATTATTTTTTAGAGATTGATTTGACAGCACAATCACGTAACATCCACCATTGCGCATCGTCTTATCCGCAAATCGCAACGGAAATTTGCCAGTTCCGGCGACTCTTCTAAAAGCGTTCCCGGTCTCCAGAAAAAAGAGCGGTGGAAACAGATGAAATGAATTCGACGCGCTCGAGCCGCGACGCATCTGTTCGAAAGTTTCGCCGCGTTTCCGGAAGACCTGAGCCGCGATTCGTCGTGGCTAGCAACGGCGCTCGTTACCACGAGGAAGAGGAAGGTGCGTCGCGTAAAATGCGAATATCTTTTCTTTTTTTTCCATCCCATCTAAACCCGTCTCTCTCTTTCCCCCGCAGCTGTCTCGGTCCTTTTACGAAACATGTCGAGTCAGTCGCTTCTAGCCTAGCTCGCAGTCGTAACATCTGCCGTCGCTGATTGTTGAGTAGCGGTGCCCGCGAACGAACAGTCGTCGTCGGCTCGAGCGTGGCCGCGTGTCATCTTCTTCTTTCACTGCGGCGCGGCGAGTTTTATTGCGTTTCGTCGTTAAATCATACCGTGCTCGCCGGCGAATTCCAACCGGCCGCGCGAATTACACGTTACGGGAGAAAGGACCGCGATACGCAAAGAGTTACCGGCGTCTCCCTCCCCTTCTCTCTTTTTCTCTCTCTATCTCTTGTTGATTTCACTTGTTCCGTTTTGATAGGCTGCTATAGGATGGTTGGTTCTGGCTGGCTCTGGCTCGTTGGGGTCAATTCATAGCGTCGCGTCACGGACCGTCATCGGGGAGGAAAAATCAGCTACGTGATTGCCGATTCACCGCTAGCCAACGACACGTCCTGTCCAAACGGCGCTTGTCGATGCGCCGGTGACGATTTCTCGTGACAAAGTATATTCCGTCGCGAAACAACATAAACAACTCGACTCGCGATCGTGACGCTGCGTCGCGACCCCTTTTTGGTTTAAGGGCGGTGGGGAAATGATCTTACAGACACCCTCTCCTCCGATGGTGATTGGACACAGATTTCCCCGACACATTTTCACCGGCAATATTTCACCGACTCCCGATTTTACCGACAACGCCTTTAACCCACAATGATTTTGACCGATAACGATTTTATATTCGTTGGCGGTCAAATTTGTTGTCGATCAAATTCGTTATCGATCAAATTTGCTGTCGGTTAAAAGCGTTGTCGGTTAAATTCGTTGTCGGTTAAATTCGTTGTCGGTTAAATTCGTTGACGGTTAAATTCGTTGTCGGTCAAATCTGGAGCCAGTGAAATATTGTCGGTGAAAACTGTATCGATGATTTCCATGGGACCCGATTGGAGAGGGTAGCGGGGGGTTCGTCTTCCCCCTAAAATGGAATCCTTATACCTCCGTAATACCTACTATAACCCCTCTTCCCAGGGGACCTATAGGATCTTCTCACTCCTTCTCTCAGCTGAAGCCAAAACAATTCTGCTGGCCCTCTTTCCCCATTCAACGGAGTTCACCTTCATGTGCCGTGACCTCCTTTTTTCTCCTAAGATGGAATTGTCTTCCTCTCATTCTGACTCGGATCACGGGGGAAGGCCCTTTCTTCGCTTTTATGTGCCGTGACCCCTAATACGCGTCTTTAGCGTCCGTAGATATGTTTCGGAATTGAGGGGTCCGCTGCGAGAGGGAGCTATTACCACATTACCATGGTGCATGACTGAAGACTTTTCAATGGATCCTCCGACAGCAAAAAATATCGGTTTACAATGTAAAAGATTTTTAAGCTTCCTTTTGGCACAGCAGTTTCGTCAATAATAATTAAACCATCTGATTAGTCCAATTACTGCACACACAGGCTCGCTTGCCAGTTAACCACCACATAAAAACATATCCGAGAAATATAAGTCGAGGCACTTTAGCAAGTCATCGCTAATAGAAGTCCGATCGGGCACTACACTGACTGCTACGGATCTGCCGTGTTACGCCTCGGCGCGAATAATTACCGGCAAGATTAATGATTCGAGCGGACTGATTACCGCGTGTCACTCTCCATTAGCCCCGCGGAGAACCGGTTCCGCGATTTCGTCGAAAAATTTGGCTCGGGGGCGGCTGAATTTGCGAGGGCGCCCGTAAAAGAGCCGTTCCGACGAAAATTGGCTTTCGTTTTCGCGAGGTCCATTCGCCGAGATGGTGATCGCGAACAGGACGGGTCTCTCTTTCTCTCTCTCGAACAGCTGGTGATTTATTGTCCATCACCTGTGAGGCGTGCAGCTCAAGGTGCCCCCTGCCTCGTAAACACACGTCGCGGACTCGTCCGGTGCGGTTCGGCTGCCGGTGAACCGCAATAAACTTATATCGACTGACGTGTCCGTACCACCGAGTCGGCACTGCGTTCGAATTACCATTTAATGCAGCATTTATATTGCTCTATTGTGTCCACACTTCCGATCCAACCCCGTTTACGTTTCGTCGAACGACGCCATTTAAAGGGTTAACACATAAATATAATATAAAGAATAAAAGAAAATAATATAAATGTCTATTTAAATTTGATCATGCAGTACATTGAAACAAGATGTTAATAAAAAAAGAGAATCGTTCGTTTGCGACAATATTGATTAAACATTCCTTCAATTCTAATTGTTTTCATAATTAATAACTTTGTTATATGATCTTTGGGTTAATTGATTATTTAAAGTATATTTAAAAACTCCCACAAATGGTGTTAAGATTAAACATTCTTTTAAAATAATTGTTGAATAAAAGGAAAATACATCTTGTTAGAGGATGTTCATCAAATATAAAGATTTTTTAAGTTTAATCTAAAGAAAAGTAAATATCTTGTGTATCATTATTTTAATACTTTTAGCAAGCAATGTTACCAATCCGTATTACGTGAATCAATGTAAAGTTATTCAACGAAGGGAGACGCAGAGAGGTTCTCTGATATCTATCAGAACACGTAATTCAACATCGGGGGGATTGCTAACGCAGCAGATAGTCATTTGAGATGACAGAAAAGTTGAAACGTTGCGGCGAGTCTCAACGCGCCGTGCTGTTCGGATGATGCTCGTAAAAGATTTATGAACTTTGAGCCGGACGAACCACTGTTATTCCTGTTAAAATCATTTTTATTGTTTCGCAGGCTGTCGGATGACATGCGGGTTATAGGTTGACATAAAGGTTAAACGACAGCCCGTCTGTCTTTACTTGCCGAACGATCCTCGTAAATATCCTTCTGTGAACTGGCAGAGTATAAAAGCTCTATTATTCCCGTTTAAGCTGTTTTTATTGTGTTCCGGTATGGCCGTAGATCCCATAAATGCATAAAACATCCGGCCAGATAACGAGCAAATCTAATACCGCTGAAACATTCATGAAGACTGCGGGGAAGATTCAACAGGTTCGCGCGCAGGTGCCACACGCTGCTGATAACAAGCAACAAACACAGCGTCCGCCGTGCCGGAAACCCGTGCTCGGATCGAATCGGATCGGAAGTGTGGACACAATAGAGCAATATAAATGCTGCATTAAATGGTAATTCGCGCCGTTGTAAGCACTGCGCAAAGTCGTCAGATCAGGGGAATTGACTCGAATCAAGGGTTAAAATTTACCCTCAGTTACGTTGCGAAGTCAGAATTTTCCAAACGTTATAAAAGGCTTTAGGATTTAGGCTATTGGCTAACAAAGTTTACGCCCACGAAGACTTTCGATTATAAATAAGCTAATGGCATTTATAATTATTGACTGCACAAGTCACATCACCGGCGACAGGTACGTCGTCATCTCCGAGTTATTCTACTTCCGTTTTTTCCTTAGTCGTTATTCAGTTTATTAATGATGCAAGTTTCTACTTACTGACTGATATTTATTTAACTCCCTGTCGCGTACACTCAGGGTCTCATGGACATCACCCACACAAATTTCTCTGACACGGTTTCCACCTCCAACATTTCACCGACACCAGATTTGACCGAGGATTATTTTGGCCGACAACGCCTTTCACTGACAATGATTTTCACCGCCAACGAATCGAAATAATTGTCGGTCAAATTCGTGTCTGTCAAAATCGATGTCGGTTAAAGGTGTTGTCGGTCAAAGTAGTTGTCGATCAAATCTGTAGTCGGTGAAATGTTGTAGGTGAAAACCCTGTCGGGGAAATTTGTGTCAACGATTTGAAATCATCATGGAAATCACTAATTTCCATGGAACATAGGGTTTGCTAATACCGTTGAACATTGAGAGAACGTAACACCCTCTTTCTGCCACTGCCAAATTAGTCACGTGACACACGAATATCGTAGAAGGGGAAGGTAGAGTGGGGAGACAAGTGTTAATCTGACGCCTCTGTCATTATTCACCGGAATTGGTTCCGATCACAAACCGACACATCGCAATCATCTTGAAAACCGGAGAACTGGTTTCGCTGATTCGCTAATGAGGGACGAGCGAAATTCGCCAGCGAATTATGACGTCGCGCAACATTTTGCGTGGGCACGCCTTTCGAATTAAAGCCGGCCAATTAATCGATTTAATTGCAAGTTCGTTCGCGGCACCGATCCGAGGCCCCAATTCACGGCACCTTTCGATTAATCACCAGGAACGATGAAATGGTCTGTAATTAAATAGCATCATTCGCTGAAACGTAGCTGTGGTCGCAACGTGGATACGATTCTCGGTGATGTTTATTCGGCCTGGCCGCAGCCCGGATTCGAAAGGCAAGCCTACAATTACACCGGTTCGACGATCGATCCCCAAATTAGGTGATTGACAGCATTGAACGCCCATGATCGCCGAACGCAGCCGCTTCCTAGAGCTAGTGGCTTTTTGTTTCCTCGCCGGCTGCCATTGAAACTTCAGTCAGCCTGACCAAATATTTATTCGACCATTTACGTACCGATAGTTACGCCAATTCCACGGCTCCTTCACCGACCGGGTAATTTCGACGCCCGTTAACCCATATCGCGCATTGTCTAATGAACTGTCTCTGGAAGAAGGCCAGCCTGAGCGACGTTTCTATTTGGAGAAATCAGTGCTTTCTATTTTTCACGAACCTAGCCGTGGCTCAAAAGTCTTTCTGTCGGCGACCGTCTAAATGTCATCGCTGGAATTATATCTAACGCGCTTGGAATTTTTATGACATGGAAAACGGGCCATCATCTGGTCGTGGATGCGAAGACATTTTTATTATGCGAATGTTTTGTCCATTGTTGAAACGACGAGACACATACTTTAGTAAATACGACGAACACCGTAGATTTGTGGCGAGGATCTCGTTGGGTATCAAGATCGAGATGAACGTGATCGCTGCAGCATGTCGACGAAGGAAGTAGCTGTACAAGATCTACAGGGGATGAAAAAATCATTAATCAATGATAACCATAAGGAGTCGAAGTCGTAACCAGAAGGGAGGACAATAGCAAAGAACAAGAGCGCTCCGTGGTCTCGGCAATGGCCGACCTCCGTTCCCCTCTTATTTATGAGGCACGCAACGCCACTTCAGGAACGTTTTAACGAACGAACGGTTCTCTTTTATAACAGCGGTTGCTCGTACAAATTAAGTGCCTTTCTTCCGATAATAAACGTCCGCCGGTAATTTAGAGATTTAGAAATTGTGCTGCTACCGCGTTGGTTGTCGGGCCGCGAACAACAGGGAACGCGAGTGCTGGTAATGACGTCCTTTCTTCTTCCCGATGAATTCATTCCGCGTTGCGATTCACGTGTCGCCTTGCTCTCTAGGCTCTGTTTATCGCGTGTTCTATTACAGGACGCGATTCAGGGCTCGATACCGCTGAATGAAGCCCCGGGACAACACAATTAAGCTGTCCAACAAATTTTAACTCTTTTCACCAACTCCAATAAACCGGTACGTTAAATACATTTCCCGCAACCTTCCTTTTGCAAAGGTTTGAAACAGACCACATAGATTACAACCCTCGGACGATCTTTTGTTTTATATTTCACCCAGTGTCCGGGTTTAGCACACCCGACCAACATTTATTATTTCCACGTGCAGTTTTTTTCTTTAACGTCCTCGTTCCCCCGCTTGAACACCTAAATCGTGCCTAAACTTAAAATTTACAATTTACAACAACAATTAGCTATTTTTGTAGGAATACTAAACGCTGGATTCGGATTTGAATCTCCAGGTTCAAGAAGAATTTTATTATATTAAAAACATTTTAATAGCTAACGTGGTTCTTGAACCTGAAAATTCAAATCCGAATTCAGCGTTTAGTATTCCTACAAAAATAGCTAATTGTTGTTGTAAATAATCGAACCTTTGCGCCGCGAATAAAAATTCATAATATCCTGAAGATAAATTACGATCGATAACTAATTAATTAATTATTTAAAACTTACAATTTGTCACGCGCCACCATAATTTTAAGAGACTTTCACATCTCGTTTTTCCCCAGGTCACCAACCTTCAGGTCATCGTGTCCTAGCATTTCCTTTCCTGCTCATCTCTCTTGCAATTTTCCCTTTCCCTAAATCTTGCTGTCCACTAATCATCTTCTTCTACCAAAAAATACTCTCCAGCCTACCTTCAACGCTCATCAGATCACCCTCAGCCACCAAACCTACAACACTGCTAAGTAACCACGGGCTTGTAGATAGTATAGATATTTTTGTGTAATATATTAAAGTATTTGTTAGATTAAGTAAACCTTAATCTCAAGTGTTATCTTCACACTAACACCACCATCAACACCAAGAGACCATCAAACCAGCCCTCACGAGCTTACTTTTTCTTCGAGCGCATCTGGGTGACGATTAAGGCAATAATCGAAACATTCCTCGTACACCCAGTGAACTTCTTCATAAATGCAGGAAAATCTGCAATGTAATAATAACCGTTTACATAATTCATTAATTGAAGTCATATTCAAGCGAAGCCGGGCCCGCTCGAGGAGATAGTTCTCATTCTAGGTTGATCGCACTGCGTTCCCCAAATAAGTGGATGCATAGCAAGCAATTTCATTGACCATGCCGTTACCATTATCGATTCGTGATAGGAGCCAGTATCACGGCCGGACACGCGTCGGTGATTCAGTAGTGGCGATCTCCTATAGAGACATCGCTATAATAATTGTCGGCGGAGAGGATCGTGGACCCTGCAGTTTCCCTGGAACCTCTTAAAATTCTCGTAGGAACGAGGCAACGCGTCCACTGGACCGAATCGTCTGCGGTGCTTCGAGGCAGCTAATCTTCTTCTCTCTCCTCTCTTTCTCTCTCTTCTTCGTAGATCGTGTACCAGCAGCGGCGGGCTTTTAATTGACCCACGAATCGCACGCTATCATTCAGATCTAAGCGATCGTGGCAATGACCCGGTGACCGTAATGATCACGTAACGATCGACCACCGGTGAGTTAGATGAGATAACGAGCCGTGATATCTGGAATCCGAGTTCGTGCAACCGTGAGCGCCGACTGATTCCACCGGGGGGAATCGCAGCCGAAGATAGCCGTTGCACCAGACAGTGCATTTCCGCAGATGCTATCTCATGTGAAACAGATCAGCAGAGGAACGGATCGGATCGGATCGCCGGTGCAGCTTGCTCGAAACCGGCTACGTGTTTCGATCAATTCTAGAGGGAGAGAAAGAGAGAGAGAGAGAACCAGCATGCTGTCGTCGAAATTGATTCCTCCGAGCAGCGACACGGGAACGCTCGTTTTCGAAATCTTCGTTAATTAATCTAATCGGGGATGGCCGCATCCGTCCCGTACCGACCGCGCACACCGACGAATCAATACGGCTATTTGTCAGTGTCGTATCGGATCCACGCTAGCTTATTGCCAATATCAGATAACCATCTCGAGGCGTTTAATTATGTCCGCTCGGCGATGCTTCATCCGGACGGTCAGCCGAGCACATAGTCGGTTTTGTCGATGCATCTCGCGCTCGGGAACACCGGAAGACGGGATCACGTTGATGGGAATGCGATTTGACCCAGCTAGGCCACCCGGAAGTGAGAAATCCTGTCGAACTGTTGCTCCGAAATCAATTACTCGTCTCCAATAAAAACCTGAATTTTGGTAGTGACACCATATGACTGTAGATGATGGGATCGACCCTTAAAATGGTACAAGTTATCGATGGAACTTGAGGATTCAATGCAATGCAACTTTGTATAATGTGATGCTTAATTTCATATATTAACTTTATATTGAAACAAGATACGTGTTTACACCTTGACTGTCGTAACAAGAAGCTGCCATGAACACCAACAATGGTACTAATCACGTGTTACATTTTGGTCACGTGATCGTATATGTCACTTATCTCTTAAAGTAATAGATGTCGTAATTAGTCTAGTTCTAACACGTATAATATTTTGTAAGAAATTTTTACATTGTAAGAAAGGTTTACTACTCGTTGCAGTGCAATAACACATCTACATGTCACCGAATGTTGCCAAAGCAATATGTTCAATCTAATATAACTTGTATGTCACTATGTACTCGGTCCCATGGGCTTAACTCAGCCTAGGGATATTTTTCTTAATAAATATATATTATTAATTTATACATAATATATAAATATATATTGTATAAATAAGTATATATATTTATTAAGAAAAAAGATATATATATTGTAAGAAATTGGAAATTTTCTTACCTTGTTTTCTATTTCTTAAAATTAAACGAGTAAAGACATTCTCATCCGTCTTCCATTTTGTATCACTGATATAAACATTTTCACGTTGCATAAAAGATCAATCTGTATGCAGAAATTTAAAAAATTCTGTTCTTTTGAATGATCTGATTAAATGACGCGTTTAGCCACGAATTTCAACGATTCGCTTGTACTTCATCGCGAAGCAATAAAGTTCAATTAGCCGAGCACAAAGAGTTATTAATTCTCCAGCGAAGTCGGAGGCCGTGGTCATAAAAATACCGCGGTAAACTCCTTAACGGTACAGTTGCTCGTGAACCGCATCTTCCCGAGTTATTGGCGTGTTTTAGTCGCGAGCATAGAGCGCTTGCAAATTCCCTCGTCCCCGTGATTCCCTGTGTCGGTAACTCGAACAAGTTTTTCTTCGAGTCCCCGGGACTGTTTGCGTTCGATCCGAGTAGTTTGGCTCCGGAGTAGCTATTAGCTACCGTAACACACACGACACGCGCAGCCTCGTTCTACTCCATCCGGCGCTCACGTTATAAGAATAATATTGGGAATAGAAAGGATCGGCGCGGTGTCGTATTAGAACGATGTGATTATTAGCCTCGCGACAGCCGAGCCAGGGTAGAATAAATATTGAACCGACTCCTCCGGTGGAATTCATTTGAATAAACACCGGGTGATTATCGGCTCCGACCGGGAAGCAATCTCGCGGTATGCTCGGCTTTCCAGCCGAGTCGATTTGCTCCTGGTGAAAAGGATACACTGCGTGGAGACCCCGAGGACATTGTAGAGGCGATAACTGGACGGTATACGAGATAGAAAGTCGCTAACAAGTGGCTACACGCGTGTCAAATTAGTTTTGAGAAGGGCGGAAGGAAATACCGCTGGCTAAACACCATCTAATTCCAATTAGTATTCACAACGTCAAAGCTTCTCTTTATGCTTGACACGATGACTCTCTTACTTACATATGGAATTATTTATTTTGATTTAAATTTCAATTTTTAGATGTAATTAATGAATTAACGGAAGATGAAAATGATTGATGCGCGTGTTTCAGAAAAATAGAAAAATTGAATTTATTTCGATTTTGTACATTTTTTATTATATGTGGTTGAATAATGGACCGTGATAGGTTTAACGTTCAGTTACTCCTTTCAACAGAGACAGACATTTTTTCTGCTTAGTAATTATTACATATGGAATTATTTATTTTGATTTAAATTTCGATGTTTAGATGCAATTAATGAATTAACGATGATGAAAATGATTGATGCGCGTGTTTCATAAAAATGGAAAGATTGAATTTATTTCGATTTTGTACATTTTTTATTATGCGTGGTTGAATAATTAACGTTGAGTTACTCCTTTCAATAGGGACATACATTTTTGTATGCTTAGTATTTTTACTATTTTTAACGAGTCTTAGAAGCGCTTCGGATTGACCGATCGCATTAAGTTTCTTCTGGTAAGACACATTATAGTCGAAGAAACGTAACCGGGACCCGTACGTTATTATTCCTGGCCGCTATTAGCGAATTAATCTTCGTTATTGCGAGTCCCTGAGCGACCATGGGCGATTCGACCGCCAAAGAAAACCGCGGCCAACTATTTGCTTCTGGTAACAGCCGATTATTCATAATTTTTAATTCCCCCGCGTCGCGGCTACAACTCCTAATGACTGCCGTTCTCGACTATACTCGCGGCTGTCTCGGAGACGCGATCGATTTAGAGGTCGAACTGTGTATTTCGTTCGAGGCAATCGGTAACATTCTCGTTAGTGTGATTTATTGTGAAAAAACCGGTGCAAGTTGTGTACCTACGAGACTCGCGTGCACGCCTATCTATTTCCTGCTGATCGCGGACGTGATTTCATTAGCATTTGATTGATCAACAGGGGAGGGACCGGTGAACTATAATTGAATCCCTGGTTAACCGTTATGGCAACTATTATTTCTACTCGATAACGCGTAGAAACCATTCGAAAAGGTCCACTCCAGAAATAAAACGAAATTAGACAATGTATTTTACAACAGTAGGACATGTTCGATTTTCTACTTCATCTTTCAAAACATTATCATTTCGCATTTCCAAATTGATTCTTTGAATCTTCATTTCATTAAATAAATTACTTGGAATGCTTGTGGTTTTTAATTTAACAAAGTGTTAAACCAGCTGTTTGTCATAATTAAGATAGAAAATTATTATTTTATACAAAGATGCTTCACCAAGGCTAGTAGAAAGAGATTTAGCTTCTAGACTGCATGGTCCATGATCGGGGGTTTCGAAGGTGGGGCGTGGATCGCGAAAGGGGACCGTGCGTACGCATAGATCACAGCAGATCCATAGAAATAGGAGTCTCCACACGGTTGACATTCAAATGTACCGTACGGCCCCGGTGGGCAGCGCTGTCTACAGGAAGTCGTGAGTGTCGGTGTCTCTTAGGCACACGATTGGGCCGAGGGAACCTGTTTGATTGAACAAAAATGTCGTCCGCGATGAAAAGAGTCGGCGGAGAACAGTAATCGCCGAGTCGTAGGAGTAACGGGTACTCGGTGGTGCTTGAGGGGGGCCAGGGCAGAGGAAGGTGGTAGAGGATGAGGAGGAGGAGGAAGAAACCTTGTTGAAAAAGAGGAACGAAGCCGAAGGTAAAACGGCGAGGACGTAGACGGCGCGGAACGGGAATCGGTCAGTTCGTACGGTGACCGGCAGGGTCAGCTTTTTACCGATGTATCGGTGGAAGAAGAACTTTTTCCGAACGGGATCGGCGTCGGCATCGAAACTAATGGCGGAATATAGATATGGCGCCGGTGTGTATCGGCGGTGTCCTAAGAAAAGCCGATTAAAACGGCCGCGAGAGCGCGGCGCCGTTTTTCACCGTCGGTGTCGGTGGCGGCGCGCCACTACAGAAAGAGTTGGGATCCCTCTATAAGGAAGCACCGGGGCCCCCGGACGCCGCGGACACACACCGGACAATGAGCGTGTGCCGCACTGGAAATGACATTTCACCGCCGCCTGCCCGTGGCCGTGGCAGATCGAAACGAGCCACTGGAGAAGGGGACCAACCACAGAGACACCAGTAAGAACTACCGGCTTGCTCGTTATTGCTATCCGCTGAACCACGCTCTTCCGAAGATACTGACTTCTGTCGGATGCCGGCCGTCTCTGCGAATTTCCGCGATCATGGTCAATAGGAAACTCTAAGGGCCTCGTGCGGTCGGCCATGATTATCAAACGCCGAGGATGAACATGTTAACGGTACCTTGCTACTTGCTTCATGATGCTCTCCATTTGTCCCAGCTGATGCTGGTTGGTCGTCCGAGATGCTGGGATTTTTGGTGGACCATGATGTCGGAGGGTCAACTACTTTTTCAACAGACTATGTATAGTAGCCATTTTTATTAAGCTTTCGTTTGCTGGAGCTTAATTATTAAAAAGCAGAAGACTCATCAAAAATCATTTAGGTAGTTGGCGAGGATTATCAAACGCCGAGGATGAACATGTCAACGGTACCTTGCTACTTGCTTCATGATGCTCTCCATTTGTCCCAGCTGATGCTGGCTGGTCGTCCGAGATGCTGGGATTTTTGGTGGACGATGATGTCGGAGGGTCAACTGGAGGATCACTTTTGCTGGAGCTTAATTATTAAAAAGCAGAAGAACCATAAAAAATCATGTAGGTAGTTGGCGAGGATAATTTACAAGGACAATCTATCCAAATCAGAATCAGGACTCTAGAGTTTGAGATATAGTGGCCTCGGAAAGGTGTAACAGGCTAAGTTTAGAGCCCCGGGATGGAAACAGCCCTGTAATCCAGTCAGCTGACGACGAGCACCGTGTCCAAGGGTTCTCGGTAGTTAGCTCCCGGCTAACGGTCAGAGAGAGCCATCATCGGCACCGGGTACATACGGTCGAACATCTGTTCGAGGATCCCCGTTTATGATGTTGCAAGCAACAAACGATGTCCGAGAGAAACCATGATGGTCCACGGCTGCTTGATCCTTGCCACTTCGATGGTCAGCCGGATAGTCTGTTACATCGACGATCATTCTTCTTTTTGGTCCGCAACGGTGCTTTCGAGGCCCATGCTCGAACGACACGCAACCCGGGGGGAGGTTGTAATTGCGTGACTTTTAGCAGCGTAATCCTCCGGGTTCGGTTCTCGATTAGAGTTACCGAGTCACCTTCGCCAATTAGCGATTACACGGTGACTTAGCGCCCGTGTCCCGTGATGCTCCTCTCGTCCGTTGAGCCGCCTCGGACGATAATTGGAACGTAATTCCGAAACGCCTAATCCCGGTGCTGTGCTCGCCGCGCCGGCCAAGGTGACTGTTAGTGCCTAGCGAGAGAGCACCGTTTTAGCCAAGGGTAATTAATCAACCGGTTGCGTTGGCCAGTTATCGATCGCATTGTCGATCGTCGGTCACGGTATCCGAGCGTAACAAGATTATTGTCCTCGCCGATCGTTGCGTCTTGATTAAGTCCCGCGGACGCCGGCCGATTTGCATAAAAACCGCCGATCGATCCCGCTCGCTCGCCGACCGCACGACCATTAATCACGATCACCTTTTTTCCAGGACGCTGACGACCGACTTCAATTAATTTGGATATCATAATTATAGAAACCCTATCGCGAGAACGGCTGAACAGCCGCCGCGATTTTTGCGTAACTTTTCGGGCATGCGGAAGAGAATTTTTGGAACACCTGTTGGTCCTTTGAGGTTGAAGCTAATTAACTCTGACGGGATTGAATTTAACATTAAATTGCCTGATTAGTGGCTGATGGGCGTTCTTTGATGCCTGTCGATTTAACTATTCGAGGATTTTTAGGAACTTTAGAAATGAAAAAATCCAACTTATTTAGAAATTGGCTATTTTTTTTAAATAATTGCATCAATTTCAAGAATATTTATATTAATTTAGTTTATTTTTGGTAATGTGTAAAAATTTGATTTCGGTAGCATCTGGTTAGGCTGCAATAATAGACAACAGCCATAAATGTTTCTTAATATGTACTCTAATTAGATAGCTATGGGGAGAAGTCGATCCTGAGACTCGGTTAGATCCGTATCTGTATACTAATGCGCACGTATACGGCCCGGATCGATTCGTTCTGGGGAGAAAGTAGATTCAGTTAGACAGACCACCTAATTTCATGGGGAATTTACAATTTGCAGTCGGCGTAGCAGTTAGCCCCTATTATTGATTACCCGGTCGATCGTCAATATCGGCTACCACCAAGACTAAATCCGGTGTGGTAGATCGAATCACTTGCTATCGGAGCTTGTTGCCCTATCCACGCGAATGGCGGCGAGCAAATACCTACCGGTAATTCGATTTTGACATTAAGGAACCTGTTACGACAATACTGTGAGACCAGGGTACAGTCCAGCTTGACCGACACTTCCTTTAAACAACCGTCAAGAATAAGTCAAAGTAAAATCTTACAAGTTCCAAAGCAAATTGACATGAATTTTCGTTTGACAGTGATATGATTATTTGGTCTCCTTAGGGTTTCAAATTCATTTACCAATCTCCCCCTTCTTTCCACTGTCCCTATTGCCTAATTTGAGCCTAATTTTCAGCAGGATTTTATTACGATGGGTTTCTAACCACCTTTTGCCAGCAACATGTTAAAAGCAACGTTCCACATTGTTTAACTTCGGTGATCGGATGAGAACGATTTTTTTTCAATTCAAAAACTCTTTACTTACATAACAGTAGTGTTTTATAAAAATATACATAACAATAGGTTTATGCTATATTTTATAATTTCACACTTGCAGTCTTTCGTAGTCCCTATCTAATGATTAACCTACTTGCTATAGTATTTAAATGCCTTCTTTATATTATAGTGGTATAATATATTTCTAACAGACTTATTCATACTTTGGTTATACATTGCTACGGTTCCAGTTTTTATTTTGTGATATGTAGTTTCATGTAGGAAAAATGGGATAAAAACCTACTTATTTTACGGAATGAGAACCGGTGCTTTCAACGGGACCACGGTCGTTGGTGAATTTTCGTTTAATAAAAATATATATTTCTTCTCTACTTAAAATCATAGTTCGTTTGAATCGACAATTAAAATGTAAAATCGCATAAAGATCGTTTATTTAATCACGTACGTTTGAGTATTTTTTGAGTAATATCGCGTTACAACATCCTGCAAAGAATACGAAGCATTTATGTTAGATAAAAATATATTCAATGTTATTTATGCAGTAATTTTGTTGCAAGGCTATCCAGCAGTAACCACTAATCAGATTTTCAGCCCGTCGAAATCAATGAGTCGCGCGCACAAGTTTACATGCGAGTAATTAGTCGAGGGGCGATGAAGTTCGCGGCGGGTATCCCGACACGAATGAAACTCTCGTTGAATTAGTGCCACCGCGGGGGAAGAGTTTCATAAACGCCGGTAGCTGATCGTTCGAGTATATCGATGGCTATCTGTTTTTCCTCTCTCGTTCCATCTCTGTCGTTCCAACACCGGCGCGTGCATTATGCTTATGAAGTGCCTTCGTGCGTGACTTATTTTCCTAAAGGCTTCTGCTCGGCTGTAACACGGGACACTGGATTCATGTACTTACGTTAATACGACCGAGCGAAATTGCGTTCGATGTATGAATTATCGCGACCGTTTCATTTTCGTATTGCTCACCCATTTTCATATTGCATACTTTGCTCATTATCCCATCCTGCGTGCCTTGAACCAAGCTATTCAATCTAGCAAATCGACACTCAATTCTATTAGCTCATATTCGTCTGCACAGGACAAAATATCTAATTTTAAGAAAATTTCACACTGCAAGTTTTTTTATTTATTTAACACGGTACATTTTCTTACAATATTTTGTACATCTTAGTATCTTTGATATATTGGACAAGATGGACAATGTGTTCCTCAGAACCTAACAGAATGGGTAAAGATCCAGGCAGTTTAGCATTTTTCTTTTCATCTTCATATTTTTTGCATTCCAGTATAAGGTGATTTATATTAACTGGTACTTTACATATATCGCAGATCATGTTTTCTTTTTTACTTAACAAAAATGAATGGGTGACTTCTGAGTGCCCAATTCTGATTCTAGAATTTGACGTTTGAATTTGACGATCTATTGGACTTGGAAACTTTTGCCACTCAGAATTTGCATAAATTCTTTTAATATTATCAGTTACATTTTTCCTGAATATTTCATTTATATGGTTTTTGAGATCATTTAGTCTGGTATAATGAGTGATTTGTTTCATTTTTGTATTTGATCACTGCGAGTTTTGTATATCATACCATAAAGAATTTAACTAAAAAAAAGAAACAATTGTATTTCAAGGAAAATATGTTTACATCCCCGAAAGTCTTATTTCTACATGTTTTCCTACAAGGCAGGAAATGATGTCAACGATATAAAATATGGTTAAGCAATAACATGGAAGCAATGCCGTCTCTGGAATTATTTTCCGAACGACCTAATAGAATGGAAACAGTTCGGACCGTAAAGGGTTGATGGTTGAATCTATGGAACTAGGAGGGAAATGACGTGATCGCGAGCATTTTCGTCGGATCTTTTTCGAACGCAGGATGATATAATCGCGAGATCATAGCGGAACAGCCGTGGTTCGAGCGTGACGAATTCCGAGGTCGGTCTCCCTCGGTATTCTTCATGGCTCGGACGAATCTGGTATGCCATGAGGCAGCGTGGCGCATGAAAGAGGTCTGGTACACGCCCAGCCGCATCTCTCTGGACCATGGTCCATGGCTATTCATACGCAGCCGTGGCATAATGCGTTGCCCACACGAAGGCCGTCTTCTCGCCGCGTCTCTCCTCTCTTCTCGTGTCTCGTGTGGGTGAGAACCTCACGCACAAGTATATTCCGTTCGGCGCTTCCTGCTCGCTTAATCAATGACATCTTTAAGCGGCCAGACGAATGGCAAAACCGAGATGGCGAAACTCCGCGCGGTCTATGGGGTCGGTCTTTCAAAGCCGCGCGCGTCTTTCTCCTGGACGCGTGCCCTCTCTCGCCTCTCGAAAGCCGACGTTACCTACCTGCGGAACACCTAGGAATCATTCACTATGACGAGCGTTCCCTTTCTTGACGCGATGCAACAATAATTACCGCTCCGCTGCACCACGGTTTTAAACATTCGGGCAATGACACATCGCGCCGGGTCGCCGAGGTCGATCACGATGATCGATATTTTCCAACGATGCGCCACGATTGTCTCGCTGATTACTTAATGCCGTGAAAGTCGCTGGGTGGCGCTACATCGAGGCCGGAGCGTGAGAGTATGGTGTTGATTAGGCGATCGTGTGCGGTCTCAAATGTAAATTAATCTGTGATCATCCGAGGACTTAAACATTTATAATGATTTTGCTATTTGTCAGTGAAAATCTTGTTCGGTCTCTGCGGTGTTCGGAGGCTTCAAATCTTAACCCTTCATTGCATGATTTTTTAATTGGGATGAAAAAATTGAAACAAGGTCGGTTTTTGTGTTTTATCTAAGGGAAAAATATTTAAGAATAATTAAAACAACGTTTTCAGAAAATAAACGTAATTTAGAATAGTAAGAAAATACATTTTTAGTTTATTATTGTATATACCAGATTTGTTAACTGTATCAGATATGATACACTATGTAGCGAAGGAATAATTTATTCATGAGAAAGTGGACGATTGGATGACGATTCTTAAACCATTGCCTTATGAGAATGAGTTATATGCTTGCAAAAGTTTGAGAAGTTTACTGCATGATTTGTTTAAATGGGATTTAACACTTAAAATGAGGGCAGTTTTTGTGTTTCGTTTAAGGGAAAAATATTAAAACGACATTTTCAGAAAAATAAACATAATTTAGGATAGTAAGAAAATACATTCTTAGTTTACTACAATACCAGATTTGTTAACTGTCTCAGATATAATACACTATGCAGCAAAGGGTTAATAAAATTTAAAAAAAAATTGTAAAGTTGGGTATCTGGGTGAAAACCTCTGCTGGTAATCTAGGGGTTGAAAAATATTTATGCATCTTCTTGCACCCACGTATACGGTTGCGCGGGGAGGCTCGCACGGCTCGCGATGCAGGCATCTTTATTGCACGGTATATTCACACTAGGCGTAATATCTCAGCGCACGGACGGTGCGTATAATCAATGACATCTTTACGAGGGGCGCGATAAGCCGGTGCATTCCAGTGAAAGGAGATGCATCGGGAAAGAACGCGCGCCTCTCTGAGGAAGACAGGAGAGGGTGGCGTCGAGGGGACAACAGGGAGTGGTCCGGCGTTGCATGATAAATTCGTTGCAGCTTAATTCGCATCAGCTGTAACATCGGCTCGAATTCTTGTCGAGCCGCGATGCACTTCGAGGGCCCGTCTCGTCCCTGTCCTCGTTCCATCCCCATCGCGAGTTACTCTCTCTTTCTCGTTCCCATGGTGTTTCGATCATCCGCCGTCCCGTTTCTTCCCCGTGGAACTCGAGATCAAGCGATGATGTCACGAGGCGTGTCTCGTATCGCGAAACGTGCCCGGGATTTTTGATCCTGCTGCTTCTTCCTCCTCCGTTTCTTTTTTCGCTCGTTTTAGCATCGACCGGTTAGGTCCGCTCGCTTGTGCAACGAGAATCGCAATGCAGAGGGCGGTTTTCAAGAATCCACTCGGATCAGTGGGTCATGGTGGAAGTGTTCCATCGACAGAGATAGATTGTGCTCTTTGTGCACTTTTATTTCTGTTCCTTAAAATCGAAGAGAATTCACTTTATGTGCTCGGGGCTATTCCAAGCGACAGATGTTTCGTCTGACCTGGAATATTTTCATTGTATGGGATCCTTTCAGCCCATGCATTTAAATAGACTGCAGAGTCGTTCATAAGACATCATGATTAGTAACTAGGAGTATAGTTACAAGTTAGACAGAATGGATTTTGTCCATTCATTGAAATAGACTGCAGACATCGTTCATAAGACATCATGATTAGTAACTAGGAGTATATTTACAAGTTCGACAAAGCGGATTTTATTAATTTATTATTATTATTTATTTATTTTATACGGACTGATGTCCTCTTATACAATTGTATACAGTTTAAACAGTGTAACTAATAAACAGAAAAAAAATTTATAGTAAAGCTGAATGAGTAGATTAAAGGAATTTAAGGGTATAAACACGTTACCACGACTCAATGAAGAGGGATAAATTTCAATGTGGTCCCCACGTCTTGCAATCATTACAAACAATTTTTCACCCTCGATTTTCTTGGTTCGATTTTTCTCCGGCTCCGATTTTCGGACAGATTCGCGGCTGGGCTCATCTTCCCGGTAATAAGCAATTTATTAAGCATGTCCGGTGAAAGGTAGAAAGCTACCGTCCCCTCCGATCGTCGAAAAAGAATATTGATTGCGTAACGCGGCGTCGGCGTCGGCCGCGCAAGATGAAAGTTCGAATCGCGGCGTAGGAAGCCGGAATCGATTTTTCGCAAAAGCGGCGCGCGCGATGGTGTCTAGGTACGCGAGCAACGACCACCATCGGAGTTCTACGACCCGGTTAATTGAATTCGATCCAGCGCGGCGGCGCTACTGCCTTGAAAAACGCCGGGCGCAGATGTCGCCGCAAAAACCGAATTAAAGTCGCGAACTGTGATACGGAGGTGAGACAAAGGTTCGGAGACGTGCCAGTATGGTCCTGTTGTTTTAGCATTTGTGAAGTTCATTTTTGCGCGGAGACACGGACTAATCCCTTGTCGTATTCTACTGAGTCAGACTCGGAGTGAATATTTATAGATGTAATAACGACAAATCTGTCGATAATGAAAGTTATTTATTTGACTTTATGAAATGTACAAGTCGAGTATGTGGACACCTACTGTATATTTATACGCAATTAGCGTATGTACTGGCAAAGTCAGTTCTGTTCTATGTATTCATACGACCGGTCGTATATGTCATTCCATATAGTTACAGTTAGCCCATGACCTTTAATAACCTCTTGAGGAATTTTAAATCTTTTAATAAGAGCAATTTATTGATTTAACTCCTCTAATTTCCAATTAATATTATTTAATTTATTTAATTTATTATTAATTTTATATCAATGATGACGGGACGTAGTACGTGAAAGAACTATACAAGGATGCCACACTTTTAATGTATTAAAATTATTAAAAATAGAAATAATTTTATTTATTATTTCAGAATCATTTTTTTTTTGGTCGCGACCAGACGAACTGGCATCTTTTCTATTCTTCAACGTGTTATAATAAACTATAGAGACTAAAGGCAATGTTTAAGCAAAAGTCAATGTTGTTAAGCAAACAAACAGCTAAAATTTTTAGGCTAAATGGCATCGAAGTAAATGTAGGCATAAAAAATATAAATTTTAATCAATATATGCATTTCCAACAGTATGAGAAATAAAGATATTGATTTATATATTAATTTTTTCTTCATATAGGAAGCGATTCCGCGTGGTATTTTTTCGCTTAGGCCCGGGAGAACTGGGACCAGTAAAATCCTGATTTGGGCCCACTGTCTACCGGGCCCGCTCGAATTAGCGCTTCCATCTTCGACGATGGATCCCTCGGAGCTTTTATTTCGTCCGTCTCGCTTAACGAGCGTCACCCAATCCGAATAAGGAGACGAACGACCGATGTCATAAACATTCCCCGGTGCTCGAATTGAGCCGTCCGCAACTCGGTGGTTCCGTATTCGATCGCGATTGACAGTTCCGTAAAAAGGTCCGTCCGCAGCTGTAACGATCCGCGCGCGAAGACGTACGATTCCGTTTCGCGGAACCGTGCCTCTAATTTGCTCCCGTGTCATCGAAATACTGGGCCTTCGGCTCCGCCAGGGGCCTTCCTTCCCGGGAACTCGATACCATCGGAATTTAACAGAAGGCCCAACCTTCTTTCGGTGCCCCCCTGGTTAACACGTTCGCCACCGGTGACGTCTTTTTACGTCATACGCGATTTACCACCTGGACTCTGTTCCACTCTGTTCGACTCCGATTTTAAACCCGTTAATGATCCGCTTTTTACCCAGCGTCCCTTGCTTCGGGTCTTCATTAGGTCTGTTTTTTTTGTATCTGGAACCTGATTATAGTTTTTCATTAGTTAGTAATTGTGGAAGAAGGATGTACACAATATTAAAGTTACAATTCAATCTCGATACCAAGTAAAATCGATCTGCATCCGCGTCGAAGAACAAATTTCAATCTCGCATTCGTCTCGCGCAATAAAAGGCAACAATGCCAGGACAATTTGCTCGACGGCGAATAATTTGCGTAATACAAACGAGCTTGCGAATTTCATTTTCAATGGAACCTATAAATCTGCATCGAGAGGTGGTCTCGTGAAAGGGCCGATGCAAAGGAGCACGAATCGAGTGGAGGGGGAGGTATAAGGAATGGTAAATAAGGATAATGCCGCGTTCCGCAAGTCCGTGGGGCATGCACCGTGCGCCGTTTAATTTGGCCAGTTCTCGATTAGGCTCCCGGACAACTCTCGTACTGATTTATCCGCGGCGAACGTTAATGAAGACAGTTCAGTCGTTCAGACACGTACGTGCCGGGATCACCTTTGCTCGTCGCTGTAAAAAGATGCTGGCGGACGTATCCGTTTTACGCAACCAGGCCCGTCGTCATTTCCGAGCGTCGCATAATAACGACGTTTTATTATCTTCGCGGAAAACATTCGCGCTTGTTCATGCCGTCGACGAGAATCTCGCCGAGGGATAACGATATGGGTGGAACTCGCGACGTGCGTAATGCGTTTTACGTATTTTTCTCTAGTCTTTTTTTGGCCGTCATTCGTCTCGCGAGCGTCGCTCTAGGAATCTGTCGAGTTTAATGCTTTGGAACAATTCTTTTCGTTGCAACGTCACTATCTCTTTGCAAAATAAAGATATCCTGAATTCGATTTAGGAGTAAGAGGATCGAAGTTAATTTCTTCTTTCAGGAATTTTAATAAACTGAAAATGGTTGGATAGTATTGTCCAGATGTTACCAGAATCGTAAACTTTATTTATTTAGTCTTAGAATTATTGCTGTTGGTGGATTTAATCGCTCGAGTTATATGATTATATGATCGAGTTATAGGATCGAGTTTAATGTTTTGGAACAATTCTTTTCATTGCAACATCACTATCTCTTGTGCGAAACGATTTCCTGAATTCGATTTAGAAGTAAGAGTATCGAATAGAAGTTTATTTCTTCTTTCAGGAATTTTCTTGTCCAGATGTTACCAGAATCGTAAAATCTGCTACAAAAGTTTCCAAAGTCTTAGAATCACCGCTGGTGGTGGATCTACAGAATGCTAATCAGATGATACCGAGTTTGCAGAACTTAACAAGATAACTGCGGTCCCGAGGAACCACAAACAGCCATGATCAGACTCATAAAACCTCAGACAATAGGTGCCACAGTCGAGGAACTCCGAATAGTCGAGATTAGACTTGTAAATTCCGTGACTGTTGATGTGAGACTGGGTAATCACGAATAGTCGAGTAAACTCCGTACGAATTGAGACGTTGATGACATCTTTATTGTCTTGATATTTAATCCCTTCGAGTTAGAAATGGAACCTTCTTTGGACTTGTCCAGTCTCGGTGGAATAATATCGATTCTTTGAGTATTCTTCAGTCTGGTATCAGCATAATCCCCATAGTATTTCCACAGAATGACACTGTAGATCGAGGGCTACGAAACACTGGTAAAACATTGTGCAACGTTCAAGGTTATGGCCGGCGTTTTACGAGGGTCCGCGTTAAAAATTGCTCTATAAACACCCTATCTACTGTAATGTCTACATCGGCTGTTAACCTAATCTCGCGCTCGTCGAGTTCTCTCGCAGGCTCGTCTCGGCATGGCAGGGCGTACGCGTACGCTGAGGAGATCGTAATAAAAAGGAACCGTGTATAATATATAATGGAGCTATCTTCGTAATAACTTGTAGTTACTTCGGCCACGGTAGATCTCGCCGATAATTCCAAAGACAGCCATAAGCCGCGCCACGCTCGGCACCGCGAGAAGGGCAGGACTTTCCTTGCTAATTTATTCCCCGTGTGCCCCGGCCGAAGACGTTCGCGTTTCAAAAAACTTCTTTCGAAACGCTCTCGGATGTATCGTTTTTCCTCCGCGATCCTAATCTCCGGCCGACGATAAAATTGCGGGAGGAGCCGCCGAAGTATGCGTGGAATTCAAATGTCGGAGGTTGCGAATCGTGTCGAAACGCGACTGAAACTTTCCCGAGGTTTAATAACTTGAAAAAAGGATAAGCAAAGTTTGGTTTTGAAAATTCAGGTTCGAATTGTCGAGCAACCCATCTGAACGGCGCACAGAATTATTTATAATGTTTAATGATCCCACAACGTTTTCAAATCACATATAATATCATTTTCTATTTGTTTAAGTATTTAAAAACATTTTTTAATACTTTTTCAATATTTTTTGGTACGTTTTTAAGTAAAAAGTAATATATTGTTGAATTAAACAATAGAAATTAATAATAAGGTACTTACAACTGTTTCTGAAGCTTATAAAGTAGAATCGGAAGTTTTTGTATCAAAATGAAGATGAGGCAAATTCGGGCAACCAATTTTTGTTTTACTGTAAACCCAAACCATTGACAATTACAACCGCGTTTAAAAAACTGTCCGGACGCACCCGGAAGTACAATATAATCAATCATGAAGTGTTACAATCGTAAGAAATCTTATTTACATACTAATCGCGTTGAAATGTAAATAATTACCAAAAGATATGCAATAAAAAGATACAAAATTGTTGAAAGTATAGCCCATACTTACTTGAAAAACTTTTATATTGGAAAGAAATGTGTGTACAACTTACTTGAAACATATAAAAACTGTCTCGTCTCATACAGCACTTCATGGGTGCCTGAATGATAAAAAAAATAATATTGTCCCCCATATATTAAACTGTAGCAAGCACCAAAAATTTCACACTTTAGATAAAATTTTTGAAATCGACTTTTGGCCAGTTAAATCGCTGAAAGGAACCACTGTGCGGCGGCACAAGGTGCGCCCGGTTTCTCCTGGTTACGCAACAGTTAATTACCGGCCGAACTGTCGATTAGCGGCTAGCTGGAAGACTATCCCGGCGCGGCGGGCCGATGATTTTTGTTTTGTTTTCCATTACGCGACTGACAAATGAAAGAGCACGGAATCAATTTCCTAAGCCGACGGCTCATTAAAAGTTAACGATCATCGGTCGCGAAGGTATTATTAGATTCATTAGAAGTCATTATCCATATTAAATTTTCTTAATTATGCTCGACCGGGCTAACCGGGCCGAGATGACACAGTTCGCACGTTCCGCTCTTCCTCTTTGAACCGGAAAGGAAGACCCTCCTCGCGAACAGGATTCTCGATCTTTTGCATACATTATCGGTCGTTGGTAGTATCCGACGATGTTACCGATCTTTCTCTCGAGAGGCCATTTTTATCCCCGTAGCATTTGTAGTAATTAAATTAATTCCACTGGGAGCCGTTCGGTCGCGGATTACCTGACGAATGATTGATGACCGTTATATTCTCATTACCAGTCGCTACTGTGGGAACATATGTAGGTATAATACACGGAGCCTATGCGGACCGTACGCATGTTCCTTATACATCTCGGGAGTACCGGCATCATTAAGAACAGTTTACTCGGTCTTTCATTAGTCATCGCGGATTTAATACGTCGTTTGATTTCATCCGTCCGAGAGCTGGAACAGACCGTCTTCCTTTCGTTCCTTTTTTAAAGGAGGCCGCGCGCAGAGCCACTCCGCTTCGGTTCCGCGAGACAAATCGTTGAAAACGATCGGAGCTCGGAAACCGTCCTAAACGAGTCCTTGTTAAAGCTTATTAACTCGGAACTGTAGGCTTTTCCTAGCATCGAATCAGGATCCTCAAACAGCGGAGAGTCTGATGACGAAATTCAGAAATATGATCGGGACTCGCGATGTGCCTATAGCGAATAGGATCATTTTTCATTTTTGATCGAGATTATTGAAATATTTTTGTGAGACATTTTTAAGTGGAATTTTGATCATACGTGGTTCGGGTTGGATCGAGATGGACACTTATTTGCTTGTTATTTATTTAGGTTTCCATTAGGTTGCTTGGTCAAATTGACGAGTTCTAATATTTTTGGGGATTTACTCTAAAATCTTTCAGTGTAAATTGTTTCCTTGAATCTCGATCGACAATTTTAAATAAATTAATTGATATTTACGGCACACAGATTAGTCACATTTCACCTTACTATGTATTATGCCGGCATGTAGTCAGTACGTAGTTACAATAACCACTCTTAACCCTTAACTGCATAGTGTATCATATCACATACAGTTAAGGTTATGATTGAAATTTCCATCATCATGCAAAGAAGGGTTAAATAATTGTTTACTTAGCAAGTAAGTTTGCTCCATAAAACCGTTGGTTATTCGTTTTTTTTCCTTTTCTTTTTGCTTTTTAACACGGAATTGAACTATATAATTTACATTGATTAATTTTTACATTACGAAAGTTATTTATTAATTTTACAGACGCAATTATATATTCCTTGAAAAAAAGTTATATTAATTTGCAAAACTGCTTAGTTAGTAACATAGGATCGAATCTGTGCGATCGGGACTCGCGATGAGACTATAGCGAATAGGAGAAGCATTTTTCATTTTTGATTATCGAAATATTTTCGTGAGACATTTCTAAGGGGAATTTTGATCACAGGTGGTTCGGGTTGGGGCTAATGGTGAAATTTACAAATTAGATTTTGGCCACGGGAAATCGAAGCGATGTACTTCTCGGGTCTTGTGTCATCTGGTGCTGTATCCCCTTAATTAGAAACGTGGAATAGCAAGGATATCGATGTTCCGGAGTGCGTCGTGACGCGCATGACATTACGATTTCATTGTTGCGGCCGAAACTACCGGCGGCGCAGTTAGAAGCCCGTCCCCGGTCATGAATAACAAATGCGCGTAACGACGAGTTTCCTGAAAACGAGAACGCTGACATGGGCGTGTCTCGCGTGACGAGCGGCGCTTTTTTGGAAACGACTCGCCGTCTGGTTTCGCAATTCCGTTCCCTTTTCAATACGGGCTGCGATTACGAATTGCTACTCGCCTGCCAACGCAGAAACTCCAGGGACGCGAAAAACATCAGTCAAATAACATACACGTGCCTGTTGATTTATTTATTTTTATTTTGCAAATGAAGTAATTAAACGAAATTCTCAATACTTAAATTAAACTCGTCATCACTCAAATTAAAAGTAAAATTACATAATTTTGACAAATTTTGTAGACTCTTTTTTACATTTCTCAAATCATTTTATAATTTCTGAAGAAAATGGATAATTTTGTAAATGAAGAAATTAAATGAAATTCTCAAAACTGAAATTAAAAGTAAAATTATATAATTTTGACAAATTTTGTAGACTCTTTTTTACATTTCTCAAATCATTTTATAATTTCCGAAGAAAATGGAAAATTTTGTAAATGAAGAAATTAAATGAAATTCTCAATACTTAAATTAAACTCGTGAACACTGTAATTAAACTGTACGTCGTTAACACTGTAATTAGATTCTTTCTTATATTTCTCACATCAGTTTCTAATTTCTGAGGAAAATGGAAAATGATTCAACTGTTTTTGGAGAATATTGCCGTCGACGTTTGGCAGTGAACCCGGGGTAATTGGGGTTTGTCACTCGATTTGCTAGATGGAACGTTACAGTTCCATAGAGTTATCTCGCACACACGTATGAAGTTACGTTATTAGTCGTGTATCGTGTTTCACGACGCGATACCGTTCGTTTTGCCCTATGAGAGACGGTGGATCGGGGGCAGAGGGAGGCAGGTTTTCATTGTCGATATATGCTCGAGCATTCCCACGTTTCGTCAAGACATTACCTGGAAACAATCGCTCTCGGTGGTCGAACCAGCGCCGCTGTAAATCTGATCTTCCGTCCGTACAGTTCTGTA
The DNA here is from genome assembly GCA_028455615.1 of Lasioglossum zephyrum. Classification (NCBI taxonomy): domain Eukaryota; kingdom Metazoa; phylum Arthropoda; class Insecta; order Hymenoptera; family Halictidae; genus Lasioglossum; species Lasioglossum zephyrum. The sequence goes on from CM052333.1 coordinate 7,747,489, forward strand.
AATCCGATACCGACACGACTCCTCCGACTCCGAAGTACCTAGAATACAAAATGGCTGCTTCGCGCTGTCGCTGTCAATCGGCCGTTTGTTCCGGAGCACTCCATCTTACTTTATGCTTGACAGTTTACATCGCTCACCTCATTGTTCCGCGAATAATTAACTTATCACGAACCGAACGTTTCAATCCTGTCCGGTAGCTATTTATTACACACAACTAGTCTATTTCTCAAATATTTTTAAACGATCCACGGTTTGTCAGTTGTTAAAAATGATTGTCATGTTAGATATACAAAGTCCAGACACGTGAAATAAATTAGTAAAATTGTTTTTGTACATTTAAAATATTTTCTTCAATTATTTCACTCGTGAAGTTTGTTTGTCAGTTGTTAAAAATGATTGTCACGTTAGATATACAATGTCCAGACACGTGAAATAAATTTGTAAAATTGTATTTCTACTTGTAAAATTTTTTCTTCAATTATTTTACTCGTGAAATATGAGGACAAGAAACCGTGTTGCTTGTTTCGTCCTAGCCACTTAAAAAAATGATTTAATTTCGTTCGCAACAGAATTGATGTTGAAGAATCACTTTCAACTTAGCACAGCTATTTCTCAATAAAAACAAAGTTGCCGAGGAGAGAGTGCAGCTGAAGGATACTGAATAATTGGTTGTTTGCGCACTCCGTGTCCAGACAAGACAAAGTTGCGTCCAGAGCACTCCGACGACGTCCTACAAAAATCGAATTCAACTTTGTATTCGATGTCGCTCTCGCGTGCTGCCTGCCCATAAATCTTCTCAAACGGAGGGAAATGCGCAAGTAATTAAACGCGACAGGCCAACACCGACGATGATCGTATAATTATCCGAGTCGCAAAAACGTAACGAAGACAAATTATCGTTGCGAATCCAGCGCCATGTGAAGTTACAGTTTCTTTAAATTATTGCGCCCGTGAACTCATCTCGCATTCTGCTGCGAGCATACATTCCTCAAAGTCGGCCGCTCATGCTCCTCGAAAAAAAAAGAACGTGTCTCTCTCGAAACGTTTCAATTTGTCTGCCGAACGAAGCGAAATGCAGACCAACAAATGCTTTATTGCTTTTGATACAAGCGAGTTCCTCGAAATTGAAATCTGTCTTCGTAAATAAAACTTTTGTGTACTGTCTAATACTTCAGGTGTGACGAACTTAATAAAGCCCGCGACGCAAGACATAAATTTTCTGTAAGGCAGTTGTAAATACAAGAAACGAATGCCTGTTTGACTCGCTCTTTAAAATGCGAATTAAAAATGTACAATGAAGATCTTAATTTTCACACGTTTAAAGCTTTATATTTTTCAGTATTGATTTTTTCATTGAATCTTTGCAAAATTTTAAAATGAAACTACGCAGGATTATATGATAATACCTATCGATTGTACCATTATTATTTTGTTTTTTTTTCTTTATCTTTGTGAGCATGTTCCTTCTTTCTTATTAGATAACTAGTCTTATATCTTTCTCTTTTTTTCTTTTCTTTGTAAATACTTATGTGCAAAGGGCTTTTGCCCGTCTATAATAAATAATAATAATAATTGGCTGCCACAGCCAATCAACATGATGTCAAAAGTGTTTCACTGTTGTAGGAAGATAAAATGTTTGAATTTTGGATAGAATCCGTGTGTATCCGTCTTCGCTATGCGAACGAGAGCCGTGAATTTTTAACAAACATGTGCAATCCATGTACAATCGATCATGCTAAAGGAACATGACATCTTGCACGATGTCCGAGCGGCCATAATCCGTTATCCTCGGACATTGATCACCGTCGGCGTGTTTCGGTAATGAAAATCGATGTCGTCGCATGTTCATCATCGGTTATGAATGTTATCGATCGTCGTGCCGATCGAAGGAACTGGATAGCATCAACAGTGTAGACAAGTGGGCAGCTCTCGGGTCACTCTGATCTCGTGGGAACTGGTCGTGATTAGTCCACGTCAATAGCAACGCTAGTTATGCTAATTGCGCGAGAGCAGTTCGGGTCCAGCTACCAGCGTCGAACGCTGCAATGCTGGAGATAAGCTAGGTACGAAGCTAGTACCTTTGGCTATCGATTTATCAGGGCTCACTCCCTTCGAGGGATTTCAGATCGGCAGCGCGATCATGCGATTTAGATAGCTCCCTCTGCAACGCGTGAATTCCGTTTCTGGACTGCGGTCTCATGTCCTGCGAAATTCTGCAAACTCGGATTCTCATCTCTTAGCTATTTCCACTCGGAGACTCTTCCCAACTCACCGACCACCTACATCAACTTGTTTATTCATTATTTGTAGAAATATTTCGTTACTGTAATTAAGTGGAATTTTACCCGAACTTTATGAAACAAGAATTTCAAAGCTTGCAGTCTTTTAAACATTTTATTTTTTTAATAAAAAAACCCCGAAGAAGTTTTATTTCAACATAATTACAAAAAAAAAAAAACGAAATACGCCACATACAAAACAGAATATAATAATTGCAAAATAGAATGTGGTTATTAGAAATACACAGATATTTTAATACAGACATATGATTAGTTGAAACAGTATAGAGAAAACTTATACTTTTTACTTATATTTATTATTATATTTATACTTATATACTTTGCTTATCAATTTAGCAAGTTGTGTCACCCGAATCCAGAGATTATGGCATAGCGAAGAGGACAGACACTTTTCTGCCTTTCAACTCGCTCTGTTTGTATTTTCGTAAAAGTTTTCAGAAAGAAACATTTTGTTTCTTTACTGATCAATTCTTAATTTAGCTAGTTGTGTCACCTGAATCTAGAGATTATGGCGTAGCGAAGAGGACAGACACTTTTCTGCCTTTAAACTCGCTCTGTTTGTATTTTCGTAAAAGTTTTCAGGAACTTTACTATGACATTAGGGAAATAGGGGGTCCAGGAAAGCGTGTGTTTTAGAATGCTGCGGTAAGTAGCGTGAGCGTGTATACGTGTGTGCAGATAAGTGTGTTCTTGAGACCAACCAGTGCGTTATGAGAGCGACGTGCGCTGAGTATAGCGAGCTGAGAGTGCATCAAGAGAGTTTCTCGAGAGGAACATTGAGGGATCGTATAAGTAGCCTAACGAAAACCATAAGGAGAAAAGCTAAAAACTATTTTGCTGAAGAGCTCGCTGTAGAATTTCCCTCGATGCACAGTTTATAATATATCGTTAACATAGACATGTTACATACTGGTTGCTGCTAATATTCAACACTATTTTACTTCAATATGCGTAGTGTCATAAGAAACACATTACATACCTGAGACATCTTTACGTCTCACAGGGTTAAAGTCTTAAGTGATTAAGGATGAAGCGTTGCATTAGAATTTTCCGTGCAAATTATTTATAGAGGGAAAATCTGGCGACTCTGACAAAGACGAATATTTCCTGTAATTAACCCCTTGGCTTACGATTAAAATTTTTTTTGTAATTCTTAATTTCTTAAAAAAGTAGAAACTTTATATCTGTTGTACACCTATATGTTCCCCAATTTTATTTCGATTTAAAGAAAATTAATAGCATACATATTTATTAGACTCTGTTCAGAATTTTCATCACATGTCCGACACGATATTGCAAGGGGTTGATGCAATTAAATTTGACAATGCTGCGTGACAAAGACGAATATTTCCTGTAATTAATCCCTTGGCTTACGATTTACATTAAAACATTTTTTATAATTCTTAATTCCTTAAAAAAGTAGAAACTTTATATCTGTTGTACACCTATATGTTCCCCGATTTTATTTCGATTTAAAGAAAATTAATAGCATACATATTTATTAGACTCTGTTCAGAATTTTCATCACATGTCCGACACGATATTGCAAGGGGTTGATGCAATTAAAATTGACAATGCTGCGGATATAGTCTCGTTGCGAAGATTTCGAGGGTTGCAGCGGTAGTGTACGCGGAAGACGCGTGATCGATGCACCGGATTAACGGTTGCATAAATTGTTGGTTGCAGGCGGCGGGACCGCCGGTGCAGCTGGAACCAGTGGACCTGTCCGTGAAAACTCCAGTGGTGTTGCAGGTGCCTCGGTACAGTCCAGCGGCTATAATTACCGCCGCTGCTAGAAGAATCCCTTCACCTTCGACAACGCCCACGCCGCCGCCACTCTCCATTTCTACCGGTGAGTAAAATTTAACGATGCAACCGCACGACTTTAACGATTCCAATCATTTTTCCAACAACGCTCGTCGGAGACCGGCCGGGCTTGAATACCATCGGGAAAAATTGACTCCGCAAATTTCTATTTCCGAAAGGTTAAAAGCGTGTAAATCATTCTACGCTACACGCTGGTATTAATGACGACGAGATTCTCGCAGCCGACACATGCTTCACCAGAACTATCCAGCTTATGTTACTCAGATAACGTTCATGCTTTATAATCGACCGGATCCTCGGACGTTCACTTTCACAGATAACTATTCTCGAATGGTGTTACCCGCTGCGAGATTATCATCCCGCTAAAGAGCTATCTGCAAGAAAGCAGTATCTCTGCAACCTTGTGTTTCGTCGCGGCCTGTCATTACCAGTCCGCCGTTAGTCAGCGGGTAGAACAATTATTTCTACATCGCGATTCGCTAATCATACACCCGCTTTATACGACAATTAACGGATATTAATGTTGCCGCAATGTTGCACAAGCCGGTGGCGCTCTGTCATTCCGCTAACAAAGTGACAATCTTGCATTCCGAAATATTCTTTTCCTGTTATTCATCATTTTTATCTTGTACTACTTCCTTTAGATATTTTTTTTATTGAGCCACTGAAACCTATTATAGGTTTATTTCGGCTTTAACAATTTTGTTTTTACAGTAGTCTTACAGTTAGTGTACAATGACAGAATTAATAATCTCTAGAGGTGAAGCAAAGAAATTGCCCGTTTTTAGTGGTAGAAAAAACTTAATTTTACGCAACTTATTAACTAATTTAATTTTTTGAGAATCATAAAGACAACACTGCCATAAAACATGATCTAAGTCCTCGGAGCTATAACTACACTTACAACTAGGATCACTAACAATGTTTACTCGATGCAAAGAGGCAGCGAGATTATAATGATTGGCCCTGATACGGTTTACTGTGATTATAAAACCCCTTTTAATGTGGACATCAAGATTTTGAGCAAACCAGGGAGTTTGATTTGGGTTGTAGAAATTTTGAAAATAATGTATACCCTTGATGGTGTCTTGCTCAGTAATTGAGGATCAAGTGTTAAGAATGCCTTTTAGTCTGAGGTGACAAGTAACATCAGTGAAAGGAACTTGAGGGATGTTTGAATTAGAAGATTTTATGAAAAATCAGAATCAGAAAAATTTTGTGGAATGTAAGTTGTCCTGACAGAATTTTACATACTTCTTTTTAATTTCAAGAATGAACGGATTTGTTATGATTTTGAAGCTAATGGACTTACTTTAGATATTTCGAGATGAGTCAAATAGCACGCACGTCCGCGCGTGTCATAAATATTTCATCTCCCATTAGTTGCTGGTATCAGTGAAAACACTTGAAAGTGTGATCAGCGAAGGTGCAATAATCATTCAATTACCATAGTGAAATATCGTTGATCGCGTGGACGATCTCTAGCTGCTTTTAACGTCCGATCGCAATAATCCGGCGCGTTCTAGAGGCGCGCTTAAAATTCCATCGACCGCGAGCCGGTACAATTCTACATTATAAAGCTAAGGCGACCGCCTATCGGCTATTGCTATTGCTATCCCTAAGCATTGGTGCACGCGCGTATCCGTCCTGTGTATACAGGTGCGTTCGCGGCCGCATGCGGCTCGAAAGTGGCCGGTCTCGCTCGCTTATGGGTAAACCTCGCCGGAGATCACCGCCGATTGCGTTTGCTTTATGGGTTAATTATGTTCGGAGTTTTTCTGCATACCGTTCGCGGACGAGCCCACCGACCCCGGCCATTCTATGGAAAACCGACTGCGTGTGCGTCGCAACGAATGCGTTTTACGGACCAGCCAAGGCTAGTCGATAGGTTGCGGCCTTGCCTCGTGGAACGCTACCGATTAGCCGCTCGATCGGCCACGGATAAATGTCACCGAACCGCCCCGAGGACGCCAACGCCCCCTTTCGATACCTCGCTTGCCCCTGACCAAAGTTATGCGATCCCGAGCCCCTATTCTCACCCTTTTTTCTCTATTTTTCTTATCTGTGAAAAAAAAATTATTACGGAAGACGGAATAAGCCGTCAACCGATTGAATCATATATTGTTATGAGCCATGGTGCGTTTTACAAGAGAGAGGACTCCGTTAAATATAGAAAAGCAATCCCGAGCCCCTATTCTCACCCTTTTTTCTCTATTTTTCTTATCTGTGAAAGAAAAAATTATTACGGAAGACGGAACAAGCCATCAACCGATTGAATCATATAATATTATGAGCCATGGTGCGTTTTACAAGATAGAGGATTCCGTTAAATATAGAAAAGCAAGCGAGCCCCTATTCTCACACTTTTTTCTCTCTTTTTCTTATCTGTGAAAGAAAAAATTATTACGGAAGACGGAATAAGCCATCAACCGATTGAATCATATAATATTATGAGCCATGGTGCGTTTTACAAGAGAGAGGACTCCGTTAAATATAGAAAAGCAATAATACGAAAATTCCCGGCGCAAAGTGCAACGTCGGGGACCGCTGAAACGTTTATTACAAGAACTGGTAATTCCTGATGGTTCCTATCTTAACACTCCCGGTTCTTTCTTGAAAGCGGCGGAGGATCGGCAAATAAAATAACGATAAACCTTCGACACGAGGCGGTGAATCACTTTCTACTTAAAAGTGCAGCGAGCATGCCCGTTAACAATGCCCGGGGAACGAGGGAGAGACGGGAAAAATTCGATGCGGCGCGTTTCGAAGAGGCGCGTTTCGCCCGAACTATAGTGATCAGCCGTGACGGCGGACTGCGTCAGCGGCCGCGGACACGTTTAAGAGGCCTTAATGGCCACGGGAGAGAACTACCAGTTTCGTAGCGGCCCGGGTAAAAAGTCGTTTCTCGCGTAAAGTACCAGCGGAACACGGACCCGTTCTCGCTCGTGAAATCGTTTTGGTCGTGGGGCACGAGCCACGCCCCTTTTTTACTGTCGGAATCACGACCGGGTGAAAAAAAGCCGTCGAAAAGGGGAGGGGGCTCCAGACGGTCGCGCAGTGGTACAAAATCATCGGAACGCGGAAAAAAGTAGAACTCTTAACCTCGGCCAAAATCAATTTAGCCCTTTAAGGACGGGTATCGGGTCGACACTTATTTGCTTGTTATTTATTTAGGTTGCCATTAGGTTGCTTCGTCAAATTGACGAGTTCTAATATGTTTGGGGATTTACTCTACTTTATATCTTTCAGTGTAAATTGTTTTCTTTGATCTCGATCGACAATTTTAAATAAATTAATTGATATTTACGGTACACAGATTAGTCACATTTCACCTTAAATAATTTCTCCTTTTCTATTTGCTTTTTAACACGGAATTAAACTATATAATTTACATTGATTAATTTTTACAGAAGCAATTATATATTTCTTGAAAATGGTCTTAAATTAGACGGAAACGTTGAAAAAAGTTATATTAATTTGCAAAACTGCTTGTTAGTAAAATAGGATCGAATCTGTGCGTCGTAAATATCAATTTATTTATTTCAGTGTAAAGCATAAAAAGAATGGGTAAAAATTTGAAATAGTCAGTTTTAGTGGTCCGTAAACCTAGTGTTAAGGTGGGTACATAAAAATCTCTTGCGGCTCAAGAAGAAGGGGGGCAAGTCAGAGGGGGACGTTAAGGGGGGACCGTCGAGCAGCGTGCCGGCCAGCATTTGGACCCGCATTCACTTCCATTTCTGGATTAATGACCACGCACACCTGCGCAAACCAAAGTCCGAATGCGATTGGGGTCGCAACCCGTAGTCCTTGCCCGGGGCATCGTTGTCGTATAGTCACTGGGACTCGTCGCGAAGTCCTGCTCGTCGCCGCGGACATTTTTCTGCTGCGAATCGGCCCGGCGAATTGGCAATTTGCCAGCCGGAGGACAGCCGAGCGTCTTCGACAGCTATACAAGCCTCTGTAACCCCCCCGTTATTGGATCCAACCGGCGATGAATGGCGCGCAGAACGCTGCCATCCGATACAGATTTTCAGCGTTTCGGTATTGACCGGATATTGGGACGCGTTATGCCGGTTTACGGGCCAAACGGAAATCGACTGCCATACGCTGTGGACAACGCTGGCGAATTGGGTAGCAGGCTACTTCACCTTGCCGGCTCGAATGGAATATCTTCGACGATTTTTCCTGGTGTCAGGGAAGATTGCATCGAGAAATTTCCACTGGGGATTCCTTGTGTGGACCTCGGACGCTGTCGAAATATTTTTTTGATTTCCTTGGTTAAATAATAATAATAATATGTCTATGGTTAAATGTAACAACGACAAGTCTGTCGATAATGAAGATTATTAACTTTATCATATGTACAGGGTGTATAAAAATTATATGTCACGACCACCATGGCGTGATTCTACACCTCATGATCGGTGAAGATCTGTTAAAAAAAATTACCCCCAAAATTGTCCTTGACTGACTTTTTTAAGGTTGTGAAAGTCAAATTTTTTTATAATTGCAATTTTTATAATTCCAAACAATTTTGCGGAAGTATTTTCAACAGATCTTCACCGATTATAATAAATAATTTTTATGCACTCAGTACATACATTAGTGTATGTACTGACAAAGTCAGGCAGTTCTGTTTTATTTATTTATACGAGCAGACGAGCTGGCATCTTTTCTATTCTTCAACGTGTTATAATAAACTATAGAGGCTAAAAGCTGTTCTTTCTTTACCGCTTGCACCCTCAAGGGGATATCAACTCCAACACTATGGCTAAATTTTCAGACACCTTTCCCCAAGTAGATCTTCAAAGATTTTGATGAACTTAATATTTTTAGAACTTCTTAGAGCAACTCATTAAACACCATCAAAAACACTAAATACGTGCACGTTAAAATCCCATTGGTTTCCAGCGTTTTTAGCAAGAATAATGGTCGGTGCTCGGTAGGTTTTCGCGAGTTCAAAGCGCTCTTCGCCGAAAGTGTGTCTCGCAGCGGGAAAGAGGGGAAAATCCATCGGTTTTCCGATAAAAGTCAGCCCCTGGGATCTCCGTGGCGCTATTGTCTCCGAGTCAGAAGCTGTCAGCGATATCCGGCGGCGATCTAATAGAGGCAGATATTGAACAACGACTTTGAACGTCCAGCCTCCCCTTTCCAGAGAGCCGAGGCCTTGTATAACGGCTCGTGTCCGTTTCCTCGCGCGTTCATAAATCGCCGGTTGGTGGCTATCGGAAAATTCCGATCGTGCGTGGATACCATATACGCGTGCAAAAGCCTCGGAGAGTCGATCGACCGGCTGACTTTGGACGGGAGTTGCACAGTTGGATACGTTCGGGATGTCCGGAGGCCTGTTGACGCAACGAAAAATCGAACACCTTGAGAAAAGAACGTTCCGACGGTGCGACAGCTACGAATTCCATTAATTTTCATCGTACCATTACGCTGCTGCGATTTAAACATCGTTGCTGCAATATAGTGGTCTAGCGAGTGTCTACAAGTTGCCACGAGACACTCTTTTAGGAGAAAAATGTGTCTTAGAATCTGGACAATTTAAATGAACGTATTCTTCGAATAAATAAAAAAGAAACTGTGTGTTTCGTGTAGAAAATTATTACCGACATAGAAAAGTTGGTAACCGTTCTCTGTAAATTAGACAGGAAAAGGTGTTAAGAACAAGTTACGGAGTTCGTAAAACTCGTGATTGAAAGTGGTGAGCGGGGGTGCAAAGTTTAGTCGCTTCGAGTGATTTTATGAATGAGTAATGCGGTGAAAGTAGTATAGAAAGTGCTAGCAGTACTAGGGAAAAAAAGTCAACGTTAGTGATGAAGATGAGTTTCCGTAGTCGAGATCGGTTATCTCAAACAGATTTTCAGCGGCGTCTGGTTCAAAGCTAACGCTAATGGACAGACGCATTCTGACAAATGATCGAATAAATTTATACAAAATACTTCCTCGTGGTGTTCTCTATTTTTTTTCGCATGGGAAATTGCTTCACGTCCGCTTTCAGTATCGCAGCCACACCCTGTATATTAATATCGCGTTAACTGCACGTAGGAAGTTACTAACGAGGTTACTAACACAGAGATCTGCATTAAACGTGCTGAGAAACGCTAAAGACCACTTCGGAATGCACAAACAAGATGTTTGTTGATAATCGGTGTATACGTTGGCATTGCTCGTAGCAATTAATGTTTATTCGTCGCAGTCGCGTTGAGAATTATTTTCACGAATGTATGCGTAAATTTAATTGCGAGGTCATAATGCACAGCTGCAGTTAAATGCATTAACAACGAATTAGCAGCGCGAAAAACGAAATAAATTCTACTTGAAAGTTTATAAGCACAAATTAATCTGTTTCCTTTTATCTCGATCGACAATTGTAAATAAATAAATTGATATTTACGGCGCATAGATTCGATCCTACAAATTAATGTCATCTGAAAATTAATAACAATGACGGCTTTCCGGGAGGAGCGTCGACCTTCGGCAAAAAATTTCAAATTTCACTCCGATTGTTTATGCACGATGTATTACGAGGCGGTATCACTTTCGCGCGTTTGCCCCCTCGAACGCCCCTCCTCTTTCTTGGTCCCCCCATCGACGACCACTACTTATCGAAACCAGTGACGTCACTTCTAGACCCGTGGGACGAGCGAACGCGTGACAAGTTTCCTTTATTCAGCGGCGTTCACGTTTCGAAAAAGGGAGTCAAAGCCCCCTCCTCCCCTCCGCCCCTCGATGAAAGCCGCGAGGCGTAACAACGACCCGGCCACGCTAATGTGGTCGTCAAGTTTTACGAGATTGTACGACCAACACGCTAGAAAGTCAACAGTTAATGACTCGGCCATCAGCCAACGCGGGGAAAAAATCCCCATAAATGCTCCCCCTCTCCCCAAGCCCCCCTACCCTTTAGCTGTGGCTCTTTAGAATCCGACGTCCTTAATTGCTCTTTTTCGTGCTACGATTTCGCTTCGCGCGGGGACGATAAAGCTCGTAACGATCACGGGAAGGTGAGTTTCCATCGAAGACGGCGAAAAACCTCGTGGAACCGGCGCGATTCAATTAGAGGGTTTCGGCGGTTACGTTACCATGAGCTCTCGAGGTGATTGATCGCTTCCTATCCACGAAAACCGCGGCTTCTAGCCGACGTTTGTTCCGTCCTCGTGGACACCGGTAGTTCTCACGAGTCCACCTGTCGAGATCGACTCATTCTTTTCCTTCCTTTCATTTAGCCTTCTTTTTTGAGTGCCTCAGTCGTCTATTTAATTTTCATTGACTACGATGATCAATTTCAGATGTTTTTTTTAGTAAATGGTAAATGCGAATTGTTTAAGATATAATAATCTCAACACGATTCAATCTAGATGTTAGTGGTTTTACAAAGTAATTTATTACTTCGTACTCCCTAAAATGGGACTTCTAATTCGCAATTTTTAAATTCAACAGTCACGATACGATCCCACGAGTCCACCTGTCGAAATAAACTCATTCTTTTCCTTCCTTTTATTTAATCTTCTTTATTTTTTTTAGTGCTTCAGTCGTCTATTTAATTTTCACTGATTACGATGATTTATTTCAGATGTTCTTTTTTAGTAAATGGTAAAGGCGAATTGTGAAGTTATAATAATCCCAATACAATTCAATCTAGATGTTAGTGGTTACGTTTTACAAAGTAATTTATTGCTTCGAACTCCCTAAAATGGGACTTCTAATTCGCAATTTTTAAATTGAACAGTCACGATCCCACGAGTCCATACCGTGTCGCAACGTGATCCTAAAAAGCGGAATACTTTCGTTCTCGAATTCGCTTCTCAGTTTCGAAACGCTGTGTCTTCGACCGATTTACCTTCGCTCGCCTCGATTCTTCTTGTGCTCGCGATGTGGAAAGATCTTGTATAGATCAAGGTCCTTAGACGGCGTTATCTATTGTCTGCATGCGATATAAAGTGTCTGATTTTATCCATAGCGAAAAGTAAATATTTGACTCATGGTCACAGAGGCTATTCACTTCGAATATAATTCTGCACAGATAACTCATTCGATTCATCGATGTACCCTATTATTTGAATAAAAGTGCCGGAAATGAGAGGTCCAGCTCTAGATGAGTTTTATTTGTATTGGCACACCGGTGTACGTTCTCGCGCCTGAACTTGAAGTTGAATAGAACTGTACAAGCTTACCGCCAACAATGGTACAATTTCACGGTAATTAATATTATTAGCGTAATTACGGGGCGTAGTCGCGGAAGATGCTTGTATTGTCTACGCCCGGTGAATAATTAAAGAAAACATCGTCGCTGGAACAAAAGCGGTTCTCTTTATTCATGACTGGTCATTTTTAATAGCGTTTTAAAATGCCATTCGAGTGGTAAGGATTAAAAGACTCCAGATTCAGCAGAATTCAAACATAATTTTTAGAGTAAACGTTTGAGAATTAGTCTCGCTTAATGAAAATATTTTTGGAACTCGCTTGTTACGACCGACTTTATGGAAATTCCCGGAGAAAGTAGCCGTCAGCTCGCCAGACAGACGAGCTTTTCTCGTAATTCACATCCGGGAACGGAACGTAGGCGCTTCTGTCTTCTCCTTGCTCATTTTCTCCTTCCTCCACCTCGTCTCCTCTCCTGCTTGTACATTTTTTCTCTCCCCCGCGAGTTTTAACGGAGAGAAGATGACGGATAGCGTACCGTTTGTTGGGAGTCGGCCTAAGCCGACGCTCCCAGAGTTTGATTGTCTTTGATTAATTACTCGCGGCTGTTTCTCGGCCGGCGGAAGCCGACGGGTAGCAATCTAGATAATGCGTAACCGTATTAACGGTCCGGCGTAATCTTTTTGTCTTTAAAGAGAAAACGACGGAATCACCGACGCGACCTTTTAGGCTGAGAAACTATTTTGCGACGGACGTGCCGCTCAAACGCGACGTAAACGTCGCTTGTTAATTCTCATATGCGCTAAAATCGCGTTTCGTTCCCCCAAGACACACGTTGGCGATCCAACATGTCTGCCCAACAAGAATATCACAAAACCATGTATTGAAAAATTCGAATCTCGCAGAAACGAATTGATTGAAAAAACATTTTCATTTACTGTGTGTTTATTATGCTGTTACTGGAAAATTTAATGATTCTTGAATCGAATATGGCTATGAGACAGACAAAGATATTCTCGAAAGGAAAATGGTCATTCTAAGAATTATATTCCCAACAAAAATATTACGAAACCATATATTGAAAAATTCGAATCTCGCAGGAACGAATTGATTGAAAAAACATTTTCATTTACTGTGTGTTTATTATGCTGTTACTGGAAAATTTAATGATTCTTGAATCGAATATGGCTATGAGACAGACAAAGATTTTCTCGAAAGGAAAATGGACATTCTAAGAATTACATTATCCAGTAACAGTCTAAAAAATGCATTTCATTTGCGAATAAATTGCAGAGACAATGAAATAACTTGTCGCAACGTTTCCCATCGGTCGTTGCAGGTCGCCCATTATTGCCCGGAGTGGATTAGATGATAAAATTCGAGTGCGTTACACCGGGGAATCGGATAGATCGTGTCCAGTAAAGAAAACGCAGTTCTCGGAGTCGTCCTACGCGCTCCTTGACAACCGGTCGCGCAGATAACAGAGAACTGTGCGACAGCTTCTTGCAACCGATCGGCAGTAGTTAAACAAACAGGTGAAACACGTGCAAACCGTCTAGTCGCAGCGTGACGCTGTTGTTGCCCCAGCAAATAATGGCTTGTTATCATAGCTTTTCCTTATCGCGAACAGTAGAGCCAGCGCGGTGGCGTGTACCGCGAGCATCGAGATAAATCGTTGGCGAATGGTAAAACGATTATCGGTGACTGAGGGCCCGATCCGATGATAAAATCTTGTAGTAGCGGCCCGGCCGGGATTTGTAGATGTCAGAGACAATCAGTTTGTCTAAATGGGGCCCGTGATGTGGCGCCATTTCTCATCAACGCAACGGCTCCCTTGCGCAACTACGGTTACCTTCATCCACTGTGGACAACGGGACCTGTTTCTCGCGAAAATTTATCTGTCCACGCCCACGGTGGAAAACACATACCCAACGATCGATGCTTTAATATTTAACGTTCGATTTACGGGCATCGATCGCGTATTTATTCGAGCAACTCTGGAGATCGATATACCACGAGTCGATGGAGAGATAGCAGCTAAATGTGTCTGTTGGAATTCGAGACAAAACCAAATGGGCGAAATGATTTCTCTTATATTTTCAATGAGTTGATAATATTTGCCAAATAGTCAAGAGATTTGAAAAATAAAGTGAAAGTGGGTACCCGGTTATTGACCTACCTAAGACGTTAATATTCCAAGATTGTCCAATAAAAATTCGTAGTTGCATTGCGATGCACTTGCAATTCTCTCTCCTCTAATTCTCGTAATTACTGGGAACGATAAAGCTAGGCTCCAAGGCACGCATAAAAGCGACACGAGAAGATAACGAAACAACATCCAGACAGGAATCTGATGAGAAAAACCGAACCTCTTTTTCTGGGATGCATTTTATCTGCAGGTGTTGTTATCAATGCTCGTCGCACGATTTTCACTTGGGAAAAAAGTCGAGCGTGGTTAGAAGTGTCGCGGTTTTATTAGCGACAATTAAGGCGAAGTTAATGGGGCCTTATCTTGGTTCAGGGAGCACACCGCGGCCATGTATTGTCGATCGAGATAAATCCTCGGCTGAATGGCAAAACGATAATAGAGAGAAAGATAGACTGGGAGAGAGAGAGAAGGCTCGGAGGTAAGACGAGTAGCAATAGGCGGTGGTCATATCGCGCTTGAAGCATTTCACGATAGGATCTTAGATTCTTCGCGGGGTACGCGTATATACGCGAGAGCATACAACGGGCCGATTCAGTGTTTCACGAACACACCGATTATCGCCGCTCTCCTTCTATCTCCGTCTTTCTTTCTATCCGCCGGCAATAGTTCGAATCAGACCGGCCGTAAGTGATTGTGCAGACCCGAGATGCGGCCCTCGCGCGTCGACACTGTCAGCAGATAACTCGGATAAAGGCCTCCTCCCCCTACCTATTCTCTCTTTCTTCTTCTAGGTTCTTTCTTCATCCTGCCAATTGTCCGACTTCGATTTCACTCTTCGACACATATTTGCTCTGCCAACTTCCGGCACGTATCGTGGGTATCGAATAGACCATCCTATTCGTCGTTTTCCAACAGACTTTTAGGTTTCTAGTTGTTTTTTTCGTGTGCTGTTGTTTTATTCCGTTAACCCTTCGCTACATAGTGTATCATATCTGATACAGTTAACAAATCGGGTATACAGTGAACTAAGAATGTATTTTCTTACGATTTTAAATGATGTTTATTTTGCTGAAAATGTTGTTTCAATTTTTTAAAATATTTCTCCCTCAAATAAAACACAAAAACTGACCTTGTTTCAATTTTTTTCATCCCAATTAAAGGAGCATGCAGTGAAGGGTTAATTAGCATTTTATTTGTAAATTTTTATTTATATTGTACATTAGTCGGACGAGATGTGTATGTACTTCGGTAAACTATACACATCTAATACTCGTGAGCTATTATAATGGATTGTATCTCCTGTAGATATCACCATAAAATGTTTGCACTAAGCTGCACGTCCAACGATCAGTTACGAAGTGTACTAGGAGCAACCATAAAGCTTGGATTGTCGTAAGAAGCCAAGGAAGAAATTGGTTAGAAGAAGACTAATGCCCGGTCCCAAAACGATCCATTGGTGCAGAGGATTTTCCGGTGATATCGACCGTTAAGTTGATGATAGAATGCCGGCGGATCGCGGAAATCATTTCAGTCCGAATATCAGTTTCTTGCGAACGCCTGTAGCACACGTCGACGTTACATCGGCAATAACTCTGATCCACGGAAGTAATGAAACGGATTCATCTGCACTGCCAATTGATTTCCATCTTAAAGAAGTGCTTTCATTGGTCCGTAATACTTTACTGGCGAGCTAATGTGATCAATTTCATCGAATGAAAAACAGGCCCGCTTTCCCCCGGTGCGTTTATGTTTTATTGAAAAATCCAACACCAATGGACTCTGTGCAATATTTAAGAACATTAGCATCACGCGCGCCACCTGTTAAAAGAGTTTAAGCGTAGCCATTGAGGTCAGTTCCCCTTATAAATTAGAAGAACTATAAATCAATGTTCAGACCGCCTATTAAATTTCGATAATAACACGTAATTTGAATTAAATTGATGGACTGAGCGATGGATGGATCTAAATCTAATAATCCTTTACAGCTTGCAACTCATTGTTGACGATGCCTAGGAGCTTCGAACATTTCGATAATTAGCCACAGACACGACCGAGTGATCCAATTGATTTTTCAGCTCGATACCGAACCGAAACACCTGTTATCTCTTCTTTTTTTATATTCTCCCTGCGATAATATCAAGCTCACCTTGACTCCTTTAAATGGGACTCGGACTTTTTTACCTCGTGGTTTGATTGTACGCGAGATACGCCTCCAAGGGAGTACGGGTCTGTCGATGCGAGTAGATGATGACATGATCACATTTGTTTTCTCCTGGTGGTCGACAAAAAGCGCATTACCGCCGGTGTGTGTCCAAGCTATTATTAGCCTTATGAACTCAATTTCATCGTGCCCGGCAAGATTATCATTAAATCGAACATGTATACACACCACGGACTCTAATAAATGTAATGCTTCGAATTACGTGCAACAATAAGTAATGGGGAACATGTCTGGCACGTGATACTCGCCATCAGCTTCTAAAATCTGCGAGCAACGTGCGAAAATTATGCCCGCGATCTCTAGTTCCTTCTTAAATTCAACCTACATCGATAGATGCAAGGTTAGTTGCAGTTTTCAATAAAATCTTCAAGTTTTATAGACCAAAACTTAAATTTCATGAATTTATGAGAAAAATGAATATATGCACATTTTCTAGCAAGATCGTTAAATAAAAAAAGTAAGAAACTTATCTTCGTCTTCTGTTTCTATCAATCGATGCAAACGTAAGTATATCAGCTTAACTAGAGCATTAGAATGCGAAACATATTTCTATCAACTTTCCACGTCATCAAAGGAAACATTTTTTAATTTGCATAAAGATTCGCAGTCTATTAATATACGATTCACTGGTTCCTCGTGGAAGTTCGCCGAGCAGCGAGTCTCGGAAATGAATAAAAGTTCGTCGGAGGTGAAAAGACTGTCAAAAAGATGAAGGGAGAGAGAGAGAGTACTGGAGAGAGGAGCGTCGAGAGAGGAGAGCTTCTTAGCCAGGGCAGAGCGTGAGGCGAATCTTTAAGTCGTTTTACGCTTTTACATAACGCCAACGTTCCGTTGCGCCACGTTTTCGTCCTCGTCACGGTGTAAACGGTCGGTACCGTTCCTTCTTCGTGTCCAACCTCCTCCTCCACCTTCTCCTCCACCTCCTCTTCTTCGTCCTCTTCCCCCGTACCCTTCCTCGAGCATCATCGCCGACTCTTTTCGAGTGCCTAAACTCGCCGACTTGTGTAAGCCGCGGTGGAAACGCGCCTTCTCCTAAGAACCTCCGCGACTCTTATTTTCTGAACCTAATTACGTCGCCTCCGCTCTGTGAAATTATTCGGAGACCTTCGAGGAAGCAAAAAATTGAAAATACCCTTTGGATCCACGAGGTTCAAACGCGGCTGACCTTGAGAGCTTCTTCTTCTATCAAGAACTATTAAAAATGAATGAAGATGAAGAACTATTAAGAATGAATGAAGATGAAGAACTATTAAGATCCTATGAAGAAAATTCTTGTTAGGATCTGCTCGATTAACTGTGTACATTGTTTGCCTTAATGGATTTTCTAATTGCGAACTTGAAGAAGGAAACATTGATCGTTCAATAGTACGACTCTATCGATAAAATTTTAGCCTAATGAAGACAGGATCCTAGCAACCCGGTAGCGACACACTTTCAATGAAATTACGCAGGATTGAACTGTCAGAAGAGCTACAGACGAATTCGATTATTGGCGCAGAGTGATTGATACCCGTGGCAAAAATGATGACATAACCCGTATCGAGCACACCGTCGAAATCTATGACGTGCCCCCGGATCTAGAAAGGCTCTTCTCGATTGTTCAGTCTCTAGACTCTTCGAGGGAAAGGAACGAAAAGGATGTTCCAAAACTGTCTATCGGACGATGTACTGTGCGCGTCTTCTACCCGGAACCATTTAACCATCAGTTTTTCTATCGGTCTGTGTATACATACAATAGCTCCAACGGTTCCCTTGACATTATGTCCCCCATCGTATACTCTAAAGCCCGCCTCTGCTCACTCTATTAGAGAATCGATGGTCGGCTGACATTTCGAGGATCGAACGCCGGTCGCCAAGATCGTTGATCTTTCCAGACCAGATCAGGTGTATAGTCGATTTATTTGTGCATTGCGATCGATGCTGCGCCCTTGAATCGATTGCACCGTTGACTCTCTTTGTTTGCGGAGACGGGAAACTGGGACAGTGCCACGTATCCACAGTGTTTCTTTTCAGCGTTTATTTATTTATTTAACACCGCATCAATTGCTAATGGTTATTAGCGAAGGTACCTACAGTTTATTAAGATGGATTCCGAACCACCTTGGGCACCACAGTATCAGATGGCACATGGAATATTTCCAGAGGTGGCGGTGGGAACTAGGATTAATTTCTTTTTTCAAGGTTTTTTTTTAGAAGGAAACAATAACATATATTTATTTCGAGGAATTAGCATACGCAAGAGTGATCCTGCGATCCAGGTGATAAAAATGAGAAAAATCGAATCCAGGAAGTGTAGTCGTCGCCAAGTCCCTTCTCCCTTCCGGGCGGCTCGCACGGTATGATCGATACCCAGCGTCATGCACGCACGTTACCGGTAATTAAGCACGTATACTAATCGGCCGCGTTAAGGTATGTACGTACAGTCCGTCTAAGTGGGGTGCTCCTCTCCGACATGGCGGGGGCGTGAGAAGTGCCTTAGCCCTGTGACCTTCGTGGCCTCCAGGGTACCCCGGTACTACTCCTCCGTAGGTACTCGACGTAGCCACGTCGTGCACGCCTGGTAGAGGGAAGAGAGGAGAGGCGAAGATAGAGAAGAGAGAAAGAGTGAGAGAGAGACCAAAGCAGTCGGTCTACACGCGGTCTTCTCGGTTCGTCCGGTCGAACCGTTCAACCTGATCAAATTTTGACACGTTCGACGTTTCGCTCGATCCCTCGACCTCCTGATTCGAAGATCGACAGGTTATAGTTCGCCCGTGGGAACGAGTCATTGATTTACTTTGTCTCTATCCAGATACCGATCGACACAGAGATTGATGGATGATGAACCGGCTTTTGGAAGAATGAGAGATTAACTGTCCCGGTCGGCTCTGTTCAGCTGTAAGTGGATCAAGGTTCACGCAGATTCTTGAATGAAGGAGGCTGGCCACCTTGGGTTACTTGGTGGATCTAGCCATCTCTCTGTTCATTTCTGCTATATTGTCATCAAGCAATGAAAATGTCTTACAATTAATGTAAACGATTTTTATTTTCATAGTTTAATGATGTGGAAGAGTTAGACTTCTCTATCTGAAATTTGCATAGTGGGTGAAACGTGTGTTTAGGGGTTGGAGAAAATAATGGAAACACTTCTCCATAGATCATGTTAATTGAGACTCTTTATACACGTTGATATATAGTGTATGTTGATATATATATAAACCTCTATACGCTTGCCAATGTCTCTTAACTGATACGAAACAATTGGACAGGCCTTCAAGACCGATCTGGAGTTAGCATACTCGACGAATCTAATCTTCTGTCAGTGGAGACATGGCACCCGTATATGGAGGCCGACGTCTGTCCTACTGATACGGAACAATTGGACCCTTTGTCATGTACCTGGAATTTGCGTATTTGATGCATCTAGTCCTACAGTCCGTCCACTGGAACATAGTAGTTTTACGGTGGTAAATGTCCATCTAAATCTCGTTCTTCAGATTTCGAGCCTGATAAATTTAGATCTTTAGCAATCGAATCGTAGAGGACCGTATATGTCTATTCTACCAACGTCTACCTTAGAAACCCCTATCGATGCGTAGCAATTCAGCATTTGAATGCACTTGAAATTTGCGTATTTGACTAATCCACTTCTCCAGTCTGTCAATTGCAACGCAGTAGTTGCGTATGCTGACAAAAGTCTACCCAAGTGATGTGCACAATTGAATAGGCCTTCTGTGCTTCAACTGGAGCTTTCGAGCTTGATGCGTTCAATTATCTGTTAGTCCTAAATCAGTCTAACCACAATGTCTATTCTACCGATGTAGAACAATTGGCTATTTGCCATCTACCCAAAATTTGGGTAATCGATTAATCTAGTCCTTAATCACCTGAAATGCGGTAGCCGTAAGTTACACATTGACTCCCCAATCGCGATGGGGAACAATCAGCCGGCAGGTCCCACAGGGTAGGGTAGCCTAAACGTCGAAGAATGACCACGGTTTCCCTGAGCCCCCTTCCGGAGTCTTCTTCCCAGCCTTGTCCCCCGTTTCTCATCCGCTCCGTCGACCCACTCGCATCTCTCATCCGTCTCTCCCGTTGGTCCACGGCGTCCGCGGACTTTCCGGACTTTCAGGCTCGACCCCAGGGCCCCGCGAGATGCGGTAGGAGAGTTAACCTTTCAGGAATGACTATTTCATGGCCACTTCCTGGGTTCAACGCTCCTGCGATTTCTATGCAGGTAGGGTAAAGGTATACCCACGGATGCAAACACAGAGGCTAGAAGAGAGAAAGAGAGAGAGAAGAGGGGAGGATGGGGGCTCGCACACGGCCACGCGAATCCGTACGTACGTGCACCGGCAAACCCTGAACCCTGACGTTCAGGAGAACCGTTCCCTTGTACCCGGGGCCTTATGTTCTGCGTGTACGCCGTGTAGAGTATCTCGACGCGGTTCTTCAGTGGTGGGGGGTGCCAGGACCCAAGGGATCTAACGCATTCAGGCCTGTGTGCGCTTGCATAATATTAGACCTTATGCAACCTGCCCTTCCCACACTTATCACTGCCTTCCTCCTCCTCCTCCTACTTCTCCATCTCCTTCTTCTTCTTCTGCTTTTGCTGCTTCTTCCCCATCCCTCTCCTCTGTTTCTTCCTCGGTCGGCTCTAGCATCGAGCACAGTCGGAGAGGTGGAAAGGAGCAGTCCGTGGTGGATCCCCACCCTAGAAGCAAAAGGGGGGCCCCGTGAGGCTCGTTGGAACGGGGCCCGAGAGCACACGGTGCCCTTGGCGTTACGCTAAGGCCCCAGGGTGGGGTGGCTCGAGCCGCAAGCTGACTCGCAAACGCGACCGGTAGAGCGAGCGAGACTCGAACTCGAGAAAAGAGGATCGGGAATCGGCCCCGAGAGAAGACGAGAGAGCCATGGGGTCTTCTCAGTGGGCCCCGGGACCCGAGCGAGCCTGCGGGACGGAAGAGGATCGAGGTTCGACAGGGAAATAAAGAAAGAGGAAGGGAGACGGAGGTCGTCTCTGGACCTCGTGGGACCGCGGCGATGGGGTGGTAGACGGGACGGGGGGTTGGTGGAGGGCCCCCTCGGCTAAGGCCCCGCGCTAAGTCAGCGGGGGTCAGAACGGAGATGCTCCGCGGTCGTGTCGGGCGGGGCTGCCCGCTCACGACTTGAACTATCGCACGCCCCCACTAGCACCAGCATCCACCTTCCAGCATCGGCCTCGGACCGTTTTCTCGTCTGGACGATACGTCCCGGCCGTCTCTACCCACTCTCCCGTTCCCCCGGCGCTTAATTCGATAAATAATGCTGCCGGCTCAAGGTTAGCCGCGCTAGATCCTTGTCAATTTGTATCGCGGCCGGGTCGCGTTAACTCGACGCCGTTTCAGCCGAGATGCACCCTACGGCTTGCAAGTCTTTGGATAACGATTTTGGGGATAAACAGAGATTTATTTTGCATAAACATTCACGGTCTGTACACGAGAAATTGTTTGTTGAAATAATTCAGACGGATTAAAAAAGTTAGTAGACCTACGCATGTCTCGAGCCATCGAAAATCTCGCACAACCTTTAACGTATAGTAAGTTGGTCGCGGGGATCGCGGCCTCTAATTCAATTCCGCGGTAAGGTTGGAGTTAGGGCAACCGTTAGCGCATTAGCCGTCCGGATCGTGGACAACAGTGAGATCATAATCAAGGCGCAGCGTGGCCGAGGCCCGGCCGTTAAACCGGCGTGTAATGACGTTGCGTATGCGGCCGCATCGTATCGCATCGCAATGCATCGGATCGCATCTCGTCGATCGGCCCGCAGGAGGAAGTGCGTCGACACGTTGCATTATGCTCGGAAGAAGGACCCTGATGATCGACGCGCGTTATTCGCGATGCTACGAACCCGTCGAAAGGGAAGAGGCGAACGGGGGATGCTGGCTGGTTGGCTGGCGCACGGTGTATCGTAAATTGCCTATCGTAATAAACGTATTATCGCGGTGCCTTCACGTAGGACGTGGCAGACAAGCTAAACGGGGCCCGTTTTGTATCCGCTGGCACCTGCTTACACCGGGCATTAAGCCGGCTAAAGCCGCGGAAAATTGGCGATCCGCGCGACTCGACTCGACTCGGCCCGCCTCGGCCCGATGAGGCCCGACAAGCCGAGCACGCGTCCTGCCTTCTGTCACGGCCTTGAAAAATGAACGCGTGAGGTGAGAAAGATCGCCGGCCCTTTCGGAAAGTATAATTTGCGAGCCTGGCGAGATGGTAATGACGATGCATTGTCACGTACCCGCGCACCGGTTTTTTCCTTCTCTCTTGGTCTGCCGTGTGTTGCGATAACCCGACGCTCCGTGAGCATTACAGGATGCACCCTGTAATAATCACCGGCCTGCTGTCTTTCGCGTTCCGCGGTAATTGCCGAGTTTTCAGAACGCGCCACTGAATGACGACCGACGAAAACGCTGAGGAGAATCATTTCGGTGAAAACGTGTGTTCGCAAGTTCTATTATTCAAGGTGCTATTCGTTTCGCGTGACATAGAGAACGGGACTTTCAAATGCTCGTGTTTTTAAAGATACATTGCACACAACAACGATTAGAATTTCTTGTATTCAAATTTGCAAAGATTCGAATTTCAAATTGTCACATTTCTAGAGATTCCATAATTTTTCAATATTCAAATATTCAGATTTTCCGGTATTTCAATATTCAGAGTTTCACATGTTTCTGGCCTTCCAATATTCATGATTTGACAATTTTCCAAATATTCACATTTCTCACGCGTTTCACCACCTGGATACAAATTTTTCAAATTTTAAATTTTACAATCTCTCGATATTCAATTTACTACACTTTTGCGAATATCCCGAGGACCTCTATATTTTTCCCAGAACACGAGACTTCGATACTGGCTTCAGCATCCTGAGGAAAGTGTTTCCAGAATTTTAAGAAATTCTCGTCTGCCAAGGGGTTACCCTCCACTGCATGATTTTTTAAATTGGGATGAAAATATTGGTCAATTTTTGTATTTTATTTAAGGGAAAAATATTTTAAAAAATTAAAACAACATTTAAAAACAAAAATAAACATAGTAAGAAAATACATTCTTTGTTTATCATATACCAGATTTGTTAACTGTATCAGATGTGATACACTATGCACCGAAGGGTTAAAATGGTTTTAATAAAATAAAACAAAACAACATTTTCAGAAAAATAAACATAAATAAATTGTTAACTGTATCAGATACACTATGCAGCGGAGGGTTAATACGACTATTGCAAAGCTCATCTCTGACAACTTCATTTATAAAAAGAATACGGATAGTTTGAGGATGATACCGGTACGCGTAGATGAACGTCGGAAAGAAACGCATCGAATGGGATCGCGGATGAAGTACGCGACCTCTAGGAATCGTATCCAATCGAGGATGGAATCGGTGACTATCTCTCGTACAGGTGTGCGGTTCAGGTGCAATGGCAAACGCGAGAGAACGGTTGAAACAGGGATGCTGAGAAAGCATTCCTACACGAGTCAGAAGACCGAACCAGTAATGATACCGAAGTAGAAGAGGTCGAAACGTAGATCGGTTCGAACGAAGAGGTCGAGCACGGTTGCACTCTAGCCACCACGGCCACCAGGCGCAGGCCGTCGACTTCGGTTTGAGCGATCTCCATGGCAGTTATCCACTTGCGAGCCTCTTGCAGTCCGACGGTTACTGCTACTGGGTCAAGCGTCGCTGCCTCCAGGGGCACGGGAATCTCCGGTGCATCCCGATGCACCAGTTTCCTTAGCAGCAAATAATTATGGCTTGCGTGCTCGGGCGTACCGATTTTTCGTGTCTCAGCTACTACCTAGCATTCTTTGGGGATTTTCGCCATTAAGGATTTAGGGTTGCGGTCAGAATGTTACTGGAGCTTTTTCAATGTTATTTGGGTATGGAATCGTAGTATGTTTTACAGTGAGACAGCTATGTTATATGATTAACAGAGTGAACATTTATTGAGTATACGTGTGAATGTACTGAAGGAGGTTTTACAATAATTAATATAAATAATAAATTACCATGTTTTATTTGATGAAAGAATAAGATTTTCGCGTAAACAATTGTAGGTTTAAATCGTCAATAGAATAACACGTCCGTAAACACAAACAATTTAACATTTAATTTCAAATATAACAGATACAATAAATAAAATTGTGTTGTTTAAATCTCTATTTGAGATCAAACGCGCCTTAACTTTTCGACACGCCGAACCTGAATAGTCCAAAAATTGCATATTACAAAATATGAAGAAGTAGAATACTGTTTTCCATTTTCAACATACAAATAATTCCATCGTCGACGATACCCGCTACTTCGTTCGCCGATTTTCCGTCAGAAAAGGAGAAGCGCGGTCTCAACGAAATTTGTCATCGCTAACGAATGGGAACAGCCTTTTTCTCGATCGTTAATTATATTTACACATGCGCTCGCGCCAGAACAATTCATCAAAGCGAAAGATTAAAGAGACTCGTCACTATCAATACACCCGTCATCGATCCCCAGACCCGGGATTTCATTCGAGATCAATTTGTCTGGTAGAGATCCGAACAGCACGACTAGGCCTCAAATGTTTATCATTCCAGCCGAGGCAACTTCTTCTTTCCGCCGAACGGAATTAATTAATTAGCGTGCATCCGACGACCATTAACCAGCTTCGACGTCCGCAGAAAGTCCGCGGATAATGAATGATTTGCGATTCAGGTTGCGCGTGATTTCTCATCGGGTTTGGCTGACTGAGTTTAAAGAAGGCCTCTCGTCATCGTGTATGCTGATCGCGTCGCGCAATGTTAATCATCGCCGTGGATCGTTAATTTATATTGTGAACGGGACGGAAAAAGAAAGTCGCAGCATCGCATCGTTCGAAGATCTTATCCGTCGGCGTGTCCCTGCGGCTTGGCGACCATAACTCTGCACGTGTCAGTCGCGCATTATACGGGAATAAATATCGTTTTCTACACTGTAGAAATCTGGCAACCGACTACCGTTCTTCCGTGACGAGAAACCAGGGTGCCGCGCGCATGAAAAATATCGACCGTAAATCAGCTGGCGAAAAATTGAGCGAAAGACGCGCGAAAAAACGTCAATTAAACTGCGAGCCTCAGGTACACCGCTTTTGAAATACGACCGTAATTTTCGGACCACCTACGTCTACCCTCGACTGTATTATGCAAATACGAGTGATCAACGAATTTATCGCGAAATTGATCGCTCCCTAAAACAACATTTTCGCGGACAGTTTAAGACGATTAAAATATTGGGTAGTTATTCGCAACATCCCGGAAATATATGTGACAGTGGATGAAAGAAAAATTAAATTCACCGATCGACGGCGTTTTAAACAAGATTTAAACGTAATGAAAGTTCCGGGTTGTTGAGCCTTTTCTTTATATTTTGATGATCTCCAATTTTTAAATATATTGAAACAGTTCTAGCTTTTAACATTTTCGCTGACAGTTTAAGACGATGAAAAAATATTGGGTAGTTATTCTCAACATCCCGGAAATATATGCGACAGTGGATGAAAGAAAAATTAAATTCACCGATCGACGGCGTTTTAAAGAAGATTTAAACGTAATGAGTTCTTTATATTTTGGTGATCTCCAATTTTTAAATATATTGAAACAGTTCTAGCTTTTTATTATTAGAAAATTAAAGTAACAGAGAAGGCAAATGGATGGTTCGTCGCAAGGTGGATGATTCGGCGGCTCGTTGCTCGAATTTCGGCAGCAGTTCGGCGAAAGTTCGAATCGTCGAAACAATGGCGGCTAATGGATTTGCATAACTCCATTTCAGCGGGTATTTACAACTCGAGCGACGTTATCAGCATAAATCTCAATCAGCCGGTGCGATTCGTTTGATCGACTCCGGCGTCGGAGTCACGGGCACTCCTTTAACGACTTGTCAGGATCGATATTTATCACGGTTAGGAGCACGGCGATTGGTTCCGCGGCAGCGTTCACGAAACCGTTCGCGGTCTCTCTTTCGCTGGTCATTAACGTAAATCAGCGTGAGGGACTATATCGGCAAGCGGGTAAAAAAATGTGGCAGAAATAATAAATTACTTTATTAAAATCGCCACGGTGTACTCCCCGTAATCATTTCCGTCCCGCGGTCCACGCGAATACGGGACGTTCAATTAGCGCCTAACACTTAATAAAGAGAACGCGGTGATTAACGGGCCGCGTAAATAAATTAATTCGTCTGTGGCCGACTGTTTACGATACGCGTAAATCCTCGCGAAAATGCCGGCCCCGACTTGAAGCGTAATCGACTTTGCCCATTACTGCTTCTACGGTTGGTTAAGTATAATAACAGCAACCTTTCAGACCCATGGAGTCTCATCAATGCTCATTCGAGCGATCGTATATATATATAACTTGCTTTAATCATTAGACAACCTTTCTTTCTGGAAATGGAAGGATTATGCATAACTTTCCTTCTTTATGGCGTTATTAGATTCATTAGAACTTACTAAAATCACGGTGGACCTTTTGAATCAATTATGATTATTAGAACGTTGAATAAAATCTTTAATGTTTTCATTAAACATTAAGCATTCTATATTAACAACAAATACGATCGATAGAAGAATATGTTTGTTAAATATCATCATAGGTATTCTTTTTAATTGATTCAACTCGTTAGGCAGAACGAAACGATATTATATCAATTGGCAATATTTGAAGAAATTCTATGGCGTTATTAGATTCATTAGAACTTACTAAAATCTCGGTGGACCTTTTGAATCAATTATGATTATTAGAACGTTGAATAAAACCTTCAATGTTTACATTAAACATTAACCATTCTATATTAACAACAAATACGATCGATAGAAGAATATATTTGTTAAATATCATCATAGGTATTCTTTTTGATTGATTCAACTCGTTAGGCAGAACGAAACGATATTATCAATTGGCAAAATTTGAAGAAATTCTTCGACATAGAGCAGTCTGCAAAAGTGAATCTTGTTCGTCGACCAAAGTCGAGGCTTGCTACCAACTGCAAATCCTAAGGATTGCACGCAACATGCATTAACTGCGATAATTCGCAAAATGATCATGTCTGCCCTAAAAGTACAGTTCATGATGAAAAATTATACAGGCAGTCATTCAATCTCAACGAGTTCGCTCTATTGTAGACGCGGACAGGCTAAGCCCATTGGGGAATAGTAGACATCGCGTAATGATAAAGTATTCCTACATCGTCCAATCATTTTCCCCTTGATTTTCTACACTGTAACCCTTTCCACGATATAGTCTCTGGCGAGTTTCCAGGGAATGGTAGGGGAAGGAAACGCCGCTTTTCTCCTTGGGGAGCCATTATCCCCAATCGATGTCGGCCGCGCAATCATTTCCACATGCATCATTTACCGATTGCAGTCCGGTAGGTAACGGTAGATCGATCCCCCCTTAATGGACCCGCGGATGCGATTACAAACTCTCTTTAAATAATCGATATTTCCTTGCTCCGATTCCCGTGATTCGTTTCCCGCGTCTTAATTGACCGCGGAGGCGCTTAATCCTTTGAACGGGAGCCACCGAGCCGTATCATTCTCCGCGAGCTAGAGCGATTATAAATTCGGTCACTCGAACGGACCGCGTGAAATTATATACGACGGGGTTTAACGAACCGCGAAATGACGCGAGAGGGAGGACTCGATTCTTTGGAAAATTGGAGCTTGCTAATCGCTGCTATCTTCCGGTACAAAACCTTTAAAAGTGACTTATAGATTATGGACAAGGATAGAGTTTATATTAATTTGTAACTTGTGGACTGATTTGATCTATTTAAATTTGATCATGCAGTACATCGAAACAAGATGTTAATAAAAAAGGGAATCGTTCGTTTGCGACAATATTGATTAAACAGCTCATTCCTCTTACATAATATTCAACGTTTAGACGTATTTATGTATTATGTTTCCTTCAATTCTAATTGTGTTCATAATAAGTAACTTTGTTATATGATCTTTGGGTTAATTGATTAATTAAAGAGTTATTTAAAAAATCCCACAGAGGGGATCTTCCGGTACAAAATCTTTTAAAGTGACTTATAAATTATGGACATGGATAGAGTTTATATTAATTTGGATATCACGGCACACGTGAAGAAGTACATGAGGGATTCCATCAAGTTTGACTCACTTAAGCTTCGTTGTTCATCCACATTGAACATCTTCGAGTCTCCTGTCTCCGTTCGAAGACAAAAACCGTAAGCCTCGATCTCGTTCTAGAACACGAGGAGGTCCGCCATAAAATGCTGGTTACGGAAGCCGGGTACGTCGTCCATTTCCCTCGAAACAAGAGAATCCACCCCACGTTGAAGGGTTAACGAGGCGCGACGCTTGCTCCGGGGATACCGAAGCTGACCGAGAACGAGAAGAGTGAAAGAGAGAAGGAGAGAGCGAAATATAAAGTAATGATTTACGACGTTGTTCCGTGTATTGACTGGGCTCGTTCCTCGGTGGGCCCGAACACGAGCTTCTCGTAAGAGACAGGGGCAGGCCAGAGAAAACGGGCAGAGCGCAGAAAGGGGAGGCTTCTTGACCCCTGCGCGGCCACGCCACCGGTTTTGCATATTCGCCACTGCAGAACCCGGTGGCGGATATACATCATGCATCCTCCACAGCGATCCCGGCGGGTCGTGGTGCAAGTGCCAACGGTGCCTTGCATATGGACACGATGCACATCGACGAATCCACACAAGGAGTGTTCGTACGTTGTGGACGTGTGTGCACGTTCGATGTACGTGTCGGTGAGTGCACGTACACGTCGGGATTCTGCGGACGGTCGCTTCTTATATTCGTACCTCGTTGTCTTTTCCGTTCCGAACCGAGGAAGAGGCTCACGATGCGGCGATAGCTCAGGCGAATTTGCATCCGTGGAATCCGTGGCGTGGGCCGTGCGCCTCCTGTCTCTTCCCCCCGAAGTCCCCTGTCCTCTGTCGCCACCGAGGACTATGGCGCCCCATACCCCGAGACCCCATCTTCCACGGACCCTGGCCAAGCTCCTTTTTCTCGGTAGAATCGACACGAATTCTACGGGACACAGCCGACCACGGTATCCAGGTACCAGGATACGCGAAACTATTCGAGACCGCTCCTCTGCATTCACGGATCCTGACCAGCCAGCTGGGACACCTTGTCCGACACTGGGGTGGTCCAGTTTAGGCTACTGGAAATTGGGACTCGCTATGAACATTAAGATGAACACTGAATATGTATGTTATTAATTTCCTTTGAAGAACGGACTCGCACACACATTTACGCGTGTCCTAGTAACTTCTTCATCTGTCCAGAAAAACTGACACTTCGCGAGTCACCTGGAAGATACCTGAAAGTACCAGGATACGCGAAACTATTCGAGATCGCCCCTCTGCATTCACGGATCCTGACCAGCCAGCTGGGACACCTTGTCCGACACTGGGGTGGCCCAGTTTAGGCTACTGGAAATTGGGACTCGCTATGAACATTAAGAATCCACTGAATATGTATGTTATTAATTTCGCAGACCGTCCCAGGTACAATCTTCCACGCATTTACGCGTGTCCTCGTAACTACTTCACCTGTCCAGAAAAACTGACACTTCGCGAATCACCTGGAAGATACCTGAAAGTACCTGGAAGCCGCATCGTTCGGTGATTTGTCTCCAGGCGCTTTCAGATTGGATCGCAGCTAGCGAGGTCTCCGATCAGAAGCCTCGATAGGATTGAAATCGAGGTCCGGGTGGAAATGCGACGTCCGTGTGTGCGGATCGATAGAGCGGATAATGGCGACGACAGGGAAAGCACGCGAGTTGTCAAGTGAAATGCCGCTCTTATCTTCCCCGGGGGTTTCCTCAAACTTGTCTCGCGGACGGACATCTT
Source organism: Lasioglossum zephyrum (assembly GCA_028455615.1). Classification (NCBI taxonomy): domain Eukaryota; kingdom Metazoa; phylum Arthropoda; class Insecta; order Hymenoptera; family Halictidae; genus Lasioglossum; species Lasioglossum zephyrum. Next base: position 7,778,011 of record CM052333.1, read on the forward strand.
CAGCTCGGACGACATTAACATTATTCAGACACGAGGATTCTGTTCGACGGAGTTGTAATCCTTCGATCTGCCGGCGGCATGGCATGGGACGAAGCGCATCGTCTCCGAACCGGAACTTCGCCGCTCTCGCGGGTCCCCGTTGCATTCAATTGCATCAAAGCTAATGCGACGACCGTCGAATCGCGAGGATACGACCGCGAGTACACGCACGCGCTTCACGATGGAACACCTTATAAAGCCGCGGCGGCTTATCGTCGCTCGGATCTTATCGTCGACGATGATCCGAGGTCGTTTCGGAACTCGTCATAGGGGCGACGGGGTGCAGCTGCGACTGCAGTTTCCTCGAGGATGTCCCGAATGCGAATTGGATTCAACGCGGTCGCCAGGTCCGAGCTGCTTCTGGGAGCTTGTGATGTCAGCCCGTGTACTGAACGAATGGCAACGGTTTTTTACCATTGGCTGGTAGACCGTTTTCGCAACTGCAACGTTGACATTGGCTCTCCACTTATGGAAACTTAATGTTTTTTTAAAGTACCTCTTCTAGACACGCGTAGTCTGTGCATTAATGAAGACATCTATTCTGTTGATCTTTTTGCGAGCATTTATCATCGTGTTTGTTTCTAAATCTGACCCGTGTAAGACTGTTTTTCAATGAATACAATTGTCAACCGTGATTTATTCACCTAGTATCACGAATAAATTACTGCCACTGGTATTCCACGAGCTAAACTCTTGAACACTTGCTGATTACTCGATGGCTGTGTTAGTTGCGTAAGAATGCATAGATAGAAGAATGGCTCAGGAAGTTTAAAAGGACAGAATAACATATGTAATAGTGTTGTAAACAAGAACAGGATGGTGTATAATATGTTGTAGATTCAAACGAACAATCGTGTGCCTCAAGGATTCGAAAAAGTCTGACTGAACGGTGCCAAATCACACTCGCTTTATCTCATGCTGAGAAGTGTCACTCTAGAACATAGTTCCTCGACGGTTTTGGCAAACAGCTCTTCAACGCTTTTTGTACTGTTTTCCCCTATTATAACAATTCTCAAATCTTGCAAAGTTAAATTGAAAGTAAAGACGATGCATTAACTAGAAAATGAAATTTAAGATGCTGTTAGAGTCCAAAAGCCAGAAATTTCTTGCAGGTGAATCTAAAGGGAATGAAATAGCATGGACTTCACTCGGAATAGGATATAACATCCTGCTCCCCGCGGAATGTCCTTTTTCTTTGCGGGGGTATCCTGAGATTTTTCTGCTTGGAATTTAATGTCGACTCGTTGTCGGACAGGTCGAAGCGGCGCGCGACCGGTAAGGGGCTACTAAAACGAAACGCTTGTATTCGGGTGAGAATAGCACACGGACTTCCTGTTACGTCTCGTATCTTATCGACGGTGATCGCAGATATGGTGCGCCTTCCTCTCGACTGCTCTCCGAAGGTTACAGAACTAATAGACCACCTTCTTCGTGCGCGACCCTCGCGGCGTGGCCAGGTACCACGGCCTTTTAACGCCTCCCGTGGCCATCTACATACGGCCACGATCCTCAGTTTCCCATAGATGTTCCCTCCTACCACTCTCCGCCAGGATCACGGACCCCTCGTTACCTAGAACGGCACCGTATCCTTCCTATTCCACCTTATCGCCTCGGCGAAGAGCCAGGACGATTAACACTACACCGCGCTGACTGCTATGGGAATCCGGCAACGGGCACCGGCGCACTCCTGATCGATGTTTACCGACGTTACGTTAGTGTCCCTGGTTCGTGACCATGGACCTCCTGTGCCCACCACTTGCCCCCTTCACTTATTAACCCCTTGCTCTTCATTAAATTTTTACTGGTTTCTACAATGAATCGTGTTGTAAAGAGAATTCGGTTCAGATAATAGAGTATATAGATAATACTGTATCGTGGATCGTGGATCAAACAAGTAGATTTGACAGAAACAGTATAGTGTTCATTATCATTACAATCAGAAAGACCTCACAAATGTGATGGAGATGAATGTGGTAAATTTTTACTGATTTCTACAATGAATCGTGTTGTCAGGAGAATTCGGTTCAGATAATAGAGGGTCTACTATATCGTGGATCAAACAAGTAGATTTGACAGAAGCAGTGTAGTGTTCGGTATCATTACAATCAATAAGACCTCACGAATATGCTGGGGATGAATGTGGTATATTTTTACTGATTTCTACAATGAATCGTGTTGTAAAGAGAATTCGGTTCAGATAATACAGGGTCTACTATATCGTGGATTAAACAAGTAAATTTGAAGTAGTGTAGTGAAAAAAGTTATATTAATTTGCAAAACTGCTTAGGTAGTAATATAGCATCGAATCTGTGTGCCATAAATATCAATTTATTTATTTAAAATTGTCGATCAAGATAAAAGGAAACAGAAGTAGTGTAGCGTTTGGTATCATTACAATAAGAAAACCCTCACGAATGTGGTAAATTTTTACTCATTTCTACAATGAATTGTGTTGTAAAGAAAATTCGAAGCAGTGTAGTGTTTTGTATCATTACAATCAGAAAAACCTCACGAATGTGGTGGTACAAGTTTCATAGAAAAATAATGAAATGTTTAGAAGCTCAATATTAAAAAAAGCAATGCTTAAAATAGTTTTGCACAAAGTTGTTCGGTTCGGTGATAAATAGTGTTTGAACCGCGAAATCGTTTGCTGATTGATGCCCGGGTCGCAAGAAACGAACGAGAAAGTGTAGCCGGTGATGGATGCACAACGGATACGGAGAAAGATTTGTAAACAGTGGAGGAAATCGATGGTCGCATTAAGTTGTTGAGCGCGCAAGCCGCTCGCCGGTGTTTGAAGTAAGCACGATTAGCGTCGCCGAGGTAGGTACGAAACTGCGGGCTAATTCTTGCAAATTAATCGTTTCCTCTTCCGTCGTGTGCGCAGCTGCAGCCCGAGAGATGCACCACCGCGCCGCGCCGCGCCGTCGAGCTGCATCGAGCCGCGCGCCGCGACACAAAGTATAGATGCGCCGATAGTTAGGCGCGCGGCTAATGGGAAATCGGAATAATGACTCGCGAATAACCTTTATCGGCGCCGTGACGAATTCACAATTACGTCAGATAGTTATCATTACGAGGACCGCATGATTACCGGGGTCCGGGCGACGTACTCTCTTTATGGGGTGCGTGCACTTCCCACGGGGCTATGCGATCCCATAGGAGATCCAGCGCTCTTACATTCGGACGGTTTCGCAACTCCTCGACTTTTCCGCCAAATAAAATTTCCTTTGAAATAATAACGGTTTGTATTGTACAATTTTTTAGTCCACGTATTATCTCATTATTGAAAAATGTTTTTTCATTTACTTTATAAGGAGTCGGAAGCTGACGATTTTATAGGAAAATTGAAAATTTAACGACACTTTTGTCGAGACGAATTTTCTATTGATAGAAGGGTTTCTGACATCAATTAACACGTAAATTTATTAGAAAACATAAGTAAATGGGAAGCACATAAGTGATTATAGAAAATCGTTCTTACTCGTTAGAACCAATTCAGTCTTAATCAAGGAGGTTTTGAGGAAGCTCCAGCAAAAACGTTTTTAATTTGAACAGGCATTAACGATGTTTCGTTGCGGTACATGTTTGCGGTGCATATTTATATGGGGGTCAGTGGATTGACTCCGGAGAAAATTAATTGCAATAAGAAGATTGGAAATATACGGCGTGCACACTTCATTATTTCGCCGATGCTGTCGCAGTAAATTACGCAATGAAATCATCATTATTATTATATTCAAGAATATCCGATATTAATCGCAGGGTGGCGCATCAAGTCATCCAGTGTGTCGGTCCGTGGTGGCATTATAGAAGGCGATTGCTCTGACCCGCGAGGCAAGTCCCTCGAATTAGCGCGAATCCACTCTCCCGCGGGATCATTACGCTTTATCACGTCGTGGATCATGTGATTTATAAGTTCACCGGCGAGGCGGTGTAACAATTCCGCTCCCGTTGTTATTGAGCAATCGTGACTAATGAACTAGCCAAGATGCGACGATCAAGTAGCAGGATGCGGCGTCATTAAAGCCGGTGCTACGTTCGAGAACGTGGAAGAAAAAAATCGCCGCGAACTTATTATCACTTAATTGACACTAATACATTCCACCTGGCCCACCGAATCACAATGGACCGTTGATCTAACGCGATTTTTTGATCGTATCGTACCTGTCGAGTGAACGATCTTCCAGATAAATTCGTAATCTATTTTAATATTAATGTGGGAAGAAACGTTGCTTTTCATCGTAATTAAACATTGAAAAACAGCCCGTTTATTGCCAAGTTAAATAGCCCTCGCATGAAATATAACATTTTTCCAATTACAGTTTGAAAAATGTTACGAGCTCATGAAATATGACTTGATAAAAGTACGAGGAAAAATAACGAATTATAAATTACGAAGCATTATAGAAAACCGTGAACGACTAACAGGTGGGAACAGATTTCGTTCAATTAGGGAACGAAAGGTTAACATGAGAGATCGTTTTCGGGCTTGTCCACATAATTGTCGTTCGGTTGTACTTCTCATTACGGAACATCCTGTATAACGAGTAAACACTGAGCCTGTTTCGGCAGTGGGACGCAGTTTCCCCCGTAATTCTTAGGCAGCAGATTTACTGGCCTCCCCGTTCACGGACTCTAATTTTCAGTGAACAAAACGACCGCGACGGTCCTCGGCTGGGAAAAAAATGAAGTAAGAGAATAAAATCGCGGCGAGTGGACCGAACGCACTTCGGCGAGGACGTAATTTATTGCGAGGCGTAAAAGTGGAAACACGGAGGGCGGGAATCGTGCGTGCATAGGGAAGAATCGAAGCTGCAGTCTCGTGGATAAATTGAATTCTGCGGGAAGAAAATACTGCTCGCAGCTATTGCAACCGTTTAACCTCGTAATTCCTTCGCGAAATTATTCAGCATTTTAGAAATCAAAAGAGAGACTTTCCGTATATTTTCTTCGGAAGAAATCATTTATTTTATTTGTTGATAATTCCGATAGGTTCTACAGCTATTCGCACTTCTGAATGAAACAATAAACCCGTCGGATCTCCATCGCCAAGCAACCGAATACAGTCCTGCCATTAATCGTGCTTTCGCGATGCGCTCGGTATCGGTGCTTCTCCTCGAGACAGCCTCTAACACGGTGGAACGTTGTAAAATTAATTTACGCTTGTCGTGGCTGGCCGACAGTAAAACGTAATATCGCTTCCTTCTCTTCGTTCCTATTCGCTTCGTCGACCGTGTCGAACATCGAGCGATCGAGCATCGAGCGTTTCGAAACTCCGCGCTCATCGAACGTATATACACAGATTTATCAAAAATTCATGTCCCGTTGCATTTTATCGGAAAAATAATCTACGAATCCTTCGGCCCGATAGAATCCCGGCGAGGAGAGTAGATAATGCATGAATACGATGAATCGAATCATTGAATTCCTAGGGATCGCGTGCAGAAGTGATCACACACCGGTCATTGGCCGCGTGATAATTCGCATCGACCACCTATGAAGCAGTTTCCGCGATCGATCGTCGAAAAATTTCCGGCTCTTCTAGCCTCTCGTGGTGACTGTAGACCCTCGCCAGGCTGAAAAGGAAGAAAGGTCACGCGGGGCTAATAAACGTTCACGGGGAAACCCGTAAACTATGTAGAATACGATTACAGCATATTACAGCCTGGATGTTTATTAATGATCTACTCCGCGGAATTTTCGTAAATTTCGACCGTATCTACCTTGCGACGTAATTATCGAATTAGCTATGGCCGGTAGTCAAGTGCGCGAAATGTGTTGTTATGGACGTTCCAAGTACCGTAATTACCAACTTTGTGCGGCTTGCAATTTCGTTTACAGATTTATGTATCGTCCCGAGAACGGTTTATTTGTGGCGCGATTAAGAAGGATGTGGAATCACACCTACATCGTTGAAATTAGAAAATTTCGTTTACAGAATTATGTATCGTCCTGAGAACGGTTCATTTGTGGTACGATTAAGAAGAATGTGGAATCACACCTACATCGTTGAAATTAGAAAATTTTGTTTACAGAGTTATGTATCGTCCCGAGAACGGTTTATTTGTGGTGCGATTAAGAAGGATGTGGAATCACACCTACATCGTTGAAATTAGAAAATTTCGTTTACAGAATTATGTATCGTCCTGCGAACGGTTCATTTGTGGTACGATTAAGAAGAATGTGGAATCACACCTACATCGTTGAAATTAGAAAATTTTGTTTACAGAGTTATGTATCGTCCCGAGAACGGTTTATTTGTGGTGCGATTAAGAAGGATGTGGAATTACACCTACATAGTTGAAATTAGAAAATTTCGTTTACAGAGTTATGTATCGTCCCGAGAACGGTTCATCTGTGGTACAATTAAGAAGGATGTGGAATGACACCTACATCGTTGAAATAAGGAAATATTTACAAGGAAACGAATTGTGACAACCCGATACAGTCAATTTTTTTACCACAGATTGAGCACCGAGGTCCTCGCCAGTCCATGTAATCGCAGATTAAACGCGGAGAGGGTTAAGTCGAGAATTCCGCGACCACAATGGAAGATGTGCGAATAAAAATGGCACGAATTACCTGCGCAGCGTAATTAGTATCAACGGAAAAGCATCGGCGGTTGATGCGCGATGGTTGGCTCGTCGGCCGAGGGGCCGTTGCCCCCGGGCGGCCAGAGAAAACGCAAGAAAGATATATCGCCTCGCGATAGAAGGGGACAAAGACACCTGGCAGGGAAGAGGGATAGAATCCCGAAGCTAGAAAGGTACACGCACCTAAAGCGAGGCGGACGGAAAAAGACGAAGAGACGACGACCTTAGTAGAAGACCCCTTTCGACCCCTGCCGAAGACCCCACGGTGAACCGCGCCCGAGGCGAAGGGTCACTCACCTATTCCCCTCTCTCTCAATCTTCTCTCTCTCTCTCTTTCACTCGCGCATACACACACACCGGGGACGCGGCCTTTTACCGCGGCACAACAGGCTAATTACGCCTGATTACGTATCCGTTTTCAGCTACGTAGCTACGGTATCCAACGTAGGGGGTTTTCTTCGCGCGTCGATGTCTTCGGAATCGTCCTCCGTGCCCCCCTTCGCTAAAGCTCCCTATACACGGTGAAACATGCTGCGATCAATGCATGGAGTCCTAGGTTTCGCCATACTTGTTGCAACTTGCGTAGTCCGGAAGCAATTTGCTTCGTCACAGCAAATGGAATCTTTTTTTTTTATTAAGCTTACCCAGGCCCCAAAATGGGGTCTATACAGGTGAACCTAAATCGCATCATTTTATATAGTTTGAGTTACAGAAGTTACACATTTTTTCAAAGTTTTACGGTTTGTGTATCAGTTAGCAGACTGGTTATATGCGCAAATTGCATTCTTTCAAAAACGTAAAGATACGCAAACACGCCCTGATGTTGGGTTTGGTAAAAAGCATATCGGCTTAGATGAGCATATCGACTTGAGGGGTAGAAAGAACCCCATCCTGCGTAGATCGTCTAATTCTGTAAGTATCAAATAGGCAACATTGCCATATGACGTGGTCTAAGTCCTCAACTTCATGGCCACACTTACAGTTGGAATAGTTAATACCCACCCGAAACAGTGAAGCAGCCAAGTTGTAGTGATTGGCCCTGATGCGATTAACGGTGGAATTGGAATCTTGATGTGGTCCAGTTCCGAACAATCCTGGTTTATCTGTATTAAAATTTCTATTAAATATTGCATATATAGCATTAAAATGGGATATGAACTTTTGTTATCTCATTCTACAGTTCACCATCTTAAAGGAGCTTCAGTTTTGGTAGCCAGGGACAAATTGATGCATGGATTGGGAGGTGTTTCGAAGTGTGTAGAGGGCTTAAGTCTGCCAGCTGGCAGCTGTGGAAGTTGGCCGGGGCTTGGCTCTCCGGAATTGTCACTTTTATCGCGGCGGAACGGTGCTCTGTCATTACGGGAACACGACGCGTGCGTCGTCTTCCTGCCACGACCCCCGTGTTCCACGGGGACGCGTTACGAGATCGATAACGAGGGGAGGATCAAGGGGGCTAGGGGACACAGGTGGCAGGGGGCAGGCCTGGCGGGGGAGGAGACCGCTGCAAATCGTTTCGTCGATGCGGAGACGTTGAGGAAGGTAACGTTAACGTTTCCCCGCGGCCCGACGCCGCGCTGGGAAAGGTTCCGATGCGGTTCCACGGGTCAAGACTGGTATGACTGGTCGGCCGTGTAACGAAGTACCGGTGTCACTACGCATTTTTCATGGGGTTATCGAATTATTGGCGGATGCCGCCGCTATACTCCTCTCTCCTTCTCCCTTTCTCGCACGCTTTCTCTCCTCGTGTGCGCTCCACGTCCATGTGGGAATCTTGTGGGCGCGTGCTGCCAGCTTTTTTGTCTATCTCCCCGCTGGCGAGATTCGTTATCGATGGTTTGTTTAGGAGGATGTTGTTAGATAGGAATGCGATGCTCAGGATTGATTTGTAGCTGTTTTGGCGGGGAAAGTCTTTATGGGACGTGTGGATTTTCTGATGGGTTTTAGGGAGGGCTCGATTTTCCTGGGTTATTGATGTTCCGGGTATGAGCGATTGCTTGCTTAACTCGACGACGTAGGTGTAGCTTCGGGAATGTTTGCTTAGTTGATGTTGAACGCGAGGAGACATGTTTTTCTTTCCTATTTTTTTTGTCCGTTTGATTCAGATTCGCGGAGAAGGTATACGAGGGAGGAATTGACGGGGGAATGAAGATAAATTTGTTTGTCGGTGCGGTTCTACTAAAAACTGACCCCAATTTACGGTGAGGAGTCTAAAAATATTTTGTTGGTCTGCATAAACCATCCGGTTCAGTTTAGCCCGGGCATGTGGGATTGAATGCTTGAGGTCAGAGCTTCAACGTCGGACACAGTTCTTTCATTATTTTGTGCTTTACATTTCCTCGCTCGCGGCTGATGGAGATGTCTAGACGAGCTCCTAGAAATATTGATTTCTCCGTTCGAAAAAAATTTGAAGTACAGAAACACAAATAAAATTTCTATCCATACAAAGATGCCAGGAATTCAGGATTGGATACAGATAATAGCATCTGTACCAAATGGAAAGCGTAGATCGGTGTAGAAGTGATGTCGGATCAGGACAAAGGATTTTTACGATCACGCGGCGTGATTTTCCGGGGCCCGATAGAATCTGGACGCCACTCTGTGCTTTCTACTCTGCGGGGCCCGTATCCGAGGCTTGTCGCGAGGTCCGCAGGCCCGGGCGGCTGAACGGCAGGCCATCGTGAGCCGGCCACCGCGAGATTGCACCGTTGTAGATCACCTTTATTTGCATCTGCACGACGTACTCTTGCATCTGCACGGCTACCTGACTCCGTAGTCTGATAATTATTGTCTACATGAACGGCCAGCAGCGGCGGACGCGCGCGCGAGATGAAGACGTCGTGTTCCGTCGCGTCGACTCGCGTTTACCGACTCCGCGGGCCCGTTCCATTTCGCAGTAACGTAAATTTCCACGATACTCTGGCCAATCAAAATACTCGGCGCACGCGGCTACCCAAACGCCGAGCGTGCTAAGTAGTTGCCATTTAGAGGCCCCTGCCATTTTCTCGCGATTTCCATGCACGCACAGTGCCGTCCAGTAAATTCCATTTTTCTAGCAAAATCTATAAGAGCTATCGGTGCTCGCTAATGTTGAAGTAAAATTGTTTTGTAAAGAAAACTCAAGTTTATTTTAGAGTTGGTTTAGGCAGGCTATACCTGGTGCTGTTGTCTATTAACTGTTTTTATAATAAGGTTATTTTTCATAGTTACGTGTTTCACTAAACTGGTTTGTTCCACTGAAAATCATATCCCTTAATAGCTAGAATTATTCTTCTGGGAGCAAAATGGAACTGATTAAGTAATAACATAGGAAAGGAAACGTTTTTTTATAACAACAAGAGTGTTGATTAAATGAATTGGGAAGTTCAAATTTGGATACTTATTTTATATGTATTTTAGACAATGTTTTGCTGATTCCTTATCTTTACCAAAATTGACCAATTATCTATACCGTTTGATGCAGAAGCGATTTTTCCTTATTGTGAAGAAATCGCACGATCAAGACGAAGGAATAAAATTGGAAAGTTCGCCAAAGTTGGGAACAGGTCGGTTCTTTCTTGGGAAACGCGGTAGCTGCTGGTCGATACGCGGGAATTTTTCGCTAGTTAATCGTAGGCCGCATTTTGGCACGTACGGTAATCACCGGGATCCCGCGTTGATCCAGCGGAAGGAGGAATGATGTTATTAATGTATTCGCGTCGGATAGGCGAACCCTCATTCCTCGATGATTGCCCACAATTTGTTCGTAATCGCCGTGGAAGAGGTTTGTCAGTGCGTACTCGATAGCACATGTTTATTTCCAGTGGACGGTTGACGCGTTCAAGTTCCTCCGAACTGTTCCCGTTCTCTGCCAATTAATTAAATTAACGTCTTTCGAACCACGTTAATAAACAACAGGAAGAACCAGTAGCCCGTCCTTGACGTTTACAGGATTACACTGCGCAATCGTCGAATGACGACGTATCTTTCGTTGGTAGCCGCGTAACTTTCGAACCACGTGTCGATCTCTCTCTTCCCCGAGGAAGAAGTATTAAGAAGTATCGGTTTGCGCGGGGTTTAATTACCGGTGTTTTTACGAGCGGGCGTATTTTTCGAGTTTGCTCTCTTGCCTTCTTGACAAGCACGTCGATTGGATACACCGTGCGCGCATCGCGTGCTCCGGCACAATTGCGCGGCCAGCCTGCCTTCGCTTCGGTTGATTTGCATCCATGGATTCGCAGGTTGCAGACTGCAAACGTCTCCACCTGGTGCCCCGAAGCTGCTCCAAGGCTCTGTGTCTTTTGCACGTGCCGGTCGAGTGGAAACGGGGCCACCGTTTGCCGTCGATTTATCGATCAAGCTGTATTCTTCGACGCTTCCGCCAATTTGCTTCCCTTTCTTTGACCTCTTCAACCCTTTTCGCCCTGTGCTCAGCCACGAATTGCACCTTGCACCAATAGTTACACTACTCATGATAAAGGTGAAGTTTGTTTCTCGATCGGAAAGTGAATACAAATTTATGATTTCGGCGCTTGAAAATTGATCGAACCTTGCGCCGAAATCATAAATTTGTAGTTACACTACTGTTCGAATTCACGAGCTGTAATTGCACAGAAAATGTTCAATTCAGTATCTGATTACTTTTACGCATAAATGTGTTCCGAATGTGGGCGCGAACCGTAAACTCGATTCCATAGCTATATAAAAATTAATTAGTTGCGTTATTCGCTCACTTAGATTAACAGTAACAGGATATTTAAATGCAGATAATAACCACTGTAAAAATTGGATGACGCGCCATCCAGCAGTATTAAAAGATCTGCTATCGTTTCAACAGCATGATTGGAATCTGTAAATAAATTAACACCTTTATAATTACCCTCTTGAATTTTAATCCGTGGCTATCAAAAATATAATCAACTGCTTGTTCTCGATCCATTTGGATTCACGTGGGAATAACGGGAACGATTTCTCACTGTTTGAATTGATGTCGTGTTCTATTTAATTGAAAACATTACATATTTTACGAACCGTGACTGTTCTATGGTTTTAAACGACCATCGAATGCTAGAAATGTTTATTTACCCTGTGCGTGTTAAAGCGTGATTTTATTAGTTCATAAATTACAATGAAAGTGACGAAGGAATGTCTGTGCTAATGTATTTAGCATCAAGGTGAGAGTCGAATTGAATCTAGACTGAAACGGGAAATGAAAACACAAATATCCTATCACGGCTACGCATCCCTTAAAGAGGGGGAAGACAGGAAATGCAGCTCATACGGGGCACCATGTTCATCGTGTTTATCCATCGCGCTCGTTCACCCCAAAGCGGGCTAGGTTCGCTATAGTGGAAAGAATCTTGACACGCTTCGCCGATTAGCATATACGTACCATGCTTCCCCTTGTATCTCCTTACACTTGCTAGAACCTAGCACACCGTCCCTATAAGGTGTTATAATTCATTGCGCAATCTCTCCCCGATGAAAAGGAGGCGAGCGGGGCGATAAACATCTTTCAGGAAATTGATGCGCTCCGTTGAAACGACATGCGCTTTTAATTGTTTCATTAAAGGGGAGAGCTGCCTCGTGTTCCGTGTCGGAATATTAATGTCCACTTAGTGTCCTGCTTTTTAATCGTTGCTCAGCTGACGTCCTCCTACTTTTCCTCGATAATCACCCGTTGTTACACACGTTGCCTTCAGCCGCAGAAACAATTAATGGTGCCGGCTCAAGGAAATTGTTGCTCGCTGGTATACCTGCGTAGAGAATCACGAATAATCCCGTTAACAAAAGATATAGAATAAACTTGTAAATGTCGACAAGTCGTTACAAGTTCCTAGATATGAATATGTAATTCAGAATTTTATCGGTAGTCATAGGTAGTTACAAAATTTGAAAAAACTAATGAATTTTCTGAACACGTTTCTGAACGTGTTTGAGTATGCTTACAAAATTGCTATAATGTGTAGAAATTGATCGAGCCATGCAACGATAAAATTAATTTCAATTATCTTAATATTGCGATTGAAATTAAACATCACGAATTTTCTGAACACGTTTCTGAACATGTTTGAGTATGCTTATAAAATTGCTATAGTGTATAGAAATTGATCGAGCCATGCGCCGATAAAATTAATTCCAATTATTTTAATATTGCGATTGAAATTAAAAGTCACGAATTTCCTGAACACGTTCAAAATTAATTTGACATGCTCCGCGTGAATTAGAAAATTTTCCCGCACGTCTGACACCGACATTAATAATCAGAAAATTGATTGTATTCGTTCTATTCGGGCCGAAAGCGTCGCGCGCCGATTGAAATATCCCGCAAAGACGTTTTCCACGAACAACCCGTAAATGTCAGCCGGTAAATCCGACATTCATCGTGGTCGTTCCGTTGCTTAACGTTCGTCGATAACTGTATATTGTCTGTTTTGTCATAGCCGCGGCGCGTCAACATAATTCGTTAACAGTGGAACGGATCACGGCCTCGCCGTTCGCGTATATAACTGTCAAAGTACGCTGACTGGTACACACCTATGTCCAATCTTTTCCCGCGGCAAATGGAATTCGCCCGTTCGTTATCCGCGAGAGCTATCATAATCATTCCGCTTGAAGTTCCATCATTACGTTTCCCGAACGTGTCCGGGGCCTCTCACGCGTACCAGATACGCAGAAACAGTTTCGTAACATTTAAATCGATCTTCCGTCTCAATATAGAGGTCGTGATCTCGCCGGTGCTCTCGGCAAAGCATCATATTTCCTGTAAGCGTGGTTGGCGCCATGGTCTCTCGAATGGACCGGTTATCCGGGCCGAGTCAACGAGAGCGAGCGAGCGAACTAGCTGAGCTTAGGCGAACCCGACGCGACCTTAATATCGCTTTGATTAATCGTCCATTGCATGCGTTTCCCCTGGTGCCGGGTTTTCGAGGGAGCGACGCGTGTGAAACGACTCTGACGCGATCACGTTCTCGGTGATCAGGATCGAGCGAACTTATCGGCGATCCTCATCGACTGATCAACGGTTCCGAGAGGTCCTGCGATGTCTGTCCTGTCCATAGTCGACGCTGGAATTACTTGCGGTGTATGACGGTTGTGGGAATCGATGGTTCACGGTTCAAACACGGAGTTCAATGTCGCCGATTCAGCTTCCGATAACGATCTAGCTTGATCGGAGTCGAGTTTCTTTGCCATTCTAATCCTTACCTGGCGATTTCCTTGATTACGTGTTCTTGAACCTTCAGATCAATCGAAAATAATACATCAATCTTAATCTCTTAATCATTCTACTACTTTCAGTTGTACCTACCTCTTACTTGATGCAATGTTCACTAGAATGACTAAATTACTTTGATATTCTGGGACGTGGGATGGCATGATTAGTCGTGTGCATATTTTAACGATAAAGGTAAGCAACGAAAGAAAAGCTGGTAGCAAACGTGTTGGTCTATTCAAAGTTCGTTGGAATCGGATAAGATTTGTAGGACGCCTTTCGGTTCGACGCGAATAAATTTAGCGTCTTTGAGGTAATGGAAGGGTTAGCATCGAAAAGTGGTTTTCGCAATGAATTAGCGGGTGTCAGCGGGGTCATCCGATCCGAGGTCGCCAGGTAAATCACAGGGAGAGAGAGACAAGGAGACGCGTTTTCCCGAGGAAGAGGGTTTTCTTTGGTTGTCGGCGCGAGTAAACGCAGTTTGTTAGGCGAGTCCCGGCGGCTTCGCGTCTAATCAGAAACGCGAGGGCGAGACGGGTACCGCTCGGCTCAAATACGCTGAGATACGCGCTCGTACACGGCCCGGTATCTGGCTGGGTGCTCATTAACATGCATTCACGCCGCAATATTTATCGTTGCTGGTCGGTGCCTCTCTCGTATAGCCTGTGTGCGTGTGTGTGCATGTTGTGCCTCCGTGTCGTCGTCCTCTCCTCTCTGGACGCAGCCACGCATTTAGATGTTAGATAAGAACAGCCACGAAACGCGGACGTTACGCACCGTACGCGCCCGTACGCGGGACACGCACCGTGGAAACCGGTGTACACTCGTGTTTCCCTCGCCTTTCGGAAGACCGATGAGCTCCTAACCCCGACTAATTCCCGAGAGAAATTGCTTGGACGCGAACAACCTCTGCTGCACTCGCGTTTTGTCTTTTACGAATAAACAACAATTAAAGTTCAAACGGGACGTCATTCTATTAAAAAAAAAACAATAACGTTCGTAAAATCTCTGAAAATTTGGCCTTAAGATGACCTTTTTTGTATCTCTATAAAGAGCGATGTTATTGTGGGTGATAGAGTGGGACACCCTGTATAACAATTGAACTCGGTTGCTATAGTATATAAGGATTTGACAAGCACGTTCGAATTACTACGTTGGAAAGTCTCTCGTAATGAGAACTATCGATCGCTTGAAAATAGTCGAGCCGAAGATTCCAACTAGCCCCGGTATGATCGTATTAAGAAGAAGATGCAATTTCACTGTTCCAAATGAGCGTATTATTACGTCAGCGGCACGAGCAGCGTAACGCGGACGTATTTCGTCAGTGCTATAGCTGCCAATAAATTGCGGCGAGGTTGTTCCCGGCCGACGATCTTCGGCAATAATTGACGTTACGTGTAATCAAGTTTCCATTGGACTACACACGGACCGTCGACTTTCTGCGCTGCAAAATTCGACTGATCGCGCACGAATTGTACAACAAATATCGCGCAATTAGATACTAAGTCGGGCTGAAATGTCAAGGATGTGGAGCCAATTTTCTGCTCACCCGTAGGTGCTAGTTAATTTACTTCGTAGCAATGCGGCTGAAGCAGACAGAAAACAACTTCTGTATTTATGGAGATATTAAAATTAATTGCTGGAATAATTTCCAATGAATACTTTCCAGTGGTGGCTTCGCGCGAATACTGGTTAGCTTATAGATAAGCGATTCGCAATAGTTAATTGATCTAAACAAATTCCTTGATCCTGTTCTTTTTCAAATGGTCTTCGGGATTTATATACTCCATTTGTCATGATGTTCCATATGAGATTTTTTTAAAGTTTAAAATTTTTGGGGTCATATTTTTTCCTCAAGGGTTAACGTCTTATTTTTTGTTCAATCTAGAGAGCACGAAACAATTACAGAAACATGTGCTTTTTTGAAGTCTGAAAAATTTTCGGATTCCACCTTTGGATGCACATTCGCGACATTTTTCCGATTAAAACGATACCAAACACGATACTGTTCGGATTTTCCATGACTGTTTAATCCATGATTTAGTGGAACTAAATCTGAATCGACCGGGCGAGGCAAGCAATGCGATAATTTGTATTGTTTGCCTCGCCCGGAAAATTTTCTCGACCAGCTCAGACATTTCAGGTCTCGAAGCGAAAATACAAACGCAAACGTGTGCATTGAACACGTATCGTAAATGGACCGACGAGATTTCACTTCGTAAGTGAAAAACAAGGAAAGCCATACGAAATCGTGTAATGGGAACGCAAACTTGTGCGTCCAGAGGCACAGCAGAGATCTACGACGAGCGGATAACAAAACGCAAAGGAGATCCCACCTTTAGATTGCGTATCAAAATTGCAAACGCTCCGTATACTTTTTTTGAAAACGATTTTAATGAAGGTCAGTTTGCCATAGATTAGGCGGATGGGTGTATGAATAGTGCTAGTCCGAGAAAGAAGAAGACGCTGACTTTCCGTGCAATTACCGACGCATAATAGAGTGGAAACGTAATTATGAGATGACTGTGGCGTCGGTAGCAGCGTCATTACCAGCGAAGAAGTGTATCTGACTACCATTCCTCGAGTCGCCTGGGCGGCCAGTAAATATTATTAGCGACGCCGACGTGGAAGGCGCGCAGGTATACATTCATTCGCATTGACTTGAGCCACTGGACGACGCTCCTAATGCCCACCACGACGATGTCTTCGGAATTAACGCTGCATGAGGGAGCTCCGCGAGCTACCAACGCTCTTTATAAATCAACTCCCGCCGAGTTGTTGGGGATCCGACGCTCTGCGTGGCTTCCGATCCCGAGTGCCGTGTGTCTGAATCGTTTCTGTGTCATCGTGCCATCATCCCGTCTCATTTCCAACACGTTTTGCTCCTTCCTCTATCATCAAACATGTCATCCTTAAAAATTCGATCCACTCTTTTTTCGGGGAACGCAAATTGCCAAGTCAAATTTCAACCGCCGCCTACTTAACGAAATAACGCCGCGTACATATGTTAAAAAATGTGTTGAGAGGTTACGTGTAAATAATTATATACGAGGACGGTGGAAGAAATATATTTTAAATGTAAGAAGGGAGGACCACATGTTATAAAATAAAGGGAAACCAGGTATTTCCCAATATACCTAGATGTTGAGTTTTCGCATAGTAAAAGCCAGATGTTTTACCTTCATAAAATGTAATTTTCTCAGCAACTTCGTTACCAAGAAGGTGATTCGAACATTGAAGCACGAAACAATTTCCTCGCGGTTTCGAAGGAGAGTTTTCGCCAATTTTCCGTTCGGTTTGCCGGTGTGATCGACTCGTGCTCCCTGTACGGGCACGGTTTTATTCTGGGAACACCTGTGCCCGTTGCGACGTGCGATTGCGCAACCAGCAGACTTTTGTCGATCGCGAGCGTGGCCGTCGCGATTTTTTCACGGCGAATATGCAGATCGACGGGATCGCCGGTTAACGAGAGTCGAATTTGGCAATAGGCTCTCTCCTCGATCGGCGCCGGCGGAGCCTAGAAAAACCGAACACCGTTGCGCAACGATCCCTCTCGTCGGCGACCCTCGATTTAGGCTATACCGCCGCGCCGCCGCCGAATGCAAACCGCAGCGAACCTCGGTGAATGTGGCCGCAGGTGCGCCACCGACTCTCGACGGTCGTTAACTTTTGTCGGTGTGCGTTCAGCCGTGCTCTCGAACGGCCGGCGCATGCTAACGATTATTTTCCAGCGAGCCAGATTCGATTTCCTTTGATTTTTCCCGCGCCGACCTTCGTCGTCTGCGAGCGCTGAGGTAAGCGCGAGTACAGTAATGCTTCGATACACGTGAACATTTTCATTATTTTCTTGTGGGATTTCGTGAAATTTATTTGTGGCATTTTTTTTATTGAAATGGTACTAAACACGATATAATTTTAATGGTTTTTAGTTGTTGTTGTTGTTTTTTGTTTCAATTGAAATGGACAGAATAGCGAACGCTGAGGTAAGCGCGAGTACAGTAATGCTTCGATATACGTGAACATTTTAATTATTTTCTTATGGGATTTCATGAAATTTATTTCTGGCATTTTTCTTATTTAAATGATACTAAACAGGATATAATTTTAATGGTTTTGCTGTTGTTGTTGTTTTTTCAATTGAAACGGACAGAAAAGCGAGCGCTGAGGTAAGCGCGAGTACAGTAATGCTTCGATTCACGTGAACATTTTCATTATTTTCTTATGGGATTTCATGAAATTTATTTGTGGCATTTTCCTTATTAATATGATACTAAACACGATATAATTTTAATGGTTTTGCTGTTGGTGTTGTTTTTTCAATTGAAATGGACAGAAAAGATTGTGTCAATCAGCGTAGCATTGGTATTCGACGTTTTCTTTCACCTTCAATGATATTTAAGTGTTCCGTTTCTGATGACTCACCCTGTGTGCACGCTCGATTAGGTGGTGCCAATGCAATTACGGTCGTAACGAGCGTGTTACCCTTGGCACTGCCGCGAATGGCCCGACCAGGACGTATCTTGCCACACATTTGGAAAAACTGGCAACTTTGTCGCAAAGTTCTGTATCCTCGGCAGGAAATTCCTTGAGGTCCCAACGCTTTTTCTCGCCGATGCGGTGTTTCTGATCGAGATAAAACGAGTGTGAACCGACAAAGCAGAATGCTGCTTTGAAATCTTCATGATACGTGCGCTTCTAAATTAATTAATAATTAATTGTCTAGTAAACTATACGATCGCGGACGTGTTAAACATCTCAAGATTATTCTATTCATTAAATATAGTCAGTACAATTATTTAATTTTAAGGTGCACTAAATGTTGAATTAAATAAATAGTTTATTCCACGGAAAAATGTTAAATGTGGCTTCTTGAGATATTCTAGTGGTTCGGTGTACGTTGCACGATAGATTTTGTTCTGCGAGTCGTTCATAAATCATTACTTCGGTTTTCCTCGTTAACATTTAAGCTGTACACCCGACCCGTCAGCACGCTGACGCTAATTTAGAGTGACAGGGAGGTTCAAGGAGCACGCGAACAAAGTTCGAGACGACATCACCGTTGATCTTTCGCTCGGGTTCGTATCCCGGCTGGCCTAATCTCGATGATAAACGATAACGTCTACATAAGAACAATATATCGGCGATTCGTGTTTTGTTCTCTCAATATCGACTCGGCTTTGGCGCAGCACGGCTGCTGACACATCGCCGATATTCACCGATGAGACGCGATAATCCGGCGGGAACACATGTCGGCCTCGGCTCCGATAAATTTCATGCAAATATAAATCGGATCTATGATCGTGGTGGCATCGCGTCTAGGTGTAGCCGGATCGTTGCATCGGCGCTGCATCGCGCGCTGCACCTGACGCGCTCGCGATCCTATCTTGTCGCCGCTTTTACGAGAGGCTTTACGAGCGGGAAGGGAGGCCTGTGCGAGCTTGCGAAACCGCGGGGCTTTATGGGACGGATGGAACGAGGAGGACGACTCTCATGGGGACGACTCTCCGTTGGGCAACACCGTTTGCCAATGCGAGCACATAGTTCGCCGGTATTGTTTACACAATCGCGAGAGAGGAAACTATTACGAATTCGCAGACCCGCGAATTTAGTCTGCCTTTGTCTCCCGGGGATTGCTAAATTGAAACGGAGGCGTTCGAGCGTTCCGAGAACCATTCTTTCCCGTCTCTTCTACCCTCTGCAAAAATACGATCGATTATAGTTGAATCCTCCGTGCAAGATTTACGACGCTTCACGTATTAAGACTAGAGCTGTGACTTATGAGATACTCGGGTAAACAAAAATTACTCGGGTATCCGGGTACTCGGATAAACAGCGTTACCCGAATACCCGGGTATTCGTGTAAACAAAAATTACTCGAGTACCCGGGTATCTTATGAATACTCTGCGGATCTTCATGCAAAATAAAAATCGTTTGTGTCAATAGGAAAAATCAGACGATATATTACGATTACTTATTCTCTTGAACGATTTTAATAAATTTTCATTATTGTTTTAAATTGCACAAAATCATTTATGACTTACGTCTTATGAGATACCCGAGTAAAAGTCCGAGCTCTAATTAAGACGCGATAAGCTGGAGAGAACATCGTGCACAAAATGTTTCGCAGAGCTGTTCGATTGACTTGCAAAATTTTTTCGAGGATGTGTAGATTTAGAGAGTGAAAGTAGAAGTTCGGAAAAACTAGCAAGATAGTCCGGATTTTTCTTGGCGGAGTTGCAACAGCTGCAACACGAAGGCAAGACCAACCCAGTAGCGCGGTATAGAAGCAAATATATTAGTAAGTTATTGGATGTCGAAGATAAGAGTATAATGTATGACAGAAATTATGCAAGAACGTGAGAGTCAACGTGGCTACCGACAGAATTATTCCCGCATGCATATGAAAGAAGCAAACTGGTATATCGAAGAACAGAACTTCCTTTACTTTCTACGACGAAAGCAGACTCGTAACGAAATTCGATAAAAATCGAAAGTAGACCAAAAAGTGAACGGCTGGGGGTACCTCTCGATCAGTCTTCTTTTCACGTGAGGATAGTTTATTAATCACCGTGGATCGGTAATTTGCGATGCATCTCACAGAAGTAAGACTGCGAACCGGGCCCCGCATTAATCACCGGGGATATTAATAATTATCGACGCAACGTATATCCCTCCTTTTTCCTCTTCTGATTTATGCAGTAATTGCCACGTTTAACGGAGTTTCTAGCCGAGTAAAATGTTAACATTACTGTTCCTTCGCCTTGAAATGCTAATGCGCCTGTTCTCGTGTTCCTCGCGTATCGATCCGCGTAATCTTTATCGCTGCGGAGGGTATGCTATATGTATATACATATATATGTATATGACATGTGCGAATGTATCGGCACATCAGATGTCTACGCGCGAATGGCATTCATACGTACAATTAAATACCGATTAAGTAATTAAGATAGAATCGCTTAATTGGATGCCGTGCCACGGTTAATCAAACCGTGTCCCGCGCTCTTTTGTGCTCGGACAAAAGCGGCCAGCGATATAGCAAACGTTTCCTACCGTTCCTTTATCGAGACCGGTGATCGATCTGTAAACGCAGCAAATCAACTATGACCGTGCCCAGTATCGACTTCTCGATACTCGCCGGGAAACGTTTCACTTCGATCGGCCGATCCGCGCCGCCTCGCGAGACTATTCGTCTCGCCTACGTTCCCTGCGAATTTTTTATAACGTCCCGTCGAAACCGTCTTCGGAGCATCATTTATTCAACCACCGTGCCGCTGCAACACGTTCGCCAATGGACCAATCAATTTTCGAGCAAACTCGGAAGACAGCGGATCTTTTTCGTGAAAAATGTACTTTCTCTTTTAATAATTTCAATAAGACGTAAATTTTGTGTTTGACAGGAATGTGTAAAATAGCTTCTACATTGAACAGAAATCTTAACACAATCATTTAATTCTGCTGATGCCACATCTTGTGTATCCCTGAAGAAATGCGGCTCGGTAGGGGATAAATTTTTCCCAAGAATCCTGCACATCTCTTTCGCATCTAGACATGAACCGTACCAGTTTCAACATCGGTGGTTCCGAGTTCTGCGTCGACTTTGAAAAGTGGCGTTGCGCTGGTCGAATCGATCTCGACTCGTAACAGCGCGCGACGTTCCATCGAATTCCATCGCATCGGTGGTTGGAGCGCGACTCGAAATCGCAAACATTAACCGCGGTAGCTCGATCACCTTTCAAAACTAATTCTACTCGGACAGATTCAGATCCAGATCCAGATTCCGAGCGGGCGGTCGATCGGCGAGCAGAGCGCTTGGCCGGTTCTCTAAAATACGGAACCGAGCGGCGTGCGATCCATTATCTCGCGTTTAAGATCGATCGCCGTGTCGTTACATAATGGCTTGTCGGCACCGTTGATGGAGAATCGTAATAACTCACCGACGGTGCTTTCGACCGCATGAAACTCGCCGCTGCGGTGGACCCCGTTTAATTGTGTGCCACATCATGAAACTCCGCTGGTCCCAGCCGCTCGGCTCCGCTCGGCTCCGCTCGCCTTCCGGTCCCGCAATCATACCGAACATATTCCGATCGAGATCGATCTCGCCGAACAACCCGATTCCGCTCCGGAGAAATCCAATCCCCCGATCGATATACCCGGTAGCCGCGGGTTGCGAGAGATCGCCGCGATTGTTTTCCCCTCTCGTACACTCGCCGAGATCGCCGACGATGCCGCCAGCTGAGAGAAGACAGAAAGAGAGAGAGAACAGGAGGCAACGGAGAGCGAGATTATCGTCGCTGTTTACTCTGTATTATCGAAACCGCGCTACGTACGAACAAACCTTAATTTTCCAGATCACGTACTCGCGGGAGAAGGCTTGTTGCACACCGGTTGGCTAATGATCCGCCGTATGATGGAACGCCGACCATGCTCTGACTCTTCCGCTTCGATTTTAGTCGTGAGCGGAATTGCGAAAGACCAGATAGATCACCGTAGTAGACTCGCATCGACTCCTGTATTCAGATTCTGCGGAATTTTTTCCTGCTAGCTACGGAATTCTTAATTTTCCTTCTCATTCGAACAATTATTCTTTCACTCAACCCTCGGACAGCGAAACTTCTTCACAATTATTTATTTGACGTGGCTTGACATTAATCTATGAATTTTTTAAAACATTTTTGGCGATACTTCTTGTACACCCATTAAAAATTGTTATTTCGTATATTAAGCGAGAAACGGGTTTCTAGTTTCTCCAGGAGAAATCTTCTACTTGTACTTACCAGGGTCAAGTTTCTTAATAATTTCAATTATAATCTTTCACGAGCGTCCTGACAGGTGGATTGAAACCTGGACCCGCGACAGTAAATGCAATCTAACGGGGATTAGTTAATCCTATTATTAACGTCAGTAAATGATACGAACCTATGCAATTATTTATTTTAACAAGGATGTGTAATCTGGGATTGACGTTATTTGCATTTTATCTTGGTTTAATTGAATAAATGGTATAATTGCATGTTTAGATTTGTCTTTTGTACTTCACCTTTTGAAGAAGTTAATGTCCCAAGTTTTGTTCATAAAATAGTATGTTTGATTTGTTTATTGGCTTGTTGGTTATAGATTACAAACGAAACTTGTCTGACTTCAATCTGGCGATTGAAACAATGCTTAATCACAAATCATTATTCCAACTCCACATACTTCCCATTATTTCAACAAGCTGTCTTTCATTAAAATCAAATTACTTCAATTTCTCCAAGGAAAAGGCCAAAGGTACGCAAACAACCATACTGCCAATCAATAATCCATAATTACATTTCGTATCTGCATAAAATTTCTTACAATCATTGTCTACAACCGACATAAAACAATCGTTACTTTCCCGTCGCAAAGAACTCGCGTGCCTAGCAGATACTAAAACCTAAGAATGTTACTGGCCGCAGGTTGCAAAAAGCTGTATAATGCACATATCGCATAGTTGCAAAGAATAACCTGTCGGCTAGGCGCTAATTACCTACACACGGAAACATAAAATGCAACTCTTCTAAAAAAAAAAATAATAGTCTGCCCAAGGGGTTGCGGCGACAGTCAGCGGAACAACTTCAATTTTCCTGAGCAAACTTCGTTGAAGTTCTAAAAGTTTCGAAACTTGTTAAGCTCCTGGAACTTCTCGTGGACCAGTACTTACGCTGATACGGTCCTTTGGATGGTAGCAGAGTGGCAAATCTTGGGGGGTAATTTAGCTGGTGCAAGTAAAGGTGTTCGGTGAAATACGATCGCAGCATTTGGCGAAACGTTGTCGCGACCCTAAAAAGGCGAATGCGCGGAAGACGAAACGGGTTAACGAACCTTCGGGGACCAGGGAAGACAACAACGAAGACGATGCTGCTTTGGATTCCTTTTCTTCGTCGGTTCACGTGCGCCCGTGAATGTTTTTTCGGTCGGCCGGAGAGCCCGATCGGTAATTGTTTCTGCTCTCGGTGCTGGCTACAATAGCGTTTCGCTTGCACTTAATTAGGACAGTGGCGGGGAGGGTCAATAAATCACGACGCGTAACCTTTTCTGCATGCGGAGCCAGCGCGCAATTAGTTCTGCTAATTAAGGACTACCTGCCGATACTTTGTCGAGTTAATTCGAATCCCGGGGCCGGCCTCCTCGAGACCCTCGCGAGACCCCGCTTTTCGTCGCTTATTGTTTCTTCGAGCACCTATGAATTATTTAATTGCCGGTTGTTCCGCTACGCTCCGCCACGCTGCCTTCGGTTCCATTGACAGAGCGGAATGTCGATGCCGAGATCCCAGCCGTGTCTAATTGCCCCGCGATCTTTGCTGCCGGGGTCAGGGGATTGAGGAGTCCACTTAACGTGACGCGAAACGTTTTGCGATCTCACTTAGTTCTTTCCTTCATTCACTCATTTTTGGTTGGTCATTTCATTTCTACCAACTATGTACATCACATACCGATACTTGCGAGTCTGTTTGAATTTTTACCCAGAAGTTATTGAAATTTTTTCCACATTCTGATTTCTATAAAATGACGGCATAAAAATAGGAATTTCCATAAAATATCCGGGAGGAATAGAAAACTTACAAAAATAATAATAATTAGTATAGGAATAGGTTACAAAGTGCCAAAGAAACGTGTTGCAACAGGTTTGAAACTGGTTTCGAGCAACGTAGACGATTTCCAACGTTTCGTTTAATGGACGATTCTAACCATCATATAAAAGCATGGAAAAGCAAGATCCGAGGAACGTTACCAGCGGAAAGATGCGTTTCCCGCAATTCATTGAACCATCAGGTGTGCCCTGGTCGTTTCTTAATTCCCATTAACTCGGTGCACTATAACCGTAAATCGAGATGATACAGGGACACGTTGGACCGTCGACGTAAATCCAGCGTCCTACGCGTCGAATGCGAGGACGTCTACGACAAAGGGTGCCATGTGACAAATTTTATTTCCGTCCGCACAGAGTCGTTTTAACTGCTTGGATTTACGCGATCGTATAATTTCTGAGCAAGTGGAAATTCCGTGCATGAACGGACAGCCTGTGAGAACGTGCTTCGCACCTGAGGATCGTTGTGTGAGATTTAATACGACTGTATGGGGGACGGTGATTGGGCCAATCAGAGTAGATTGAACAAGTAAAACACTAGTATGAGAACCTGGGAATATGAAGGATTTAGGAAGGACCGAGGAAAGGTAGCCAATCTTCTATGTTTTAAGGAAATCAAAGAATTCATAAATTTTTAGTAAGTCTTTTTAAGAGAGTGTGATTCAAGTATGACTGATCGACCTTCTGGTTCGCCATCTCTTTGTGTTTCACCGATTACAGTTCCTGTGCATTATTGTTTAAAACCATCAACGGATTAAAAGTGCCTTAACCGAAGAATAGAAAGTAACCGAGAACCTTGAGGTTCTCTCGCCTCGACGGAATAGCATGATACCACGGGTTGAGTATGATCCGTCACGATCACGCGAGATCGTTCTGCCGATCTTCTTTGATACCTCGGTATTATGTTGCCTATTTACCTGGATTTAATTAAAGCCGATCGAGATGGCGACGGTCGGTTTCGATCGGATCGATCGACCTCGCCTTATTTATCTGCTGGCCGACATCCAGCCCAGGGGGAATATCTTAATTAACGCCTCCACTTGGTCAACCGTGAAAGATCAGGGAACAGATCTGGGTATCGTTCGTGAGAGAAATCGGCGCTACCTTAACGCGCCGGCAATTTGTACCCGTGTAAGAAACTGCTTGGGCACCGCTAGCACACGCGAGAGCGTTCTCTTACGTTTTGCACGCTTTCGGCTCGCGTGAAATACCGTCGCGATTCCAGGCTAAGCGATATCGTCTAACAAGGAAACCACGCTCGCCCAAAAATGCCAATTTTTATCAATGTTCTGCCTTCACTGCAAATTCCGATACGGGCATCAGACACTTTCAATTCATCCTTCTTTTCCTACCGTTCAAATTTTTCGCATGACGACACTTGCAATTTCTCAACACAGAATTTTCGCTACAGTAAAAATTACAGATCTCTATATATAATAAAATCGTGTTTGTCTATCTGTCTGTTTGTGACGGCTTCAATTGAGAACGTAGAAAGCTGGACTTCGAGCCATTAGACGCGGCGTTTCTTCGAGAAGGTGTTAGAGTAAATCGATAGGTTTTAGGAAATAAATTTAATTACGTTAATAATCAATGAGGATTTGTTATTGCACGTGAACAAAGTCTCGTGGGTACAGCTCGTTATCTATAAAGTCAGGTTTTCTTCTCGAAAAATATATTTTCTTTTTATTTATATGCATTCGAAACCCTCTTGGGTTTATTTTGCTTTACATGAATAATGTAGGTAAATACAATAACGTGGATTACAGGAATAATTCAATAAGAGTTCTATGAAATACAAGTGAATATAACAGCAATATCCGTTGACGCTAAATATGTAGGTTACAGCTTTGGAATCTCGAAAAATATATTTTCAATTACACGTTCAAATCATCGCCTAAAAATAGGATTAAAGCATCCATATCTTAAACTCTCCATGCAAAAGATATAGAAACCAACGATATCAACCCAAAACGCTTCAGTCGCGATCCCACGTAACCCGGAAAGGTCAATCCGGAAACAACAATGCGCTATCATACGTATTTAATGAAACTCATCCGAGGTGGGTCTAGTTAGCATCTCGATCCGCGATCGATCCCGCCCCTCGCAGGTCCGGCAACGTTCACAACATAATTCAAACGATCCCGCGAACGTTTAATCATCGCGGGAATCATGAACGCTCGTTCCCACCCCTTTTTCTCCCACCAACGAGGCGGTGTTCTTCTTTCTAACGCTGGATCAAGCCGTAGAGCTTTCAGATTCGCGCGGAGAGGTTCGATCCTCTAATGTATTCTAATGGTATGCCGCCCCGACAATGAGGCACAACTCATCCTCCTACACCTATGGCATCTTCCATCGAGGCCGCGGCACAATGCTATCGCGTCCCATCCCAGCGAGATGCTCGCGCTTCTTCTATTCCATTCCGTGCAACCTCAACGGGGAAGTCGTCATCGAATCGCGGCTGACTCGCGAGCATCCTCTCGGATATAGGGGTCAGGATATTTGCACGCGTTGACATGGAATTCGCGGGGCTAGCGTACGCGAAGGTCAGAGACGTGCGAGTAAAATTGCACGAGCCGCGAGATTATGCTCGCCGAACGGTTCGCGTGAAGGACACCGGTTGAGAAGGTCAGCGACGTCATTGTTGCAATTTTGTCTTTGATTATACTGGATTTGTCGGATTAGGAAGATTCACTCTAAAGGTGATTATTTACGCGATGTTCGTTTCTGTCGTATGTGTGATTTTTCATTGTATATGAAATAAATTTGTGATCATTAGTAACAACAGCAAGTTTGCAAATTAATTTAACTCAACGTTTCGATCCCTGTAAGGATCATCTTCATGAGAGACATTTTTGCGTCTGAAAAAAAAAGAAAAATTGCGATACAGCTGTGTAAACATATCTTAAACGAAAAAATTATAAAATACATACTTGTTGCGGCAAAATAATTAAATAAATAAAAAGTAGTGAGTTATCGTTCATGGTAGCAGTCTGAACCTGGAAGTAGTTTCTCTAGAAACTTCGATCTCAGAAGGTCTTTGGTTTCCTAGGCCTTGGAACACACGTCGTCCTAAGAATCCTTGGTCCTCCAAAATCCTTGAAACTCGTAAGACCCCGAGTCTCCAAAAGTTTTGAAACAGTGGGACCTTAACACTCCAGTATTTTAAAATTTTCAGCGATTCGGAAGTCCCTAAGACCTTTGAAATCAAATGTCTTGATAGACTTGAATATCCAAGAATTTCAATTTGCTACTAGCAGATACGTAACTGAAACAAGTGCTACGTAGATGAAAGGTATATGTACTGTAGGACGACATCTATCTATGATTGTTTGATCGATATCGAACGGAGGATGTTCAAAATAATCTTGGCGGGGAAACGGCATATTTTTCATTGTGTTGCACTTTGATGGAGTGCTTCCATAACGTGGAGCAGATCAAAACAGTCCGTTGCGTCAGCGGTGCGGTGTCGTCTCGAGGCTCTCGATCCTAGAATTACTTAACTTTATCGCGATTTACGAGCGATCTTAGAGACGCGTGTACCATCAACGGCGTGGAGAGGGTAGTGAAAAAATGAGGAACGAGAGAAGCAGGTATGCTCCTGCGTTTCGCAAACGTAGCGTTCGAACGCCCAACCTTTGAAAGTGACTGGGTTATGCACGTGCTCTTCTTCCTAGTCCCTACCTACGTGAATTAAATGCAGCCCGAGATAAAGCGATACGTGCATCCTTGCGAAACGACAGGCCGTCTCGAGGCAGCCGAGAGATAGGGAGCGAGTGTCAAACCGAACGAGAGTGAGAGAAAGAGAGAGAGAGAGGTGAGGAGAGTGGGGAAGAAAGAATGAGAAACACGAAAGGGGGTAAAAGTAGGCGGTGGAACATCCGAGGAGCGGAGGGGGAACGCGGGGGAGTCGAGTGCAGCTCAGAGTGCAACGGCGAAGTGCAGCGGGGGGGAATTCGAACGATGACTGCGGCGCATAACGCGGGACGATGCATGGGTGTAAAGACAGGCAAAACCAGAAATGCGAGGCTCCGTCTCGCGGACTGTCGGCACGTAGGGAACGCCGCGGCGAAGACGGTGCATCTGCATTCTGCATTCTAGGCGATTCCGCAATCGCCGCAACGTCCTCGCAACGGGCACGCACACACGCGCCGCGCCGCCGGGGCCTTTTCACCCGGATAATTGTCCACCGGCGCGCGAGCGTCGCTTCGTGTTCGATTGTTCGCCTTGTCAGGAACTAGTTATTCCAGTTAATAGATAAACCGAGCCGCGACCCGGAGAAAAGGATCGGACTCGGCCGAGAACTCGTTCGTGTAAATGGGAAAATTGCTCGGGCTTCCCGAGTGCAAATTGCAGCCCGGACAAGTGAGAAACTACGCGAAGTTCATTGACGTTGCGTCAAGATCGATCGATCGGGGTCAATCGAGGGAATATGGAACGTCGATTCCGTTGATCATCGGGGAATTGAGTTTTCACTGTTCAGATACAATCTGGGAAACTCCTTGGAACTTTTTATCCTTGATGATTTGGCTCTGTAGCTTGTTGAGAATGTCCAAAGCAGCTCCTCTTATCTTGAATGCTTGGTTCCGATGAAGATGTAGACGTTCGATTGTGCACTAAGAACAAAGATGAGTCTGGGAAACACCTAAGATCATTTCTTCTATGACTAGATTATGTTAAATTATATGTATTAGACTACGATCATTGAGGATGGAAGTTTAATTAGCTTTTATCTTGAATGCTTCGTTCCGATGAAGACGTAAAAGTTTCACTGTGCGAAGAATACGAAGCGTGAGTCTGGGAAATTCTTTAGAATTTTTCACCAATGATGATTAGGCTATAGTCATTGAGAACAGAATTTTAATTATTATGTCTTATATCCTGAATGCTTCGTTCCGACGAAAATGTAGGCGCTTAACTGTGTAAAGCGTAGAAAGCGTGAGTTTGAGAAACTCTTCGTCAATCATGATTTGACTAGGTACATCTATCGAGAATACAATGCAGTTAGATCGCAACTTTAATTTTTAGCTCAAGTGAAAACGTAGTAATTTTACTGTACGAATCGTAGAAAGCGTGAATGAACAAATATTAATTAGTGTCTTTAAAACTGGATTTCTTGAATTATGATCACTGCCGTAGTAAAGTAGTCCTCTTTTGGAAAGAATTGAAGACTTGGTTTTTCATCCTCGCCACCGTATAGAAAGGAAGATCCGCAGACCTTGATATTTGTAGTCAACGGACACCGCATGATCGGCATAGGCGTGTTCTCGAGTCAGCTACATGCACACAGTGAAGTCATAACGACGCCGTGAAGTCAGAGGTTTATAAACTCGATGCTTTAAAATAGACAGGTTCGATCGTCGTGTGGTTCTTGCGTGCGAGGATAATGTCAGGCATACAAGCACCGTGACTGTTGCAGTTAAGTTCTGGATCCGTTTGCGGTCGCAGAAAAACCGGTGGTGTTAACCACAGTTCAGTAGAATGCATTATTAACGCCCCGACTCGATTCTTATTACACAAATGGGAGACACGGATTGAGACACGTAGACTCCGATATTTGTATAACAAGATCACACACCGTTTTATTAGTAATCGACAACCCCATTATTCTTTGCAAGATCAAGATATAGTCGAGACAGATCAAGGGTACACAGAACTCGAGCCTGCTCCAAATCTATATCTAAACTGCAGCTAACACTGAACTCCAGGAATTAAGAATGCAATGTAGAAATCGATACCAACCACTTTGACTGAATCAAGATCAACCGAGACGAGTTAGACACAGGGAGCTGAATGTACACGTTACCGGAAGTGTGGTGTATAACGTAGACACTGTACCACGTATAGAACTGATATTTTCGAAGCTGCGAAGTTTGATGTAGACGATGCTAAACGTAGAAAGTTTATTGAACATGAGCTTCGGTGTGTAGGCAGGTTCTATACTAAACTGAGTATAGCTATCATACTCTTGAAGCTCGATGAAAATACTATGGAAATGCTACGAAAATTGCCGAGTTCTAAAACTGGACTTGGATACACGTAGAGTTCAAAAGGAGGGTTAGTCGTGAATTATACTAGTCATGCGACCTCTAAGCAACTCTTAAAATTCTTGGATATTCAAGTCTATCAAGACATTTGATTTCAAAGGTCTTAGGGACTTCCGAATCGCTGAAAATTTTAAAATACTGGGGTGTTAAGGTCCCACTGTTTCAAAACTTTTGGAGACTCGGGGTCTTACGAGTTTCAAGGATTTTGGAGGACCAAGGATTCTTAGGACGACGTGTGTTCCAAGGCCTAGGAAACCAAATACCTTCTGAGATCGAAGTTTCTAGAGAAACTACTTCCAGGTTCAGGCTTTAACTATACCCTTTCAGCACCATTACGTCCCGAAATCTACGAAGTCGCTATAGGAACGGATCAGTTCTAAAACTGGACTTAAATACACGTAGAGTTCCAAAGGAGGGTTAGTCGTGAATTATACTAGCCACGCGACCTCTAAGTACCTCTTGAAATTCTTGGATATTCAAGTCTATCAAGACATTTGATATCAAAGATCTTAGGGACTTCCAAATTGCTGAAAATTTTAAAATACTGGGATGTTAAGGATCCTGAGTGTCCCACTGTTTCAAAACTCTTGGAGACTCGGGATCTTACGAGTTTCAAGGATTTTGAAGGACGACGTGTGTTCCAAGGCCTAGGAAATCAAAGACCTTCTGAGATCGAAGTTTCTAGAGAAACTACTTCCAGGTTCAGGCTTTAGCTATACCCTTTCAGCACCATTACGTCCCGAAATCTACGAAGTCGCTATAGGAACGGACCAATTCACCGTAACAAGAGCAAAGCTGGCACAATGCATCGGATTAGACGCTCCTCGGCACACTGTCCAGTTCCGCAGGGGGTATTCCAAAGCGGTGCCTCGTCATTGGTCAGCAATACCACGGCAGGCTGATTATCGGCGTTATGAATAGTCCCGCGTAACACGGTTTTGATTCCATGTGACGCGCAGCGGGTGGGTATCGACTTCCATTAACGTCATCCATCGATTCCTGTCCGAGCCTATCGGACCCTCTCGCGCGCATCTATTTTTCCCTCCCACGGGGAGAAACCCTCTGACGAGTCTTGAGGTTACAACAGCTCCATTGACGAGCCGTTATTTCGATCGGCGCGCGCGGCCGGAGAGTGGAGACCGCTCCGAGGCATCGATGAACGGTTCATTGTGCCGTGGGTGAACTCTGAACTTCTAGCCCCGGAGTTCGAGAATTCTGAACTCAAATTGCTGGCCGGACCCGACCAGCCTAACCGGCACGCACGATCCTTGCTGTACCGTCTAGAGCTCCGTTGAGCAATGCACCGTGCGCGTCCATAAGTCACCGGACGCACGCGGTCGCACCGATGGAAATGCAAATCCCGATGCAAATCGAATATTTTCATTGAATATCGCGCCTTACCTGATGAATGCCCGCCATAAATATTATACTCTCTTCCAACGAAGGTCGTACCGTTTAGAAATATTGTGTTGTCCCGTAACTTCGCGCCGGTGTTTGCTAAGTTGACAGTCGGTTGCCGTTATTGGCTGGCTTACACAGAACGCCTGTCTATCTGAAGTTGAAGCTTCGGAGAATATATTCTGGTATAAGTGACAGCTTTTCATAGGATTAATATGTTCCATTGGAAACGTAGAGGAATTTCATTGATTTATTCGAGATTGAAGTAAATTGGCTTTCGTTCGAACGAAGTAATTAGTTTTCGAAACTTCGGAAAACATATTCTAGAAGTGACAGCTTTTCATTAGGATTTATATGTTTTATTGGAAACTTCCAATCGTAGAGAAATTTCAATTTGATTTATTTGAAATTGCATTTTTCTGTGAAGGCTCAATCGAAATTGTGTGAATTAGACGTAAAGTGCAGTTAATATCCATAACAATGAACCTTGTTTCGTAGAGGCGAACCGTCCGTAGTCCCGGCCGTTTGATTAATAGGTTCAATTATTCGTCAAACTGCTATTCGTGAACGACAGACACGAATTGCGTTCACGAGACGAGCATTTCCCTTCGAGCGACGCTATCGGGAATGTAATTCATATTTAAGTGGTTCGGTTTCGAATTCGCTGCACACGTAACTGCATTGCGGACGCGAGGCACGCTTATATCTGGCGAAGTAAATCGACTTAAGTCTGTTCCCTCGGTGCGCAGGGAAAATTCTATCTGTTGACTGGTGCCTGCATTGCGGTAGCTCGGGCTCTGCAACTATTAAAACAGCTACGTTACGTTACATCAGTCCGCCAAAGCGAAACAGGTTCCTCGTTTTATTTCCAATCTCTTACTGCGTTCGTTCGCGAAAACGAAAAAAAATTATACATTCCGAAAAAGCACAAATGGCAATCTTTCGAACACTTTTACGACAGCTTTGAACGTTTCATTCAAATCTGGATCTATTTTAGTTGAAAGACAAACAACTGTCTGAAATGCTTCCATTATTAATTGTAACTATCAAATATATGTTATACTCATTATTTTTACACTTATAACCATTAACCCTCAACCAAAATGTATAAATTATTTAAAACCTTTCTGTATTTAACATGTTTGCACAAACTCTCATTATAAGACTATGAATTAATGGATATATTTGTAATATTTTTTTAGAGGAACTCTATTTTATTCTAGTTTGCACAAACTCTCATTATAAGACTGTGAATTAATGGATATATTTGTAATATTGTTTTAGAGGAACTCTATTTTATTCTAGTTTGCACAAACTCTCATTATAAGACTGTGAATTAATGGATATATTTGTAATATCTTTTTAGAGGAACATTAACAAATTGTTCAAAGGAATACAGTAAATGGGTACCCAGTTGACTACATAAAATTAAATATTGGTTGATATTAGCAAGTTCCAGTCGCAGGGCCGCTAGAATTTCGTTCTGAAGCGAAACTCGAATCGTTTAGGCTCCTCCTCTTGGTCTATTCGCGAGGATTGGAGCGGAGGAGTAATAACGCGTGTTATCCTCGGGATTTTCTTCGTGACAAAGCGAGAACCTCCTACGACAGGCAGCCGGGGGGCACAGACGTCACGGGGTATCCTGTATCGACGGTTTGCTTGTCCTATCTCGAGTCGGAGGCGGCTGGCAACGCGGAGGTGGTGCACGAAGAGTTCCTGGTTCACCTGTATGCCTCTCGTCCATGGCTCACCTGAGGCTCACCTGGTCGTGTTGCCACTCCCGCGGCTGCGGCACCACCTCCGCGACATGCCGCCTTTTCACTCGTGGCGGCGTTATTATCAAAGGTCAGCCGGGAGGTCGTTCGGGCCGAATTACCATAGTATAGGTCACGGAGGATGCACAGCTAGCAGAGGACCAAAGGGAGGTGAAGAGGAACACGCGGGGGAGGTCGAAGGCGTCGATCTCGGCCGAGAGCTGCGTAATTTATCGCGATTTCTTCATCGGTAGCTTTTCCTCGAGCGTGATCGATGACTTAGGGCTTTTCTTTAAGAACGCAATGCCCACCGTAATTGCGTTAGCCTGTTACCTGCGACACCATGGATGCTGGCCACTTCTGATGACCATTGTGCTCGCGTGTCGCGAATTTTGAGCCTCTCATTTATCTCTTCGCTTCAGTGCTATGCGCGCAGCGGTACAAGTGGCTATTTTACAAAATTACCCATGTTTCATCATGCTGAAAACTTTTTTTATAAAAATAATTATATGCGTATAATAACTATTGTCAATCAAAGTTTGAATATTTAGAGCAAAAGTGCTTTTGGCATCTTTATAGACATCAAACAATGATGGTTGGTAATATTATGTTCGATTTTGTACAATTTTACAGGGTACCATAGTATTCTTAAATGAAGTTAACCCCTGAATCGATTAGTCACGATTATATCTGAATTCACCGTGGCACACTTCTTCCATAAGAAAACAAAGACTTTCTCCCTGAAAGTGCGATAAAATTCTCTCTCGTAAAGCGATTACGGATTCGTTTCGGCGAAAATAAACATCAGTGTTGCGTGATTAAACGAAAGAACAATTAAACCATTGCACAAAACTCATCTTTCGTGCGTCGAGTCAATTATATTGATGAACGATGCTTTTTTATGAATTACATTTCCTGCGAAAGCATCGAAACCGATCGCACACCGTCAATTTATATACCAGGTTACTCAGAATAATATATAGTCCTATTTAATGTGCAGTTGACAGATGAGTCATAAATGAATTCCCAATTTTCCCGAGCTCAAAGCGAGTTTAGAATTTGGTAGGATAGTGGCAGTAATTAATCATTTGTCTCCGGTTCGTAGCCAGGCGGTTGGGATTGCGTGGAGATTATTGGATCCGACGAATATATGGTCCGGTGATAAATATCATCGGTCGCACGAAGGAAGAACCGTTTTACGAGGGCGGATAGCAACCGGCCGGTCGATTAATTTCTCGTGTCGCGTGCATAGATATTCCGGTATGCAGATGTTGCCAGGTTGTGACTTAGGACCGGCACGCGTTCGATCCGCTCCATTGTGAAACGGCCGACAACAGCACCGCTCCAATCCACCTCGACGACCTCTTCGCCGACACGGTCGTTCGACGAATCGATTTCTGCTAGTCTCCGGTACATCGGCCAAACCGGAATGTACAGGTTGCGCAGAAATAGTTGCCTAGACGATCCCTCGGGTCGCGGAAGTCTTCGGGGATACCGAACATCTCGAAGTTTGGCAGTGCTGCAGGTTCTAACGGTCCCAGAGCTTCGAGAGTCGCACGAGCTTTAGTTTTCTTTGTTTTGAAAGACCTGTGAAAGGGATCGAAAAATCTAGGTACTCAAAGACTTAGGTATCTAAACATCTGGAAGTTCCAATAGTACAGGGGCGTAGGAGTCTGATGTCTCCAAAGATCCTCGAAATCTCGAGGTCACGAGAATCCGAAAGTTCTCCGAAGTCCTGTCGAACGGCTCGATGACCTCCAATCTACTTCGACGACTCTTCGTCGACACGGTCATTTGACGAATCGATTTCAGAGTGTACAGGTTGCGCAGAAATAGCTGCCGGGTAAAATCGCCCCCTTTCCAGCCAGATATTTTCGGAGCCTTATTGCAACCAACGCCG
Organism: Lasioglossum zephyrum; assembly: GCA_028455615.1. NCBI lineage: Eukaryota > Metazoa > Arthropoda > Insecta > Hymenoptera > Halictidae > Lasioglossum > Lasioglossum zephyrum. Next base: position 7,813,544 of record CM052333.1, read on the forward strand.
CCGGGTACGGCTTCAGGGTGGCAAAAGAAATCGTTTCGCTTCAACCTTGAGAAATATCCAGACAAAAATATCCTGATGCGTTTTATTCGGCTCTTATAAATGTTTCAATTTTATGGTGCTTTTGTACGACTCAGTTTACGATCAAGGAAAATTGGATAGCGTGTTGCGTGCATACTGTGTGCCCTGTTTTCGAAATCTCCGAGGAAGAGGTAAACCTTTATTTTTCATTACAATTAGTTGTAAATTCACTGTTGTAGAAAAATACAATTCTCAGTAGAAAATGTTGTTATTCTAACAAACATGTGTGCTTTCGTATATATTTATTTAACTAAGTTCTCTATTTTGGTCATGTTCTTTCATTGAGTAAAATCTCAAGTGTGTTCGACATTCATTAGATAACTTTCTGTGGATAATTCACTGTTGTAGAAAAATATAATTCTCAGTAGAAAATGTTGTTATTCTAACAAACATGTGTACTTTCGTATATATTATATTGATTTAACTAAGTTCTCTATTTTGGTCATGTTCTTTCATTGAGTAAAATCTCAAGTGTTTGACATTCATTAGATAACTTTCTGTGGATAATTGGCTCGGATCACATAAGTACATTGATTGGCCTACGTAACGCTGTTATCCATTGAGCGAACGGAAGACACGTATTTAAATATTAACCTGCGTGTCCCAGTTTACGAGATGTATAGGAAAAATCTGGAATAGCTGGTACTGCGTTCCCACACACTATTATAAGAAACACGCCGATGGAATACTAATTGCGAGCCACCGTCACAGACGTGCACTTCGCAAATCTGCCTTATTCCCAGAATAACTCCTGAATAAATTCTGGAAACCTGTCTTGCCGAATGAAACCGCGAGGCAAGTGTATCAATAGAATACTAATTCCCGGTCGTAAACCCGAGCTTCAGCTCTCCGCAAATTCGTCTCACTTCGAAAATATCTCTTCCATAATATCCGGTCGAGGTGAACCGGTAGAGGAATCTCAAGCTGAACATTGCAATTTTCGTTTGAACCTAAAAGCAGATCCGTCCATACCTAATTTCAGATGTGCATTGGCTAGACTTGTTGCAAGACACAGTATCTAATTTTATCCGATATGCGTATTAGACAGTTATGTGTTACGAAGTATTTTCAAAATAAACTAGAAATTGTTTCCTTGTGAACAAACTATTATTTCTTTATTTATTATATAATACTATATTACGATAATTACCTACACTGTGTACAATCTTACCTGTAAACAAAGAAACGACATTTAAAGTTTATTGTATGTCAGTTCTTTATTTACACTTTTATCACGATCTTAATTCATGAACATATGTTCTGTTTATCTATTTATCTGTTTCTATTAGTCGTTCTCTCTAACAATAGTCACTCTACAATCACTCTATACTCTACGCTCTACAACGCGCGGTAAAATTTTAATTTAAAAGAAATACAGTATTTTATCCATAAATGTCCCAAAAGTCTGACCTGTAAAAGTACTCCCTTGAGTTTATTATACAAGTAAATATCATCGGAATTATATCATATTTGGTATGATTTTTATTAGACAAATACCACAAATATGGTCATCGAAGTTCCATAAAAAAATAATGAAAAATAATGAAGTTGGAAATTGGAAATAACTATGTTTACATTTCTCGGCAACCGAGGTCACTCGAGCTCGGCCGTCCTTCTCTACGTTCGGCAAAACTCAAAGAATACTGTCCCTGCCGCATAAATGTCCCTCGGCAGACCCGTGCTAGGGACTTATATGGATAAAATACTGTACCATTTCTTTACAATTGAAATATTTACTAATTACTTAAATAATTACTCTTAAAAATTGAATTTGGGCCAGTCTTTGATAAAATGCACTCGGTGCGTTGAGTGGTGAGTGCAGTATGGGTCTTGGAACAGAGGGGAAAGTCAAGGAAGGATGTCTGCGGGTCGATCGTGGCGTCGATCTCTCCTTGTGGCGTGACAATCTCGATGTTCGAGCTCCCGTTAACGACTCGAGCCGTTCACCCACACGTGTAGACGCAGCCGCACGCCCTTAGAAGCCGATCTCGCCTTTAGGTAGTATTAAATGTCGACCCGGTGGACTGGTGGCGGCTCGGATCGCGGTTGGGACTTATTCGCGCGCGACTAGGCGAAAAGGATCGGCCTGTTCTAGGCCGGCCCCGCGATACACCGAGGCCCTCTCTTACGTGTGTGCACTCTCTTATACGATCTGGCACACTTCGTGCCACACTCGGGGCACACGTACGCCGTAGCATCGCGCACGAGCTCGAAATTTACGGCACGCGAGCACGGATGAGGCCGGGCCGCTCCTCTCTGCATCGTCGCCCGCTTCGCTTACTCGCTTACTTATGCTCGCTTACTCGTTCTCTAGCTCGCTCGCTTGCTTACTTACTCGCGCATCTTCTGGATTGCTTGCGCAACGAGAGAGCGCGAGGAGAGAGCGACAACGGGGAGAACGGACGAATCGAGATGGATAGATGGGTCCGATAGAGAGCTAGAGAGCGAGGCAGAGGGGAAACCATAAGCACCAGCTGCACCCAGGATCATTCCATTTGCCGTCACAATACGCGCTTCTTAGGCGAGATCTTTGCCCCTTTCCTTGTTTCGATCTTTTTTCTAGTCACTCGGATCGCTAGCCAGTCTTTTAGGTTGTTAACGAGATGACACGCGGAATGGGTGGATAATTATTAATCGTTGCACATAGATCTGCCTTCTGTTGTTGTATACCTATGTTGTAACTAGACTCGCGGATTTTACACATTTAGAATAACAACGAGTAGGTTTAATTTAAAACAGTAAAATATTTCAATTCAGTTTATTGTAGTTCAGATATAAAAGTTTTATTTTATATAAAAATCCACCATACAATTGTTACACATCTGAAATTAGACGTAGATGATTTTCATAGAATTAGAAACCATTTGCCGTCACAATACGCGCTTCTTAGGTGAGATCTCTGCTCCCTTTCCTTGTTTCGATCTTTTTTCCAGTCGCTCGGATCGCTAGCCAGTCTTTTAGGTTGTTAACGAGATGACACGCGGAATGGGTGGGTAATTATTAATCGTTGCACATAGATCTGCCTTCTGTTGTTGTATACCTATGTTGTAACTAGACTCGCGGATTTCACACATTTATGATAACAACGAGTAGGTTTAATTTAAAACAGTCAAAGATATTTCAATTCAGTTTTTATTATAGTTCTTCTACTTTATTGTAGTACTTTAATTGTTACACATCTGAAATTAGACATAGATGATGTTCATCGAATTAGAATCATTTTGCCTAGGCAACAGATAATAAGAAAACGAGGTACTGTAACAAGTACAGACACATCTGAAAGTTTTCGGGAACAGGTTGTACCAAAGGATAAACCGGAAAAGACGCTGAAAGGTCGGCGAGGAAGCCGGTCGCACGATCGCCGTCCGGCAAAACTGTTCGCTGCTAATTCCCGCGGATGGTCGCGGCTCGGACCTAAGCACGCGATCGATCGATCACTCCTCAGATATCATCCCCGCGCCGGAACCGTGTATCCCGTCGCTAGTTTCACTCCGCACGCGTGGGTGTACCGCTAACGGGCAAAGATCAGCGGAGCTCGTGCGGCAGACGTTATACCCATAATTGGCCCTCATCTCTGGAAACACAATCCGATCGTTACCTATTCGTTATCCGCAATCTCGCGGGGTCCCCGTAGTTGGCAACGTCGGGGAGACACGCGTTCTGTGACATCGCTCGCATAACGAAGTAAATCAACGAGAGACCGACCAACCAACGAGGAGTTGGTCCGCGGTTGGCGTTGCCTTTCCATGCGAAATGCCGAACGGACGACAGAGACGGAGATAGAGAAAGAGAAAGGAGCAAACGGGAGGTAGGGAGGGACCTGAAGGATCGAGGAACGATCGAACAGAAAGAGAGAGAGAAAGAGAGAGGAGCCGACTCTCGCATGCAGAACCCTTAGTATTCCTTCTGCGTCAAATGTTAACTCGTGCCACTAACTATGCGGCTCTCTTATTCGCCTCGTGCCTCGATACTCCTCTCCTCCTCTGCTTTTTTCGCCGGTCGTACACCATGGTAATCGCGACGATCCGGCACGGCGCTCGTATTTGTATCGCGAATCGGCCCGGAACGGAGGCCAATCATTACCTTGCACGAGCCGTATCTTATTTTTAGAGATCCTCTCTCTCTCCCTCTCTCTTTTTCTCTGTTTCTCTCGGTTGGTACGCAGAATCCTGCACGCGCGCGTCCTCGCGGATTTACATGCGCGAATCCGACGCACGCAGACACTCGCCAAGCGGCGACTGCAAGGAATCGCAAGGAAATTCAAAGAGGGGCGGCAGCGCTTTGTATTAAAGTCGTGTAACAAGTGTCACCTGTCGCTCCTCGAGTCTCCTCTGCCCTTTTTAGACACGTGTACACAGGCGTCACACTGCCGACTGCGAATTCTGATTCCGTTGTGCACGGAGACGCGATAACCATCGTATCGCCGCCCCGTGTTTTATTGATGATGCGATGATCGATACTGCCCGACACTCGGTTTGTTCTTGTTTGATTTCGGTGGTTTTGCTCGAGTCCGATCCGAGATAAACGCCGAGCCGACGCGAATAATGTCTGTGTTACCGGCTCGTCTTGCTCGCGTTTGATGGAACGTTTTTTGATTGGTGGATTGTGTGCCGTTTTCGAAATGACGTTTTTCGAAAGATCGTGACTGGGTATTTGAGATGTTTCTTCGAGGAACGGATTTTAGTTGGTTTTATTTGTTGGTTATGTTAAAATAACGATGTGTGATTTCTTGTTTTATTTTATGGAATTTTTGAAATTGCTAATTGTCAGTCAAATAGCTTAATTCATATAGTTTGTATGTTGACATTTTCTTTTAGTTCATTTCGTTATCTAGGATAGCTGACTATGTTATCGATGCAATTAACGAATCTATTTTTGTTGCAATGTCACCCAAAAACTCATTGCAAGATTACATTAAAGGTAAATATTCGCATCTAGCGAGCACTTTGTAGCTGTTACGTTCAATTATTAATGCATACAATTGTGAACAATTGTTAATGCATCGATACAATGATCAACGAGAATGTTTAAAAGCAATAGTGATGACAGAAAAATGTTAATACTCTGCAAGAGAAAGAGTCGCGAATGAGTGGCCGATTCATGCGGTTCTATACTACTTACTGTCCTCGAGACTCCCGGGAAAGTAGTAGTGGACAATGGTTGCCACAATTAGTCAGACAATAGAAGCTCGGGACTCTACCAATCCTACAAATGAGTACAAGTAATACAATGCCAACAATTAATCTTTTTACATAAATAGTATAATTAAATGTGAATCTATACAGGCCTATGCTCTTAATAAATAATTTGTGTGACATTCAACTTTTTAACGTTATTCAACTTGAAACTGTATATATTAAATTTTTTTAATTTCCAATTTAACCTTATTTAAATAATCAATTATATTGATCGTAAATATTTAATACTTATGAATTAATGTTTTATGACTAAATAGCATTTGCATAACAGCTATTTATTTAAAAATTCATCGAAACCGTTGGGCCGTAAACATTAATTCATAAGTATTAACCTTGTTTCATTGATAAGGAATCGAATAAATTTTCTGCGTGCAATACCGACTTGTTTTTGTCATGAATCAATAAAATCCGCTGTCCAGTAATCATCGTTCGCAAAATTTCACGGGGCTAGTAGACTCATCCATTTCTCGCCTATCGCAGCAATCATTTCCCCGATAGCTTCGTTAACGTAGTTGGCCGCCGTAGGAGAGGAATAATCGCTCGGATCGCGTCGCGTCGCGTAATTATCATTCCACATAAGACCGTGGAACCTCCCAACGCGAGGATTTGCGGTTCGCGCGCGGGGGGTTTTCGCGTTCGTTTACAAACGTTTATCATCGAGACAGGACAGTGGAGAATTGCTATCTAGATAGGAAAAAAAAGGCCCGCAACTCGGGTTGCACGTAGCACGCGCTATTTGTCACCCGGCGTTGCCTATCTGCGACTCGTATCTGTTATCGTGTGGCCGCGGAGGGCTACTTTGGCCCGATGCCGGCGCTAGATCTTATCGTCTGGTTCCCTCCTTCCGTTCTAAGTTCGAGTTATCCACCGTGGAATAAATTCAATGCCCAATGGTTATCGCGCCGACAAAGTAACGCTCGCTGCATCCCGGCTGCGTTGCGTTGCATCGTGCGTTGCGTCGGCGGCGCGTCGCGTCGCAGTTCGCATTACCATCGACGAAACCACCATCTTCCGGTTTACCACGGCACACCATGCTTCCTCGATTTCATAACCCCACGATAACTTTCGTTTTCACGGCTGTTGGCTGCTGTAATCGCTTATGCAAATTCATATTTTATTGCGAGGGCCTCGAACAAAATCATGAATAAAATATTTCGTAAATTCAATAATTTCGGAATCAATAGAATTTTTTTCAGTGTTCGGAAGACGTGGCTTTTAAAAATTCATGTTCCGATAGAAATTATATTCATCTCTCTCTCTCTCTCTCTTTATATATCATCTTTATATTATATATATCATCTTTATAATAATATGAATTCAATGTGATAATGTTGACCAGAGAGTCGAGATTTCCTAACAAATTATAATTAAAATATCTCCTAAACTAATGATTTTTTTACGCAAATAGATTAATACTATTTTGTAAAGAATATGAAGGAGCATCAGCCGATGCAATAAAAAATATATGATTCCATTTATAAAACCATTAAAGACCTTCATATGTCCTTTACACGTCCACCTACAAAAAAATGTACCATCAGAATGTGCCCCTCTCAAAACCATTCAACTTCATCTGAAACATCTATACATCTAAATCTAGATGGCAAAATGTGGCGCCCACCCTGTATGTTAAATGATATTCATCTTTAAATATTTTCTTCAATCATTTAAATAAATGCATAAGTCGAATTGAGGCACATGTCCAAATTTAGTTTCCTTTTCCTATACTATTAGACTGCTTTTAAGGAACCTGTCCTTACGAGCACTTTTTCTCACGGTATTATGCCAAAATGGTAAACGCAATGCCCTCTTATTGCGATACACCGTGTACACAGCGGCCGGCGATTACAATAGCATTGAGGCCGAGCGGAATCGCGAGAAAACGACTGTTACAGTCAAGAATGATGCGCTGATAAAATAAACACGTGCCCGAAGCGTTTCCGACAGGCAATCGAGGCGTCGAATCGCCTCGGCGCGGAACTCTTGACGAGGAAAAGACGCCGTGTGTCCATAGCCGGCGTTGTGCGAACGCGCGTTTGTATACACACGTGCCCGTATAAAATTTCGTGCCGGTTCCCTGCGGGAGGCCAATTATACATGTACGCCGGAGCATTTCGCAATGGCGGCAATGAAACTCTAATGACGACCGCTGTCAACCACACTCCCATGCGCGGACTAACATCGTAAAGTTCGGCCCCTGCGAGTTTTCTGATCCCGCAACAGGTTACGCCAATAACGAACCCACGTATATGGAGTAGCAGCAGAACCTTTACGGGGCGAGCACGTTGAAATTCTTAATGCCATAAGCCGCGTTGCGAATTTCGTGTGCGCGCCCTTTAACGTCGTTCCTATCGCCATTTACTTTCGCTATGTAATTCATGGTTATTATAATTATTTCATGATTGATACGCCAACAATAAATTACTATCTGGCATCACTGGCTATCAAGAATCAATGTTACACTAAACTTCCAAAAACAACTTTTCACATTCGTCTTGTTGCTCGTGCTTAAGCTTTATCTTAGACATTTCACAATCAGACTTTCTTCATCGCAGTCGAAAGGTCATGAAAAACCATCCATTTTTCTCTGCTTTATCAATTTAATTATTTTATTTTCTTCCTTCTATTTATCTTTTGTACGCTTTTAGATCGATAACAAAAAGCAGCTCGTAGAGAGAGAGAGATTTGGTTCATGATGATAAGAAAGTCTCTTAAGAATATCTCTTAGTTCTGAAGATATAATAAATTAGATTTCCAGTTTCGCAATTGTTGAGGATATAAAATGATTCTTGTGGGAACTCGTTTAATAAAAAACTGATTAATTTGCACGTATAGTACAATCAGCCTAAGTCTTAGTAAATGGGATTTCGTGATTGGTACATATAATAACGCCAAAAGTTCCTCAACATCAGGCGAATCGTTTCCTCGTTTCGCCCGGGTATCGCCGATTAAAATCAGCGGACGCGCGATTTTTATCCCGTCGAGGATGGTTGGCGAGATCGGATCTACGGGATCGGAGGCCTGTAAAATGACCGTAGAAAGATCGATATCCCAGGAGCCGGGCATTCGTCTCTTAGTCGCGGGCATCGCTGACGTCTGTCGCGGTTTATTCGAGGCGATCGTCGATCGGCCGCGGATTCCGGAAAAGCAGCTTGAAAGCAGGAACCACGGAAGACGATAACGGTGGATACGGTGAAAGGTCGTCGACGACGCCACGGCTTTACGTCAATTACATTGATATAGTGTCCCCCCTCTGCCCTCCCTCACGGTTCACACTGTTCTACCCTAAGCGTCGTTCTCTACTCCGCGCGTCTCTCAGCGTCATATCGAATGTTTTTTTTCCCGCTCGGTGCCCCTATCGGTCCCTTAAGTAGTAAATCTCGTCACCCTGGAACCGTGTTCCCCGGCTTCGAGGGCCGTAATTAATTACGAAACGCTGCGCCTAGCTTGTCCCTATCTTATCAACGCTTTCGCTGCGCGTTAAGGAGGAGGTACACCACGTGACATAACTAACAAGTAACTAGAATCTTACTAGATTTTGTGTCGAAACATATTTGTGTCCAAGCATATTTTGAACTGCACAAGGGTTCATTTGATAGAGAAAGGTTCACCGCATTATGTGATTCAAAAAAGTCTTTTTGTTACAGAAAAATACATCAAAATCTGCTGTTGTACTTCTCGATTTTTTGCTCTACTTTGGACTTATTTTTCTGTCGCAAAAAGACTTTTTTTTACTCATATGATGGGGCATAGCACACTGCGGTGAACTCTATCAAATGAACCCTTATGCAGCTCAAAATATGCTCGTATAATCGTTTCGACACAAAATTAGTAAGATTCTAGTTTCAAACTAGTTATGAGTAAAATTACACAGGAAAAAGAATGCAGAAGTTCAATGAATTTTCTAACAAACTCGGAGAATAAGCACAATCGCGAAAGAAACCACAAAGTCAACGAATTCCCTAATATTCTACGAACAATATGTTAATGCCAGTGTGCAACAAGGAATAAAAAATAGTGTTCCGTAAAGAAGACCAGCGGTTTCTTTCTGGGTCGGAGAGATGTAAGGCGGAATGCAAGCAAGTAATCGGTTTCCAGGCATTAGCCAAGCGTACAGCAAGAAACGGTTGACGCCGCATGGCGCCCCATGCATCATATTCTTGCGTCGATACTCGCCGCGGTGTTTGCTCTGCTGCCACGCAAGAAGAGCATTTCGCAACCGGTAGTAAGAAAACTTGATTAATAACGGAATAATAATACGCTTCTTTGGCCTGTTCGCATGAGGTGTGGCGAATGAAACGTGGGGGAGGTCGACCGTGTTTCCCCTTTTGCAGCCGTGTCCAACTATTCTAATAGATTACCCGGGATCATTTGTCTCGCCAGGATTTTCCACGCTGATTTACATCTGTGACCAATAGAGTGACCAGAGGAACAAACTCTTTGATTGTTACCAGGACACTCTTCTTCCTTTATATATCACTGTTCGAAGAAGTTTAATCCAATTATAATGTCAATGAAAAATTTCAACAATCAGCTAAGTAGACCACCTTTTCGAATAGAAAGCTTTGATTAAAAATGTTTCGAGGATGTGAACTATTCTTTGCATCTTTTTGTACTGTTTAACCCACGTCAGTAACTAATTTCACGACCTGAATCTGTCCCTCGGAGTCAAATTGACAAAGTAGTAAAAGATCGATGACATAATAAGGTAAACAGTTATTTTTCGATTTTTTTTTTCATTTAAATTGATGAGTTTACAGTTACATTTATTAGGTTTTCCGATTGTGTGTTTCGCATTTTTTAAATGCGAAATTTAATATAAAAGTCACGAAGTTTCAGTCAAAATTCTAGAAATAACAGAACAGTATAACTTATATAAAATTGACACGAGGGACCATGTTTCAAGTACCAACTACATATGAATTGTTTCAAATGTTGCTCTTAAAAATTAACTGTTCAATTCAGTCTTTGAATAAAGGTTTGATGCGATAGATCTTGAGCGGATCTATCAGGGTCACAAAAATTCCTGAAGATCCTCGCGCGTCTCTCGCGCAGGTGTACCGAGGAAGCCGCGAGAATGATTATCAGCGGTTCTGTTAAAAGTGACGGTGTACCGGGGGGAATTCCATGGCGGCCAGGGTTCGAAACAATGCCCAGTACGTCGAGCAGTTTTCTGTTAGGCGGTTTTGCATGCTGGCCAGTTGCCCGGTGATTTATCGGCGTTTTTCTTTCCGCCGCGATTACCGGCTCCGTCCCTATTAAGCACGCTCGTTAAAGGTGGCAAATGCGTGACGCATTCGTGCGGCCGGCGTGCCGCGACGCAATTTCACGAGCGGGCTCATTAGCGATGCATTTAATTCGAGGACGCTCGCAAAACCCGAAATACCACGAGTTCCATCCTGTCGCATTCGATCCCGCCGTCGTCTCGCTGAAACGACCCACACGGTCAAAGGTTCTCTCGCATTTATCCGTCGAAATACTTCGGCCCCGAGAGCCGTCCTCCACGGTTAACCGAAAATTATTGACCCGTTGACGACCGAATGCCGGATCCCACCGACTCGAGCGAATTTCGCTGATTACAAATTGCTGACATAGCTCTCAATCGCACGAAGAGCTTCGACACGCTCACTGCCCATCCAGCGACGATAAAAACCCGAGCGGAAGCAATTTATTCTTTCTTTCTTTTTTTTAAATTATTTAACGTCGCTTTTTGAATTCTTACGTGAGAATTTAGATGGCAAATAGCAATTTATTCTGACGCCTAAAAATAATTCTCACAAGTGGAATTTTTACTTTCAACTATCTTGGATACTTTACCTGGTGACGTGCTAAATCGAATTTTATAGTGGAACTTGAAGAGCCATTCTGTAAGAAAATAATCCTGGCTAGCACACCCTTCGATACGCGAACTTGTGAGCTTTCCAGGACCTCGATCGATAGACCGCGCGACCAACCGGTAATTGTTCGATAGTCCGTCGCGTCTTTCCTCCGAAATAGATTTCAATTCGAGCCGCGGAGCAGAAGAACCGTCATTAGTTCGAACGACGAGCGAACCAACGGCGCCGAGATTACGATTCGCGACGGTGCACACCGTGGTCATGATCACGGCGTCGCAGTGGGTAAAACGAGAAGCTGATGCCCGCTGGAAGAATGGCTGAAGGGAAGAGTCCAGAGAGAGAGGGAGAGCCGGTCATTACCGAAGGAACACCTAGCATGACTTATGGGGAGTCCTGGCTGGGGAGCCTTCCAGGCAAGAAGTCGCGAGGATTGGATCCTAAGGCCCGCACTCACGCGATGCATAATTCTTCGACTTGTGCTTGGCCCGAGCAAACTGCCGTCCGTGTCGTACTCATCGGCTACCATTGTAGTAGCACACCTGGAAAAACTGTGAGCAAGGGTACGCCTATTCTCCTGCTGTCCCTCCCCATCGCTGCCGACAAAATTGTACGCGAGTTTGTACCTCGCATGCGTATCGTGCACGCGACTTCCTGACTTGTTTTCCGTGCATTGTATGCGACTGTTTTTTCATGGTTCTCCGATTTTTATGGAATTGCAATTTGATTTCAGTAAATGTCATCAACTGTACACTCGTGCAAAGTATCACCAGACCGTTATCGAGTAACGTTAAAAGAATTCTTCTGTTTCTCTGCACCCTCCCACCGAGACATTTAAATCGACACTCTCCTCGAGCATACATATGTAAATCGAAAGCGATGGTATCGCGGTCAGCATTACCGCGCATTATGCCAGAAAATCGTTTATCGGTATCCCGGTGGCTGGATCGAAATCCATGCGAAGGTCGTAACGATACTACGATCATCAAGAGGGAGGGAAACATGTGGGGTTAACGGGACGAGGGTTCCAGGTGTAGGAAGAAGAAGAGAAGAAGAGGAAGGGGGAGCAGTAACTTTTATCAGGAAACGACGGGACCGCGATCAGGAAGTTCCGTGGAATGTCAGCATTCTGTCCCTACGATTATGTCGCGGTCGAGGTGAGTCCTTATCCCGGCAGGATCATCGGTCGTGAGGTTAAGTCTATAGCTGGAAATAGAGACTGGGCCGTTAAGGGGGTCCACGGGGAAGACGGGTCTCGAAAGAGGAAGAGAAAGGGGTGGTCCGGAGGTGGCAGTGGGGCCCAAGGGGATAGTAGGGGACCCCAGAAAGACGGAAGAAGTGGAGAGGAAAGGAGGAACGAGCTGGGTAAAGATTACGCGTAGAGATACGCCTAGACGGCGAAATTCAAATGAGCCGCGGGGACTAAATCGAAGAGGCACGGCCGGTGGATCGGTTACACCGCATTTGGTATCTGATCCTGGAAACTGGAACCGTATGGGACGTCACTGAAAACGGTGCTGTAACTCTGCCGCGTAACGCGCGTGTCGTTCGTTTTCGCGGCCCCCGGGGTTACAATAGTCCCCATCATCCCTCGATCGCTATCGCAATTAAAACCGGTTCGGGACGACACCATCTCCCGATCCTCCGACCAGTGTACATACGTGCATACTGCACGACGCACACACCTGATTTTTGCTGGCCGTTCAACCTTTTTTTCGACAGCGTCCGCCATGGCGGATTGCGTTACCCTCTTCCGCACACTTCCTTGGACGATTTCTGTTGGAAGTCGACTAGGAAGCCTTTTGTAGCGTTTAATGTATAAACGAGAGATCGCACTTAAAAATGTAGGAATATACTTTTATACCTCTTTACTGTACAAGGTTTAATATAAGAAGAAGTAGACATGCACACACATATAAGGGGGCCGAGCGCCATCATAACATTTAGCGATTAGTACTTTTACATACTGGTGTTCCAACAATTTCGAACGATGTACGAAAATGTTAAAATTTTAATCTATCAAATTTCTTACAGTTTAAACAACTCGTTGGATCTCCAACAAAAATACGTTGGATTCCTTTTTTCCACGGATCGGCGTCGGAAATTTATTGGTACAAACACCCCGCGGTTAATTCGCAGGAATTTCGAAAGTCACCGACTACTCTCACGAGTAGTGAAAAAATGTCACTTCCGGATGGTACATTTCGTAAAATTTAGTATTGTGCGGATGGGAGGCTTGGTTTTCTCAGCCCTTTGAATGGAGCTGAAACTTTTGTCGGGCACTGCGGGCAGATGCAGGAATAGATTGCGAATGTAAAGAGAACGAGAGGGTGTGGGATGAAGAGGCGGGAGAGAAGGATAACGCGACAAAAGGCGACGGTTTCACCGGTGCCCGGTATTGTACAATTATTTGCGCAACGGCCGCGCTTACCCGACGGATTGAAACGTTAACCCTTAATTAGCGGCGGACTCCGGCAATCTTCCTCCTCGCATAACGGTCCGCCGACGACGCGCAAATAAGCACGTTTAATTGCTTCTTAATTATAACCATCAATTGCGCGCACGTCCTAGGTGGGCGGTTGTCCATGTCGCCGTGGAAGTTATTAAGCACGCGGCGCTTCTTTTCCGGCGCGCTCGCGGCTCCTCATTTTTTTCTCCTTTTCGAATGCTGAAGAGACGCCGCCGTCGACGAAGAGAAATTACGCGGCATGCCCGGGATTCGTTAATTAACGGGGGGAGGGGAGGAGGGCAAAGGCGAACGGATGGGAAAATTTACGGCGGCCATGGGAAATGGAAACGCTCGGTGGTCCGCGGTACGATCGATACGAAATGGGTAATTGATTACCAGCCAGCGCAACTCGCGAGCTTTTCATGAATATTAATGGCCACACCGTTTCGGACACGTGCAGACCCTTCCGCTGTACCTTGAGGGCTCGATAAGCTAACTTCTGTTTCCATGTCCTAGGAAATGACCGAAACTTTTCATCGCTTCTGGGCTTCGCTACGATCTTTATCGCTTCAACTGACATGCACATTGTATTGAATTGATCAATACACACTATTCTATTTTAATTATTTGTGATAAAAATGGCAAGGCAAATAGCCATTCGGTAAAGGTGGTTCGGAACCCACCATGAAAATAAAATTGTCTGAAATAGGCTGCAATTAGGCGATAGGAGAGAGTGGAAAGAGAGGGAGATTGTGGTGTATGAATTTGAAACCCTGCGAGGACCAAGTGTATCTATCATTTACAAATAGTCATTCGGTAAATAAAGTCCGAAGCACATTTTCCAGATAAAATTCTAAAAATTTTCTACCGAAGCTATCGATCGTACGAAGAACATGAAATCCTGCATCGAATCCTGCATGTTGCACGTCAGACATTCATCATCGCCTTCGTTGATCGCGCTCGCCTGGATCGAAAGTAAGGAAGGATTAACTTTTTGAGAAAACATGCGTTTTCCGGGTTTGTGTCACTCGGATGGCTAGTGAGTTAATTAATCGTTGGTATCTCCGAAACAAGGATCGCGCCGTAAATCATCGGATATAGGTGGTTGCCGCGGTGTTATCGTTACACGAGAGGTCGGCGGGATCATCGATGAGTATCACGAAGTCCGTGTCCTCCCTTCAGAAAGGATATTTAGATACACCGGGGTCTCTCTCGCGCGAGTATGATAGCACGTGAACACGCGATCTATATACGCGATTTGAGCCGCATCAGGCCGCATCAGCCGCGATAATGCTTCTTCTCATTAAGACATTGAGAAATATTGGAACTCGTGATTAACGGGACACGCGGTTCTTTAAGCGTTAACGATAACCGAGTGACTTTCAGCGCCGCGGATGACCCCAATAAAACATATTTTCCCCGGGGGAAGGGTTATTATTTAGAGCTAGCCGGCGGGATTAGCAAATCGCACCATTCTCTCTCTATCTCTGTTTCTCTTGGCCGAGTGACTGCGAAACCTGTGGGAGTCGATGATACGCAACAAGACAGCGAACCACCTCCTCCGAGCGCTTACGCCTTGATGATTATTGTATTTCATCCGTTATACCGCTTCGGGATCATTCGTTGCCGCTTCTAATGAGGGTTGGGCTAACTCCCGGCTAACAAGAATTGGTCAGCTTCCATGGCCTGCAATTTACACCACGGTCTTCCACCCGTTCCTACTTTAATACCGTAATTGATTCGAATTGATATTTATATGACGCTTTAACCCTAATGCTCGCCATTCCCTCGTTTTTGATTGGCTTTTCAGTTCTGGTTATATTTTCTTTGGTTGAGCAGATGCCAGACTGTTGGAAACTTGAGGCGGGAACGGTGATAATGCGGTGTAGTTAGGCTCTGTGTACCTGAACGATGATTACGTCAATATTTCGTGAATGAAATTGGATGGACATTGACAGCTAATCTTCTTTTACAACTTGATTGTAGAACTTCAGCTGCCGGAAATTGCTATTATCATTATTCAATTCATTCGAAATCTCTCATGGTCTCCAATCAGTTTTTTAAGAAATCGTCAAACGACCAACTCCTATACAAAAATGTTTCCGTCTTCAAAGCCAGGTAGAAAACTCGCAAAATACTTTGGTTAGAGACTATGGTAGTACATTTCAATACTCGGGCCTTCGTACTCGTTAATCCATCGGGCAGCGCGGAGCTCGGTCGCTAATGATACGATTCATATAGTCGGCGCGGACCCCCTGCATCCTTCGCGATCGTCCGCGGCTTCAGTCCATCATTCTAACAAGCGGACACGCAAGAACACCGGAGTCGTTATCCTTCATCCAGCCACCCAAAACCGTCAAGCGGGAGAGCTCGGTGGTGATCTCGGTGGTGTCCCGGTGGTCTCGCTCAAACAAAACCGGATCATCCTCGTATAGAAAACACCAGCAAGAAGTGGAAACGTTAACGAGGATCGAAACGGGATTTCCATGCGGTGAATGCACACGGGGCTTGGCTGTTCGGCTCTATAGCAATCGGCCGGGAGCCTTGCTCGCTCTCTGGCCGATTGCTATAGAGCGTCGAGGCGTATCGCCTCCGCTTGATTACTTGGCACGCCGCGGTGTATCGAGGCTGAAACGAGAAGATTGGCGGGGATCCAATCGGCGAATCGTGGCACGTGGAGAGGTCTCTCTACCGATACCGGGATTTACCTGGCAGGTGGTGGAGTGCGCCCCCTTCCATTACGTCCCGCCAACAATCTCCCTTTGTCTCCCTCTTTTCGCCGATCGAGTCTTTCTCTCCCCGGCGCGGCGTGTCTTTTCCCGCGAAGGATCGCTCTCGTGCCCGTCACGAAACCGCTTCTTATTCGCTCCGTCTCGCTCCGGCCCGCTGCCGTTCCGCTCTAAAAGGACGGAGAACGGAACCCACCTAGGAAAGAAATCGGTGGAGAGGGGCCTAGCGGGGATGAACAGGTAACAGCGGGGAGGACAGGTAAAAGCAGAGCGACTCGAGTCATCGAGGAGGAGAGACCCCTCCACGCCACCCCCACTCGCCAAGGAGAGAGGCTATTTTACCGCTACGCCAAGGCAAGATAGGATGACCTAGTTCGACAGGCTCCTCCTAAGTAGAGGGGCATCCAGTGCACCGTTGATTTCTAATCGGAAAAGTCGCCGCACACGGCCGGCCAATCCAACGCTGCCATCCAGCTCCTCGCTGCACCGGGCTACCAAAGCGAAAAAAGACACCCGACCAATCCTAAGACGATACGCCGCAGATGGATACTCCCGCGGCATTTGCATCAGCCGCCTGGTATACGCGAGGAACATCCTTGCACCTTCCACCTTCGAAACACAGGACCTGCCTTGATGATTTTACCACGAGTCACAGGACATCCTCATGGATCCTTTTCTCGCACCTTATGGATAGTACCCGGTGTTCGTTCTTTTGAGTAGTCCTTCAGATTTCTTGGAAAAAAATATTTACCCTGACTTACTCCTGACATCTTCCGGATGGGGTTGGTCCTTTCAAATAGTCCTTCAATTTTCTAGAGGAAAAATTTATACTTTGGATCATTGTTGGCTTTTCTAACATCTCTTGACATCTTCCGGATGGGGTTGGTCCTTTCAAGTAGTCCTTCTTGATTCTTTCTTGAGGATTTAAGTTGTACTTTTTCCAAATAATTTAACATTATACTTTTCGAGTTTAGAAAGTTCACAGTATATTTTGCAATGGATAAAACATGAAGCTACTTTCTGTATATTTTATACGACCATGTTCGGAACGGATTCTCGATCAATCACAAAATTTCTAGGAAAAAGGTGACTCTGCTTTACGAAAAGAATCGCAACAAGAAACACTGCTTTCAGCCACTTCCCTGCTACCTTTAACGTTCCATCGATGTTTCATAATGCCGTTTTTATTCATCGCACAGCTCCTTTGTTCGTGTTGATTGATTGAGCCCGTTGCTGGCCGTGCAGCTCATAATTTCTGTTGTGACTGGTAGTCTTTAAGTATGGGCGATGTGAACGTGTTTGCGCGTTCAATGGAAGGTTAGAGCGAGATAATGTGTATTCAATAAAATGTTACGTCGATTGATGTTTTAATCCCTCTGTCATAGTTAGAGCAAGAATCTCTGCGTAGACTTACACGTTCGTAGTCAGACTTGCTTCCAAATATGGTGGAGCCATGAGAAACTCATCTAGACATTATCCTTTACGAAGACTATTAATCTTGGGCTATCGAGACTAAAATAAAAATTATAAAAAGAACTGTGCTAAAGTGTTATACGTTTCTCTAGGAAATTGTTGAAATATTTTCCTGAAGAATTTTTTCCAATTCATTCAGAGATCAGAGCAAGGGAGGGTTGTGAAGGGTTAATTAAAATAATGTAACTAAAATTAACCCTTAGTCGGTATCTAACCAATTACTAAACATTTAAGTACTATATGAGGTATTCTATCAATTACATATCTACCAAATTTAAATAAATCATAATGGATGGAAATATTCTAGGTGCACAAAAAGCGTTTGATTTTCGAGTTAAAGTAATTCCGAGTGCAAAGGGTTCGAAATATTGAACGCGAAATGTGTGAAACGCAGACTGCATATTTGATCGAATCCGAAGGAACAAAATTTTCTCGAGTCGAACATAATCGAGTTGCAGCGTTCATTAGGAAGTTACTTTACGGGGACATCTTTATCGAATATTCCGCGCGTTCGAACGAAATCCTTTCGAGCATAGCCGCCGTCTCCATTAGGCCGCCTGCTGCAGAGACTTTCTATGATGTGCACCAAAGTAACAATTAAGAGATCGTGCCGTGGTCCAGAGAGATCCTCTAGATAGGCTCGTGGGAAACGACGCAGCGGTGCCAAGAGCTCAGAGCATCTATGCTCGGACCGTTGTACGTCGTTAAAGACGCGTCATTAAGGTTAAACGTTCTCGAGAGCAGCCGGAGCCGATGTCCGTCGTTTACACTGTTGCGCCCGAAGCAGAAGAAGATCCGTATATTTCAAGTAAATAACGAATTAATGCGAGACCTGGGCCACGTGACCGTCCGACGTCTCCCCGGACTGGCTGGCTGCGTTTCAGGTTAACACCTCGCGGCGGTTTCCTAAGCGGATCATCATTTTCTCGTTGTCAGATCGACCTTCCATCGCGCAGCTTATCCGAGACCCGTGTTTTCTCTGATCTTTCGGTTCAATTTTCAACATCTGCTGTCGCGTGCGCTCAACTCCTGCTCAATTTTCTCCATCACAGCATATGGTCCCCGCAAACGATCAAAAACCAAAACACACCATCAGTTCACAACCTAGCACAATTTTAGAGGCAACACAGCATTGCTATAGATTTAAGTCGTCAATAGAATAACACGTCCGTAAACACAAACAATTTAACATTTAATTTCAAATATGACGGATACAATTAATAAAACTGTCTCGTTTAAATCTCCGTCTGAGATCAAGAACGTCTTTACTTTTTCAAACGTCGTACCTGAATAATCCAAAATCGCATATTATAAAATATGAAGAACACAAATAAATGAATAAATAACAAATATCGAATCGTCGCGTCGTTACCTCACTACACTTTAACCTTTTGCAGGTCGGAGGCTATTTTAACTTGAAAATTAAACATTTCTTCCGGCCTGGAAAAAATTGCAAAATCAAGGTACTTGATCTTAACACGAATTTTTGTTTCCGGAGATATTTTCAATATTGTAATATTCTATTTAGCGATGCTTTCGCTCCGGACAGACAAGGTATTTAAATAGAGTCGAGGAAAGCAGGATGAAGAAAAATTCGTGTCGTACCAAAAAAAGAAGTCTTCTTTTAAATGGCGAACGTGTAAACAGGATACGTATTTGTCACTACGGTATCCAGAGTTCGGATGCTGAATGATTAACTCTGATTGATCTCGAACGCCGCGGTACGTTCCACTGAATGCTTTCGGATTGAGCATGTCATCGATGTCTGTCCATTGATTCTTGTCAGAGGAGGAAGACAAGTCGACTTTTCTTCTCCTGGCGAGCAAGTCACTCACATAAATTCTTGCGCAGTCCTTATGCTGGATTCCCGGTGCCTTAGCGGGCAGTAGTAATCAAACTCGCATTCATACACTCGTTTTTATCCAGAATAATCCATAGATTACGGCGTATGCCCTTTGATATTTCTTCGTATGGCAGTTTCGTTACGTTTACTTCCTAATTCCTAACATATTGTACTTATTTCTGGCTGTTCGACTTTTTCTTCTTGTTCTATTATCCGACAATATTCTGTAATCAATGTACAAACGTACAATAATATCTTTAAAAACGTGTTCCCCGAATTTTCCAGAAAATATTCTCCCAACACATTTAGCGCAAAGATCCTCGATCTGGTTTTCAAATCCTGGGCTCAGTGGTTTGCGGAGTAGCTCAGGAAACGAGCGTAGGGAAACGGTGCAGTGAAAAGTTTCTGGTGAGTTGGTCGTCTGCGAAACTGGGAGCTGTGACGTGGTCAGTAAAGAGAGTAAGAAAGGAAGAAGAAGAGAAGGGCGAGATTACGGCAGCAGCCACGGATCGAGCAAGTCGGATAAAACAATAGTCGCAAGCTCCTGTCAGTCCGGTCAAAGGGACGGAAGAAGGGAGATAGAAGGACTGGAGGAAGGGGAGCAATCGCATCGGCAACGACCGGTTGTGGGAGGAAACCGGCAAACTCATTCCCAGCCGTCGCGGACCTCGACATTTCCCGTCATGGTTAGCCCCTGTCTATTCGTCCGAAACGTTTCGATCGCGATACTCCAGAAAGAGAGGAAAGATTAATGCCTTCGCGCCAGCGCCCGAGCCCTCGTCTTCGTCCTTTCTTGCCCCCCTCCCCTCTTCGTGTCCCCGCCGTTTCCCTGGGCCCCGTCTGTCTCGCCAAGGCTCGGCCTCTCGACAAATGATACTCCGACGGACGATTGCGCGAGAGCCCCGGCTGTCAGTTAAATTATTATTGCGTTTACCGCGCCGGCTACGCAATCACCGCGACTTTGTAATACGTTTCACCGAAGGTATCGTCGCCTCTCGTAATTACGTGCCGATCGTGATCGAACGATCTACACCCTGACGGCGTGGATCGCCTGGAACTCGCCTGGGATTAACCCTTTTGCGCAACGCCCGACGACGAGCCGACTGTCCGATCGATGGGAAACGCTTCTCGCGAGCGAATTTTTTGTTGGCAATAGTTTGCTGGCGACTGTGGAACTTGATCAGCTTTCCAAGCTACTTTATCAAAAGCTACGTCGCTGTTCGACAGCGACAGGCAGTTTTGCGAATATCAAATAAGCTTAACTCCTCGTTGCTCGGCCGCTATAATTGATTATACATATAAGGCAAGCTGCAAGGAACTGTGTAATTAAAGAGAATCGTATGTATCGAAGAAGTGCGAGGATATTGATCTTTTCGTTTTAAATATAAGAATGCTTCCTTTTTTTCACATGAAAGGCCGCACAGCCAACTTTTTCTACGATAACTGACGGAAGTTCACAAACTGAACTTCCGGGTTTCCCACGTTCCAACTTCTTCAACTGTGAAGTTTGTCTTCTAGTGGGATCGATCTAGTTGCGGAGTACCGTAGGCTGTAATTCCAAGTCTATGATGGTCTTGGGACGGGAAAGTGCAGGTTTGCTGGGTCTGTCGTGAAATAGCGAACTATCAGGAACCCTTTAGTTACTTTATGTACCGGGTATTTTTTGCTAATTTGTACGAGTCTCTAGATTCTTATCTCTACTGCACTTCTATTTTTATCCATCTTCTGTGTGCACTGTCCTATTATAGATAGTTTAACATTGACATAAGTTTACTGTTGAATTCTTTCTCAAATTAAATTTCTAGATATATCGATACTATTTATTATACTACCAAAAAAATATATTTCCAAACCTTTCACTCTCACAAATTGCAAAAACGTTAATACCCGTCCAAAAAGTGATTCAACTAGCTTTAAACTGAATCTTCCCAGTAAAGACAGCAATTTAAGTGAAAAAAATATAATTCAGTACATAAATGGTTAATGAAAGAGCTCTTCCAGCCCTCGCGGCAGTTTTCCAGCGATCTCTTCGCTAACTGTATTATTCAAACCATTTAGCCAAAACGAGCCGAAGAAACTGTTCCAGAGGCTCGAGTCTTTAAGAATTTTTTCCTCGGCTCGTGTGCTGGCTAAACGAATTATTCGAAGCCATCAGCGGCCGCATCAGAACCGCAATCAAGAGAGGCGACATTTTTTCGTTGGTCTGGGCAACGTAAACGGAACGGAGACGCGAAGATGCGAGCCAGCCGCGTTGAAAAGTGGAATAATCCTTTTACAGCCGCCGCCGACTCATTACACAGCAGCCGCGCGGCGCGTGAACGTGCCATTCCCAGTTCACACGGGCGATAATGTCCTCGGGAAACCCGTCGATCGTTGAAAATCCCTTCTTTCCGAGGCCTCTACGCCTCAATTACGTCGCCGGCTGCTGCAGAAAATTAGTGAGCCGCCGACGAGCGTGTAATCACCGTCGCACCGATTCGGAAATCCCGGAAAATTGATTGGACCCTAAAAACGCATTTGCATGAGAACAGAACGGCCCTTGTACCGTGATTGGTGTGAAACTTGCTGGGATTATACTGTGATCCAAAACAAAAATTATGGTGGACTTTTTTTTCTTCTCAATTCTTTTTTAGAGGTTTTAAAAATCACCCCAAAGTGAAACGGACGTTCATTTATTTTTTGTGCGATTCTTAAAAATATAGGAATTCGATAAAAATGATTGGAAAAAAGTATTAATAATACAGAGGTTTAAAAATGTTCAAACTACAATTTTTTCGCAGATGTGATTGAAAAATGGTGTTCAGGAGTAACATAAATTAATTTCTATTAATTTGTTACGATTGGTAAAACGGAATATTTTTCGGGAATAACGTTTCGGTGATTTTTAATCCCGCCCGACGCGGCATGACATTTGTCAGACAGCGAATGCCTGTCAGGCGCGATTTTAATGGGACTGGCAGCGTTTGACGGGGCGAGGCACGCCGGGAGACTGCTTGATGATAACACGCAGATAAGAGCGAGGAACGGGTACCCGAAGGCGAGTCTGCACGACCGGCGTGCAGCCAGGTATCATCGTGAATAGGGAGCAATCAGATATCATTAGCGTTTTTACGGGCCCGACATTCGCGGAGGTTCCCCAAGGCCGTACGAGCGTTCCCACGGTTGCAGGTGAACCGATCCCTTTCCTGCAATTAATAATTTATCGCCCTTAATTCGATGCCATAAATGAACGGGGGAAAAATCTATTGTTGTGCGCCTCGATCTTTTCTCGATCACGCGCCGCGTTGCGTTACCGTGATTGGGAAAGCCTGTGGCGGCTGCGACGTTCGATCGGATGATTTAAGGATCTGGAATGATCGTTTACGGTACAAGGTTAGTCGTGGTTTTCAAAGGAACTGAGGCACGAAATTATTTCGTGGAGAAATCGAGAGAAGTGTTGATTAATTCGTGGTACTAATTAATTTGTAGTACTAATTGTTGTATGGGCGTTAGGAGAGACGGGATTAGTCAAGTGTCTGAACGTTGCTGTCTGATTCTACTTATAACGAAGCAGCGACGATATTGCTCGATTTCTATCCATTTCTAGTTGATACATTATCACGACAAATTATTAATGAAATTATGTTACTATTTTAAAATTGCTTTTGCCAACATCACCATAAAATTGTATATTAATGCACTCGTTAATTTTGAACTCTATACAGTTATGCATCGTTCACACAATATGTTGTATGGGCGTTAGGAAAGACGGGATTAGTGAAGTGTCTGAACGTTGTTGTCTGATTCTACTTACGACGAAGCAGCGACGATATTGCTCGATTTCTATTCATTTCTAGTTCATACATTATCACGACAAATTATTAATGAAATTATGTTACTATTTTAAAATTGCTTTTGCCAACATCACCATAAAATTGTATACTAATGCACTCGTTAATTTTTTTTTGCACTCGTTCACACAATATGTCACCATCGTTTATAATTATCTAACTATCATGTCATGTTCCTGAGACAATTTTGACATCTCCCCTTAATATATTACGGTCACGCATGCTACGGTATGTATTTCGTTCCACAGAACTATGTTTAGCCAAACATGAACACCACATTGAACAGTGCAAAACGTTAGCCAGACAGTGAGGGGAGCACTGTACGTCAGGAACGTCATTTCGAGTGACGTCCAGCAACGCGACCCGACGGCGCTGTTGCAAAGTGGATAACCGCGTCAAAAGCAATTTTCACACCTGCGTGTGCCAGCAGTGAAATTGACACTCCTCGACAGGCTACATTATTTACCGATATTTAAGACACCTCTGCCGGAGGCAACGACGCGGCTAACTAGTAGCGATTCTGCTTACAAATTGTAGTCAATAAACAGGGATTAGCAGCAGACACTGATGGCAAGCCTCCCGTCCTCGAGTATCTACAGAAAATTCGCTGAAAACTCGAATAATATAAATAGTACTTAACCCGGAGGTCTTTCGAACCTTACTCGGAGCTGTTTCCTTTTCAATTTTTGTTTAATGGGGAAATTGATTGATAGCCATCTGTCAGCGTCATATCAAAGTACTCACTGTTCAAAAATTCGACAGACACGTCATACAACATATTCACCCTAGGAACATCAATAACCAGTCTGTAAAGAACTGTCAAAAAATTAGACATATAAAATCAAATATTCTACACAGTCTAGTGATATATCACTTTCTCGTATATTATAAATATAATTATTCGAAAAGTCAAAAATTATTTAAACCTGATTTCCGGAATCGAACTATGACCCACCAACCACCACCAGGTCCCCCAAGATGCCCTCCATTCAAACACAATCATGGCACCGTCCCCCCACTCCGCCAATCCAATCACAACGACTGCGATCCATGGTGACGTGTTATCAAATGAGGTTCCCATGTTTCTTTCGTTCACGGGGAATTTAACGCGCAACACAGCGAGGAAATCTCGGTGTCTGAGCTGGTCACGACAAGAAGGAAAGGCGAGGGGGATGGGGGTACGGGGGTCGAGCCCGATGGTGCCCCATAGACCGGACAGCAGAAAAAAGCAGTCGGAAGAGGGAATGAAGACAGTGAATTGGCAAAGTCGACGGGGTGAAAATAAACGGAGGATGAAGATGAAAGGAGGAGGACAGGTAGACAGGTAGGGGAGGGGGACGCGGCAGAAGGAGGATCGTAGACGGAGCTGTTTTCTCTAATTCTCCATGATTGATGGCGATTGGCGAATTTTTTCCCCAGCCCGGCTAGGAAGAGCTAGTGGCAGGTGATTACTGTTGGTGGGCAGGTTGCAAAGCAGCCCGTGGACCAGTCGGGTTTACTCTCCCGTCGTTGGTCGTTGGTTGTTGCTCGTTGGTACGCGCTGTACGGACGTAACGACTGGCGATCGTTAGCGGACGAAGAAAGAAAGAAAGAGGCGGAGGCGAACCGGCAGAAGAAACGGCGAGAAAGAAGATATTCGA
This sequence comes from Lasioglossum zephyrum, assembly GCA_028455615.1. Classification (NCBI taxonomy): domain Eukaryota; kingdom Metazoa; phylum Arthropoda; class Insecta; order Hymenoptera; family Halictidae; genus Lasioglossum; species Lasioglossum zephyrum. The sequence goes on from CM052333.1 coordinate 7,838,618, forward strand.
TAATAGCGGATGGTTGCGTAAAACGTTCAAGATGATCGCAGGGGATGAGAACCGCTTGATTGAGTCGTCCACGTTGCTCTATTTTCAAACGCATCGAGACTGGCTTTCGTTTTTAACCTTAACTCTGCGCGTAGGGGTGTAGGGCACACCTCGGACTAAGAAAAACGTAGCCACATGAAAAGGTGCCGAATGATTAACCCTTCACTGCATCATTGTTTTAATTGAGATGAAAAAATTGAAGCAAGGTCAGTTTTTGTGTTTTATTTGCGGGAAAAATATTCAAAAACATTAAAACAACATTTTCAAAAAAATAAACATAAATAAACATAATAAGAAAACACATTCTTTGTTTACCAGATTTGTTAACTGCATCAGATATGATGCACTATGCAGAACTTCTATTCCTGCATATTATTATTGATGCGAAATAAAAATTGCATGCAGAGCAAAATAGCTAATATGGTCAAACTATTTTAAAGAGAATACTATTTCGAATTTTATCGACGTGCACCGTGCAAATGCACTTATATGCGCACTGATGCAGAAACGAGCGATTCGCTGACTGGGGAAAAAATGTTGAAAGGGATGATTAGGAGGCGGAACGAGGAAATGCGCATCGACTGGTAATTGTCCTTTAATTTCACGCACGGAACCCCATCTTTCATTAAGACGTGCGTGATCTATGGATTAGTATTCTCGGCGTAATCTGCGTGGCTAATTTCGGTGAGAGGAATTGAATGTTCGATTGGCTACTGATGTACCACGGTAATGATCGGAATCGGATTCTTGGAAGGTTTCGGCTCCCCGAGGTTCGAAAGCGATTCTGGTCGTAGTCCGAAGCACTTAAAATAGTCGACGACGGGTTTGATTAGGTATTGGCATTGGTATATCGATTTCAGATATTCCCTCTGTGCTGCCAATCAATTTCTGTTAACTGTTTTACTATTCCTTCTATGAGACCTTTGGCTTTCGATAAATTGAGCTTTATCGATTCCTTGCATCGCTTCCAGACATTTTTCTTGAACCGAAATATACTACTGACATTTAGTAGCCATCTAATCTATTTTTTAGTACATTCATTTTTATATAGAGAGTTGTACTAGTGGTGTGAAAATGATAAAAATGGGAGTGGATGAGAACCATGTACATGGACACTTCGAATGTTGTGTAATTACAGTAATTCGAACGGTTATTACAGTGCCATAAAATCATAGAGGGAAAAATAGCGCAGCAACCGCTACCCAAAATTTTTCTTGCGTCCCGCGAGACTACTCGGTCATAATTCAAGCAATATATCTATCCAACGATCCAGTTGAGGTACGAAACTGCTAGTCTCTGCTGCAAACTCTGGCCCGTCTGCTTTATTTCGCCGTTCTTGCACGAGAAATCGCTCTTAATTGCGCTGATATACGATTCGCCGTGGTCTTCGGACGGTATTTCACCGGCGCTGTTAACGTTACGCAGTGTTGTAACACCGGACCGTAAATTACCCTTAATCCGTCTCGGGAGAGCCTCGTTTCCGTCAAATAAAGTTCAGATTTCACATCATTGTTCGAACTTCTTTTTGCGTCACGGTAGGCGGCGTCTTAAAACGCCGATTCAAATCGACAGTTCTTTACTGCAATCCTTTTTCAGGTCGTAAAATTCTTCGACTCTTTTGCTTTTATCGCTCGGTGAATCAAGCATACGCAATGAAACTATTTACCTTATTGTAGTCTGTAAAATTTATTTTACCATTGTATCACAATTTTATTCAATTTTTTTCTGCATTCAAAATACCGCCGAATGTACAAATCTTATGGACTGAAACTTTTGAAAATACTGACATAAAGTATATACAAAGAAATTATTTATAATTTGCATTCTATCAAGAATACTTGATAGAAGCTTGAAAGCTTTATTCTCACCTTATAGAAATTCCTGTCGACTAAAGAAAATCGATCTCGCTAAAGGTGCGAGAAGCTTAGGTGGTCAGTGGTTCGCGTGCCATTGCATCATGGGACTAACCACCATCGACCACCACTAAATTGGTGTTCACCCGTTAATTGAGACTATCCATTAAAATGGTAATCCGTGCAGCGTTGACGCTCTGCTTAATTAATGTCAACGGTTCGTGTTCAGCCACCACTAAGAGGTGTCTTATGCTTGTTCGGCGCATTAAATGTGTATAAAATGTCTACAGGTGTCATCGACTACAATAACAATCACTTAAAATCAATTTAAAAAAATCTAAATTCTTAACCGATGTGAAATTAAACGTTCATTAATTAATTATATTAACACGAGGACAAGATATGGCGGTCAGTCGAAGAAAGTATTAAATATAATACTATAATAAATATAATACAAATATAATACGTGCTAATAAGCACGACTTATTTATTGACACAAGCAAATTAAAAAATTTTAAAAATCTAAACTCTTAACCGATCTTCGATGTGAAATTAAATGTTTATAACTAATTATATTTACACGAGGACAAGATATGGCGGTCAGTCGAAGAAAATATTATATTAGCATGACTTATTTATTGACACAAGCAAACAATGCCTAAGAAGATACGCAAACACTAAACTCTAGGTAGCGGAAGGGTGTTGGCAATCCGCGGACAGATTTATAGCTAGCTTCCTAGTGGCGACTAATTATTTCTAACAGTTATTATTGTAACGCTGCCCGTTATTATTCGGACCGCTTCCGAGCATGCCGGAAAATTTGCTGCAACGTCGATAATTAATGCCGTGTCGGAGTCCGCTTATGACACAGGCCATTTTCCATCTTAATTGACGTGATATACGAGCCACGTGCTTTCTGCATAGACGTATGTATATCGATAGGCGCACGTACAGTTGCATTATTAATATCGTTAAAGCAGTGAGCTACAATAAAACCAGTATCCTGAAATACCAGTTTAAATACGAAGATTTTGTATTTCATCTACTCATTTCTAGTTTGAACGTTCTGACAAGGCTCCAGAAGACCTACGTCTTTATAATATTGTTTTTATCAAGAAACCGATAGAATGTACCGACAATGTTCAGCCGTTAACACCTGGCACACCTTGTATAGTTATCTCCCTTTTCCTCCGCCCCCATAACAGAGACGGCGTTATTGATTTATTCGAGGGAAAAATCGTGCCGCGGTTAATTAGAATTTTCCCTCTCGCGTAGCCGTCACCGCGCGCAAAAGGGAAAGATACTATCGACACTGTGACCGCAATCGGCGCCGATAACTTCATTGTCGATGATCAGACGCGATTACACGTCACCTGGAAAGAACGGCCAAGGGGTGACGAATATTCTGCCCCGGCGATCTTTGCGCAATCGATCCCGGATCGAGAGATCTCGTTGCGAAATCGTTCCTTAGCTCTCCCCGGGCATCGCTTTAGGGACATACTTCTTCAGATAATACTGCTGTTCGTCTGGGACCTTGGAATTTTGTTTGAACTATAGGCAACAACGTCTTTGTAAATGCCTATGTATCTTACATTTCTTAAAGGTGTTCGTAATTCTTTATACATATTTGATATTTCTTTACAGCTCTTTTTAAGTCTTGTTCATCTTCTGTATTTCTAAAAAAATCTTTGTTAGTCTTTGCGTACATATTTTATTTTTTTAAATGACTTTATTTTAATGTCTATACATATTTTTTGTATTTCATCTTTGTAGGACTTTATACACCTATTAACGCTTGCGCTAATAAGATCGTACGAAATAGTATTACACGGATCGAAATAAAAGGTGAGGGGGGACATTCGAGCCATTTAGCGGTCGGCCGAGGAACGCGAAGCAACAGATTCCCCGATACCTCTGCAATTATGCGGTAATTAAAGCCACCCAATCGGAGAAGCGAGCTGCGCGAGTTCGCGGGGCGTGAACCGGTAATTGCGGTACCGCTTGCCAGGAGTTTGCAAAAATCGCGTAGACAATGGGCACCAGTTCGCCAAGGAGATCTTAACTCGCGCGCACAATCGCGCAAACGGAGCCGCGAATGAATAGGATTATCGTTGGTACACCGCGTAATGCGACAGTAAGTACACGGGATTACCACGAAAAAATTCCGTTAATGCCCGCTGACATTAGAAACGGATAATTTCCGGATAAAGCTGTACCGCGCGGGCCTGGAGACTTCGATGCCCGCACGCCGTCTTATCGCATTAACGTTTACTGGAGTACGTGCAACCTATTATATGCTGCTCGAGATAACATTATACTCGGCAACGGACGATTATTTCAGTATCCGATGCGCGGAGATAGGGGAAAAATTTGTTAACATGGTGACCGGCCTCGTTGGTCATCTCACCTCGTTGGGTGACTCAATTTTGTCTATTCGGTTCACAAATTCGAATTTACAATCGAGATTTTATCGAATAAAAAACTGCGATTTTGTGGATTTATTTTCTGGAGCATCTGACAGGAATTTCTGAATATTTGAAGTCTTAAATTCGATGACCGAAAGTGTCATTTTATAATGGAGCAACTTAGGTAAGAACAAATGTAAAAAATTTACTTGATTTCAAGGGGAACATTCCCATAGAAATTTTGAATCTTTCATACGCTTAAATTGGAGTGATTAGTGTAGAATCATTTTCAAAAGGTCCAAGAATTCGAAAAATCGAAGAAAAGTGTCTGCAAGCGATTCCACAGTTCCAGGAAACATCAGCACCACGTAATTGACCCTGCAGACCCGGCGCTCACTCGAGTCGTCCAAGAATGATTAACTCGAAGCCTCCCATTCCCGTTTTTATTTCAGCGTCACGCTTTAATTAAAATCATTTTAAGTAAGAAGGTAATCATTTAACCTTCGTCGGTCGGTGAAGCAACGTGTCGAGACGCGCCGATCGCTCGGCGAAATGGTTGAAGGCAATCTTCTAGACTGAGTGCTGCTAAAGTTCATAAATAAATAAATGAAGCATAAAATATGTACTTCGTTCGCAAAAATTGAACATGCGATTTCGAATAAAATACGCTGACCACCATTCGCTATGTTGCTCTGTCCGCGAGTTCATTTGTTAGGGGAGAGCAGCCTCGAGGTAATTGCAGGTGCGGACCACCGATTGGCAATCCTCGATACTCTGCCACCAGCAGGTTTTTCCTTTCGCCGAGGCCGCGGTCGCTCGTCGCGTAAATGTCCGCGGAAATTATTTATAGTCCGTTGCTCGTCCGTGTGTTTATCAGGACGAGCAATGTATATATAGTCTGCAAGCCGCAACATTTTCGCTGGCTAATCGCGACGGTTCGACCGGTGGCGAAACCATCTGTGGGAGTCGCGAATAAAACTTGAAATGAGGTACCCCAGCAAACCGGGGGGGACTCTTAACTGCGTCGCTTCTTGCACGTAACACAGTGGCGCGGCGTTAATTAGTACCCTTAGGAAAATGGCCACGCCGAGAGCTTGTATATGCGCGCACGAGCTGTTCCGTGTTCATTATACATTTAATACCTGCCTCCTCGGGACGCTTTCTTTCCGGGACAAATTGTTCTGCGCCGCAAATGAATTTATAGTGGTCTGAGGGGACTCGTGTACGTTGTAAACGAATTTTTCTGATGGCACAATGGACGCTACTTACGGGAACTTGTTTATTTCAAGCTCATCAAAATTTATGATTTACAAGACTCTGCTGATCCTCGATAAGAAGTTTCCAAATACCTAGACACTGACGCGAGGGATGAAACGAATCGATTTTTCGGAAGTTGTTAACTGGAGCATCTTATTAAGGTCGAAGCGGAAGGTTGAGGAGGCAGATGTCGAAGAGACAGTCCAGGTGAGTTCGGAAGAGACTCGGCAAGATCAATAAGAGAGAGAAAGAGGTGGGAAGAAGGAGAGAGAGAGAGAACTGTGGACGAGGGTTGAACTCGGGGAACCAGACAAGGCTCTGGCACGTAGCCACGGCAGCCGTCCCATCGTTAGACCAACCACCTCATCGTCTCCTCGTGCTTTCTCACCCGAGGATGCGGCGAGGATGCTCGACGGTCCCCGGGTTACCAATTCCGGTTCCCACGTTTACATTTCGTGCATGCGCAATGGGTAGACCGTGTGGCCGGTGTATGTAGCGGTGGTAGCTCGTTAACCGGATAACGGTAGGTCGGCTAGCAGCACGTTGCAAGCCGCACAACCACCGAGAGGTAGCAAACCGGGCTCTCTCTTCTATCCTCTATGCTCGTAGAGCACACAGCGCGGCGCGGCGAGGCCCGAGAGCTCAGGAAAGGGCAGGTGGGGGACGTCCGAGAGCGTGGCTTTACAGGGTACTACAAGGTACCGGGAACGTCAGCCGCATATAGCAATCCCCGTGGAAGCCCTTAGGCTCATAGCAGTGCCTACGTTAACGTGTCTATTTGAGATATCAGCGATCGGTCCGTACACGGCTGCTGCACGACGCGAAACGACGAACTCGCCCTCCAGTCGTCCGCGTCACTTCTCGCCAGATGCAACTGCACTCTGCACGCTGACGGAACGGTCAGTCTTCTGTCACTCCAACCATTCTCTTCTTGCTACCATTCCGCAGCGACGCTCGCCCCTAAATCATTTTTCCCATGGAAACTCGAAATAATTTCGTCTTTGTTCAAATTATACGAATTTCATTTAGTCAAGGTTTACGACAGGGAAGAGGGGACAGGAATATCAGATGAAATGCAAAACTGCATAGAGATTTCGCAGGTTCCGAATCGCCACGATGCGTTTTCTTTTCCAATACACGATTTCCCATGGTCTCTGATAAATTCGTTACCATATCTCTCCGTACACTTATACGCGACTATTTGCATGGATCCCGAAGTGCAGTTATCATGCATGCGCCGAGCGTAAACGTGGGAACAGCAGGTTCCAGCCGGTAATTTAAACATAAACTTCACGAACACAGGGGATTCGTATCCTTGAATGAATGGAACGGCAATTTTCAATAGAGCGCACAGCAATCGGGCTTGAAAAGCGATAAAGTGGGTCTGTAGAATCGAAAAGCGTCATTTGTATTTATTGTCCAGCGACTGATACAGATGCACATTCTCAATGTTCAATCATTCATGTTTGTCAAGCTTATACTAATCTTGACTATTTTTTTTGTTCCAGGTAAGTCTTTACGAAGCATCACTGATGAGGTCTAGGAGATTCGGTAAGTGATAAATAGACTGCGGATCTTTGTGCAAATTTTGCTGCATGATTTGTGAGATTCTAAACTTTCCAAGCACATCCGCAGTCTAGCGATAAGGAATTATTGTTTCGGAAGATGATAATATTCGTCGAAAGTTCAGCAAGCACCCCGTTACGTATCAGGAATAGCATCGTGAAATTGTCTGAGTGAGTCCGATGCCTCGTGTAAATTTTGCAGGGAATCGTTAGAGCAGTTTTCCAGGGTCGGAGCCCAGAAGTGACATTTGAGTCCTTGTTAAGGATTGGAGCGCGACCTCTTTGTCTATCGGCTCTGGATCTCGTTCTTTCCACCGGTTGCATCGGCTTCACCTGCAGGCGTCTCGCTACGCGCCAATCTGAGCATCTCTGCTCGCCCCCGCGGATTAGCGGGCCACGATCCCCCTGTTCTCTTCTCTGATATACAGGGTGATCCGAAAAATCCGACAGAAATTGCACGACAAAGCATTTTTTCCATCGGAGCAGCACGAAATTATAATTAGTCTGGATTCGTAAAGTAATTTGTGGATGTTGGATTATCACTCGAGTACTCCGTCTTTTAGCAGCTAATTTCACTTGAAAAGTAGCATAGCCTGGCCCTATCAAACCATCCTAATGTGTGCAGGCTGATTCGCAACCGCGGGGCAAAGCAGGAATCTCAGAAATCGTAAATTACCGGGAATTTTTCATCGCGCGACTATTAATAAAGCCAGGTCAAATTACCGTACGACTATATACGATGCATTCAACACCGCGAATATTCTTAACGAACTTCGCGGAATGAGCTTCGCGATGGTCCGGACAGTAACGAATAAGATGCGAAGTTGCAGATTCTCGGGCCACGACACTTTCGATTATCGCGAAGCGGCCAAGGTTTAGCAATGGCCGGGGTCTAAGGTCGCGAATCTCTTTGCCACATCATGCAAATTTACTGCCCGAGCCCTTCGAGCCGTCGAGGGATAAATGGCGACGGGGAATTAAGTAGTAAAGGACTATCACTGCGAAATCAGACGCACCAGTCGCGTCCTCTGGATTCCATTACGCGAGCCTTCTTCTCGCCGGTTTCATCGCGTAATGATTAGCTTTCTTACGAGGGGTCGTCAACAGAATTACACCCCGCTATTATTAATGTCTCGTCTTGCCTTTATTTATTTTCACTCGTTTGCGAGTGGCTGAAATGTGTATTAAATTTATTCCTGATATCCCGCAGCCTTTAGCTTGTATTTCCTTCTGTTACACACGCGGTTGCAAATTATTCAAATAATGAACCTGCAAAAATTCTCTTGAGTTATGCACAAACCGCACAAGGTATATATAAGCTGTATGAGCTAAAGATCTCCACTGTTAATTAATTTTATGAATTTTTATACAAGATTTTGAAGGTAGACTTTCAGGATACCAGTCTGAAAGGAACAGGCCTTTCCCGGAAATTTTAAAAACGCACAAATTCCTTCTGCAACTTCTTCAACGATATGATTGATCGATCGTTTCTGTCGCGAAACTCTGTCGCATTCCCCGTCCATGTTCCTCCAGTCTCAGAAAACCCCGGGTTCTATCGTTCTACACGATCGAAATATTCCCACCGCGGCTCGATCGGAACGTCTCTACTTCGATCTCGGAATCCGGCACCCATCAAACGGCGACCTCGAAGAACCAGAGATATTAATCGCGGCAGCACGTTGTCTATCATAAGTAGCGAAATTGTAATTGTATCGAGCGGACGGTAGACAGACAGGGCCGCATCATTGCGATCATCGCACCTTGCATATTCTATCATCCTTCTTCATCGTTAAATCACTGTCCTTAGAACCTTCTGTGGGTTCGAAATCCACATGTTTCATAGATTATAAAAATTTTAGTGGCAGGCTCTGTTTAAGATAAAGATGTTTGAATATAATTATTGTATTGTTTCAAGCCTCGCTGCCTTAACATCCAGAATCTCAATTCGCTCACCACCAGAAAATATGTATCGGTTCGTCAATTTTGATATTTTCTCCGTTCGTTAAATAAATTGTCGAGGACCTTGTGTACCACATGTTTCATAGATTTAAAAAATTTTAGTGGCAGTCTCTGATTAAGATAAAGATGTTGGAATGTAACAAGTATATTGTTTCAACCCTTGCTATCTTTAACATCCAGAATCTAAACTCGCTCACCACCAGAAAATATGTATCGGTTCGTCAATTTTGATATTTTCTCCGTTCGTTAAATAAATTGTCGAGGACCAAGGTTATGCAGCAAGAGCCTGCAGGTCGCATAAGACGGCCCTGCGAACAGGTTGTTGTCGTCGATGCCGGACAAGGGGACAATCTTTCATCGATAGGAGAGATAGGCCGCGAGACGTGCGCGACGACAGTCAACGAGACGCACGCTCTGTCAATCGGTCCAGGGATTCTTCAGGTTTCTTTCGTGTCGGTGAAAAATCTCGCTGGGACGACTCTTTGTCGATCGTGAATTATTATGACGTTAACGGGAAGCACGGCCGTGCACGCGGCTGCTTTCTTGCCTGGTTTCCCGATTACACGCGCGTTTCCCTGTTACGCTTGATAATCATCGACACGATTGTTCGAATGTGACCGTCGTTCCAATTGCTGGCTGATCCGAACGAAACCGACGCGACGTCTCTCAGGGAACATCCGGGCTCGATACCATCGGCATCCGATCGTTCATTTCTCAAAAGCAATTTCATCGGCTGATATCCCCTCGGATAAAACGTGTTTTATGCGGGGAAAAACTGAATGCGAATTGTTTCTCAATTTTTCTAGTCTTAGCGTGCGCTGAAGTCAGTAAAATCAGATGGTATTTGATGTTTCTTGTAGGGTGGAATACTAAACGAGTAGTATATACTCGAGAATTCGAAAACATAATCACAATGATTGGTATGTGTGTTTCCGTTCATTGTTTCTTCTTCGATGCGTCTTTTTCTACGTAAATTCAACGAAATCTCCATTACGAGCGAGATGATCTAACGATAACCGGCTTTGATCATCTCCTTCGTGGTTTCGATGAAGTACAACTTCTCGAGGAATTCGTTGTACATCAGCTAGTTAAGGAGAGTACCTCTAACAAATCGTTTGAATCAATTGTGAAAAAGGCTATTCTATTTTAAACTATGTACAGAAACATTTTCGACTGTACATCGAATCCATACATCGACCCTGATACTATACTTCCCAATTTTCAGCACCCTGTATCTTCATGGCCATCTAAACCTGGTCTCCCTTGACCTTTTAATTATCGCTGGTAATTAATTTCCATTGATTATCTTCTTCGTGGTTTCGGTGAAATACAACTTCTCGAGGAATTCGTTGTACATCAGCTAGTTAAGGAGAGTACCTCTAACAAATCGTTCGAATCAATTGTGAAAGATACTATTCTATTTTAAAATATGTACAGAAACATTTTCGACTGTACATCGAATCCGTACATCGACCCTGATATGTACTATACTTCCCGATTTTCAGCACCCTGTATCCTCATGGCCGTCCAAACCCGGTCTCCCTTGACCTTTTAATTATCGCTGGTCTAAAGGCGAACACTTTCGTTTCGCCTGGGAACAAGCGAGGCCCTCGAAATTTATCGAGTCCTGAATAACGATCGTCGATCTATCCGTGGCCCGTTCGATGCATCGATAGCGTCCCGGTCGAGGATCGTTAGCCTTAACTCGGTGTAGCCGATTGGCGGAAGATCTACGGGCAACAAATGAATAACAAGCCTAAGACGGGGAGGAAGAAGAAGTGGAAGAATCCCCGTGTAAGACTTATCGATAGCGAGAGAAGACCGATCGAGCGGCCGAGCGGATCGCGTTCGGTAGATATCGGGAGGTGGTATCGGCAGCCGAGACCATATGCACCCGAGAAATAACGGTCAGGATCAACCTACCAGTCTCTCTCTCTCTTTCTTTCTCTCTCTCTCGCGCTGCTATCCTCCTAAGTCGAAGGTTCGAGGGCTCGAGTTCGATTCCGCGATACTGACAAACATATTGCCTTATAGCGGCCGGAACAAATGGCAATATATTGCGGCCGCGGTTTCGCGCGAAGGAGGGATCCCTTCGGTAGGTTCGTTCCCATACCAGATAGAGGTGGAAAGATGCTGAGGAAGAAGGAGGAAGAAAAAGACGAAGAAGCGACACACAGGCGAACCGTTCGGTTCAGTTCAGTTCGTTCATTCCGCTGGCCTCTAGTCTCCCACGCGGTGGCTCGTATATGCTCGTTCCGGTATGGTGTGTTCTGTAGATCAGCGTGTTTCAGGGTCGGTTTGTTTGAACCTACCACTTCGCAATGATTATCGGCCGGACCTTGCGCCACGATGCTGGCTCCGCTGCATATTCGATACCTGCCGCTTCCGATCAAGATCTACCGCTTATTATTAGATCGATGGGCGGGTTGCAAGCTTTAAAAGGATCAGCGTTATCCTTTTGATAGACGCTCGCTTTGATTAACCGCTCTCTGTACAAGGTCTCGCGGAAGCGAATTTCGACGGATCATACTGTTTCATCTTCCCTCTGTGTTCTCCATAAATGAAATTCTAATGGGGTTACACATTCTCATCTAAAAGTATTACTTCTTCATTTTATTATCATTTATTTTGAATCACTTAAACTGTGAGAACTTTACCGAACTTGGACAATAGAGGGATCCTTAGAAAACTTTAGCAAACCTAAGATAATAGGAGGTCTTTAGAGAAGTTTAGGGAACTCGAGCAGCGTGAAGGGAGGGCTAACAAAGTGAAGTTTTGCGGGGCACTGTACCTGTTCCCGTCGGCGACCTACCCCAATTCGCTTGGGGAAGGAAACAGAGTAAAAGAGGAATGGAGGTAGCTCGTTGGAAGGATATCGGTGCAGCATAGACGGCCGACAGGATTTATGGAGGGCAGATGGTGCGGCTACTGAAGTAGCCGATCGTAGGGAAGCCTCGAGCCGATCGGCGAGGACGGTGCGCGAGCAAAAGGGTTGTGGAAGGGAGGATGAGAGGTCTGTTAGAAAGAGAATAAGCGGGAAAGAGAAAGAGAGATGACCGGTGTGCACGAAGATGTTATCTCTCCGCTGGGGCGGAACATCGAGGGTGGTGGCTCAGCGCGGTAGTTTATACTTACTCGCACTTACTTTACTAGCTGCTAGCCGTACGAGATACGACGATACCATCTGACGTACGAGCCCCGGCCGCGTTATAAAGACGTGACGATGCGCGATAACGAGGCATAAGAAACGACGGATTATTAATTTCGCGTTGCTGCCGCGCTAGTGACGATAACCAACCGTCCTCCCTGCAACCGAATGTAACGGCTCACTGCATCTCTCGTCGTCGTTGACTGACGTTTCCGATGGGATCCGAACTGTCTTGCCTTGGTAAGAACCGTCGCACTATGGTGTACTTGGCCATCTAGCTGGCCAAAAGTCGATTTTGTCAAACTTATCCCAGGTAAAAATGAGTTATTTTTAAAATGAATTATTTTTTTAAGAAAAAATACTATAAATAAGTTAGTAGGTACATTTTAAACACGTTAAGCAGAAAAAATAATTTTGGCCAGCTAGATCGGCCAAGTACCCCATAGTGCGTCGTCCTTTTCCATTGTTTTCCGTTCTTTTTTGTCCCAATTTTTACAGTATGTCGCGTGATGTCTCTCCTCTGTTAACTACAAAGGGTTGAAACTTCTGAACAATGTGTTTCATGCGGGATGATTGAATTATACTCTCTATAATTTATTTTAATTCTTTCATTGTTATGTGACCCATATTGGGTGATCGAAAAAATTTATTCCTGCAGGGATAAATCATTGCATTGATCTCTTAGGGAACACTATTTTTATAGAACAATGTCATCCTTGATATGAATTCTTGATCCGCGTGAGCTGCATAAAATATAACCAATTAGCGACTGAAATTATTCGTGTCCGTCTCGGAAGACTCATCCCTCGAAAAAGTGAATTTTTCACTTCCGATGAAGGATTCAGGGACTCCCTCATGCATTTGTATGAACGCATGAGTATTTATAACTTCGCGTATTATATACAATCCTGACCTAAAAAGGTTTAATTAAATCAGTTCTTACTCGCGGCTGCTTTTATTTGATACGAATTGATCGGTTGATAGGTTAGCTTTTTCCGCTTTCTTCCAACTATACATCTAATGTATAATCGTAGTCGATAAATTCTATTTCGATGGAAATATCGATGTCGAAGTCGCGGTGGTACCGTTTTTCGAAGTAGAAATTAAGATATAGAATAACTTGCCGCGTCCGTTCTTTCTGAAAATGAAATTGCTATGTGATTTTATAAGCCAAGCGATTTCCGCGTCTAACTTGGAAAAGATGAGGCACATGTCTGCATTTATCATCATGGCTGCATCTACTGTGCAAGATCTTCGCACGTGCGTTGAATACGTACTCGATGCAGCAGCGTAAAACACTTTCGAAACTTGCATTTTCCTCGAACAGACATTCTTTCGCGCAGCCTCGCTATTTAATATTACGCGACGTTCATTGCACTCTAATCTGCGATCCGACAGGGAAATAAAAATTCAAACATAATGAAATATCATTTTCTTTTTATCTGAAGTACGAATTCTTAAAAACACTTTAATCGCCATAGACGATCACGGTAAGCGAAGAAGCTTGTAACATTATTATCAAACGTTAGGAATCTCCGAGAATCTTCTCGGCACTTATAAACCATGCATAATCATTCGTGAAATTGAATCTTGGGAACTGAAGCGACGGATCATTGAGCAACGCGAATTCACCCAGGATCCTATCCGAAAATCTGGAGTGCATTGTTTTTTTTATTTATTAATGAGGTGTTGAAAATTCGCTGAACATGTTGCACCAGTTTCTCGTGCTGCAATTCGAGGTGTTATCTTCATCTAAATTCGCGCATTCTCATAAAATAATTTATGACGACAAGAAAGGAAGCAGGAATTTAAAAGATCGTATCCTGTTAAAAGTAGAGTAAAACCTGTTGAAATTCGTATCCGTGGGTACAATTTTCAATTATAGTTTTTAAAATATTAACAAGTGACAAAGTGGTGGAAACAATATATTTCTTCAAATTATTATAAGAGCAAATTTAAATTATTTGGAGAACGATTCCGTGTATCCTAGAGTGTCTTTAGTTCAAAGAACATTGGCCTAAGCGTGCAATTTAAAATAATTTCCTCATTTTCCCATTTCTGGCGACTCGTTCGCATATTCTAGTTTCCGCTTTCATGGCTGCTCCGTTCAAAGCTAGACGCATTATTTTCGGGCAATCTGCAAATCTGCGAAGTTTCGCCAGAGCCAATTCCTTGTACGCGGAGTACCGGCCCCGCGACTATGGCAGCGATTGCGGCAGGAACATTTACCGATCGCTGGATCCAGAAACACGTGCGTCACTTCAATCTTCGTTGCTGGGTGCGGAGGCAGAAAAATGCAGTCGCATTAGCCGGTGGCTCGCAAAGATGCTATCTCTCAATTGTCAATAAGCTCTCGGTGGCTGGAAGCCGGCGACGAATCCAAATGCGTCCGCGAGCATACGCGCCAGGTAGCGTGCAGGCCAGGTGCGCGGCCATCAGAAACTCCCCCCTGCGTAATAACACATTTAATGCTAATTATGCCAGTCACAGGCGGAAGTCGGACGGCGACCACGATTTCGACATTCGATAATTTCGACATTCGACGATTTCCCTCGGTACCGGTTCGCCGTTCCCCACTCCAATATTTACAAAATACGGCAAGTGCGTCATTTGAAAACATGAGGAAGCGTGTAAATATTAAACTGCAGTCTGCGTACATATATTCTAATATTAACGCTGTGCTGTATACAAGTTTTCTTGTATGAAAGTCTTGAAAGTATTTTATTACCACGCTTATATTAGCTTGCCGAGTTGTCGTTGTCATTGCATGCGTCAAATCTTGAAATCGAATTTTAAACCACTTCCCGATAAGCTAGAGACTTGAAATTTTCAACATAGCTCACAACTGGATGACATGTAATAGTTAAAAAAAAATTTTTAAGACTGTGCGTTTAGGATTTAAACAATAGTTTTAAATATTCCCCTTCGCCCATCGCCGCGCTACGTTCGGTAGTACGTCATCGCGTGCAGCGACCCCCACTCCGCACGCTCCCTACTCCACTAGCCCACTTCGCACCGAAGGAGCTCAGTTTACTTACTGGGTTGATTTGGATTACGTCGTGCGAGGGCGACAAGGACCGACGGTTCTGCTCAGAAAATAAAAAAATATATAAAAAAAACTTTTTAAAAACCACCAAAGAAGAATATAATATTTTTAGATATTACTGACTATAAATAAAAGCGTGGAGCCCCCACCCTCATTTTTGTGTATTCTAATATAAGCGTGGTTTTTATTTTTATATATTTTTACATTATAGTATCAATACAGCATTGCATTTCATAGTAGTTTCTGTGAATAAAATTGATGATACACTGAACACAGGAGTGCAAAGGATTAAAATGTACTCATGTCCCATCATTCTTATAAATTCATATATGCATTGAGCAGGTAGGTGCGGTCATCAGAACCAGCTCGGTGCAATAACACATTTAATGCTAATTACGGTGATCGCAGGCGGAAGTAAATACGACGGTGAGGATTTCTACATTGCGGCAGTTCGATACCGATTAACCATATCCGAGAGCCGCGTTCGAGTTCGGTCTCCTCTCGACCGGTTTCGCCTTAACCGTTGACGAAATCGCGGCTCCGGTTGTATAACAGTGGAGGCCCGATCGTTTCTCGGCCGCGAAATAAACGAGCGGAACCCGCGGTCCCGGCGAGGAAATCGAAAGCGCGTGCGTAGGTATCGATCGAGCCGCGAGTTCGAGTCGCGGGTGCATCGGTAATAAGCACGCGAAAACTCGATCGACTCCGCTTTCGATTTCTGCCAGTCGATCCGTCGATTGTCCGATCCCGGGACACGGTCTCTCTCTCGCTCTCTCTTTCCCTCGTACGAGAGGCTCGTACCGAGCCGTCGGAAAAAGTAATGAATTATGCGGCGAGCGAACGGGTTCGATAGGTTGTGCAGCCTGCACGCGCTGCACTTCGAGATTAATCTGTCACGGGCGCCGTTCTCTTCCTATCGATCCGCGACCGGTTGATAGATCTACGTCGAGCCACGCCTGATTTATATGCTGATGTGACAACGGGACGGAATGTAGTGAAAATCTGCTGCGGGGAGCAGACTCGAACGGGAAGTGCGGCCGATTGTTGCGGAGAAAACGCAATTCTCTCTGCTGATCGGCCCAGTTCACCATGTACAAACATTAGAATCAACCTGGCCAAGAATAATAAAATTTTCGTTGCTCTTGAACTCCTCGAATAACAGTGAAGTTACATCATTATTCATCGAAGGAGACTCTTTTACATATTTATGATTTCTTTTCTGAGCGATACGATATCTAAGACCGACAAATGGTGATTTTATGCATTCGTGATTTATAGCTGCAGTGTAAAATCAGAGTACGTTAATGTGAACTAACTTTCATTTAAATTAATTCTCTGCACATTTTGTTCGGAGAAAGGTACTTGTATATAAACACAGTGGGTGATCAATTTATTAGACACAATACGGAAAATTCAATTTTTAACCACGTGATGAATGGACTGCGGATTTTATGCATTTATAACAAAGATGAACGGAAACTTTCTTTTATTTGTACACGACGTGCGAAGTATATTACCAATGGATAATTAAGTTGATTATTTAGACACGTCGATGATAAACAAACAGACTGAAGAGCATAACCATTACGATCATCATTCATTATACATGAACCATTAAAAAATAGTAAAACATACAACTAATAACATCATTAAAAAGATACGTGAACATCTAATGATTATTAACAACCACTTTTAAGTTTTAAATTGACTTGATCGACGCTTCTGATATTCGATATGAAATCTTTCATTACATTGGTATTTCTCAATCGACGATCGTTCATAAATCTCGTTGAATTTGTTTCGAAGAATGTGTTTATCTTAATTGAATGTAAGGTAAACGCGACACGGAGTTTCTACCAATAAAAATGACCATTTTTCACGTTCACGTAATGAAGAAAGGAATGGGTGAAGAAAGATTTGTATGGAATGCGATGCTGCATTTCTACCGATGGGAATTGGCGTAGGTCATCGTTCGCGGATACCCGAAGGCATCAGGCGTCACCTTCCACTATGGAAGAGACGCCATCCCGTGCATCCGAGGCGTGGGACGTCACGTGTGGGTGACATACGTGTGAACCAGGACACGGGTCTGTGTCACCGGGTATTCAGATTGTCCTGTTACCAATAACGAGGACTCGCCGTTGAAAGGCAGAACGACGTCATGCACGCGTGACAAATTACCGTCACCGACTCACTAATCCCGTTCCTACGACACTATTAGACCACGGTCTCAGACTCTCTGGATGTTGCACAATCGGCCAGGTATCGTGTTAAATCGGTCAACGCGTTGTAAAACCTAATTGCCTCGAGATACCTTCGGACAGGGACAAAAGAAACGATTGATGCATAAGTTTCCATCGAGATTTTCATCTTAGAGATAAACTGTATTCATAGATATTTCTCACACCAAATTGTATAGCCACATTATTGCTCTATCAAATGCATTTGGAATTAAAATTTTTTTTTACAGTTTGCCTTTGCTATAAATTAACTGCAGAACGAACACTTTTGTACGATCTCGTTCGTTCCCCATCAATTCCATTCGACTTATTAAATTATGACGTTAGACGATTGTAGATATGTACATCGAGAAGTAGAAGAAGATAAGCATTCATTATAGATGATTAATAGGCGTAGATCCTATCTCCGCGAGTAGATGGCATCAATAACAGACATTAACGACACGGTGCTTAAATGTACGCGTGTCAGATATGAATGTATATTAAAAACTCCAGTAGGAAATACTCGATGTTCTGAGTTGAACGTCATTTAGGATTAGCATGTGAAAAATTGAAAAATATTATTGTAGAAAATGATGTACTCTCTTGATAGTTTCGATGAATTGCAAAATAATATTATAAAACTTGAATTTGATAAGTCAGAAATTTTGACAAAAATGCATAAGAGAAAATGGCTATGTGTATTTCGAGAGCAAAGAGATTGTTGGCGACTTGTAGACGGGAGTGTACGCAGCGGCTAGGCGCATTTCGAGGGCAGTTCATTAAAATTTATTTATGAATGCCAGGTAAGGGCTCGGCACCTAGTGTGTCCCAGTGTCCCCTTGTCGGCGCACATTATCGTCGCCGCAACGAGTTTTGATCGACGCGAGGTGTGTCATTGTGCGTCCCGCCGCGCGCAATTTGCTCCAGTTCTTTTTTCTAATCGGCCGCAGTTGCACTCTCCGCGCGCGCGTTGCACTCTCGACTCCGGCCAGGTAAAGCGTTTTTCTAGTAAACAGGCGCGCCGTGCCGCACGGAGATGACAAAGCGGGAGCCGGTGAGGCCGACGGCTTCAAAGGATGCACCTTCGCGTGATCGTAATTGCCGTAATGAAACAATTTCGTATCGCGGAAGTGTTTTCAATAAGCCGCCCTGCCGCGCGACGTTCGCTTACGCCAATCAAAGTAGAGTAACGCGTTGTGAAATTCGACGGACGCTCTAATTGAACGCCTTGCTGCAAAACCTATCAAGTACACATTTTTCAAATTCTTAATGTGAAACTTGAACAAGTAGATCTCCATTTCAAAATAAAAAAATTGCCCAGTTTGAAAATTAATTGAACTCGAATTGAACGCCTTGCTGCAAAACCTGACAAGTACACATTTTTCAAATTCTGAATGTGAAACTTCAACAAGTAAACCTCCATTAAAAAATAAATTTGCCCAGTTTAAGAATAAATTGAACTCGAATTGAACGTCTTGCTGCAAAACCTGGTGAGTACACATTTTTCAAATTCTGAAAGTGAAACAACTTGAACAAGTTCACTAAAAAATAAATTTGCCCAGTTTAAGAATTAATTAAAAATACTTTGGAAATGTCTTTGCATTTGACCAACTCTAACATTCACGTAACATAAAATCGTATTTCTAAAATAGCTTCTAAAATCGTCTATAGCTTCTAAAATAGCATCTAAAATTTCTAAAAGCTCTAAAATCGCGGTCCACATAGAATCGAGTAAACCATTTGGAAACTTTTCCTAGTGCCATCGTCTTAAGGCTAAACGTTCCCTTTGAGTTTCAAAGAAATAGAAACGAGAATGACGTTCTGACCACAATGAAAATATAAATGCATCCCAAAGCTGTGAATTGCCATGGACCGGTTGCGACGACATAGTTTCGTAGACCTTCTAGTCGGAACATTCCACAGCATTATCCATCGCTTTCGCCTGGTTAACCCAGACGGTATTGGCATCGGAAATTTTGCGAGATATCTCGGTGGCGTAGGTGCAGATTATCTTCTTCTCCCTCTGATGAATCGTGGCGTTTAATACCAACACGTGTGTGAGCCGTAAACGAGCCTGACACATTCGCCTTGACCTCGACATAAGATATTATGCCTATCTATGGTCGTGCAGCGACTCGCCACGAAACGAAGCTTTGATTTATACGAAAGTCGTGGTGGCGTAAATGCTAGTTGCCTTGTGTGCACGGGATACCATTGGGAAAAAGTTTCCTGACTTTTCAAGCGTCTACTTACGGCCGGAGAAAATTACCTGTGTAGCTGATTATGCTTTCGTACACGTATTTCGATAAAGCGAAAGCACGGTCTACTTGTCTCTTTCGCGAACTTATTCTGAAACAATAATTATCAGATCTTTAAAGAATTTAGAGATACAGTATTTTATCCATTACTGTCCCGAAAGTCTGACCTGTAAATGTCCCAGATCTATCCCCACTACTGCGGGGTGTAATTCCTTAAAGAGCTGTGAAGCTCGAGAGACCTCGGTCGCCGAGAAACATTAGGCCAGCCCGCCTAATCAGAATTTCCAACTTCTATAGAGAAGATAGAATAATAGAAAATAGTTTCTATTATTTTCTTATGGGATTTTGATGACCATATTTGTGGCATTTTTCTAATAAAAATCATACCAACTATGATATAATTCCGATTATATTTGCTTGTGTAATAGACAATTAAAGTTTCGAGCGCAAGGAAGGACAGTCTACATACGCTATCCTTTTTCGCAACAGAAACTTTAATTGTCTATTACACAAGTAAACATCATCGGAATCATATCATATTAGGTATGATTTTTATTAGAAAAATACCACAAATAGGGTCATCGAAGTCCCATCAAAAAATAATGAAAAATAAAGAAGTTGGAAATTTGAATCAACTATGTTTACTTTTCTTGGCGACCAAGGCCTTTGGAGCTCGGCTGTTATTCTCCACGTATGGCAAAAATCACAGAACATTGTCCCTGGCGCATAAATGTCCCTCGGCAGACCTGTGCTACGGACTTATATGGTTAAAATACTGTACCATTTATTTCTTTACATGCGTATACAAAATATCGGGTAGTATAGCTGGTGCACATCTAAAAAATTGAATTTGTGCCAATCTTTGATAAAATACACTTGGTATCTTTGATAAAATACACTTATACGGATAAAATACTGTACTATCGAATCATTCTCGACTCGTTAAAATGATTAAGAAGACAAGTGAATGACTGTGCTTATAAAATTGACTCATTACGTGCCACAGCGGGCGCAAGAAGGGAAATGAAATTTTGTGAACGATGCGGATTCGGTTGCTTTGATGTCGCTCGGTTTCGTGCAAGATACACGAATGCCACGCGCGCGATGTTACCGTCACGATTAAGTCGAAACGTGGTGCGAACGAGATATTATCGTCCACCGGTGTGTAGTCCTCGGTGTCTCGTTAATTACTCCGCGAGCTGTTCCGTGTCCCAGAACGGACACGAGGAACATGGACCCTTTCCATACACGACCGAGCAACATTCGGGTCCCGTCTGGCCCGCAATGTGCCAGTCTCCAGATTTCATAAATTCACCAAGCTTCCGCGGAGATACGATGTTATTAGCGCACATGAATTATGTGCGACGAGGTAATGGCTAGGCCGTGGGAGTTGCAAAGTGTACGTGAAATTTGATTTCCTACAGGAACTGTTTCGATTAATTGTAATCAAAATTCCACTGTGTTGTATGCCTTTGCTCGATCGTGAACGTCTAGCTTGAACGTTTCGTTAATTTCACCTTCTTGAAATTATTACCTCGTTTGAAAAATACCGAGAAACATAAATTCAGTAAATTTTACTGATAACCACCAATCCCATATTTGGTACAATATGTATATATCCATATTAAAAAGTTGCGCGAGAGCGTCACTAAATTTCGTTTTAATGAAATGTACCATATATGGTACGGCATGTCGAAATGAGTTAATAAATGACGGAATAAAGTATATTTCATTTTGAAATTTCATTACACGTCGCAGGATTAAAATAGCCAGGTGAGTTGCATAAATAATCGTTGGGTAGCGTCAGAGGGTTGAGGATTAGGAGAAAGACAAACAGGGTCGAATTAAATCGCGATCGGTGGATGAGAGGAGGCGTAAAAAGCCCGTATCACGGCTCGTCCGCGACTGGCGTTCAAGGTCTGGCGTTGGTGCTGTTGGACGTGCAAAAAGCCTCGAAAAAAGCGGAAGTATCCTCTCGCTGTCGTAAATCCGGCTAGACGGGGGAACGCGCGAGTCGTACGTATTTAGAGACACATACGGGGCCGGCGATATACATTCGAGATTCCCTCGGCGCGATTCTACCGGCGCGGCAAGGCGTTCGCACGAGTGAGTCGTAAAACTTTCTCACCAGGCCCGCGGTGCGCGCAAAGTGAAGCGGCGTGCTCTCTCAAGGATCCTGGCGAGAGAGGAGGATCGATCGCCGCGTGCGTGACCGTGGAAAGAGAACGAGCGATCGAGAAAGAGAGAAGGGAGGACGAGATAGACCGAACGAAAGAGAGAGAGACGAGAACGGGCCAGGACGTCAGCAGGATACGGCAGGATTCGCGAAGGATCCGCGCCGGCAGAAGCATCGTCCAACGGCAAGCTCGAGATATTTAGCGGCGATCGGAAACAACAAGCTGCCGTCTAATCACCGATCGACTACCGCGGCGGTCCCTCGAACCCTCGCAGAAGCCCCGCCGTGAGCGTGTGAGCGTGTACCCGAGACCGCGACTGAATCACGCTAACTAGGGGCCAGACCGATCGGCCCTGAAGACCACACACCGGTCGCCGCTTCCTTGCCAGAGATTGAACTCGCGCGAACAAGCCTGCTGTGCCCCCTGACGCCAGCCACTTCTTCAGGATTGCCTGGAAAAGACGCCAAATGGACGATCAGATTGGATTGGGCTATTGCGTCTGAATCCATTGAAATTTCGACCAAGGAAACCTGAAAGAGCAAAACAGTCTTTAGGTTCTTCCATTGATGTCCAAGATCACTTTCAAGACAAAGTGTTCGTTGTCTTTACCAGATCTAGGCTAACTGGTAGCCAACCGGCGAATCTTCATAGATGAAACAATGCTTCATCCAAATTGCTGGAGCGAAGCCTTCGGACCAATACGCTCGGCCTACGTAGACAGGTGCAAGCTGCAGACTCATTACAGTCTTTATAGCTAGGTTTTTAGAGGATGCCAGACCTAGAACCAGATTGCCTTGTGTAGCGTTGGTTCTGAGGTCTAGAGCAAAAAGCTGTTGGTTGTACCCCGTCTAGACTGACCAGTAGCTATTCAGCATATCTTCATTAGAGAAGCATTCACATTAGAGACTCATCGCGGTCCCTAGAGCTAGAGTTTTAGGGGATGTGGAGCAGTCTAGACTGAAGGTATAGATTGCTCTATGGTGCTGCCCGGCTTTGATTCCGTTGGAATTGGGAGCAACGAAACCGCACCTACTTGAGGCGCCTTTTTTAAAATGCTGCCCTTTATTTATAGAGCGGTCGTGCCTTTTCTATCCTTGAAACATTCGCTATTAATTCTCAACCCTTTCTTTTGAATTTGACCTAGCCTAATTGATCTCTAGTTGAACCGAAAATGGCTCGATCATCTCGTCGCAATTAATATACACGTCTCTAGCAACGAAAGTAGTTCGTAACGATGGGCCTCGATGACTCGACGGTCTGTCCTGCACCGATACATGATTGATCCCGGTACCACCATCGCGTCCATAGTAGGATCGTATCGTAAATCGCTTACGAGCGCGTAGCGATCGGCCAGAAAATTTACGCGGTTGTAAATCGTCTGTGCGCCAGCAAACATCCGGAGCCTATTTTTCTTGATCACTTCTCCGAATACCCGTTCCATTATTCTGCGCATGATCGCATCGCGATCTATCCGACCTCTGGAAACACTATAAAATTCGAAGCACTTGGATAACAACCGAAAATAAAACATACATCACGTAAAATCCTCACTTTCTGCCTGCAATTGAATGAAAATAATTTTCTTCTTTGTCCAGACGAGATCGTATCGCACAGAACATAAATTGTTTTTGAAAATGTCTCTACTGAAAACGGCTTCATTACGACAATTTCAGCCGCTTTATTTATTACTTAACATTTGCGTGTTTCAAGCAACATTCGCCATACACTGTAGAAATAATTACTTGGATTATTAGAAGAAGAAACTCGTTTCGAAAGGTTCAAAGCATCGGAGCTTTAAATATCAAAGAAAAATCGAGATTCCTGGTAGGTAAGTATTCCTCTCGGCACACTCGTGGCCAGCATAATTAACAGCCGATCCTATGAATTATTAAATGGGCGCAATTGCGGATATTATTACACTGTGTAAATTACCGAGCGCGTAATTAGCAGGTGCTTAAATCACCCGGCCGCAAGCGGGAAACTTGAAATTCCCAGAATTTTGTCGACCAGTGAAAGTCTTCGGAGAAAAGAACGCCTGCGCTGTAGGGCCGCCGGTTATTCATAAGTCTGAGAACGCAGGCGAACGGGAAGATATTTATTGACTTGCGTGCCATCGGTCCTCGAGATTTTGTTGCTTGGCGAAAGTGTCGTCGAAATGCCGTCGCTGCCATGCGTCGTTTGCGCGATGTTGATGACGTTGTTATGCTCCGAGCCATTTGCCGCCGTGGTATTCGCTCCTATCGTTTACATCAATCTCTTCTTACATTTGGTGCTTCCTCTTTTAAAACACAAAATTGGGTAGAAAAATTTAACAATACAAATTACAACATTAACAAATATTTAATGGATTAGTTAATGGATTGGGCCTATGAACGATTCAATCAGCATACAATCGAAATGATTGCACGACCATTACCAGAGGCAATTTCTATAAAACGCAAAGTACACAAAATTGAGAACAAAAATTTAACAATACAAATTACAGGATTAACAATATAAAAATCAGGAAAAATCGATGAATAACTGTATATCAGATTTCACAAATGTATACAATGTTTGTGACTCAGGGTATTAAATCTAATTATATTTATAGATTAAATAGGTGAAAGGTAGTTAATGGATTGTGCCTGTGAACGACTCAATCAGCATACAATCGAAATGATTGCACGGCCATTGCCAGAGGCAATTTCTATAAAGCGCAAATTACATTGTCGCCAGAGCGACGCATCCTCGGCGAAGTTCCGCGCTCGGTGCAGCGTGTGTTGCATCGACGTGTGCAACAGGAATACAGACGGCGCGGTAACAAGCGCATATAAAGATATTATGCAAGGAATGGCTTAACCGTGGATCGAATTATCCGGGAATTGGCACGATCGAGCGTGGCCTAAGTAGAATTTATCGATCGATATGGTTCGCGACGTGCGATCGTGCCGGAAGGGACGCGATCATGCGCGACAACAATACCGCTTATCACTTACGCATCGCGCGCGCATCCCCGTCGGACAGCTGAACAGATAGAAAACGATCGGATCGCGTTCACCGACCCTCCGCGATTCAACGTGGACGTCTTCTCGGCTTGTTATCGGAAGATTGTCACGCCGGTAGATCCGTATCGACGTCGTAGTTCACCCGGTCGGGACGCTGCGCTGGTGTTCTCTCTCTCCCGTTGCACCTGCGAGTTTCGCGCAACGATCTCGGAGGGAAACTCGCGTTTAAATCGGCGCGGTAAATTCCCGATAGTTCCCCGGTTTCCTGTCGGGCCACCGGCTTAATAGGGAAATAAAGCAGCCTCGAAGGACGACGAGGACGAGCGAGGCAAAGCCAAGTGGAATATGACGTCGCTCGGTCAGACGCATTTCGGTGGACGACGCGGTGCATCGGAACGCGACTGCGTTCGTGCACGGGATATCGGATCGCGTCGATCTGCAGTGGATTCCCACTCGTTGTTGGGTGAAGTGATTCGCGGATGATTTGCAAATGAAAATTGTCTGAAGTAATTGCAAAAAAGAAATCTTCCTTTATTAACTTTGACAACACATTGCACTTGTTTCAACATCGTGTAATTAAATTCTACTTTAGCATTACAGGTGCCTCGAGTGAGGGTAATTTAAAACAGTATGAAGATCCGCAGCAGTCTAGCTATAAAAATATATACCGTTGCGTTTGCGAGAGTGTACAGAATTGTTCTACGTGAGAATGGTTCGTGTAGATTTTACAGTTGAAGCAGAGAAAATTCTGAACGCACCAGTCGTCGTACGTGCTTCCACTCTATTCTTCTCGACATTATTCCGAACATGTAGTTCAATCGAGGATCGCAGCAGGGTTGATTATCTTCTTTAAATTTCCACGTGAAAAATCTGTATCTCCCTGAACCAGGAGAATCGGTTCGGCTAAGTGAAATTCGCAGGATAAATAGAAAAACCGGTGTGCGTCGAATGGGACCGCGGGTCTAACGCTGCTTACGTATCGGTTGCGTAAGTCATTGTAATTGCTCATTGTACAGCAATTTACACGACTGTACAGGCGGGCCCCAATATCGTACCCTGTATCATAGCGCGGCAACAGCCACGGGGCCCCGGGAGAGCTTACCTTGGCGCGGTACATTCCCTTATCGGCAAATCGCCGGCTAATCATCATCAATCACTATCTGGTGTATCGACTGCGTGTGCTCACATG
The DNA here is from genome assembly GCA_028455615.1 of Lasioglossum zephyrum. Taxonomy (NCBI): domain Eukaryota; kingdom Metazoa; phylum Arthropoda; class Insecta; order Hymenoptera; family Halictidae; genus Lasioglossum; species Lasioglossum zephyrum. The sequence continues at coordinate 7,864,723 of CM052333.1, forward strand.
CGTCTCTCTTTCTCTGGTTGCGACTCCTGCGGCCGGCCAGTCCGTTGGCCAGTTGTTTGCGCGCTATACGATGGAGGGAGGCGCAGAGAGTAGTACTTTTACGTTCTCGAGGCCTCCGTCGTCGCCGAGGCATTATCGCTTTTACTTGCATTGGGGTTAGCCTTCCGCTATGGTCATTTCAGCGAAAGATCGATCGTACCAACTTTTTCTGCGGTGTCCATCCGTCGCGATCGGTTCATGGCCTCCCAGCGACCGCGATTCGCACACCGATCCACACCGGTGATCGTGTCCAGTCGGCTTCCTTTCTTTCTCTCTTTCTCGTTTTCTTTTCCGGACGGGGGCACTTCCACGGTGCTTTCCTTAATTAACCGATGCTAACAGTCATATAAATAAAAGGTGTGATTAAAAGAAACTCGACTCTGATCAAATTTAATCAATTTCAGAATTAATTATTATTAATTATATACAATTGTTTTAATCATTCACAAATAGTAACTTCGCTTGTCCCGTTCGTTGTACCCAAAAGTGGTGAGAAACCAGACTAAATTCAGGAAGGTTCTATTAACCGGTCAACCGTTTGACTAGTTAGCCGAAGAAAATTCGCAAAGGAAAGAGAAAAAGCTCGCGTTAATTAACGGTGGCCAACGATCCTATAAATATCATGGAAACGTGCCACCGGTACCGAACACCAGCCTCCACGGGCCCCGATCGGGCCGCTGCTATTATGCGCAACCGGGGGCCCTAATAATATATTACCCAACCGATACCGTCTAATGACACGCAATTATTGTACCGTGTCGCGCGCACCGAGATATCTATATGTATATAATGTGGCGTAATTACGCGGTATTTATTGTTCACTCGGTTTTGATCGTTCTATTTAGATCCGATACTGCTGAGAGAGATCGACGAGGCACTTGCGTGTGCATCGAGTGGGCTGGCCAATGGCTGCGACACGATATATCGCGAAAATGTCCGTTTATCATTGGATCGAATAGTTATCATTCGTTACGCGAATCTTGCAGCATACACAAACATTTTTTTAGGTTTACATGTTAAGGGATATGATTTTCAGTGGAATAAATCAGTTTGGTAAAATAGGTAGCTTTTCAAAAAATAACTTTATTGTAAAACAGCTAATAGATAACAGTGTGACGCGACGTGACGCACACCAGCCATTACATTCTAACAATATCCTTGAGTTTTCTTTTACAAAACAGTTTGACTTCAACATTACAAAATGACTTTGCTACAGCTTTATTGTTGAATATCTCTCTAACTGTAATCTCTTCAAGGTGATGCACATAGTTGTCCAATTCTTCCAGTACTTTACGAAACGATAATTTGACTTCAACATTACAAAATGACTTTGCTACAGTTTTATTGTTGAATATTTCTCTAACTGTAATCTCTTCAAGGTGATGCACATAATTGTCCAAATATTCCAGTACTTTACAAAACAATAATTTGACTTGAACATTACAAAATGACTTTGCTAGAGCTTTATTGTTGAATATTTCTCTAACTGTAATCTCTTCAAGGTGATGCACATAGTTGTGCAATCCTTCCAGTACTTTACGAAACAATAATTTGACTTCAACATTACAAAATGACTTTGCTACAGCTTTATTGTTGAATATTTCCCAATATGTCCCAATGATACCGGGCGATTGCACGAAAGTGTCGCGCGGCTATTGTCGTGCTCCTCAGCCAGCTGGAGGGTTCACTAAACTCCATATATACCTGTAGAAATACATCAGCAACGAGCGGCCGAGTAAGAAGCGAACAAAACAGTTTCTTGCGAGTCGCGATAGAGGAGAAAGGCGGTGAGTTGGCGGAGGACGGATGCAGCGGAGGGGTGCAGCGGTGTGCAGGCTCGAGATGTGCCGAGGGAGGAGAGGCAGGGGGCCAGGGGGAGGGCGAGGGCGAAGGAAGGTCGCAGGGAAAAACCGGTACACCGGTAGCGCGTATACACCTAATGACAGGGCACGCCGGTCATCGGGATATAGTATGTCTTCGGGATCGGTGACGAAGACGAACGGTGCAGCAGGTGAACGCGCGGCCCGGTCCGAAAGAAACGCGAAGAAACTCGTTGTCGCCGAAAGGAATATTCATACGGCCGGCTGCAGTCGTCGTCGTCGTTGTAGTCGTCGTCCTCTGCAGGAATAGGCAATGCACCCCGTGCGAGACCGGTAGCCACCGAAACCGGGAATCGATGTTCCCGGGAAGCGAACACGCAACACTGTCGCGTGATCTACAAGATTTATCCGTGTCCACCGTGCTCCCGCTGCGTACATATTCATTATGCTTTATTATTATCCCGCGTCCCCGCGAGTTATCCATATTCATCGCAACCTGGCCGCGAACGCTTATGTTAATTACCGTTTTCGTCTCGACGATTCTGGGACTATTTATGGTTCATATAAAATAGAGGACGTTGACACTTTACGAGCCTTAGGGAACGTTTTAAAACATGAATTAGACGTGTCTCGTACAGCTTCATTTTATATTTATGGAAACTAAAAGTGTCCATGTAAATGTCAATGCTCGAGCATCATATTGTGTCTGTGATAATCAATGTAGCAGCGTATAAGAACGTTCTTAAAGTTCACCTAACAAAATCCTAATGAAAAATGTATGGATGGGATTTTTGGAGTACCAAGGCAGTTTCCTTAAAACGTTGATGTTACTGGAGCACCGTGTGGAAGATAATCGATAAGCGGCGTCAAGGCTCTTGGATGTCCGTCGACAGGAGCACGAGGAGGATATCAAAGGGTCCGCTTCCGTCGAACTCTCTAATTGCTCGAACTCGTGAATTAGCATCAGCAATAAACTCAGCCAGTTGCGCTGCCCCGGTGGTAGGACGTAAAGGTGACTGTAAAGGTTCATTAGTCACCGTACACTGTGTAACCGAGGTACACCTCGGTTGGTACGGCTGCTGGCTACCATTCGTTCCGTGTCTCGCGAAGGATATACACGTTACTCCACTACCGATTCGTTTGCTCTGCGATCCTCCGGCGTTCCAGACAGAATGAAAGGCAAACTTTGAGGGAGAACGTTTCCAAGCATCGTCTGGCGTACTCCTCGGGAAATCCTCGAAGAGGCTAGGCCTGCTAGATGATCCGACCGAGACAGAATTTTTCTGCCTCCCTCCATCCAACTGCTATAAAAGATTAATGAAACGCTGAAAGCTGTCTTCTCCTCCTCTTACACTTTGTCAATTTATATAGGACCTTCGTTGCGACAGTCGTTGAATTTTCCTCGTTTCATCGAGGCAACCCGAGGTAACAAGATTTATCGATGCACGGGGTTGAAGATCGAAATAAGTTAAAGGTTTCTAATGAGGCAAAAGTCAAAGTCATCTCGTATCTTGTTAGGACGCGAGCCTCGTAATAGGCGACTCTCAATGTTTTAAAACGTTCGAAGACGCTCGAAGGTTATCCTCAAATTGCCATGAAATTACCTCGATTCTCGTTACTCATGTTGAAAATGTGTTATCTTTATTCGGTAAATGTTTGACAGTAAATTATGTGCGCACTTCCTACGTCAATGGCGAGGTGTGAGGTCACCCCAAGGTCATCATGGGAAAGCCATTAAATATGGACGTCGTTCCTTTTACCGTGTAACTGTTGGGTTACCGTAGGTATGTGCTTGATTGTAGTACTTTATGAACAAAAATCGTAACAAGAAGAAAAATTAATTAATTATTATACAATCCTTTTGTGAGCTTCGAGCCCAAGTTTTGAGGAAGATTTGTACTGTCGAACACCGATGTGCTTTCACGAGTCTCCCGGCTCGTCTGGAAGCCATTTCGCCAGTAGAAATTTCGAAGTGCTCCGACGGGACTGTAAAACGATTATGACTGCTCGTCCGGCACCGGCGTACTAAACAGCTCGTCAAAAAGAGAGGATGCAAATGATCGTTCCTCGAATCGGTGGAACGCGGGAGGAAGCTGAGCAACGTGGAAGGGAGAGCATCGTGTAGAACCACCTAATACAGGCCTCCTAATTGATAGAAAGTTGTTCGCGTTTCATTGGGGAATAAATAACTGCGCGCGCGCGGCCGCGCGAAACTTTGAAAGTTCGGTCGTTAGATGACAGGTGTGTTTCGAAGCGAGGATCGAGGCTCTCTCGACCTCGTTCGGGTCGATAGGTCGCCTGGAAAGCGTACGATCATGCCCTATAGTTACGCGCGTTGATTCCCGGGGCCATCTCTGTCGCTGATTCTCGCCGGCACAGTTCGTCCTCCTCGTTATAGTTACTGCCACGCGATCCGTCGGATTCATCACGGTGTGGACATTACCCTGTCCCTCGTAATTCCGAGCGGAGAGGCGGAGAGAAACTTCGTTCCCTAGTCTGTTATCACAGTCGACGGGATTCGTTAGGAGACCGACTCGTTAGACTCTTCCCCGTTTAGTTTAATACCCTTTGACCACCGTACGTGCCGTGTGTTCGCAATCCGTAAATTACTTTCCTTTTTTCGTAGAGAAACTCGCGTCAGGCTAGTCAGGCCAAAACTTTAACGACGTCAATCTTCTTATTGAACTTAATTGAAATAGCCAACGGTAGGCAATTGACAACTAGAAACTTGAAACTCAGCTGGAACATTTGTAAACCATTCAGAGATTATATTCAATCTCCTTTTCAATTTCATAGTTTTCCGAATACAGTTTTACGAGTGCTCGGTGATCTGCAGTCCAGAAATATTAAACTCGATGAACGATGATTGCTCGTTACGTTAATCGTACCGTGTCACGCATGCAACAAGCCGTTGCATCATAAAGAATAATGTAAGGTACATCAAACCCGTTTGTTCGCCGGCGTTACATAAGTATTTTAGAAATTAAACAATGATTTACACGTTGTATCGTAAAAATGTCACCAACGTTAATCATCGAGGACCTCAATCCTGACTTCCATCGCGGCCCGAAGACAAAGGATTCGCAACTGAATGGATGAAAGGAAGACATACCGATATTAACCTATTCAAACATGAAATATGAATACTTCACGCTAATAAGGGGACGCGACCGCCATTAGTCGTGGAACTGTTGCGCCGGGGTAGAACGGACTTAATCGCGACCGAACTGAAAAGCTCGTTCACTTGTAAATCTTCAGCTCGTCCTCCCCGAATGAAAGCGATCCTGGCCTCTGAAGGCTATGTTTTACGGCGAAGAAGGTTTATGGTTTAATTTTTCACTGATTTGTTCACGGCTATACAGAGCACAATGGTCGGGAAAATGGAAACCGCGAAACTGGACCATTTATATCAATATATAGCTACTGACAGCAGTTTCATGAAAACAAAAAAGAAATTTCCATTATTTATACTCAGGTTCAGAACACAAGACCTTTTACCATTCATTTTTGTTAAGTAAAAAAGAAAACATGGTCTGCGATATATGTAAAGTACCAGTTAATATAAATCATCTTATACTGGAATACAAAAAATATGAAAATGAAAGGAAAAATGCTAAACTGCCTGGATCTTTACGCATTCTGTTAGGTTCTGAGGAACACATTGTCGGTCTTGCCGAATATATACAAAGATTAAATCAACATTAAATAAATAAATAAGAAAAGAGCTTTTGCAACTGGGGACTTTTATGCAGATCCGCATTTAAATGATTTTTGGTTGGAGTGACCGAGAGTGGCCATTTTTCTCGACCATTTATCCGCAGGAGGCAAAATGCAACATGGCAGAAGGTTCACGACGATTTTACCGTTGCTGAAAATACAAGATACGTTAATTGTAAAGTCTCAGGGTGCAATAAATAATACGTAATTACCGGAGCTCCGTCGATGGTCTCCCCACGCGCGGAATACGAATTGCTCGTCAAACCGATATTAATTCTCGCGGCAGATACCTTCGACACTGCGTGATAGCTGATAATAATGGTGATTACTTTGGCCAACGACGAGCGACGTCACCTTTCTCTCACGATGTGAAAAATGGTAAAAAAATGTGGTAAAATAGGTCTGTCCTTTAAAATCAGAGCACGCCGCGACTCCCGAAACTTTGCAAAACAGTTAATCAGGAATGCGGATAAAAATTGTGGAATTTTACTCGGAGATTTTTCTTCATAAATTTCTTCATAAATGCACAAAAATCCGCAAAGGGTTCGAAAGGAAATTGAAAGAGCAATTTACGCAGGAAAGACGGACAAATAAACACATGGTTGCCCCAAGTGTCGGCCGGCATAAAAACAAATTGCGCACAGTTTAATAGACAGCGCACATTAATGCAGGGTATACACACCGAGCTGGAGCGATAGAAGATAATGAAGTTTGCACACAGAAACTGTCCGTGCCGCGAACTTTCTTTTTCAGCTCTAAATGATTAGCATTCTTTCGTTTGGGGATCGTTACTCAAACAGGATCCCTTCGGCCGTTAAACGAGGCATCCATGTTTCTTAAGCTGCCAACACCTCTGAACACCTGCGTGCCCGACGATTGATTTCCACGTGGCAATCAACTTGTTAGATCGGCTTTTCGAGATACACGGGATCGAAATGTGTCGCACGTTTTCGATGATTTTTCACGCGGCGTTCTAATGATCGCGCGCACGGCCGCCGCGGCGGAACGAACGGCAACTTGTTCTCGAGATTGATGATCGAACCGTGCCAGAACACGTGGAAAATAATTATCGTTAATGAGACAAACAACTCATTACTCGTCTCTCGGTCGCGGGTAACGTAACTCCAGCTTATTACCTACTTTGTGCTTTCATCAGCGCGCTAATAATGCGCTTTGGAATTTCGTGTTTTTTACTCGGTCGTTTCGGAGGAAAACGGAGCAAACAGAATGTTGCATACTCTATTAACAGGCTCGTTACGTTCAGCATAAAATGATCACTTGAAAAATCCACGCGTGTCTCTATGTTTCAGATGTTTTATACGAATCAAGCATATTTTAACACTTTACCTACTTTGCCTATTAATAGGATTTTTAATTTTCCTTTACATTACAATCTTAAATAAAACTATTAGATGGCGTTATTGAAGGTGTCTTGTTAGTTCACAATGAAAATTGCTATTGCTATTGAAGGTTCCATAAAAAAGTGCACCATAGATTTTTCAAAATTATGCAATAATCACCGGTCAGTAATGTGTTAATCATCAACCTGATCAGCCGAATACAAACATTGAAAATTGAGATTTATTATAGCGATGGTAAAATAAACACGCGACAGTTCGAGCACAAAGATTCATTTTTAAATGTACACTGACTTCCTAGTAAACTTTCTGTGTACACACAGTTCGGAGATGAAGTAGTCTAAACAGAAGCTCGAGTGAGTCCTGTCGTAAATCTGTATTACGAGGCCGCCCACGCCCGGCTCGTCGCAAAGGCTGCGAATCAGTGTGGCATGATTAAAAGAGCGCGGCCAGAATAAGATTTCGACGGGTAGGTATAGTCGTGGTCGGTGTAATTATATCTGGGAAGTGACGAGTTCCCGATTCGCCGCGAGCTCTCGGCCACGGTTCGGCATCCATCAACGTCGCGGCCGGGCATCGGGGCCCCGGAATGCAAGAGGAATCGGTGTCCATCGATAATAACCGTCCCACGATCGGCAACGACGTGAAAAGGTCTCCTTTACCGCTAATAACGTCTTATTAGCACGGCGACGGTGACACATGAACGATGACCGTAATAAGGCCCTTTACGTTTTAACGTGACAAATTGCGATTGCGCATGCCGCTAGTCGAACGGCTAGAGAAAGCTTCTTAGGTCGCCTTCAGCGTTTAGGACACCTTCCAGCCATCGTCGTTCTTAACCTATATCGCCTACGTTCGATGCAGACTGTGTTCGCGTTCCCGTGTTCGAGCACGAGTCGCGTCGCGTTACGATTTTAGCGATGCGAAACCTGATAGGAATTATACCGGCAGTGACACACTGTTAATCGCTCCATTGTGCCGCCCAGTCGACGGTATTACGTGACTGATTAATACGGTCTCGTTAGAATCGGAGAAAAACCGCGGCCTGTCGCCTGCCCGTCGATAAAAGACGCTGGAAGCTGCCGACGCCCTTGGACGGAGTTTATTGTTATCGTGGAGCGCGTGGGACACACCGAGTTAACCGCTGGAAAAGACAATTTTTATGGTAAAAAATTAATTACGAGGGTCGAGTGAAAGTCAACGAATTTTTACATTTCTCTTTGTGGGTGAACACAATGCGATTTATCTGGAGTCGTATCTACGCGTACAAATTGTTTTTTATCAGTTAGCATTAGACTTTAGCATTATTTATTGCTTTAAACCAAGTGGTTTATATAGCAAGTACAGTATTATTACATTTGGCTTAGACGTTTTCTTTTTTTAAATAATTTTACTCGTTCGAAAGTAATATATACAGTACATTCAGTATAAAGTATCGCGGCGAACGGATTACTAATCGTCGAAAGTACTTCACCGGCAAAAACCGTGACACGGGGCAGCTGCATCATCTACTTCCCGGTGGCGTCGAAACAAAGAGCTCGTTGTCCGACGATTATTTGCTCTCAAATATTGCTGCTTCACACTCACCACTCAAACCCTTCATATCTCGCCACGGAGACAGCGTACTTCTCTTGTGCCTGGCCACAAGCACGCCGTTCTCATCGTCTTTATTTCTTGTCCTCCTCCTTTTCATCTGTGATAAAGGCGCGTCACGTCTTCGGTACATCTTGTCCGAGGCTTCCGTGTGGTCTGCTTGTTATTCCGCGCGTCGGCCGCCTGTCAAATTTACTGGTTTCTGGGAAATACAACGGTGTTACTGGGACGGTTGGAAATTTATCTTCTGCCTCGCCGATCAATTTTTCGCGCATCGACTCCATAATCTCTCGTCCCAAGCGCCAACGTTTTGGGTTTAAACCAATATTGCTGTACAAGCCTGTTTATTTTAACGTTGCAATTAGTGTTCACATTGAAATATGCTTATTCCATTAAATAAATTGCTCCGGATTTAAGAAGTGTTCTGCAACGCGCAGCACGCTAATGCGCTCGCTCTCCGGTCGGATCGTTAGCCGATTAATCAGCGTTGCGATATCGTTGACGAGTGATTTCGAAGGGGATCGGCCTGTATAAATTTCCCATCCAGGAAGACACCGCCCGTATAAATATCCCGTTCGATACGGGGTGGGGGGCTCAGCGGCAGCAACGAGCCGTGAAATGACCGTTCGACGAAACACGCGGCGTTCGCCGCATAAATTAATGTTCGCTCGCGCAGTCGATCGCTACTAAACGCCGCGAAAGTTCATACGTATCTCGGGCTGGTTCGCCGAGGAGGAGGCATGGGTATCGTCAAACGAAACAAATGATCGCGCCATGCGGGGCCGGATCGCGATGCGAAAACGGTACCCTAACTGCTCTCGCCTAGGCTCCCAACGGCGCCGCTAGCCAGCGTGAGATACGGAGTTACGGGAGTCGTTTTCCCTTACATCGTTATCATTTTTCCCATTAGAATTGACGTATCAAAGCCGCGCGCGTTCGGTCCCCGTCCCAGCCCAATGAGATATGGGACTCGTTAGGGGTGGCTGGACACGGCCGAGTCCGCCTCGCAATTACCCATTTCATGCTACCGTTAATACATCATAAAATCCGTAATAAAGCCCCGGCTAAAACCGCAATTACGCCGCGGCGTGTATGGCGGCGTTACACGGGTGTCGCAACCCCCAGAGCGCGTTACAACGATCGCGGCGAGCCGTTCGGCGATCGTCCACAATGAGCCGTAACTCTTGTTACGATGCTAAACGGGAAAATCAATTAAAACCGACGAGATCGGCCGCGTCGTTAAACTGTTAATCTACGCCGGCCCACTTCGCAGCGAAATCGTTCGACGCGTTCGAGGAGATCGTCGGAGCCGATCGGTCGGAGATTATTTTTAGATCGATGCTCCTATCGTCTGCCCGACGTTATACAACAATTTCACTTTCTGTGTTAATAATGTTTACGCGACATTTAGAAAGAATTTGAAACGATAGAAAGGCGTAATTTATCAATTTATGGAAGCAAGAGAATGCACGTTATAATAGGAAAATAGGAATTAATTTAGCAGCGCAAGGTTCGATCAATTTCTACAACTCAAGCAATCAGATTCAAATCCGAATCGACACGTTTGGGTATGCTTGCAAACATTTGCTGGAGTTGTAGAAATTGATCGAACCTTGCGCTGCTAAATTAATTCCTGTTATCTTAATAGTTCGATCGAGATAAAAATTACTTAATGCACGTTATGTTATGCAGAGTTTTTCTATCTTGATCACAGTATACACCTTATTCTGTTGCAAGAAAATGTTCTCGACAATTTGTAAATTGTATCCGGAACGGCATTATTTTCCATCAACAGCGTCCTCGCAGTGAGCAACGCATGTTTGTAAAAAAATGCGTCTGGTCTCCTTAGTGCTTTTCCGCTTGATAAGGAATTTTACAGATGCACGTGGCAAATACGGAGAACAGGGAGTCCCGTGAATTTACCACGGCGCTCGACGTGTTGAGTACTGTAAACAGATCGTAAAACCGGGATTTTGCAATTGTAATTCGTACATGCTTCTCGATTTCCGTGTGATCCGATCGTGATTTCTGGTTCTACGGTGGCTGTGTAAGAACTTCTTGCCGGGCTTGTGTGAGCCTCGAAAGGATTGTTCAGAGAATGATCTCATTGGAATCCTTAAATGTCTTTGAGCAGTTACTTTTTAACCCTTTCAGTGCAAAGCAGGGAATCTCTTATCCTTCGTCTGAATACTGGGTGTCTCGGAACGAATAGCATAGTAGTTGAACAGAGAGAGAGTACAATGAAAGATCAAATTCATTGGTCTCGACAGAATGTCCAGCTCGTTTGATTCTAATTAATTACGTAAATCCGAGAAGCATGGCGTAGCTCATGACCCTAGAATTTTCAGGGAAACGCATTAAATCCCTCAGCTCCTTTCCGATTCATAGGACACGTCCGCCAGCGTGCTTCCGGATCCGCATAAGGTGTTAAAGCAAGAAGACACCTGCGCGCCTCCGAATCGGCTTAACGAGTTTGCGCGGGAGCACGCGGTAAAATGCAAATCGGTTAGTGGCCGGGTTCATCTATGTCTTCATCGTCATTCGTCGATCGTTCCACCGTCTGCCGAATGAAATTCCAAGTCGGTTTAGCGTCCACTTTTTTCGCGCTTCTGTAAACGACGCCGCAGAAGCCGAGGCGAAGGGAAATCGGCCGAGGAGCGTTCCCTTTTCCGTTCGCGTCGCTGCGCGACAAGTACAACGTTCGTATCGCGATTTTTTCGCGGTTGCGGTGCGAAACATTCGCCGGACAATGTTCGCGAGCTGGCCACGGACGTTCATTTGCAACTGGAGCGAATAAAATGGTGCACGGTCGATACGTGGATCGAATCGCATGAGGCTGCGCCGTAATCGACTTTAACGCGACGACGAGATCGGCAACTTCCGAGTCGGTTTCGATGCGCGAGTCTTTCGTGGTACGTGGCCACGAAAATAAAGGAATAAAAGAGAAATGTCATCGAACGACCGGATAAGAGGCCGTATAAGGCAGTGGCGGGTGTTGTAAATGTAAATGGAGGTGGCCACCGCCCTGTAAGGCCACGCGCCTGTCATCGAGACTGCTCATTTTGTCCCTTCTCCGTTCCCCTCGATCTTCTTCTCCGCCTCTTCTCTGTCCTTCTCTTTCTCTCGCACGATCTCGTACCCTCTTCCTTTCCACAGATTTTTTTTACTCCGTCGCTTTTTCTATCCCCTGCCGCTGCTTCCGAGAGAAAACCTCCTAAAGGATTACGTGCCCTCGGACGATCATCGATCTCTCCGACGACCACGAGTAAATTGACTTTACGTATCCCTCGCCGGAAGAATAGATACTCCGGTTCCGAGCTGAGTGACTTTATCAATCGGGGAACAAGACCATGAGTGGAATCTCGATCGTGACTGCAGTCTCTAATTCGAGGCTTTGTTCTGCGATCTCGAAGTATCGACGGTGCATTTATGAAACGAGAAAATCTGCGAATGTTCAAGCTGAAGAAAAAAAATCGACAACTTCGAGGCAAAGTCTGCGCGATTTGACACGGTGCGGTTCTCGGTACCTGTTTCCCCGTTCCCGGAGGCCGATTTCGCAACAATGCAGGTCCGATCGAAGCTTGAAATCGCCGGGACCGTTAGTATCTCCCGACTCTTCGAAACGTCGCGCGTCGGAGCGAAGGCATCGCGAAGGGTCTGCGCGGCGCGGCGGTAAAAGTTACGAGAGAAAACGCGTGGCGGAACGAAACCGCCGATACACGGTACCGTCCTCCGCAGTACGCCGCGGCGGTAAGAGGTTCTGAAAATGTCCGATCACGATGCACGATAGCCCAACGCGTACGGAACGTTAAAAGCCGGTTTTACGGTTATTGCCCACCGGTGCGGACGTTTTTCCCCGTCCCTCTATCCCTCCCCGCGTTCGCCGGGTGTCCGACGTTTTATTTTTCGTTTTCTGAAACGTCCGAGCGTGCCGGGGGTCAGAGTTCCACACGGTAGCGGGGGCCCCGGCCCACGAAACTATTAGTTTCTTGATTAAAGCCTCAGTTAATGCACTATGACCTCCCTAACTTCCTATCTTTATAGTTATCTTAGACTCGCGCGTGTCCGTGGCTATCCGCGCGCCTAACGCGCGAGCGGACGCGCCATTACAGCCGCATAATTCTCGGCTTGGAAATTGTCGTGGGCCTCGATTAATAGTTTTTCCTTTTTCCACCGTACGATTGCCAATACCTAGCGGAGACTCCCCAACGCCGACTCGCTTTTACGGGGGGTGAGTTTTGCCGAGTTGTAAATTCACGCGATTCCAGCATCTTGTCCAAAGGTAGGATCTCCTTCGCGCGTCTGGATCCAGGTCCAGTTTCATTAATTTAATGGATGAAAGTTGTAAACGCACTTTACGTTCTTATACTGTGTACCAGTCTTAAGTTTGCAAACGTTTCAAGACAGTCGCGTCTATTAGATTTTATTTAACCCATCTAGTAAGTAGAATCGTCCAATGTTGATCAGACAATTTTTCCCCGACTTGATACTAACCTGAGTTTGCGAATTCCTTTAATCAATGCCTCCGCGCGGAACGCATGAAAAGAGTCGTAAACAATTTTCCACATTTTTCGCTCGCAGGAAAATTAATAGAGTTGCATTCGATCAGACAATTTTTCCCCCGACTTGATACGACCACCAACCTGAGTTTACGAATTCCTTTAATCAATGCCTCCGCGCGGAACGCGTGAAAACACTCGTAAACAATTTTCCACGTTTCTCACTCGCAGGAAAATTAATAGATTTGCATTCGATTAGCGCCAGCATCGCACAGTTTATTAATAGCCGTCGAGGTAGAAAAACTGCATCGAGAACGGGTCTATTCTTATGCCCAGCCGGGATTGTTCTATTCCCAAGTCTATCAAATGATCGATTTTCATTTGAACATTCCATCAGTATGCGCAAGATAGACAGGTTTTCGAAAGTGCACGTCCATCAAGCGTAACGAGCTCCGCGCCACTAATAGAACGCGAATATTTTTGCCCATTCATCTGTACGCTTCTTTTTTTTCTTCTTCGCGGCCGCGGACGATCGAGACCACTTTTCCTACCAATAATACTTCGGCCATCGACTGCACCGCTATTTTTCGTCGTTTTTCTGTTTTTTCTATTCTGTTTTTTTTTGCAACTGGTTTTCGCGCGTGCGTACCGTTTCTATGGTGTATTGTAAAAGGGGATAGAATGTACACGGTGGCACCGGTGCCGATTGCAATTGGCACAAGGCTGCGTGTGCGTTTTACTTGCTCTCGGCCATGGTAAAAGTATTGAAGGCACCGCCGGCACGCGGCCGTTCGTACGCTTTTCATTACCATTCCGATCGCACCGCGTGATCGAACGCCATCCTCGATCATCGTCCCGCAGATTTTTGATTGTCCATTTACTCGTCATCATTCCCGACCACTTTTTCGACGATTTTTTCCGAGTCGAAGCGATGCAATTTCCATCGTTTAACCAAAAAATGACCATTCGCCATAAGCTCCGTTGAATTCAACAAATATCAACTACGCTGAGTAAAATGAAATTGTCTCATCTTTCTACAATGGCCTTGTAGTAGACGAGGGTAGTATAAGGTCTGTCAAATGTGTCGCAGAAGGGTCTTGCCTGGAGAAACCGTTGATGTACTAAGGCCACTAAATAAGAAAGCGTCCCATATAGGTATATAAGGACCTCTACGGAAGTGAAAATGACCTACGCGTCAGTTATGGTCTACAGGAATAATGCGCAGAGTAGGCCCCTGTGTCCGTTATCACTAGAGTAGAGTTTATAAGTCGTCAATAAAATAACACGTCCTTAAATACAAACAATTTTATATTTAATTTTAAATATAACAGATACAATTAATAAAATCGTCTCGTGTAAATCTTCGTCTGAGATCAAACACGTCTTTACTTTTTCAAATGTCGTATCAGAATAATCAAAAATCGTATATTACGAAATATGAAAAACGCAACTAAATCAATAAATAACAAATATCGAATCATCGCGTCGTTACAGTGAGTTTTTCACTACCTTTTGCTAGTTTTTTTCATCTTCGTAAAAAAACCGAGTGTCTACTATTGCTCAGATCAGTTTTCAGTTAGTTGACTGCAGTTTCCTCTTCAAGGAAAGACGTTTCTTTCTGTCGCCGTCAAGGAACGTTATTTTGAAAGATTAAACTGAGTTCCAGTTGATTTCAAATTCCCGTTAAAACCAACAAAAATCTTTGATCAACGGAGAACTTTTTTAACCACAATATAGAAGGATCAATAAGGTTCCAGAAGTCATCGGAGGAACGTTTTATGCGGCATTCAACGGGGAATAAAAATTTAACCTTGCCTGTTCGAGCGCTTTAAAGGCAAACGTAAATCGAGGAAAGAGTTGTCGATTGACTGGCATCGATTCAGTCGAGATAAGAGATTGAAACGGGTACACCCACGCGTATAGAAAATCGCACTGTTCGTAACAAAGCGGTCGAGCACCCAGGCGACAGGATATCAGGTCGTGAGGGGAATAAATACCGGTCGTACATTTCCGGAACGTTAATTATACACATCCACGGGTGGCACGAAATATATATATATATATATATATATATATATATATATATATATATATATATATATATCTGGGGGCCCGTTTCGCTTTATTACTACGATATCAAGGCGCGAAATTATTCCACGTCAATTAGCGTGATTTAGAATGTAGCGATGTGAAGGTAGCTAGGCGACGCGAACCCGATACGAAATTTACGACAGGTGTCCGCGAGAATGATAGCCTTGATACGACATTTACATTTCCTCCGATCGAGAATTTGCATAGCGCTACCAGCGAAGCCGAGGTTAATCTGTGATTATCGATTCCCGATGTCTTTATTATTATATGTCGCACGTGTCAAGGCGAATAGTTTGTTGCGGCGGTGCCGCGAATAATGCAGGAACATTTGCGCAATGATTTGTCGCCGGCGAGTAATTCGGTTCCGAGCGTGTCTGGGTAGAGTTATTATTCTAGCGAGCCGTAGAAATTGACAAATTATTTATTTTCTCCGGAAGCATTCTATGAGTTGTACAGAGTTGGTTGAAAATTCGAGACAATGTTCCAAATGTTCGAAATCAGTGATTAAATCCCAGAATTAATGTGACCACAGTTTTCTAGTTATATTCCAGGTTACTTTAATAATAATAATAATAACTAGATTGAATAGTTATATAAAATAAAAATGTTCGAAATCAGTGATTAAATCCCAGAATTAATGTGACCACAGTTTTCTAGTTATGTTCGAGGTTGCTTTAATAATAACTATAATAACTGGATTGAATAGTGATATAAAATAAAAATGTTCGAAATCAGTGATTAAATCCCAGAATTAATGTGACCGCAGTTTTCTAGTCATGTTCGAGGTTTCTTTAATAATAACAATAACTTAAATAAATTTACATTAATAACAATAACAACTAGATCGAATACTTATATAAATAAAAATCGTGTACCATTGCTGCTTGCATTTCCATCTCCCATCAGCGTGAATAAATGCAACAGGAACGCAGATCGTGTGTGGCCTAGCAAAGTTAGAATTACTGAACTGCTGGCACCGGTCAGTGCATCCGAGACAATGTGCGAACAGCGTCCGGGTATCACGATATCAATTAAGAAGAGAAAACTGTTTAAGCGGGTCCGGCGACGGCTGATTATAACCCGTGATACATAATGATAGCTAAGCTAATACGCCTAACGCAACGTAACGCGCGGAATTACAGGCTTGCTCGGTTGTATAGCATAGGTGTCGCGTGTAATACGGTTGCACCGCCCCGGGGAAACGAAACGTCGCGGATCGGCGCCAGTGGAAAGGTGTGTATGTAGGGTAGTTCGCAAAAGGAATAAAGGACGCTTGCGCGAGTTGCACGGATAGAATCCAAGCAATTTAAATGCTCATCCCGAGGAACGTTCCAATCCAATCTGCTCGCGGCCGAGAACCACCCCGCCCATTCGTGTCTCGCTTCTCGTCGGCGCGATAATAATTCAGGCTGGGGCAAGGCAATCGCCGCGGCCACTGTAAACACAGTCATTACGCCGGTATTTAGATGATACACCGTCGGCATCCGCGGCCCGAGATCATGCGTACTTCGATGCACTTCTGATTGGACGGACTGACACACCGGTACGATGTCTCGACAGGGACGATCATTGTCGATCAAGGGGATGATAAATCAACAATTTCCGACTCGATCGCAGTTTCGCTGATGTTCCCAGGCTGCTGGCACCTAAACCGCTAAACCAGTAAATTCCCAATTCAGCAAGCCATTAGATGGAAATCAATTTGCAAAATCCAGTCGAAAAGAATCTCTCTTTTTTTATTAGAAAATCTTATATGAAATTTATTTCAACATAATTACAAAAAAAATGAAATACAACCACATATAAAACAGAATATAATAATTACAAAATAGAATGTGGTTATTAGAGATACACAGATATTTTAATACCTATTTCCTCGATAAAGATTACTGTACTATTTCGAATTTCGAAGTTTGATTACTATTTTAATGACCATCTATTTAGAGATTGTTTGACCGTTTTTGGTTCGTCCATTTCGTAAGTCACGTCGAACAGTTTTAGGTCGGCGAGCCACTCAAGCTTATGAACTGTCCGTCCTCCTTTTTCGGCGGTAACGAGCAGACTGATAGGGCTACCTTACAGAAGGAGCGGGTCGATAGGTTAGCGTTAATCTAATTAATCTTTACGAGTGTAATTAGCTTGCGATTGGCCCCCTCCGTCGAATCACGGGAACCGTATGTTACGTTACCCGGTGAGTCGGCCGTTCTTTTATCTTCACGAGTAGCGAGTACACGGGTATCCCATTTCGAGGCAGTTTGGTGATCGTCGGCTATACTTTTTCGCTAAATCGTGATATCCTTTTTGTAATTGCAGTTAATACGCGCGGATCCACGGTGCAGCGTGAAACCTTGACGATTTTGATCCTCTGAAAGCACTACTATCTTTTAACATGCTACTTGACAAATCTAAATTAATAGCATCTTTAATGAAATAAATTTATTCTGCACTCTAGTGTCTACGAGGTAGATATCCAGTAACAGGAGAGTCTCAATTATACATCAATAAAATTCTCCATCTCCTAAACACTAAACACGCGCGAAATAAAATACCTCACACCTTTAGCAGTCTGTACGTACAAGATCTTCAGTTTATTTAACTGCAGGCAGATCGAAGATCCAGCTCGAAGAAGGCAATCCAGTATCGTTAACCGGACTAATCTCCCCGACGCGTTCTCAAGATTTTTTAATTAGCGGTGCGCGATAATCGAGGTGGATGGCTCCGCGGCGAGTAACACCTGACTTAAATTGCGTCGATCCATTAGCGTGGCGGTCAGGTTGAACCGTCCGGGGAATTGATAGTGTCGCCACGTGACTGTTCGAGGGGACAAAAACGATCAGGCGTTTACCGCTTTGGTGGTTCTCGCGTTTTATGGGGTCCCCGGGCGCAGATAAACGCTCGCCGCTTTCGTCGCCGTTCGCGCTAATGCGAGAGAGGCCTCTCTTTTCGGTTCGCGTGTTTCGAATAGCTGCCTCGGCTTTTTTCGCGTATATCAACGGCCGCGGATGCGCACCGCGGATGCACACGTGGCCGGTGCGTTTGAATTACGTTTATTGCGGCCGGGATAATCGGGCGCGTCCCGCAAAACATGTATACATACATACGTACGTTATGACGAAGGCTCCGGGACGCGAAGATGGACCCTCGTAAACTTTTACGGGCGTACAATCTTCGGGAGCAATTAATTTTACGCGGTCCGGCCGAAGGTCGCTCTCTCTGTCGTTCTGGAATTCGTGCACCGACCATTCTGAATCATTTTTTACGGTTCGACACTGTTGACAAACTCTGAATAAATCTATAAAAAATTATCGTTCTTCACTGTACTTCGCCGAACGTCCATATCAGCTCGAATAATATTAATTAATAACTCTTCAGCAAAGGGTGGGTCGTATATTCGTAACCAAAAATTCTGAGGATCTTTCGAGTTGGTCTCGGAACTAGTCTGAATTTGCGTATCCATTGGGGAGTACGTACTGTGAGAGTTTCTCATGCTAGTTTCCGCTAGCACACACGATGCCGTGTACACTGACGAATTTGACTCTCGAGAGTAACTCGCGATAGTTCTACTCTCCGATGGACACGTACCTTAACGCGTGCATGTATCCTTGATCAGCGAGCAAGCAAGCGAACGAGCAAAGCAAGCCAGCGCTCGCGATCAAAGTAAACGAGCTATCGGTCGTGGAATCGGAGCTATTCGAGCGTTCCGAGGCGCGAGTCAAAAATAGTGACTGACGCAAGATCATTGTCCGTGCGAGCGCTGATCCGAGATCAACGTTCCTGACGAAAAAACGCGGAGCCCCAGGTATTTATGCATAGAGGCTCGATACCGCGGCGGCGATCGGTTTTCTCACGGTGTCCGGCGTGCCGACGACTACGAGGACGCGGACGAGCAACGACGAGAAGAGCCTGGCCGACTAGAGAGGGTGATTTCACCGAGATGGATTGGACGCCTCTCGGCAGAGCCTTCGCCACGAGGGTTGACTGATTTGTGTGCGCAAGGTCCCGTCACCTTGACTTTACTTAAATGGGAATAAACGACACCGCTTCCACCGTAGCCATCTCCTTCTTCTCCTTCTTCTTCTCTCTTCTTCTCGCATTCTCCTTCTTCTCGCTCGATCTCTCGCCTCCATCCTCTCATCCGTTCCTCTTCCTCTGACGGTTCCACGATCCTCGGACACACCAAGGACCAAGGAAGGGAGAAATAGAGAGCAGCCGAAGAGATAAGCACGCGGTGGCGCAGGTGTAGAAAGGCGTCGTCGTCGTTCGCCGATTGCGGAATAATCGGTTCCCGTGTGGGAGCCGATACAACGGACGATACCTGCCGGTAATAGGAAGTCCCGTGGCTGTGTGAAATGTAATTTTAAACACCACCGAGCGAGATCCAGTTGAGAGATCACCGCCCGAAGATACTGCTCGGCTCCTACCCGCTTCCCCTTTTTATTCTTTTTACACCTTGCACTGAAGCTCCGGGGTGGATGTGCTTTGATTCCACTGAAGATGGTACAGTCAGTTCGAACATCCTGGAATACTCTGATATTTACCTACCAGCCACTCACGGGTTCCATGGAAATCACCGACACAAATATCCCCGACACGATTTTCACCGCCAACTACTTTAACCGACAACGATTTTGACCGCCACGAATTTTACCGACAACGATTTTGACCGCCACGAATTTGACCGACAACGCCTTTAACCGACAACAATTTTGACAGCTACGAATTTGACCGACAGCGGTTTTAGATTCCTCGTCGGTTAAAGGCGTTTTCGGCCAAAGTAGTCGTCGGTCAAATCTGGTGTCGGTGATTTCCATGGGACCCCCACTGACAGCTACCACTACATGGGTTCTAAGAATGATCTTAATCGAGGAAGTGTAAAGCGTTAAAATTTAAAACAGAAATATCCACAGCCCAGTAATTCGCATCTTCGTTAGCACTCCACATTCACCGAACATAATGTTACCAGGCCCTTGAAACGTTCGCGGGGATATTTTTCCCGCGGGCAATCGTACAACGCGCCGCGGGCAGTCTTTCATGAATCAATTATAGTACAATTGATTGGCTAATCATAAATAACTACAACGCATTCATCGAATTCTCATTACAAGAATGGAATAGAGTGCGACGGCCACAAATCACACGCTATAGAACCACGCTAATAAACGCGGGGAAAACACAACGAAGGCCTCGGCACCGTCGTGCGGAACGACAGGAAAGCTATCAACCTTTCGGCGATAATTGAAAAGCTACCCCGCGAGCTGTAAAACGCCGCGTGGCAACGACGAGGGCTGCTAACCTTTATTTGCGATTATAATCAGCCGGCAGCCGGGCCATCAGGCGACTTATGAAATTTTCCGTCTCATTGTCAGTACGCTTTCGCGTCGCTTTTAATTAAAGATCATCGGGTCGCGGAAAGAAAGACAAAGGGAGACGGAAAGAGAGACAAACGTATAGATAGAGAGAGATTCCAGTTCCCCAGGTCATAGAGGGAATAATTAGCGTCTGACGGTGGGAAACGCGCGACGTGAGTCGACGCATTCCTTGATCGCGAGGGATCGAGGATGAGGATCAGGTGGGGAAGGATTAGCCGCAGGTTTTTACTGATAATGTATTGTCGCGGAACAATGAGCTGCGAAGGAGTGATTTAGAAGCAGCCCATCTTTGTGAGTCACATATCGAGACCTGCTTTGGGAACGATACACCTGCGCAGATCGGTTTCCTTATGCGTTTCCAGTAATTATTTCTGGCATTGTGTGGGCCGACTCATTAATTCCACGCGGTCTGCTACTCGTCGAAGGTTTATCGTTAATGACGGACCAGCAGGGACGCTTCACCACCGTTAAAACCACTCGCAAGATTGAACAGGAACGTGTTCGCGCGGGGGTTTAATTTAATTGCTCTCGATCGCCTGCGTTGGCTCCGCGATTGTTCTGCCACGCGTTTTTCTCACCTAAACTGTGGGAAGAGGCGAGTTTCTGCGATGAAAGTTGGATTCTATAGAGGACTTTTCACGCGATCGATTACCGAGAGACGATAGCTTGTTGGTCTTGAGATTCGTGTTAGCTTGAAATTGATAGTTACCTTGAGGAAAGTAAGGAAACATCGTAAACGCCACCCACGTGTTCTTCGAGTGGTTTCAGCAAAAATCAATAAATTTTAAAAAAATGTCGAACCATCGAGTATCAAGTCCATAAATTCTCGCATTATAGTTCGTACTCGCCAAGAAACGGACAAGAAAGCTGTTCGCTGCGTAACAACACAATCCCCACCGGGGTACAGACTTCTTTCATCAATCGGAACACGGGGGTCTCGTTGTTCGGTTGTCATCCAGCTAGATCGAGGGTTCGAGGGGACCGGGACTCGGGTACGGTAAACCGGGTACGGTTTACCGGGCCGGGTTCACCCGCTCCGGTTTTTTCCGGGTAGCTAAATGGAAGAACGGTGTTACGCTCGGTGGAAGCGGTCCGCGAACGGTGGTTAGTCTTACGTATATACGCGTGCAACGACAAAGGAACGAGAGCTTCCGCCGTGGCTCTTATCTTTCTTGCGTACCCGAGCCGATCCGTTAGATCTCTTTCACGTAGATATGCCCGGTGCTCCCTCTTTGGCCTTTAGTTTCCTCCTCCGGGCTCGCCTCGCACACCGTCCACTACCACCACCTCTTTCTTCTTCCTCCTCCTCCTCCTTTTTTTTCGGCCTCTCCTCTTCTGCTTCTTCTTCGATCGAGCCTGAATACCTCCACGGGTTTGTCCCACCCACGAGACACCCACTTCGGCATAACTTTTGAGCCTTCCGGCAATGCCTGCTTATTGTCTGGCATTGTTGGCCAGCGTTTTGCATTCCGCGCGTTTCGAAAAATATCCTATGGACGAGCGCGCATAAGCGCGGTCATGCAGCCGCGCCGCCCCGGTAACGTGATATTACGGATAATTTATATTGACCGGAAACGCGGCCGTTTCTTTCGCCGAACCCGTCCTCTGGACACGGTTGTGGGTGTTCGGCATTCGGAGAAACGCGAGACCTCGATCGAGAGAAGATTCGGCACTTTCGATGCAGGACATCTGGACTAACTTGGGATAAATTCGAGGCAATGCTGTGTTGTACCACTTCCTCGGTCCGAGAAAGAATTCTGTATCATGAGACGCCGTTTTTGGCGATGTTAAGTATGGTGTTCATCGTATAAATTAATCTTGATGCCTCTTTCAATGTTTCATCACTCTGTTCTGAAAGAATGTAACTTCACTGTAGAATCGTGACCATAGAGATCTATAACAACGTTGCTGGCCGCATTCTAAAAGACAGAAAATTCCGCGGGTTTCCCACGCTCGAGCCCTTTTTCCCATATCACAGCTCGCCGCCTCGCTTTCCGTCCGCGGAAAGAATCATCTCGGCGTCATTAATAGGTTCATAAATATCGATTGGCAACGTATACGGCGAGCCAGCCCGGTGTATCATTTGTTAGCGGAGCCGCAGCTGCGAATCGGGAGCCAGCCGATTCTCAGCGCTGCGGAGGATCGGTGTGTGTCCGGTGTTGTATAAAATAATCGCGTGTGCAGCTGCGATCTTCCGTATAGGCGGCGACTGGTTGAACGATCTATGACAGCCGGGTGAGGAGAAAAAAAGGCGAAATGTTCGATCCTCGGACATTGCGATCGAGGTAGTTGCGAGGGGGAGAGGCGATCTCACGAAAACCGGCGTCGGGGTTGGCGCGTAAGAAAATCGCGGCTGCGATCGCGTCTGGCTAATAGCTTTTTCACAGCGCTTGTTGTTGCTGAGTGTTAGGGACACGGTCGCGCGAACGGCCTCCCCGACAATGGGCAATAAGTAACAGCAGATATCGCATCTCGGCTCTACGTCCTTCGGGCTAACGAGACCGTTCGACGTCGTCATTTTCCACCGGCCGTTCTCCGAGCCGACAGAAGCTCGCGAACGCGTGTCTTTCCTCGCGAAACGACGACGCACCATGGTCCGCGGTTTTATCGAGAGCTTAGTGCGAAAGCTTTGTTTTCACACTTGCACAAAAAAGAATTCTATAGATTCCACCATCCGTGGGCAACCACAATTTTTTCTCCTATTAATGCTTTAAAGAAGAAATAATTACTTCGACACGTATCTCAGAATTTATTTAGATTTTTTTTCTTAATATTATTATTATTATTATTTATTCTAGATGGACTATAAGCCCTTTTTACATAAGTATTTACAAAAAAAAGAATAAAAGAGAAAGATACAAGACTACTTATTTAATAAAAAATAAGGGATATGCTCAAAAAGACAAACAAAAAAAAATAATACTAGTACAATCGATAGTTGCATTGAAAAAATTAATACTATTATAAATAGTGCATGATTCCAATACATAATAATTGATTTGCGCAAGTAGAGAAGAACAATCAATATGATTATTAATTAAATTAAAAATAAAGCTCTGGCCAGATATTATTCATCGAGCAGATAATGGTTCTAGGTTTATCGTAGTTATTATAGCGGAGTAATTATGATCAAAGAATGACATTGGGTTATTTAGCTCGTATGAACAAAACCTGATAAATTTATGCTGCACTCTCGAGCATGATTTCGTACTTAGAGCTTTTCGGAGACCATATAATTGATGCATTTTCAGAATGTCTAGAAAAAATTAGTCGTCGACGGAAATACATAGGTTGCAAATGATGCAGGACCACTGTGAACCGTGAAATTCAACGTGTCGATGCATCGAGCACGCATCTACGTCATCGGGCTCACCATCGCACAGGTATGATGCAATTCGGTCCGCCTTATGCAGCTGGGACCTCGCGGCCGTTCGTTAACAAGACCCCTACCGTAACTCACGCGATCGTTATCGGCCCCTGGGAAAACGATACGCTGCCAACCTGATAACCGAGGCGTCGCGGAAAAAGAGCCACTGTTGTCCTAATTTATCTCCGTCTGGCTTGATCTGCACATTTTTTAGTATTTTACATTAAACTAGAAACAGATCCTTGTCGAAGCTGATATTGAAAAAATCAATTTTTGAAAAGGTTTTTGCAGAAAACAGGGGTGCGAAGAAAAAATGCAATGGCATGGAGAAATGTTGCATCTCATTTATATAAGCCACTATAAGATATTTAATTATACTATTTAACGAAGCCCACGATTTCGCGTGGCGTTCTAAAACCGATCGAGCAAAAAATTGAATGATACCGCTTTCACGTCGAACGACTAAAATGAAACCAATATTCCCACGAAACCAGTGTTAATTCGTAAAAGATAGTAGTCATTAAACTCCGCGAAGATAGCTCGTACATGTGTTCCCTATTTTCTACTTGAGCGTTCTTCGTCTGAGAGGTCTATCCAAGGTTTTAATCTCCACTTAATGCGCGTCATTTATTATATCAGAGCGATTTACTACAGATGTTCTGAATTTCGCAGGAACAGAATCGCCGGGCCATAAACTGTTTTAATGCATCGTGTGAAAGTGTACGCACGGAATGACATAATAATTCGAATGCCTGCGCAAGACAGAAAACAGAACGCGCGCGGGCGAATATCGTTGTGGAACGAAAAAAAAAGCGACGATAAGAGCGGATCTAGGATGTAATAATTTATTAACAGTTAATTAAAGTGAAAGCGCGATCTTAAATATTCCCATTCGTATTAATGCGACCGCGGTTACGCAATTCCCATAATAAATCCGAGGGATTTTTCTCGGCGGGAGATGTAAAAGGAAAAATGAAAGTCTCGAGTTAAAGCTGCGAATCGACGCCGCCGCCAATTAGCTGGTAATATCGATAAAACGGCAAAAAAATTCTTTTTCACATGCCCGCCGGTAGTCAGTTACAAAATAAACGTACAGGATTGCTCCCGTGGTATGAAGTCGTTCGGCTAAATGGAACAGGACAGTCGGATCACCGTGATTCCGAACGCAACCCGCGGAAACGCGTTCCTTGAATACATTTCACTTTTACTGCTATCGTAAATGAAATTGGGAGCGTTGCCTGTGGCTGTCGTTTCTTCCGTGACAGCCTTGGCAAAAGCCACGGAGAACCGTGCTTGATATTTTTTCATTTTCTTACGTTTATCCTAATTCTAATCGTACCAACATAAAGTAATAGCTAGATATACTCGAGTCTGAAATATTTGGATTTCCATTGAACTTTTCCAAGGAACCTTGCAGAATCGTCGAGACCATATACAGCAGGATCGACGAGGAAATGGTTAGAAAGTAATTCCTTTGTCTCGAAGAGAGCAATCTCATGGATCGTTCGCCGAAAATGGTAGCCGTATAATCGTTAATGGCGGCCTCGATCGTTCCGAAGAAGGGCTATCGTTTTCCTAGACGAATCTTCGGCAATGTGGCGTGTCCAGCGACAACAATGTGGATCGCCACGGGGCTCGATACGGATCTTAAGCAGCTCGCAATTATGGAAACAGGTGGTCGACGTACGCGTCACAGTCGTGGACGCTGTCCGATCCTCTATTTCTTTTCTGCATCGATTTCTTTCCGCCATCGTTTTTCCCTCTTCGCTCGGTATTCTTCGGCAATAGCACGCCATTATCCCGGCGCAGCTCATCTCGCGTACTTCTCTCTGCTTTATGATTAACGGCCCTGCTGCAGCTGCGTCGCGGTGCGTGTTGCACCTACCGATTTCAATTCTTCCCGCCGATTATTATTTGCCGGCCCGTAAACCGACCCGTTACTTGCCGACTATACACCGGTTCTCCTATTAGTACCACGCGATTGTTTGCAACGCTTGTTTCGAGAATGCTGCACCGTCGCTCTACCCGTTACTAATCGACGGACGATTTTCGAACGCGAATTTAGCCGGGCTTTGAGTCATCGTTTCACCCATTGCGAATTTCTTTGGAAAATACCAAAGATGAAGTTTTACAATTTTTTTATTGTCCTCTTGACAATGTGTTGTTTATTCTTTCATAATAATCTGAAGAAATGTAGGAATATCGAGAAATCGAGAATCGAAACAGCGACATTTCTGAGTGTGAGTGTGTGTGTGAAGATGTATGAATAAGATAGATAATAAGATAAATAAATTATTAAAATCCTTCATTTTTTAAAATAATTTATTTATGTCAATTCTCTTTGACGTACAGAAGACAACTGATAGTTTTCAATACATCTTCACACACACTCACACTCAGAAATGCCGCTTTTTCGATTCCCGATTTCTCGATATTTGGTGTCTGCTGTCTTCCATACGATGTATTGAAAACTATCAGTTGTCTTCTGTACGTCAAAGAGAATCGACATAAATAAATTATTAAAATCCTTGAGAAATAAACATTCTCACTTTACTGAACAATGTTTTCCTCGTTCCTCGTGGTTTTTCGAACGGGGACTCTGTAAAAACTCGAATTATCTCGCCGGCTCATTAATTATCCGTTTCTAACGACGCATAGACACGCTCGTCGAGGGTTCCTTATCGGCGGAGGTGGGCAAGAAGTACCGTAGATTTTCATCTTCCCCGAACCGACAGATATTATCGCGCCGATCCTCCGCATAGTTCGCGCGCGGTAAGTATGCAACGAATGCGGCCTCAGACGGAAGGACCGGCCATCTTGAGAAAATCTGCGCGCTTGTCCTATCGCACGGCCGTGACATTCTATCGCCTCGGATACTAGCTGGAACGACAATTACGCAGTTCGTTAACTCCGACGCCATTAATATCGTCGTTCCAATAGGATCGGCCGTGTCCACGTCGCGCGGCGAGACGTCTTCATTATCCCCTTATTTACGCCCACGAGGTTTCGCGCACGCGAATTTTTCGCCATGCTCCTCGCCACGCTATAATCCGCTGTGTGTGCCGTTACCTCCGTCCGGAATTCCATCCCAAGAGATTTTAAGCGATTCGTCGATCCTCTTCGTGTTGCCACGCGAAAAATTAATTTGTTCCCTATGGTAATCCCGCGGCTTATAGACTGTTTCTCGAAGACCCACGTCACGGGGATTATAACGACGCGAAGAGTGCGTAAAATTTTTTAAACCATTGCTAATTCTTCTTTATTATCTTACTAAGAAAGCTGTTTTCATTGACACGTTCATAAAATGTTCGTAACGCTGTAATTATTCTTTGGCGTATCGAGGAGAGAGTACTGATTTGTTAAATAGAGATACGTCACTCGTTGACTCTGCCGATGGGATTAGAAGGAATGAACGATCTGCTTGAAAGGAAATAAGACGGTGTACATTGGTGATTTCTTTTCAGTATCTTACGCGAAAGTTGTTTGCAGTGTAAAGGATATAAAATGTCGTTTGTAGAGAATAACCGTAGAGCAATTTTTCTGCTGAGGAGAAAGCAATGTTTTCCCGTGAAATACGGCCGAAATGAGAGGAGGAAAGACGCGTTCATCTCAATCGGAAAGTAAAGTGGAGGAAATTGCTGTGATCGGAACGTAACACATCATTCTTTCTTATATCTCTTCCTCTGTTTCTGATTCAATCGAAACTCGAAGCTCGGTCGACCTTGGAGCACCGCAGAGGAACTAAGCAGCGTCGAGTATAACTTCCGATACTTTTTTCTCTGACGAGGTACACGTAGTAATTCGATCGGTTTGGAAGGCAAGGCTCTTTCTAAAACATCGGAGCGATCCGATTCCTTAGCGGTGCGAGGAGTGAAGTCTTCGGGGTGAAGTTACGATCCTGGTCATACGTAATCCGTGTAGGTATCGTTTCGCGATTCAGGTAAGCAATCTCCTTTTCCACGGGGTTCGATCGCCGGTTTCGTAGCCGTTTACCAAAGCTTCCCGGCCTAATATACATACACGAATTCGTGCCAAGAGGGAACCCCTCGGCCAAGTGAAACGAGTCAAGAACACAGCGAACTGTCTTCGCCCGACGAAAGACGCGTATCCGCGTGCCCCGTTAACAGCTCGTAAATGAAAACGCCCCGCGTCAAAGACTTAATTATGACGCATCGCGCCCGATAATGTTTATGCAAATGCCTGGCCGCCAGCTTCCGAATCGAATCCGGCCTCGCCAACTTAATTATCGCTTCCTTTAACGGACGTCGCTTGTACCAACTAATTTATTTCAGAACTGTTCCTGAAAAGAACTTTCCGTTCTTTTCCCAACCGGGACGCGTGCATGTTCAATAAAAATCTTTTCACATTTCGCATTTTATTTTCAATGAAACTGTCCAGCTGAAACTTGTAAAAATATGAGTTTATAGAAAATTTAGGGGTCTGATAAAAGTTGTGCATTCGTAGAACTGTTGAGGTATGAGGTTCGCTTATGGGAAACGAGCTATATTTATTGAACACTTGTAAACTGATTTATTATAATATACGAAGAGTATTAAGAGGTTAAAAAAATCTAATTACATAGAAGTACATAGTAGGTGTCAGCATAGACAGGTTGTTCTTCATTATCGACAGACTTGTCGTTATTACATTCAACAAGAACGTATAGCGAATTTCTAACTATGCTTAAATGCGACCGCTATGTCGACTATGTTTAAATAATCTGTACGCGAGCAAGACGGTGAAAGAACGGACGAGGGAGGAAAGTCGATGAGAGAGACAGTTTTAAGCGAGCAAGGTGAACCCGAGATCCCATGAAATCCCACACGGTGTTTTACATGCAGCTTACCTCCATCACACACAACGGCGGCGCATTGCATTTCGTGCCAATGCTGGCACGCGCGACGTATAGTGCCCCGGGTGTATAAATACGATCTCGCATGCAACCTCCTTCATTATGCCGGCACGCCGCAAATCGCTCTGGTTTACGTTTCAAAACTCGCGTGGATACGACCAATCCGGTGTCTAACAAGCGTTCAGCCCTCCCACGGTGGCCGTTATCAAGGGCCATTAGAACCTGTTCGAGTTTCCGAATTGCAAATCCCACTTTCGCCATGGTTCCACGTTGAAATTTTTGGCGCACGAATGCCTCTAATCATTCTAACGATTTTTCACCTGCTCTGAACGGTCTTATGGTGTGAACACCGTGCCAACTCGTCTCGGGTGGAACGAATCGATGCTGAACGCACAAAAGTCACATAAAATACCAATGATTTTCGATAAATTATAAAACACCAATGATTTTACTAAAAGAAAATTATTAAGAAGGCAATCAACCTGTTAATCTGACTCCCTTGGTTTTCTCAGTTAAACTTATCCCGTTCAACTATTGTCAGTATAAACAGGTGTAGATCTGGCCACTATCATCTTGCTTTTTCTCTGGCTCGCATTGGATTTATTGATAATCCTGAGTGTAGCTGCAGGGAGGGTGACGAATCGCTGAACCATGTTCTTTGGCAATGCAACTTGTACAGCGAGGAAAGGCTCAAATTAATGAATAAACTCAGCAAAATAAATTTCCAGCTTGCAATGGATGTCTCAATATTAATAGCTGAACCAAATATCAAAGCTTGTCACTACATGTTATCATTTTTTAAGAGCTGTGGTCTTAAAGTACATGTTTTGTCTGCATTAAAATATTTGTGTATCTCTAATAACCACATTCTATTTTGTAATTATTATATTTTGTTTTTTTGTAATTATGTTGAAATAAATCTCATATGAGATTTTCTAAAAAAAACCTGTTAATCTGGAAGCACTCTCGCTCGCGCCATCTCCTCAAGGAATAAAAATCATTTACACGATAAGTTTATAGCTCCATCTCTCTTGGAAACGAACGAACGACTCCGAGAAACTTTTTGCCGCAGATCATTCGCAACAATTTTATGGTGGTCCGAGAGAAAAGAGCACTCGGCGATCCTAAACGGGATCTGCACGAGAGCCCGCCGAAAACCAGTAGTTTCCGGCATAAAAGACGGATGCCGTTGTAGCGAGAGCAGATTGCCCCAACGAAAGAATAATTCGAGGTATTCGCAGACTGATGATGATTGGACAATTTCACGTGCGGTGGCCACGAGCCTCGTAACCTCCTCTCGCACGGTAATCGCGCTATTTATCATTTGCCGGGTTTCTCGCCTTCTTTAATGGACGGCTATAGCCCACCCGTACCGAATGATGGATATTGACGAAATATTGCCCCGTCGCTGGATCGCTAGGGCTCTTCGCCACGCTGAAGAATCCCCCGCGGTCGATCAATCGAGCCTGTTTGATTCGAGGTGCAACTGCTTTGCATCAGCGGAATGCAACGCGAGCAAAACGCTCGCGGGAGGAGCAGCTCGTGCACCGCGGTGCTAATCTTTTAATTTCGGTTTGTTGAGAGCTTCGGTTGATTCAGAACTTTGTGGTAGTCTGCGTTATCGTTCTATACGCGGTATGGTTGAGGGACTACGTAAAAAAAGTGAAATACAGTGAATCAATTTAATATTCGCAAAGGTAGTTCATCAAGCAGCGAGAGAGAAGGAGAGAGGCAAAAACAAACCACAACGGAAGCGTTTGACGAAGAAATGAGGGGGAGAGCGGTGAATCGACGTTTATCCCGTAGCGGCGCGTTTTGCAGAACGGTCCCCTCCCCCCGAAGGGAACGTTCTCCGCGGCTTTCTAAAGGGAAGACAACGATCGCGGCGAGAACGCCCATTATATCCTATTAATTAATCTAACAATGCGTGCGAGAAGTTGGAAGAAGCCGACTAACGAGAGCTGCCTCCGCTCTGCGCGGCTGTGGAACGAGCCTCGAGGAATACGAAGAGCCAAAGGACGAAGGGAAAGGGAACAGGAAGAAACGAGGGGGTTCGGAGGAGCAGGGGGACACGCATGGGTTCCCTTTTGCTCGTAAAACACCCTCGTGTTCCTCCTCTCCGCGGCTACCAGGCCCCGCTGCCTACCGATTCGACGTTACGACTGTCTTACATGCCCATTCAAATGTCCCCGCGGTAAGAGCATATTCTGATAAACCCCTCCCTGCCACCCCCGTACAGTAATTCAAATTAATTATTCGCATAATTCCGCGGCGACCGGCGCGCCGCGCCGCACAATTAAGCCCCCCGGGGAGTCGTCGCGATGACTCATTGTGTTCGCACGATGCCGCTTCGGGAAGATGACTTTTCTTTGTGACGTTGGATCCTCGCATTTCTTGCAACCTCCAGAGAGTTTCTCGGCAAGGTACGAATTTGCTGAAAATCTTTATTCAAAGACCCGTAGCTCCGTTTCGACGAAGTCGAACTCAATCTGAGCTTTCCTCTTGGTATTAACCCTCATCCACACTACGTGGTACCCGGGTACCTATTTCAAATTCATTCACATAATATTCAATATTTTTCAATTGATATGTCCTTGGAATTAAACAAAAATTTTATACAACATTTCACAAAAAAAACTTCCAAACCTTTTTTTCGCGTTCGCTATGATGAGGGTACCCGGGTACCACAAGGCTCAAGTAGGCAAATTAGATCCTCTACAATTGTGATTTATAGTACAACTATTTCTCAGTACAAATTTTATTGTTTCGAAATACAATCGAACTATATGTCACTACAAGTAATACATTTCTCCACTGAGACCTTCCGACACCTTCGGAGTCTCGCCGAAAAACAGTGGGGATGAAAACTTGGCGGAAAATCGCCATAGTAGCAAAGACGTGCCATAAAAAATCTCCAGGTCATGCGGGGCCAGCTATCAGGTATATGCATGAACCTATATGGGTACCCGGATACCTCTTCATGCAGAATCGTATAAAGAATTACCCGTGTGGATGAGGGTTAAATCTCTAAGTTACCTCGATTCTTAAAATATAATTCGAACACGTACAGAATGAATATTCACACAGAGCAGCGTAACAAGACG
Source organism: Lasioglossum zephyrum (assembly GCA_028455615.1). Taxonomy (NCBI): domain Eukaryota; kingdom Metazoa; phylum Arthropoda; class Insecta; order Hymenoptera; family Halictidae; genus Lasioglossum; species Lasioglossum zephyrum. Next base: position 7,896,532 of record CM052333.1, read on the forward strand.
CAGGAAAAGTGTTTCGGACAAAAAGGTCAGTTTGAATCGCGCCGCACGAGCACCATAAAGCGGCGAGCACTGTAAAACGCCGCGAGGGCAAGGAAACTCCATACTATTAAACGTAAGCACACGCCGCGCAGCGCCGCGAAAAACCGGCAAAACGCTTCGATCCTTAATTTCAATCTTAACAGGCATATCCCGTGGCCGGGGACGCGGTAAGAACCCACAAATCCGTGAAACCGAGTGTTTCAGTCCCATAAGCAAGAACAGCCTAATACCGTGTATGCGCATTAAATTACCAGGATTCTCGATCTTCCTCCTTCGCGTCATGGAAACCCCGTCATAATGTCATCACCGAGCGAGAGGAGTCCCCGAAGCGGGCAAAGAAACGTAATTCGTTGGAGTCCGAGCCCACTGGGACTCATTCTCTCTCAGAGGGTTTAACTTCAGCGGGGGATCCTCTTGTACAGCGTGCGAATCGCGTGGAACCAGCGACTGCACGCTGCAAACGATCGTCATACTCGTCGCAAAAGGTCAGACATCGTTTTACCATATTTTTTTTCGACCTTGGAACAAGGTTAAGCTGAAAATTCATTACGATAGTTTCGAGGGTATGTAATTCCAAACTGAAAAATCGTAAATGTTCCACAAAAGTTGAGAAACATTTTTTAACTTTTTAAGAAAGTTTATTTATCCAAGTTTAAAAAATGGAACTGTAAATCACCAGTTTGTTTGTACTCTTTCTCATCCGGAGTGGCTATTCATTCCCTCGGTGGACCGGTTTGTGATCCTCGGATCCCCTATTCTATCTTGGTCGGTAAGCAGCTACGCCCTCTAATAATCATAAAGTACGCGGGTGCGTAACCACACACTGGTGTTCGCAGAAAAATTCGCAGCGAGGTATGCCTGGGCCCATTCATAAACCAGTTGCGCGGCATTCATTATCAGCCCGACGAGATTAAAAGTTCGGTCTGCGCGCAATCTGTGGGTACCGGAGAGAAGAACGCGGAGTTTCTTGGAACGTCGTCCCCGCGATTCCACGGACACGTAGAAGCCCTTTCAGGTTCCAGGCAACCCTTCGACCCCGGTTGCGATAACCCGCGTTTAGTCAATCGATATTCCACGGATGATCCCTCCATTGAACCTCTCTATTGATTTACAGGGCCTCGCCGCATTCGCGTTTTCCAGACACGTCTGCCTCGCACTGCGCGGATGAACTTCGCGACCCCGGCTGCGTTTAGAAACACTCGATCGTTAAAATTCAATGAATCGATACAACCGGGCATAATCTCCGCGGATGAGCTGTTATTTCTTTGGTATCGAACCCCCCTATGATAAATCTTTTATTCCCCTCTACTTGATTCGCTACGCTGCAAACCTTCCGTGCTGGATGGTTTCCACACCAGGTCTTTAAATATTTTTATGATGGTTTTGCTGATTCATTTTTGGAACGGCCTCGGAAATTTTCCCATGTAATGAGTTCATCAGGAAGGTTCTGAGCTGTACTCAATGATTCTTTCAAACCATTCATGATCGTTTGGTGTTTCAGATCCTGAAGAAGTTGTTCTTCTGTGTAGAAAAACCTAGATACGTTTCAATATACTGTCATTCAAATTTATTTTCGGGCCGTCTCGTGCTGGATGGTTTCCACACCAGGTCTTTAAATATTTTTATGATGGTTTTGCCGATTCATTTTTTAATGGAACGGCCTCGGAAATTTTCCCATGTAATGAGTTCATCAGGAAGGTTCTGAGCTGTACTTAATGATTCTTTCAAACCATTCATGATCTTCTGTGTAGAAAAACCTAGATACGTTTCAATATGCTGTCATTGAAATTTATTTTCGGGCCGCCTCGGGCATCACAGATGGAGGAATTGATTTGTCCGAGTTGGACAACCGAAATGGTCAGGCGGAATTCCGATTTGTCGCCTCGGCAAAAAAGCTTCGGCCGGTTAATACCGGAAGGCGAAATGGACCGGGCCTCGAGATAAATCACGCGGGGGCAGTACTTCCGCTGAAAGTCGTGACATATAGACGACAAGCGTTATAAACGCTCGCAATTTGTTCGGCGCGAGGCGAGCAGAAGTCGGTTGGCACGGGAGCAAAGAACAGGCTGGCGAACGTTATCAAACTGAGAAGAAGACTCGGGTTCGAACAAACCGTCGCCCCGTGATGAATGACCGCGTAGCCGCTTTCCACCGGGGCAAAAGAACGGGTCGATTGAAAGATGCCCGCGATAATTTCTCAGCGTCGTCGCATCTTATTTACGACGTGCCGGTAATGGAAGAAACGTGAAGCGACTCGGGAATATCGAGGATCGAATCGAGGGAAGAAAGTCCCTCTGGCTGACCGTAACGGAAGAGAGCTCCGTTTCCACTACGACCGTTTCGATACGACCGACCACGACGACCGCCCGTAACTTTCCGCCTCCACCGGACGACCTCCATCCGTGGAGGACTCTCTTCAACTTCTCCTCGTTAATTGCGAAACCGGTGTCGCTTTTTCCATGCCCGTTTCACTTCAAAATCGAGGAGCCTGCTTTTTCCTCGTCGGATACCGCAAACGCTGCAAACGAACCGCGGTAGCAGAAGAAACCTGCAATCGAAGGCAAACCTTCCACCTGCCTAAGCAAGTAGACACCTGTGGGTGGCGTAAATTGCAACTGTTTTGCGACTGACACGACTACCGTGAATCTAAAGTCAAGGGGTCAGAAATAGTGCCATTCCGATCGCAAATAAGTCAAGTTCAAATTCATCTCAAAATCAAAGAGTTCTAGTTACAAAATTATAGAAAGAACGATGGACGACGCCTAATAGTCCTGGCGTTTCCGGTGGGTCGGTTGCACATGTTTTAGGAAAATGATCAAGAACCTGGTTCATGCATACAGATGGTTTGCCGGAGATAGGGTAGAACATTGTACGTGGCGACAGTGTTGGCTCGGTTCGCATCTACGATCACCCCGCTTTCTCTCGATTTCATTTAACCCGGGTAATGATTACGAGCTGGCGCGGCGAACGGTACGCCCGCCTTAAATCAGTCATCACATCGGCGCCGACGCCGTCCACCTTCTCCTCTCGCGGCGCATTATGCAAATGCGGCCGAGAAACGGCGGCCCTTTTGTGCTTTTATCAGGGAGGCGAGCACAAATTTACAAGCTCGTCCCTGTTCAACGAGAAACGCTGCGGCGAGAGGGAGGGAGGGGGCGGTTGGAGTGGAAGAAGAAGAAGAAGAAGAAGAAGCAAAAGAGTAAGAGGATGAGAAGAAGGAAGAAAAGACAAGAGCAAAAGACGGTAGCGCGAGGTAGGGCCCGTTGGATGCGGGGACTGTAACGACGCTCCGGTTCCTCTCCTCTTGCTGTGCTATCAGATCGGCTCTCTCCCCCTCGTTCGGCTCCTCCCCGAGCCCGACTGGCCCCCTCTAAAGGGGGCCCTTTCCTTTTCCCCTAGCGGCGGTTCCGCGGCGGCGGCCCAAGGGAGCCGGAAGGGAGACGCTTGTTATCAGCGACGCTACATCTTATTTTACGCGCGCTTCACCGCGGTTGACATTTCTATGCGCCAGGTATGACGTCGGCAACGGGCGCACGAAGGCACCCCGTGACTTCTGCTAGACGCAAATTGACCGTGCTGCAACCCCATAAGGAGCTCTCTCGGCTCTGCTCGGCTTCGGGCTTCGGGCTTCGGCTCGCCAGCTTCAGCCCGTGCTCCGCCACTTGTGGGAAACGGGCCGGGCCTAACGATCGATCGGAAGAGAGGAGATTCTTGCCCGCTCCTGGACCAATCCTCTACAAACCGCTCGCGCTGCCTTTACTCTCTTCTTCTTCTTTCACAGCCCTGCGAACTGATATCGCCGCGAATTCCTACGAGTCCTCCTCCAGCCGCCGATTTTTCCCTTTTACAGAACCGATGCGGTGACTTTGGACGCGACCGGCGACCGCGTTGCTGTTTTGGCGATGCTGAGCAAGCGGGATTTCAGAGTAAGGGCTTTTCCGTGATGATGCATCGCCGGTTGCTTGAGAGTTTCTTGTGGAATATGTCAACGTGCTTTGCGGAAAGATGCGGTTGTCTTGCGAGGAAGACCGCGTCTGTCTTTGGCACCGTTCCAAACATCGCGTTTCGTTTCTTTATTGGAAGAAAAGCGTAGCTTTACGATTTTTAAGGAACCGAGGCATCCGAGCATCTTTTGAGGAGGAAGATAACAGGAATTTAGGAAGAATGAATTTATTATGCAATATAAAAATGGACTGGACTGGAGCCAGATAGACACTTCACTTTTTGACTCGAATCATTTTAACAACCTGAATATAATACCGCAACGACGTTCAACAAGATATTAATAAACCTGTAATTTGCCTGTAATTTTCACTTTCTAGCGTCGCCTGTAAATTAACTTTTCGATCTCCATACGTTTGCAAGTCTCGATATTAAAAAAATAGATGCGAACACGTCGTATTAAATAATCAAACATTCGGACACATGTAGAATAACGTTTCGTGCCAGCAGGTGGCACCGGAGTTATGATAGTAATTACAAATATAACAAGCCAACTAAATTCACCTGCGGTAACGATAATACAGGTTATTAATGGCGAGCAAGGTAATGAGACTGCGAGTGCGAACGTAACGCGCTCTCCTTACGCATTCTTGATTGTCATTCGTCATGTGACGAAAGAGTTGCGGCTCTTATTAATTACACGCGCGCCGGATAGATTTCCTTCAACCATTAAAACAGCGTGACTATCGCGGCGCTCGATCTAAGTTAGTCGAAGCACCGATCATCGGTGAATTAATCGCACGAGTCCGCGCGGAATGCGCTCGACGGAATAGCGAGCGACGCGTCGCGAAACGGGTTCGGCCCCGGAAAACAGGGCCGAAAAGAAAAACGACACCGACGACCACGATGACCAGTGTGTATCGTAAAACGTGTTTCGCGCGGAAACATTGCGTCTCGCGACAAGATACCGTTCTAATTAGCGATCCATTAAGATCGGCCGGGGCATTAATAACGGATGAAGATGTGCGGCATCTAACCCGTTGACAGCCATTACACGCATCATTTACCTCGGATCGCACCGGCAGCACGTTGGACCACCTAGAATGGATCACCGACATTATCGATTATCTCGGGCCGATCGATTAACCGGATTACCACTCTCTGTCGACTTGTTATTTCGTTTTATCGCGAAACGGGATCTTACACGTCCCCATAGACACGCGGGACTTGTGCCACGGCTGTCCCCAGGGCTGACCTGTCTTTCGAAACGGCGGCCGGCGAACTTTTCTACCGGAGAGAAAAAATTCCAGATGAAATATACCAGATAACGCCGGCCGATTTGTGTACAGGTGCAAGACGGCATACCGGTTTCGGTAGCGGGACGAGCCGCGCCGCACCGTTGCCTTCTATTGCGCGAGGCCACTTCTTTCGTCGATCGCGGGATCGATAGTGTCGCCCCGTGAAAAATGAGGATCGATCGCGTTTTGTTTTTCGCGATGCCACGCTTCGACATCCGTCTACCTCCGAGCACAAATAAATAGAGCGGAAGCCACGTGGAACGTCAATTCCGAGAAAGTTCGTTTAACAATTTCGTCGACGCCGCGTTTTTTATTTGGAGAAAGACGAATTTCGAAGACCCGATTGTCGTGCTAACTGTCCCTCCGTAGGCTGATATGTAGGTTACGGGAGCAGGGTGAACGTCTGCCTTGATTGTGAATGTATCTTCAGTCTCATCGTTCGAAAAATGCATCAGAATTAATTACAAAGTCCTGCCACTTCATTTATTATTTTTTGTCGGGTTTCGAAGATCTCTGATACAGTACGCATGTAAAGAAAGATACTTTCTTTAAGTCAAATCAACCGCGCTTTATTAGCCCAGCGCGCCCACTAATCGATATATATCGATGCTCAACGAGTGATATCAAAACATAGAGCCAAATAAAATAAAATAAGATAATAGGCCTAGGAGGTATTGAGGAGAATAGACTTTAATTGTCGTTTCTCTTTCTTTTAGATAATTAATAAATCATTTTGTATATTTGTAAATATTGTATATACACCATATGTCAATTATAACCTTTTTCCTTTAGAGCAACACAAACTTGGTTATTCTCCTTGAAAGTCCTTAATATTATCATTTGTCTTATACACATACAGTAGTGTCGACTCTTTTAAAATAAAAATGTTCGAATCTTGTTCGGCGTTCACCAGCGGTTCGACCCTCGTTATACTAATTCGCATTAGCGAGGGAACCGTTTTGACGCGACGTCCACTTTCACCGGCAATAATTGGCTCTCGAACGGTACGAGATTATTAAAAGCCACGAGATCTTCGAGCATAATCGCATCGAGATCGTGGTACACGTCCGGTCCGTCGACGCTGCTCGGTTCGGTTCTGTGCTCGTGGTTTCATGAAATATCGAGTTCTCGTGGTTTATAGATCGGGGAACGCAGCGGTAGCGATTGATCGATTAGGATCAGTTATTCATTTCTGTAGTTTTACTATCAATTAGCGCCTCCGCAATGAATCAGCGATTCGAATCTACGCGCCGCGAGTGGAGCACGGCCGGCGGCGTTCGTTACCTCTCGACGACGTTAATTGATTTCTTCGATTGTATAATCGGGGCCCGGCGCGCACCGTGATCCTTGCGCGGCCGACGCGACGCCACGGCGAAAGGGAATTACGTTTGCATTATTAAAAAGATCATCGTGCGTCGACACAACACCGCTATAATCCGCTCTCGCGGCTTCGCCTTGATTACAGTTTAAAAAGTCTCTACTTTCACGTTATCCAACTGAATTTTTTTCTCAAAGACCTTTTTTTATTATAACATCTTAGTGGCAAACTGAAGTTGCGTTCCTTACACGTTTCATTCGAAGTACCCTTCCCGTTATAAATTCACGTCGGATGAAGTGTGAAGAAGAATGTGGAGAGAGAAAGAGCAACATCAGAGTTTTCCACTGTGTGTGTGTGTGTCTCTCTCTTACAACTAAATAAGGTCTTTAAAGAAGCTAACTTGAGCTGACATGAATTTTGACAAAAATAAGTACAGGTGTTGTAAGATTTTAGCACACGCAGCTGAGAAATTTAAATAATTGCGTATTTTCACCGACAGCGAGCAATTTTTTGCCAGCAGATTCCGCGGAGCTTCATTTTCACAGTTATTTTACCGGCGCGTTTCCCATAATCGTGCAGTTGTTCTCACTTTTGCATTCACAGCAGGACCTTTCATGCGAGGCTAATTTCACAACATTATGTCGCGTATTAACCGTCTATACAGTCACGGAGGCTGATTATTAAGAGCGATGCTCGCTTTTTAATGTAACATACGCATCGGCAATTATCGCGACGGAGTGAAAGACAGAGAGGAGAGAGGAAAGAGAACGTAATTTAAGTAACGAAACGAGCCGAGTCGTGTTCTTGCTTTACTCGAGGGATAATTTCACGGATCGTCCCCCGGCATGCGGCACCGCGTCTCGCACGTTTCCACGAAATAACGATCGATCGATCGATGTTCCAACGTGAGCGAAAAAATTGATGCGTCGTGCGACGCTTTTCGCGTCACATTCTTCTTGCACGGTAACAAAATTAAGTTGCAAGCCCCGAACGGTATCGTCAATTAACAGTGTCCTTTCGTTATTAGCAATTACGACTTTCTCGAGTCTCGTTTCGATATACAAGAGGGCGTTACTTCGTGAAATTGTCGATGGAAATGATCTCGCTGCTGTTCGTTACTTTTTTTTACAGAAAACTTGACCACCTTGCTATTCTTACGGTCAACCTCTCGTGGAACTAATGCTGTAATTATATACCTTGTTGTACATCAAAATTGGATAATTCGGACCTGGTGGATCTCTGTTTGACACGGTGTACGTTGTGGAATTACATCTTGATCAAAAACTAATGACGCAAGAACCCGTTTATCAGAGATTCTACTATATTATATTATGCTGTATTTAGTAAATTGAAGAACATATAAACAATAGACTTTTAGTAGGTTTCTTAGTTTGCCTTTGGTTGTACTTAGAAATGAACTGAATATATAATTTGTATGTATAGTAGTGTAGGATTTAAGTCGTCAATAGAATAACATGTCCGTAAACACAAACAATTTAACGTTTAATTTCAAATATAACAGATACAATTAATAAAATTGTCTCGTTTAAATCTCCGTCTGAGATCAAACACGTCTTTACTTTTAAACACGAGTTGTGGAATTACATCTTGATCAAAAACTAATTCTACTATATTATATTATGCTGTATTTAGTAAATTGCTGAACATATCCAGAAAGTTTGGAGCCAGTAGATTTACTAGAGTGGTTTAGAAAAATTATAAAAACTCGTCTAGTTTCGAATGCGTCAAAATAGGATGTTCAAGTTATCGCTGTTTAACAGTCTCCGAGGGGAATAGTTTATCGCGCAGAGCAGTGTGAGTTATGCGAGTAAATCAGCAACATCTAAACCGTGCGGACGAGCGGATATACGGTCGCAGGACATCTCGCGCGAAATTCCCGGGTGTCAACGAGCCAGGGTAAAACGACGTATACAGCGAATTGCATCGCGACTTTTAGCGAGTGCGGCTCGCGAGATCGAATGGCCTCGCGACACGCAATCTACGTAGGCCTCTCGTAGCCTAACCGGAAGTCATGCGTTGCACCGCGATAGCGGACAAATAAGCCGTTTAACTCGGTTCGAGCTAGGTCTGCCTGTGATTTGCGGCTTCTCTCTTTCCCGCGAACTGCGGGTTTCTCTCCCACGAGGGAACTTTTCAGGAAAATTCTCGCCGGACAATCGTCAACGACGGCGTGGCGGCTCCCGCTTCGTGACGACCCTTAATTATCGTATATTATTATGATAAAAACAGAAATCACCCGATGACACGCGAGCCACGGTATCGTTTGAACCGGAAGCACCGCCGACGCGGGTGCATCGCAGCCAATAAATACGAACCGTGTGCACCTACTTTCTCGCGAGAAACTCGAGATCGCGCCCGGTTAAATAATTATTTCGAGCTAACCGGGATAACATTTCAACGAGCAACGCGGCCTCGTGAATCCACGAGATTGCCCAAGCTGTTTATCCTCCGGCTCTCGACGTCGCACGTTTCTGCAGCATAATCTGTTACTTTGTTGCGACAAGGGGTTGCAGACTTTTGAACGTTGGGAAAATTCATTCAGCTTGATATTAAGCTTAAACCGGAAAGATAAGACAGCCATTTTCTTAAATGCAGTTTTGTTACATTTTTTATTGACACAAACTTTTCAAATCTATATTCAACTAGATTTAAAAAGCTAGTTACTTACAGTTTCCAACCTATACAGTGACGGATTAATTTTCTGCCGCGCTTGCAGCAGAAAATTGACCTCAAATTTGGTCGATACCGTTCCCAGACATTTTTGTTAAAAGAAAAAGGTCATTCATCATGTTTTATTGTATTATACGGGCCCTAGGCTGGCCTGATCCGGCACTGGACCCAAATGGTCAGCGTCTTTCGTTCGGAGAAATAGGAAAAATGTACGAATCAGAAAGTGCAAACGTCATTTATGATCTACGTGAAGAATTGTTTATTACAGTAGAAGCATGTTGAGTGCAGAATTGACCCACGTGCCCCGGGGTCATCGCAAAAATCAACGAGTCGAACGAGAAGCGTAATTTCGCGAGCCCTTTCCCGGCCTGGATTCCGGGGCACAGTTTCGTCGCCGTTTAATACCCGGTGCACGGTGGCATTATATCATCTGCAATTACCGGTGTATAATTATAATTCGCCGGTCGGGCAGCGGCGGACAGGCCAATAAATTAATGCCGATCCCCAGTGGAACGGGATTGTCGTTTACAAGGTTCAAGGATCGTGTTTCGAAACTCAATAATTCGCGATAAGATCAGTGGGACGATGCCGCGACGCGACGGTGTGTTGCCCATCGTCAGACATGGCACGAGGAGAGCAGAAAACGATGGGCGAAGTTGCCAAAATTGTCGTAATGTTCAACTGGGAAACATACTTCACAACATAACAATAAAACACCGTTCGATTCTATTCGCAGCATTATGTTGAACTCGTGAGAGGTTTACTAATCATTTGTATCCAGCAGTGATGGGCGCAAAAAAATATTTAAAAAAACTTTTTGAAGAACCACGCTTATATTAAAATGCACTAAAAAGGAGAAAATAATTTTTTTAGATATTAGTGACTACGAATAAAAGCGTGGAGCGCTAAACTATATTAACGTAATCTTCGTGGGCGCTTAACGCTTTTATTTATAGTCACTAATATCTAAAAATATTATTTTCTTCATTTTAGTGCATTTTAATATAAGCGTGGTTTTGTAAAAGTTTTTTTTTTATTTTCTACTTTTTCTACTGAGATACTCTGATAAGGGTTTTTTAAGTCCTAAACGCACAGTTAAAAAAATTTATTTAATATTGTATTGCCATCCAGTTCTGAGCTATGCTTAAAATTTCAAGTCTATAGCTGATCGAAAATGCTGGTTTAAAATTCGATTACAAGATTTGATACAACACTGCAAGCTAATATAAGCGTGGTAAAAATACCTTCTACCTCTCCAGAATGTTTTATTAATTATGAGAATTGTTTTCACCTTTCAGGGATAATACCAGTATAACATATAACATAGTAGCTCTAAAAGGCTATTACGCGAGTTAGAGGAAAGAAAGCTGCGCTATGTACCAATGAATTCTGCGGTCTCCGAGTTTGGCCCCGCCCTCGCAGCGCCCATAGTCCCAAACCAGGTCGTTAAAGGTACGGGGGATCGAGTCGAAGTAAAAACAAATTTCTCGTCCGGTCGTTTACGACTATAAATTCATTCTTGTCGTAAGTAAAGCGCGGGCATGGCATCGGATGCGCGTTAAGCATTGCGCCAGTAAACATAATAAGGGGGGATCCGTTTTTAAGGGGCCCCTCACGACGGGCGATCGTTCGCGGGCCCCGAAAACACCCGCGGCCTTCCCCAAACACGAGGGGCACCGTGAACCGGTTCGCTTTAACTGCACCCGTAACACGTATGAGCGACCAAAAGACGTCTTATTTATCGGACATTGCCAGTTAATTGCCTTGCTAACTACCGATTATATTAATATTCCGCACCCCGTTACCTCTCCCCCCGTCCTCCCGAAAGGGTTTTCACGACACCCCGAGGGCAGTTTAATGACTCGCCTCTTTCGCAGTTTCCCTGAAGCTCGTAAAAGTTGATAGTTTGTCGCCGATACTGCCGATTCGATGGCTCGTTATCTTGTGGATTGCCGACGTGCAGCCAATTTACGGTTTCTGGAATCGACTTTTGATTGAGTCCCCGGACAGTTAAAACTGCGAGGAGTCTAATTGTAAAAATTTGGCCGAGAAGATTTCATCTTAAATTGATCACGGGTCTTCGTAGAAATTCGATTCTTTTTCTTTTTCTAGCATTTTCCCTTATTTTGGATCTATAGGCAGATATGTGTTTATTACCACGTTTTTATTAGCTCGCTTTCTTGTTTTTTAGATATTAGACATAAAATTTTCGAGCCACGGTAGAATGAGTTGGGTCGTACCTCCGACACCGGAATTCGTGATTTCAGGCTCAGTTGTTTATTTCGAAGAGGTCAGGTTGAAAACGGTGGCAGGATCAATGGCTCCGTTTCCAGGAAAGGAGTCGGCCGCGGTGTCTCGAGTGGCCTATGCGGGCATTCCTTGAAATTTCCACGGTTATTCCTTCTCGCCTCCCTTTCTCGTTTCCGCGAGGCTAAAAAGATTCCCGTGCCGATCAAGCTCGCTTGGCCGATGGCAAAAGAAAGGACGCGCTCGCCGTGGCGCGCAGAGGCCTCCGCTCGTTAGCACAAGCGCACCGGCAATAAAGCGGCCCCAGCACATATTATTGTTAAGCGCCTCGTGGAAAACAGCCGCTGGAGAAAGTGGAAGGGAGACCGACGACGCGACGGGGCCGCGCTAAAAGTGGATATTAGAAGTCGCGCCGCGCCGGTACGGAGGCGGCACGTAATCTCTCCATTCGAGCGAACCCGAGCGTTTCCTTCTGCAGATTTTCCCAGTTTAATGATTCGACCGTGATATCCGACGATTTTATTACGTCCCTGGCGGAACACGGTGAGAGGCAATCTCGGGACTATAATATTCTGTTTTGTTTTGCCTCGATACTTGCTCACATCCTCACACTCCACGCATTATTGTGCTCGTTCACCGAAGTCACAGGGCAATTACCAAGGAAACTGAGTTTACACTGCTTCGTTAGGCGATACCTCGATACTAGTTCATCGCCATCTCCTCTTCGCGTTACCGAATCGTTGAAGGCCGCGCCGTGGTATTCACTTTTGACATAATTGTAATGTTAATCTACCGCGTTAGTAACACCAATAAAACCAAGAAATTATTCCTACTTTACAACATTTCCCGAGGTGTTACCTCGATGCCGATTTATCTTTATGTCCTCTTTACACACATATATTAAATAATTACACCGTTGTTATATTGCTCCTCTGCTGCAATAATGGCCGATACTTACCTGCATCGGTAAGAAAAATCATGAGCTTATTACACCTCGTTATGTTCCTCGATACTGGTTTATTGTTGGTTCTACATTGAGCAATCGCTGAATTGCATAGCTTTATGCAAATTCGCATTCCTGGAGAAAAATTAAATGATTTTATTGCCTTCGTCATTGATTTCAACAAACCAAGATTAACGAGAAGCTGCATCATGTTAATGATTTTAATGTATTACAAATGCAAAAAAATTTTCAACAATTTCCAACTGCTAATTGTCTAAAGATTAAACATCTTGGGCTTTCTTTGTGTCCCACGCCTAATTTATAAGTTATCAGGTCGCGATTGGCTGTCGCACGAGATTGCCTCCACGTCCCGTTTGATGGGCTCGTGAAACCTTTTCACGTTCGGAGAAACGACGAGATGAAATTACGGTTTGGTGGATACGAGCGACGGGAAGCACCAGACACCCACACGCGAGCTTGATCCGTTAAATGGTTTTAGATCGCTCATTTCGTTTGGAGAGCCTGTTCCAGAGCGATAGGAACAGGGATGGGCATGGAATATCGTGCGCGAGATAGTGATGTTAGGCTATTATATTCCGCGGAGAACAAACAGGCTGACGTTGGATGAGTCAATCCCCCGCAAACTAACACCGAAGATTAAGCAATCCTGTTAAACTCAACAACATTAGCCTGTTATCCAACTATCCGTTCTTTTGTATATTGCTCACCATAGAAACATTGTCGAGAATCGTTTACAGAGAACAAGCAGCAACAGCAATTTCAATTTCGAGTATCTGCAAACGCTGTTTTCTTTACAATTATACACTAGAGTATAAAATACAATAAATGTCAAACTTGAATAAACTTTTAGTAGGTTTCTTAGTTTGCCTTTGGTTGTACTTAGAAATGAACTGAATATAATTTGTATGTACAGTAGTGTAGGATTTAAGTCGTCGATAAAATAACACGTCCGAGTAAATAAAAACAATTTAACAATTTAATTTTAAATATAATAGATACAATTAATAAAATTGTCTCGTTTAAATCTCCGTCTGAGATCAAACACGTCGAACCAGAATAATCAAAAATTGCATATTACAAAATATGAAGAACGCAAATAAATAACAATAAAAAACAAAATAAATTCTCTCTACAGTAGTTTAAACTTGCTGGTATTCTAATACGGGAATAGATGAAGGGGGTAAAAGGAAGGTTGGAATTCAGTGAATTAGCGTGAGTATAGTGGCGGTTTAGGGTCCGTTTGTAGGGTCTCGAGTTTCGGGAAACCATCTACGCCCCTGAATAGCATTGGCAAGACCATTCTCCAATCGTTTCAGGCAACCGGCCGGGAGAACGATAAAGCTACTTGAAAATTGGTGGCGCTCGGCCGTACAACTGGTGTCGGTGGTTTTATGTATACGCGTTGGAGCGGCTGTAAAAGGCAAAAGCGATGATACCCATCCAGCCTAAGCCTCGTTCAGCTCGCCTAGATGCGTGCATGCAGACTAGGTTAACCCCTTGACCCCGACTTACGATCTTGCGCGTCCAACGACGTTGCGCGAAAGTTTTGCATCGGCTCCATGCCCGTCTCAGACTTCCTCGCCTTCTCTCTCGTCCGTTGCTTTATCTATCTCGCATCTGGTCTCTCGTCTCCACTTCGGGCTCTTTAGAACGTGCACACTTTTCTTCCGACCTCCCTTGTTTCCGCTAAAATTGCTTTCATTCGCTTTTATGCGAAATATTATATTCCGTTTGCGGTGTTACTCGTTCCTACTTCATTCGTTTTTTTTCTGACGAACTTCCACTTCTCTTTGTAATACATTTTACTATTTTGTAGCTGAGATTTGCTTTTGGTTAAACATTGAAATGAATTTAATATTTCAGAGAACGTCTACGAAAGACAGAAATTTATTCTGTTAAAAATTGAACGAGAAAAGGATTTCAGGATGGTATTAAAGACTTGAAACAGGTTCAGGGATCATGAGACACTAAATTCCACAGTTTACAAGCATTCCCTCAGCAATTAGCTGTGTCAATATTTTAGTACGCCGAATTAAAGTCTCAAACATGTGAAACGACCGCTTCGTCATCCGCAAACGACTTCATCGCGAGTTTCCAGCCGCGTTACCAGTTTTCCCACACTTATCCAGGCGAGAACAAATAGTGTACGTAAATATGGTTGTCCATTAGTGCTCGAACACGTCGGACAACCGAGAAATTTAATTATACGGAGAGTTCGACGCTGATGCATCTAATATTTATCTCCTATTTCCTGTAATCGATACAGCCCGTTTGATTTTCCTTAATTTTTCGTACATACTCGGAACAGATCGCAGAGTAACTTTGAGCGAGCGAAACAAATTTAGTAACTCCCATCTCTGTAAAGGGTAAGCGAATCCATCACCGCTCTGCAGAAGGAGAACAGCGATTTTCGCTGGTCCGAAGTTTGCAGGAGTGTCGTGCCTTATCGTGGAGCGGCGAGTCCTCACGATTCCTGGTGATAACATCAATTTCCAACAGTAGCTGGTAGCTTTCCATGTTGCGTCAACGTTGTGCCAACCGCGGCGTTGCAGCAGCATGAAAAGCTCGTGAGAATCGGTTGTATATTAATCGGCCGGGATGATGTATCCGCTTGGATATAGAATAAAAGGGGTATGGATGCGGCTGGGTCTGATTTTTCCTGGCTGTAACACGTGTTGGCACGTATAGAAGAGCGGCGATATCACGTATCGTGCCGCATATTAATCGTCCCGGTACGTGCGAGTTGTTCGCCGACGGCGCACCACGCTCACCCGCTTCGCTCCGCAATACGTAACCCAGCTAAGTGAACCACTAATGCACCGGGATAGTTACTATACGTGTTACCGGCGACATGCGGCGTTACGTAAATCCTGCGTGTACGACGTGGCAACGTTCCGGTGCAGAACAAACACACCACGCCCCTAAAATCGGCCGATCTTCGCGAGAAACCCCGCGTCCAATCTGGACACACGAAAGATCTTTCTTACGAAGATACGGAAATCTTACCAGGTTTTTGTTAACACATCTGACGGCGACTGTTTTACAATTTTATAATGTCTGTAAGAATGTTGAACGTTTATCGTATACGTGCATGCCATGCCATATGTTTGACTGTTGTATATATTTTTAAAAGTAAGATTCTTCTTGATCGAAAATGAAATATATAATAAATTTTTTGGTTTCGGCGCACAGTTCTGAAATTCAGACGCAAAAATATCTCTCTTGAGAAAGAAAAATTTGTTTCTTAAATTATTTTAATCTATTCACTAGCTTTATTTTTATCACGAATGTGTAAAATCTGCAGCTTATAATTTGTACGCGTTTCGTGATCTTCAAATTAATTGAAGCTTTCGTTTTATACGAGTTCGATCGAATTTACTGCGTTGCATCTGTTGATCCATATAGGGATCGAAACGTTGAGATGAATGTTTAAATAATTGCAAATTTGCTGTTTTCTATAATTGATCGAACTGTGCGCCGAAACCACAAAATTTATTATGTATATATTTTTATTGATTTATGCGTTATATATCTTTTTTATCGATTTGTACAATACGTGTTTTGTTAACAAATGACAGTTCCCAATGAGCAAAGAACGAATGAAGACGTATTACGTGTTAATTTTTAATATAATTTTTAATACCAATGTAATAATTTACAGCAGAATTATCAACAACTCATTAATTGGTTATCAGTACATAAAGCGTTAATGTTTGATTGTATGCCATGAATTTTGTGCGAGTCATAGATTTGCTTTACTACTGACATGTCTTATACTGGATGAAGAAAAGGGTTTTTCGTAATTCTTGTTCGAAGGGATTCTTTGCTAGAATGTTTTCTACCATCTGGAAAATGGAAAATCGATTTTCCATAATTTTCAAGGACCCCGTAACCAGGTCCTAGAGGATGAAGTTCACGTCCTGACAAGCCCCCATAGGCTCTGCTCAGTGAAGACATAAATCAGTGGACGCGCGCCACGCTCGTATAATACCGTGCATTAATTCAGTATTAAAGCTGAAATTATTGACCGCCGGGAAACCGGCGTGACGCCTACAAAGGACGAGGTGGGCTGGATTAAAGGAGGTTGGAGCCTCTCGTAGAAAGCGGTGGCATAAAGCATCGCTGAAATTTGGGGATCCGGCGCGCCGTAAAAGGCAGAACAGTACTAAGAAATTCACGAGATTTACGCGGTCCGGTCTCTCTTACCTTTTATTTCGAGCGGGATGTTCTGCCGGTGTGTTCCTTCTTTTTTTTTATTTTCGTTCGACGGTATTAAGATAAAAAAAAATGAAAGAGATGTACCATTTATGTACTTACGTGCTACGCGGTCGGGGTTCGTTGAACTTAATTGCGGCGGAAGTAAGACATGGATAATCTCGGCCGCGGCGAAGAAATTATGAAGCAATAAACAGCGAGATTGAATATCGCTTATCGCGACGGGTATTATTTTTTATAGAAACCGGGCAACGCCGAGTGCCTCGCGATTGTTTCGTGCGCGAGTTTATTGCCGGTTTTTTATTGTTAAGTGTTTGGAGATGCATCAATCCGATAGAGTGATATAATTACGATGCAGTTACGATTCCAAAAGACGGCAGTGAAATAGTTTAATGAAGTAAAATAAAAACGATTACGATGCACCGGAGTGAAAGAAAGATTTGTTTCTTAAATTATTTTAATCTATTCATTAGTTTTATTTTTATCATGAATGTGTAAAATCTGCAGCTTATAATTTATACGCGTTTCGTGATCTTCAAAATAATTGAAGCCTTCGTTTTATACGAGTTCGATCGAATTTACTGCGTTGCATCTGTTGCATCATGTTCACTTTTTCAATTAAGTACGATTGCGTCAAGTTCGCGTATTGTCATTTTATTGTCGACGCCATTTCCGTATACGAACCAAACCATTCCCTTAGAAAGACTTCCTTCGATTCGCTTCTCGTTTCTATCGAGCGTAATGCGACTCACGGTTTGAATCGAACTAATTAAAGATAAATCCTTCTAAATCAGTTACTCACCGGTCGGAGACAATCGTAATTGGTGCACCGGCCTATGCGAGTCGCGGAAACGATGCGCTCGTTAAGAGGGACAATCGACCGACCGCAATTAACGTCGTATTAGTGATATACGTCGGTGCAAAAGTAACACCTATTCCGTCACCGATCTCGGCAACATGCTTCCTGATCAAGCATCGCTACCGACTTTCGCATAAATCATCTGTGGATGTCAATCCCATCGTTTTGTTTCTGTCTTTCCTTAACTATTCCTCTCGTTGCACAAAGTTTATGTAAACTTACATTTTCTGATGAGCTAGAGATAAAATCAAACCTCATTTTATTCCTAGATGGTCTCGATCAATGTAAAATAAAATTGCGTTCAATATTACCGAAGTTATATGTAAATTTACATTTTCTGAGGAGCTAGGGATAAAATCAAACCTCATTTTATTCCTAAATGGTTTCGATCAATGCAAAATAAGATTGCGTTCAATATTACCGAAGTTGGTATATTTTAATGTAGCATCGAGGGCTGAGACTATGTAAGGAGCTAGGGATAAAATTAAACCTCGTTTCATTCCTAAATGGTCTCGATCAATGCAAAATAAAATGACGTTCTATATTACCGAAGTTGGTATATTTTAATGTAACTTCGAGGGCTGAGACTATGTAAGGAGCTAGGGATAAAATCAAACCTCATTTCATTCCTAAATGGTCTCGATCAATGCAAAATTAAATTGCATACAATATTACCAAAGTTGGTATATTTTAATGTAGCTTCGAGGACCATGTGATTGATCGTACACGATCCGTTGATATCATAGTATGCACAAGGAAAAGCGTATTTGCATATAATTCGCGAGCACCGTTTAATTGGCCACGCTTGCGTGGCCCCGAGACAAAAGGAAGAGCAAACCTAAGATATCCGTCTGGGCGTGGAAACCGATGATCTCTGTTGTGCATTTCATTGTCCATTTCAGTGTGGGTGTCAACGCCCCCGTCAAACCGACAGAAAGTCCTTCGTTGGGAACCGATGGAGTTCTGCCCATTGAACGTTATAATTAGACGCGATCCGAGACTCGTAAATATGATCGGGTTGAAACGTCCATTTATTTACGAGCTACTGACCCGGCGGAATTACCATCGTCAGAAATCATTCTCCCCTGAGCGCACAGACAGAACAATATTTTTCATTGGCTGTTCGATCTTTCCTAGACCATAATTCCGGTCGTATTAAAATTTCTTATTTAACATATCTTATTAGCTGATCGAATAATTAATCACCTTGTGCGTTCAATGAAATTATGAAATTTCCTATGAAGTACGTTCGTGACCATGTTCTACATTCAAAGAAATTGCACCGGAGATTTACGCCCAAATAAGAAACATAATAAAATATAAAACACGCTTAGATTTAATAACGAACATTTAAAATCCGAGAAACGTGTACAGCAAGAATATCTTGCTGCTTGTAAATTCAGTCTACGTGGACAAGTACACAATTCTTATGCTGCTGGAGTCTAAATTAGAAAAGTTATGAACATCTCACACTGATGCTCGCTATATGAACATTGTAAATACACGGTCTAACTATCGAATGCATAAAAGAGTTTCCTCAGCGACGTCTGGAAGACAAATAATCTTGAAAGAGCCTTAAATTCCGTAAATTTTGAAGCACTGGTTTAGCGTCAAGCTGGATGGCGATCTCGTGTCTGTTTACGGGATGTTTTACGAGGAAGATTCTTAACTACCGAGGATATCGAGTCGCCTGGATCGAATAATCGTGGATCGAGAATCGTCACCGCGGGGAGCAAAGAACGGCGATCCGTGAAATTCCCGCCGCGCGGCTATTTACGTATCATCTGGCGATGAAACTCCCACGCCACGCCCCGTGGCAAAGGCAAGCAACTTTCACGTTGATGAATAATAATCGCTAATAACCGAACCACGTCCCGATCGATCGACGCGGCGGCATAGCGATCGCGCGAGAGGCGCCTGCGCTGCACCTGCGTCGAACGCGCCGCGTGGATGCATTTACACGGATGATGCGCGTTCGTCGGGCCGCGCGGATCGGTTAGCTTTTCGAATTCCTGGCCAGTGGATGCGCCTCACGGCAGATATTTCAACACGACTATGTTGCGGCCGCACGAACGAACAACTCGAGCCGGAAAATTACACGGTTTACCGGCAATCGGTTCATTAACGTTCGCCCGTTGCGTGCCCACGGCAATTTAACGACGCAGACGCGGCCATTAGGATTGTCGGACCTTACAATTAGATCTCCCGCATTTATTTCCCGACGCGAGACGCGGTAAGGTATCGTTGTTAATTATTTTGCAAACTCGAGCTAATCGAGCTTCGACGCCAATTTTTCGCGACCGATTCTCCGGCGTGGCAGATAACAAGCTTCGGGCTATCGCGAACTGTTACGACAAGTATAGATGTAAATGCGAGTATTGATGGCGAAAACACCTGTCATTCAGCCTCTGCAAAGTTCATATCGTTGGTGTTTCATGCGCCATTATTGAAAATTATAAACCTCTCACAAACTCGGGTACACGAGTCTTATACAGAGCTATTGTACCATAAAATTTGAAAGAGTTAACATTATCAAGAAATTATTGTTTCAATTCTCAGATGTTATACTTCGAGAAAATACTCGAATGTAGTGTAACAATCCCAACTGTGCTCGAAGAAGCTGTACTTTGCAAATTAGTCTCTACGAGTTGCTGGCACTGATACACTCGCGTCGACGTTTTCTCGAAAGCGTCTAGCAGCATCGTAAATTCTTCTGCGCGGAAGATTGTGGACACCGTAAAATTCTCTTCGGATATCCACTCGACTTGGAGGATCGTTCAGCGAGCGAAACATGTTAATTACTTCTGCGGCTACCTCGAAAAATGATCAAGACATCGATTCCCGTCGCAACGTGAGGCAAATCGCCTCTGCCAAGCCCGAGAGTCTCATGATTGCTAATTTTCGTGCGGGTCTTTAATTTTATGGTTTTACAAAAAGCGATAGTCACCGGAACGCTGTGAAGATCCTAATTTATTATCTGATAATTCATTCGAGCCTATCTTTACTCGCAGAAGCGTTTTACTCCGGCGAAAATTGAGCGACACCTCGCGGCGGCCTCGTAGAAAATAATTAACTGCACACGCCGGAGAGCACTGGCATTTAGGCTCGATGTCCTGGAGAAAAATCGAACGGCCGCTTCCTAGTGGACAATTATTCAGTGGAGGTGTTTAAAGCAGCGAAACAACTTGCAAAATTCATTTGCATAACGAGCGACGGCGGCGTAAATCGCGCGGTGGAACCGCGAGGCCGTGGCTCGTCCACGGTATCGAGCGGTAATTAAGTTAATTACCTTCGCAGTGACTTAGTACTTCGCGGGAGTATAAAGTCCGCGGTGTAAAACGCCAATCTACCAGCAACCCCCGGCTTCGTTGGGATTTTTCCCGACAGCGAGTCGAAATGACGGCCGATGATGGATGTAGACGGGCGCCGGGCCCCTAATCGCGCTTTTCTTATGTCTCCCCGCAGTTGAGTGTGTTTGCTAATTAACGAGGAACCGACGGAGTCTCTGGGACTGGTGTTCATACTTTATCCTACCCTTTTATTCCACCCTTGAATCCTTTCCCTTCGAAATTTTATATTTTACTATTCTTCTCGTAACTTTTCAGAAACACAATTTTTCCCAAATATTCATTCAACGTCATCTGATAAACTGATCCAGCTAGCTTGGCAGGAAAACCGAAATCGTTTGGTCCGTTTATGGAAATGGTATTTTTTCCTTTTTATTAGAAAATCTCATATGAGATTTATTTCAACATAGTTACAAAAAAAGACGAAATACGCCACATACAAAGCAGAATATAATAATTACAAAATAGAATGTAAAAACAGTATAGACAAAACTTATACTTTAAGACCACAGCTCTTAAAAAATGATAACATGTAGTGACAAGCTTTTATATTTGGTATTCTGATTTAATTTACGAGATTGTATACATACACAAATGCACAAAGTCAATTCATTTAAGTGCGCTCGCGGATCTTCGCGAAATAATATCTTCCACTTTCTTCCATTACGAGGTCGGTTCGATCGTGCGGAGGTTTCTCGAAAATTGGCTCAGCGGGAGTCCCGGTTAATTAGAATATCACTTACGGGATAATGTCGGTACATTGTTCGTTAATCGGCGCCGATATCCGTTTTTTAACAAGCGTAAGTTCGGCATACACTATAGTCGGCCACGAAATTGCCAGGAGAAACTTTCCGAGGATGATTGACTCCGCGAGGATGCTCCATTACGTAGACATCGACGCGGCGTAATTGCGCCGATATAATCGTCCCGATTAATACACTCGATCGATTAATTAAGCCGACGAATAGTCATCGTGCGCGGCATGAATAGAGATTTGTTATTCACCGGTGAAGGATGCTGGCCCGCCGATATATGTATGTATACGTGCGTGCAAACGCGCGAGTTCGCGGGTCAGCCCCCCTCCCCCCATTAATTATGATAATTGATTCGCGCGGGCCTGCGTTCGGGAACCAGGACGAAATACCTGGCCGGCACGTATCGTGGGAGACCGGGGCCCTCGGTGAACCTTACCGGGGCTGCATGAATTTTAATCGGGGCCCCAGCCACGCAGTAAAAACCTCCCCTGCGTATACGGATTCTGAAGAACTCGCCAATTATACGGCGTGTTATTGGTCTACCTGCGAGCTGCCGCGCCGCAGAGAGCCTCTCATTCGAACAGAAATAAATAACAAAGGCTCACTAATTATCCCCACCAGATTCTCTTATTAATTCCGATCAATGGAACTCACGTAACAGCGTTCACAGCGTAACCAATTCCCTGAACAGTGCTTCTGAACAGAATATCGAATGAGGTAAAAAATTTAAAGATCCTGTAAAAAGAACAGAATTTAAACATTTTGCATTTGGCCAATGGCATTTTTGTGCACTCTAGTAATTAGAATAGTATCCGTCATCGTGTAGCGAATGAAAAGTAACGGAGAACCGTTCGCAAATCGACGAGACAAACCGTCTGCATAGTTCGTCGTTTATTCCGAAGGAAAAGGACGCGGAAGCAATCCGGGATAGGGCTATTCGAGCGTATTGAATGCGCATCCACGTAGAGGAAAACGTTATAGAGCTCCGCTCACGGCCGATTACTCGATCCACGAAGTGAATCAACGCTTTAATAAATGATCCTGCCTATTATGAGGATGGACAGCGAGCGGATAGCTCGATAGCCTCGATCTTCCGGAAAAGGGAAAGTCGGCCTAGGCCGGATCGCTCGTACCTCGGATTCTTCGGTTTGCGGCCTCGGGGAACTGCAAACGTGTCGCGTACCAACGATCGAATCGACGATTATACCGGAACACCGGGTATTTCGCCATTTTTTTGT
>CM052333.1:7919544-8477335 GCA_028455615.1 Lasioglossum zephyrum
CGAGCTGCTACGAGGATTAGTTCACTGGCTCATGCATAAAAAGATTTCTTTAGAAAATCGTATTCGATCGGAACTGCTAATAGTAAAGTCACTATTTACTTTTTGTTATAAATGTTTTTCAGCACTCCAGCATGAATTACTTTGATAAACCTCTTATCTCATTGTAACCATATTTTTTAAACTTAGAGGAGGTACTTTCTACTGTGTTCGAGAGGCGAATACCCTCGGAATGCACCAGCAGGCTGGATATTGAAGTCGCCCAGTCGAAAAAGTGTCCGCGCAACATAAAATAACTTTTCGAAAAATCAATCGAATTCGTAGAATTTTTTTCTCATGCATAAAAAGTTTTTTTTAGAAAATCGTATTCGATCGGAACTGTTAATAGTAAAGTCACTATTTATTTTTTGCTATAAATGTTTTTCAGCACTCCAACATGAATTACTTCGATAAACCTCTTATCTTATTGTAACCATATTTTTTCAACTCAGAGAAGGTACTTTCTACTGTGTTCAGGAGGCGAATACCCTCGCAGTGTACCAGCAGGCTAGATATCGCGACAACTCTTATTAAGAAAACGCTCGGCCCGCATCGTGTTCCGTGCCGGGGTGACGAGGCCGCGTTGTCCGGCTGCTAATTAATTACCCTTCGCCCATATTGCACACCTCGTTAACGCTCGACTCGGCTCTCGAGGTTAGCCCGAGACCACCCGGTTATGTAATTCGCTGTTCCGTTTCGCACCCTTAAACGGCAACGTGAAAAGGCACGAAACGCCGCGCTGCGCCGACACCTCGATATACCGAGGTCGCGCGAATCATTATCGTAAATTCGTCCGAAACCGAATCGATCCGACCGGGTGGTACGAACGCGTAGTCCAAATCGCGTAATCGATAACGATTAACCGCGGAAACAGCTGTCTAATTAATTCTAACGAAGCTATTATGAGAAGGAACGCGAGCGCCGGTTGTCGCGCCGAAGCGGACCCGGTTTACCCGGTCGGGATCAGCCAATAAGAAATTCGAGACGTGTTCGGATAAGGGAAAGTTGCTATAGCACTGCTTAAGAAATTTTGGGTCCTCGGGGAAAATTGGTATGTCCGTTGCAGGAGCTATGCACTTGAGTGGCGCCTCTGAGACGTCACTAAAAATTTCTGTCCTATTATTGAAAATATTGTTTACATTATTAGACATGCCGGTATCTATCCAATTACTAAACATTTAAGTATTTATGAGGTATTATACCAATGTTATGAGGCGTCACTAAAAATTTCTGTCCTATTATTGAAAATATTGTTTACATTATTAGATATGTCGGTATCTAACCAATTACTAAATATTTAAGTATTGTATGAGGTATTATATCAATGATAGTATAAATATTTATTCGCGGCGCACTGGTTCGATCATTTATAACAATGCAAAAGAAAAGGAAGGAGGTGTTTCATCCTAGACCTTAATTAAGTATTATATCAATGTTATATCTACCAAATTTAAAAACAATTTGAATTAAAATAGCTCCGAGTGCAAAGGGTTAAATCATTTTTGGTTGGATCAAACCTCCGTTGAACCTTAATTCAAGTTGAGGGCCACAAACAAACTCGTTACCATGAAACACCGATCGTACGATGGAAATAAGAGATCAGTGGTTAAGTGTAATTAAATAATAAAGAATTTATCGATGGGGTGGGATATAGGTGAGCAGCATTCGGTTGGTTTCCCCTATCTGTCGGAAGGGAAACCGATGGAGTACACGCGCGGCGCTCGATCGATATTTTAGTGAACGCTTAATGAACGCGGCGATTGCGCGTATAGCAGGGGGCTACTTCTACTTTTGGAGATAATGGCAGTTGCTGTCCATTGCTGGACCGGGACACTCGTTATTCCCCACTCGAACCTCCGCAACGTCACCGTTTGATACCGCTTTGGCGTTATTGCGAACCGTCCGCGTCCGATCGAGATGAACCTCGTCTCCGGTTCGGTTTCTCCGTTACGTTATGGTTCTCGCATAATGTGTTCTCCGCCACGAACCTCTCCGCCCCTCTCTGTTCCTAGATACGTTATCAAATGCATTGTTTGCGCAAGTTCGAGCGGTCCCAATGCGCGTTCGACTTCCTCGTCGATTGTTTCACGGAAACCCGGAGCAATTACCGGGGGATCGCGGCGGCTAACGAAGCAACTTCGCGATGAAAGGAAAGAAAAAACTTCTCAGAAGCCGAGGTGGAGATTCTCGGTCGATGTAGACATCTCGTTAACTTCAGCTCGCTTTTCAAATTAAGCGTGCCGTAAAATTTATCTGATCCGAGAGCGAGCGACGCGAGCGGAGCGACGCGACGCGATGCGATGCGATGCGAGAGCATTGCTTCTTCCACAGGAATTCCGTGGGAATCTTCGAAGTAGAATTACCCGCTAGCTTCCTGGGCTCGTTACAAGAAAGGCATCTCTTTGTGGAAAATCGATGGATGACTACTCGGCTTTTTCGTCTGACCCTTTCACCGTGCTCTGGATTATCTCTGCCATGAACTTCCTGTTGCGATTCATTCGCTCTTCAACTGCTAGAGTTTCTTTTTCTTCAGATTCGGGACACTCTCAGCCCCGTATTCCTAAGTTTCTGATCTAGTTTTCGAATGTAACTCGTGTCCTTTCGGAATCATTTTCTAACGTTGCAGCAAACATTCCAGCTGAATACAGATCAGAATCGACGCTTGTGTGTGTCTTCTGACACTTCACTGATATGCATTGCTGGATTAAGCCACGTAGCAGGAGCATGTTTGCTAAAAGAAAGGTCATTCATCGTGTTTTATTATATTATCGTACAAAGCGCTGGCTTAATCCGGCACTGCTAATATGATGGAGGTAGTTCAGGTTTCAATTCGTAGTTTACCAATCAAATGAAAAATTAGCCAGCTGTAATAAGCAAGAAGTAAACAAGAATCTCACAGGCCAATTACATAAGAGTCTCCACACATATCATTGATCAGACGATACTCTAAGTCAGCGACCTTCTCAGCCAGTGGTTGAGAGCGTCATTAACCCTCGAATCTCCCGAAAACTATTCCGAGATCCCTGACTTTATTCGAGTCATTCACCGAAATCCAAGATCTCCGGTTCGCCGGCGAATTCGTAGCTCCTAATCCGAGGAGAATCCGTAGATCCAGGTCGGGGGGTTCGTCGCTAACGAAGCCTCGGTTAACGAGCGTGGCTAGGAACGTATTCGTCGGGGTCTCTCCCGTCTCTTCCGTGCTCCGAACTTTCACATCGCGTTGTGGCCAGATCGCGGTACAGGTGTGGAGGTCGAGCGTAGTTAGACTTTTACGAGGTTAATGTGCAAAACCGGGGATCGCACACAGCCAGGCTCCGGTCGGAGCGCACACGTATGCATGGCCTACGAGCTCGCACGTAAGCCCGTGATGAATTATACGGCTCGATAAGGTCGTGTGCGTTAATTTATTATCCTTGTAATCGGCGTCCTTTTCCTGCGAGCCGGCCCTACCTCTGGCTGGAAAAATGCTCGCCATGCCCGTGGAAAAAGAACGGGAAAAGAGCTGATCCCGCGGGATGATGATGGTGGTGGTGGTGTTGGATGCACACATGGGCGGCTACACGTGGAAGCGCGGGAGGTGCAAGCAACGGAAAAATCGGGAATTTATCGACCGGTTGGCGAAGATCGCGTACGTACGAGCGCGTGCTCGGCTCAGAGGCGAGGCGAGCCAGAGTTGCAGGTGAAACAACACACCTGAGCCCGTTCCCGCGAAGGTTAAACACCTGCGACAATGCTCGACAGCGACGCTCAACGTCGGTCGTGCCTCTGACCTTTACCCGAACCGATCGAAACCGATCTACACCGGCGCTAGCCTACGATCGACCGGTTGTCGCGTGTCACCGAGAGGCTCTATTGTGTCGGAACGACGGGAACGGCGTTAATGCGCGTCGGAAGAAACCTCGATCGAATTGTCCCGCGCAGACGACGCGACGCCGACCCGTATTAACGTTTAACGAGCGTTATCAATCTATCAAACCAACCACGGTAACGTATTTACTTCCTGGTACAGACAACCGGGCCCACCGCTATTGTGCCGAGAATTCTTGGTCCTCGACTTTAAAGGAAAACGGCTGTGTCGCTGACTCAGCTGTAGTTTCGAGGGACGAACCAGGGATTAAAATGTATAGGCATGTTTGGTTTCGAAGACTGAAAAACATGTCGGTTCCTTAGGCATTTTTATGGATAGCAATGTTTTTTATGTACTTGTGTTTGTTGATTATCGATCGTAGTGTAGTTTATAACAAGGAGTCTCGATCCCAATATGGATCCTTTTCAAGAAAGAGGAAATAACTGCGTCTGCTTTACAAAAAAAATTAGTTATTGTTGTGTACCACAGTAACTTGTGTACCGGCACTGAAACAACATGTGTTTATACATATATTCCTATCTCTAATTTTTTTCGTAAAGCAGACGCAGTTGTTCCCTCCTTCTTGAAAAGGATCCATATTGGGATCGAAACTAGAGCTGTGACTTATGAGATACCCGGGTAAACAAAAATTACTCGGATACCCGGGTATCTCATGAATACACTGCGGATCTTTATGCAAAATAAAAATCGTTTGCATCAATAGGAAAAAACAGACGATATATTACGATTACTTATTCTCTTGAACGATTTTAATAAATTTAAATTAATATATCAACGTTCTTTTAATTTCATTATTGTTTTAAATTGCACAAAATAGTAGTAGTAGTAGTAGTAGTAATAGTAGTTTTGCTCTACTCGGGTATCTCATAGATACTCGGGTACCCAAAAGTCCGAGCTCTAATCGAAACGTTGAAAGTTTTTTATGTACGTTCGTCATTTTACGAAGATCCTAGGTCTGGTATGATGGGATAATTGGATGGGCGAAGGAAAATCAGGATCAGAAGGATCGGCATGAGAAGTGGAGAAAAAGGAAGATAGAGGGAAGCACTCGGCGCTGTCGTTCACTGGGCTCATCCGCGCGAGATCACAGGTGAAGGTGCATCGGGAGAGAGAGACGCGTCGTGCATGCGCATCGAGCGACTCGATAGGTGTACCTCCGGTGCAACGGCTGCACACGGCGCGGTCAGGCCAACCTGCGGCTCTCGGCTCGTCTATCACGACCGGATAGATTTATCGAGTATCGGCACCTTCGCGTCCCGCCTGGGCTCCAACAATTTATACACCTTTGCCGAGGGCCCCCGGACAGCTCCGCGACGAACGTCTCTTCCAGATGACGAGGGAGATTCATCGCGAATGCTCCGCCGCTAACGATCATTTTCACCTAACGATCGAAGAACCGACGGGTCCGCCGATAATGCAATAAAGATCCCCCGAGAGCACTGTCGAGAGCCTGTCTTCGGTATTCTTTGCGTTCGAGTTCGAGTTTGCGATCCCCCTGACGCGGTTCGTGTCCGATGATATTTCTGAGCCGACGCTCCTCATGCTCCGCGCGTTGCCTAATGAGATCACTGATTGGAAGATCGATTAATCTAACGAGTCACTTTTTTTGTCAGGACCCCCGTGGAAATTGGACATGGGCGTTCCTCCATGATGTTTAACGGAGAGAAAGCAAGTTTTAACGTTAAACCTACCATCACTGATCGACACGACCTGTTTTAGATTTATTTAAGAAACAATTATTGAAATTATAAAGATGCTTTCAAGGAAAATTATTGCTTAAACTAGTAGAACTAAAATTCCAAATAAATTGAATAGAATGGGTCCAGGGGCGGAACGAGAAGGGTCTTCGTATTCGGGGGCATTTTGGGCCAAGGTATTGCCTCCCGTCAGATCGTAAATGGCGGCGTTGCAGAAAAGAGAGATCGCGATGGCGTCGCGGGCGTTTTGCTCGCGGCGCGTTTCGAATTGTTCCACCCACGCGGTGACGATCGCGAAGAGCGCACGCGGCCACCTGAGAATCGAGAAAGCCGGACGATACCGAACGGCGAGAAACGAGATAGGAGGTCCACTATAATTACAGTGGTTCGCGAAGTTTCGGGCAACCGATCGAATCCCGGGCCCCGAAAACGTTACCAATCTTTAACAACTCCGGCCTTCTGTCTCCTGATGCCTTTTGGGGTCCGCGAATGAATTATGCGGCTGCGATCTTTCCCGCTCCGAACGTTTCGTTATAACGTCTTATTCGGACCACCGATTTCTGGATCCTCCCTGTGATTACCGGGCCCCGGTGGTACCAGGAGTAAGATTTTCGAGGGCCATATATCGTGGTTCCGTAATCGGATACCCGTGAATTGCTACAGTTTATGGCTCTCTGCTCGCGTTACGGTCGATATCTTAGTAAACCCGACGCAACATGGCAGTGAAACTCAACGATCAACGTTCTTTATGCGCCGCTGCAAATCGCTCGGCGATCGTAATGGCTCCTTTTAGCTCGATGTTCACACTTTTCTGGCCGATGTTGCAGCTCAGAAAGCCTGGTTTACTGACTTCGAACCGTGAATTCGCTTTTACTTTAATTGACACGTTGGTTGCCGACTCAGCGGCCACGAAACTGGGTAAAACAAAGGTTTTGATTTAAACCCTTGCTTTACAATTTAATTCCAGGGCTACACGTTCAAACATACTCTGTATATCATCTTGATTGTAACAGTGTAGGGAACGTTCGCTTCAACATGGAAATAATTTTTATGTTACGAGCAAGGGGTTGGTTTGCACATGTTATATCCTGTTGAGCGATTTAATAGATCCGAAAAGGTGTTCGGGTTTATTACCGTATGAATATTTAAGCCACGTGGCTCGCTCAGATTCCGACGTAAATGCGCACGAATTGGCATGCACAGGTTCGTTTCCGCGTTACTTTCACCAAGCCCGGTATAATCGCGCCCTTGTCAATTAGCGTGCGCCGGCCGGCGATTAATTATAATAAAGACACGTTACTGTAACGCTTGGCGGGAAGATAATCGGCTGTTTCGAGCTCGCGTAATATTTTTTCGGAGGCATCGTTGCGCGTTCACGTATCATCTTCGATTTCGTACGATCTTAACTTTGCGAAACACGATTTTACATATGCGGAACGCGTCGGTGGAAGTCCTTCGAAACTTTCCTTCCAATAAACTATATAACAGTATTTATCCGAGCAGAGTCAACTAGCAAAGTCGACAAAAAGTATTCGAGAAGTATCGACAGGGTAATTTTGTATTTTCTCTTGTACAACACACGGTGGAGGGTCCGAGTAGTTTACGTTCACGGTTTCACGACTACCAACAAATTACAACGACGTTTGCGACGCTATCAATTCTACCGAACGTTTAATTACACCGGGGGTTTCCGCCGCGCTCCTAGACGAGAGCCGAACGCCAGCCAACGTTCGAACGGAAACGATCAAATCTAATTGCGCTATTACCGGGATGAGGCTGTCCAACACCGCGACGGATGGAATTTAATTTCAAGCGGGGCTGGCCGGTCGTTTTAAATAATTCGCGCACATAGTAATCGCGTTTGACATGACAGGCAGTTCGCGCGCGCCTCGATAAATCCCGCAGATCCACGGAAAAAATCCTAATCTACGATTAATTGGTACAAGACGAGCCACATCGGTTAATCTGCGTTTTACCGGGCAAACGTGGAGATTTTAATTGAAATCCCGCGCGTCTAACGAGTTCCACGATGCGGGTGGCATGTCCACCCACCTGGCCGTCTACCCGCAACCATATTCAAGACCCATGCTTGCGCATATTTCTCCGAGCACCGAGCTTACGTCCTACAATGTATGATAATCGATGATCCCAGGCGACAGCCGGCCAACGATGCACGCCGATTCATCATTGGACCGTAGCGAACCAAGTTGTCTTTCACTGCGACACATTTTTCTGCCCGTAATTAATATTGATTAATCGACAGACCGCCCGTAATAATCGTCAATTAGTTCGCCATTGTACCGCTGTCTTTCCTCCGACCCGCATAAATAATTGCGAGAGGACTGTACGCTCATTGTGCTCTTGGAAAATTAAGTACTGTTTAACGAAGCATTTATCTCGTTCGAGCTTTGGCGAGACGATCGATGCAGTAACTGAATTTCGATTCGAAACCGATTTCTATAGAAAATTTCCGACTTTCCTTTTCCTTTGCGAATTTTTTCCTGAAAATTTTTCCAGGACCGTAAAGAACAAAACAAAAAAGAATTACATTACAAAGAATTAAAAGTCCCATAGAAGAAAGCACTTCCATTTTTCCCAAATTTTCTATTTTTCCGGGCAACTTTTCCAATTCTTCTTTCCCTAAAAACCTTATTCGGACTGCAACGTACATTAAAAAAAATTAGCTAAAACGAACAGCCTTTCATTTTTATTATATAAATGTGCGAACCTTCGGGGCAAAATGGAACTGTAATTCCGAAATGCGTCAGCGTGAACTTTCCACGTGGAACTCTTTAATGAAAGGAATGATTCCATGGTTTCGGCGAGATTGACGACAAAATTGGCAAATTACAGGGCAGTTAAATCATTTCCAGTGCCTTGTCGTTTCGATTCTCGCGCGCCGAAGATCGCGCAATCGGGGGAATACTTAAAAGCTCTTTAAGACCGCCACATTAGCGGACCTAACGAAACCACTTAAATTCGAATCGAGGGGGAAGCCTTATACATCAAATCCGACAGCGGCGTTTGTCCTCGAACTCCGGTGGCGGGTCTATCCACCTCCGGAAAATTAATCAAATAGCTTTTCTTAGGCCACCGTGCGCACACGAACTTGCCGCGTAACTTCCACGACGTCTACTTATCTCGAGCTCGCCGTTCGATCGCTGCCAGCGAGGCACTAATGTCCGACTATTATCCCTCAATTTGGCGGATTCGAAAAATCCACGGTACAAACTCTGCCCATAAATCGGCGGATTAACCCCGGCGTTTAACATTTATCAATTACCCCCTGACCGTGCACCCGCGACCTCGCGGAAGTGTTTCTACGTGCTGGATGCTGCGATGCTCGAACCATTTTGATCATCGACGGTTTTGATGTAACGTTTCAGGTCCGCGGGACCCTGAATTGTTCGTGCAACTGTTACATTAATGATTTGTAAATTATTAGCCCTTCGCTGCACACTGTATCATATCTGATGCAGTTAACAAATCTGGTATATAGTAAACAATTAATGTGTTTTCTTACCATGTATATTTATTTTCATTCTTTCTGAAAATGTTGTTTCAACTTTTCCTCATATTTCCCCCTTAAATAATTAATTAATTATCGATCGTAATTTATCTTCAGGGTATTACAAACTTTACAACAACAATTAGCTATTTTTATGAATTCTAAACGCTGGATTCAGATTTGAATTCAAGAACCACGTTAGCTATTAAAATGTTTTAATACGAGGAAAAGAAAAGAAGTGTTTCGTCCTAGACCCGCTAGAGGACTCCTTAAGTAAAACACAAAACCTGACCTTCTTTCAATTTTTCCATCCCAATTAAAAAACTCATGCAGTGAAAGGTTAAATTGCGGATTTTTTTTCTTAAAAGAAAAGAATCCAAAACAGAATGATCCAGATAATACGTGTGTCTCAGAATCCGTACCACTTCGTCCACAAATCGGCAGATTAACCTCGGCATTTAACATTATCAATTACTCCGTGTCCCGGGAGGCCGCGGAAGTGTCTGTACGTGTGCACAGGAGAAAGGAGTTCGCCAGGGGGAAAGTGAGCGAAGAAGAAAACGAACGATGGGAAAAGGGAGGCGGCTGAGAAGCGAAGTTGAAACGAAGAGGAGAAGGCGAAACACGGCGAGATCGCGTTATTACTGGTAATGGTTCAGCGTAGGCGACGATGGAAGAGGAGCACGGTCGAAACATTCTGCACCGGATGAATCCGTCGAAACGAGAAAAAGGAAGACCCCCCTGCTTCGAGAATCGTGCAGCAATTGTGGCTGCAGAGGATAGGATCTGAACGGTGTAACAGCGAATCATTTTGCCGGGCTTCGCAATCCTTGAACCTTATTAATCCTTTCAAAGCCGGGTAGAACATCCAAAGAAAAGAATCGAACGTCAGAGGAGCTATTGAATTAACTCTTGCGATGTTATTTCATCCTTTTCATTAGCCTTTTGTAGAAGAATCTTGTCCTTTCAATGCTGGAACGTTTTCACGGTGTAAATATTAACCTTTGCAATCGGAACTACTTTAACTCGAAAATCAAACGTTTCCTCCGAACCTCGCCTGCTTCGATTCTATACAATTTTTTTTACACTGTGATTACACAGGTCTAGTAAATTATTAAATATAAAGAAATTGAATAACGTCAAAATATAAGATCCTCTGCTTTCCTGTCTTTCTATCTTTCGTAAAGATCCCAAAAACCGAAGAGGCTCTCGAGCACAGAGGATGGGAACAATCGAGCGAAAGGAAGGATTGAAAAGATAATTAGATTATGCAGCACGCATCCCGGCAACGTCACGCTTTCACGAGCCCGGTTGTAAAAGGGGACGTCCGATTGAAAGAACCATGGTTGGGAAAAGAAGGTGGAACGGGAAAGGGAGGACGAAGGGGACGAAGAAGAGCCGTCAGGGGTCAAAGAGTTGGACGAGCGCTGTCAGGGCGTTCTAAGATTCTGACGACTTCGTGGTCCATTAGATACCGAAGATCATAGGCCTCAACTAGAACCACGGGTTCCAGTTAATGGCCCTAACGAGACGTCCAGAACGAGAGACAGAAAGACTTCGGAGGCGGCGGGTCTCCGGGAAAAAGTGTCCGAAGCGGAGGCTAATTAAGCGGAGTCGCCCCGGCCGACGCAAGGAAATTACAGTTAATAATACCGCGGGCCGGTTAGAAGCGTCCCTGGGCCTGGACTGTGTATTCATAATGATTCCTCGATACGATTGGATCGGTCGACGGGGTCCCACCGACGAGATTCCCGGCCAGATAACAACGAACGCGGGCCCCCGGTGATACGTATCTTTGCGCGACAATATTTTTTATATTGAAATTTTCATGAGATCCCGGGGAAAACGCGTTATGATTATCGTTATTACCCGTTCTCTCGGTGCCTGTGCAACGGATACACGCCTCGAGCGGTACGCAGATTATAGTGATCCGGGCTGTTAATTGTATAATATTAGATCAACCCACTTTCCCTTAAACGGTGCCGAAAACAGCGTGAAAATCGAGAACGGAAATTACAAACTATTGGACGAGGCTCGATTATGCCTCTTATTGCGCAGCGACACTTTTTCGACCAATTTGCCAAACACGTTATTTTTGTAAGTACAGCACTGTGTCATGGACGGCAGATTCTTGACTGCCATTTTTTTCGTACCTCTGCAGCAGGGTGTGTTATTCCATCTGAAATGAAAAAAAAATGTTCGATGTCTTAAACTCGATCGTGTTGAACCAGGGGATTGAAATACGAGGATCGGATTCAATTAAAAATCAATCTCCGACGCGATTGATCAAACCCACGAAACACGCGCCGCGGTAACGTCCGTTTTCTAGCCATGCATCTTCCGGCGAGCGAGTTTCTGCACACAGCGCGGCGTGCGCCCTACCGACTGGCCGCAACAGCCGTTTGCATAAATCTCGGGCTCGTTGATTCACGAGGAACCGGGGGACTCAGGCGTACACGTGCATATGTGGACGAGTGCGTGCGTGAGCCAACGTTACGCAATGCGCCGAACGTGTTGTTCCTGCAACGCGGCCGAACATCGTGTTCCCCTCGCCGAAATCGATTACCTCTTAATCCCGTTTGTCTGCACGTGTCCACTGATTCTACGTGTCACGAGGAAGTAAGAGAACGAGACGTGATCTATAACGTCATAAACTTCGTGAAAGTGGGAGGATGATCCGATCCCTCGCGGTCTTATTCGGCGCCGCGATTTTTGAGAAAGTCCGGCTATATTTGGCGCGATCGCGGGCCTACATCATTGCACTTCGCGATGCAAAGGTGCGTACATTATGCACTGTATTCTTAATGCGTCATCTACCGGCAATCGTTTTATGATTTTTGGAAGTCCTCATGACTGAGGATTTTTTAATGGATCTTGGAACAGTAATAGAAACTTTAAAGCTTCCATTCCGTAATTAATTAATAGGCTGCCCGTAAATGAAATTTTAAGAGAAACATTGGTGAATCGACTTTTAAATGGATCTTGGAACAGTAATAGAAACTTTAAAGCTTCCATTCCGTAATTAATTAATAGGCTGCCCGTAAATGAAATTTTAAGAGAAACATTGGTGAATTGATTTTATGTCCAAGCTATTTGCTAATGTTCGGAAGTGAGACAACAAGAGGAGAATCTTGGACTCCTAACAGTAAAAAGAGAAACGGAGCCATTTGATTACGATACCATCTGACCAGCAAATATTCAGGTTGTCAACGGTCAGACTTCATCCTTAGCTCTCGTTTTTAATCAGCCCCAGTAGATAAGCATCGAGTGAAACCGGTTCGCAAATACCAGCGCAAGACTCCACCTAAAACCGTAACCCACACCCTAGTTAACGTGAATTTGTTCGTCTTCGCGGAAACAGGATTTCGGGAATAGAAACTATTCGTGAATTAGTTACGGAGAAACTTTGAACACGTTGTTAGTATGTGTGTGTGAAAGAGAAGTATTCCCAGAGCGACATTAATTCTCAGACAACCAGCGATGTACCCTCCTGCTTATTTTCGAGTAATGAGGATCGTCTAGGAAACCTTTACCAAGCTGCACCACACAAGGTGAAAGATTGGTATTATGCATACGATTACATGCAGGAAGTGTTGGCCGCGCAGGAGTGTTCGCCATTTTCATTGGGAAGTTTCTGGTGAAACTAATTACCTTGCAGTTTAAATAGAAGAAAAGTGCCTGGGGAGACTGCGTGATGAATAGGAAATGAAATGCTTCAAAGATATAGCTAACTCATATGCCGCGATATCTTTTAAAAATGAGTCTGATCCTAATAACCGGGTAATCATTCTTAAATGACCGAAATTAGTGGAAAGAATTGGGTAAAAACACACATTACTTTAATTCAATTGTGTCGAATGTGAAAATTTGAGAAACTGCTCCACGAGATCGACCCAAAGTTAATCATGTCTTGAGATTTTCGACGGAGAGAGAATTTTTTCATCGCAACCGAAACAAATTGCTAATAACGATCAACAAGTACATCGAAATTGCAAGAGACTAATTACGAACGTATACTGGCAAACGAGCCATTACCGCGTAACGAGGCAAGCTTGGAAATTACAATCTTACATCGATTACGTCGAGATTGAGGCGACCACTTTGATAATCAAATGAATGGCGCTGATAGATGCTCAAAAATGATTCTCATCGAAACGCCCTTAGCATCATTTTGCGTTTGGGTTAATTCATTCTACGATGAAAGATATTGTCTGTTAAGAATGATTTCACACAGGTTCTACAATATGTTCGAATGAGTGATTGAATAAACGATCGATTCACTTTTAGGTAGTAAAACACGAATAACATGAAAGAATTTTTCCATGATATTTTCATGGCGTCTGTACATTCCGTAACATCGTGGAGCGAGTATTATCGAAAATTTATTAATTCAGACAGTTCCGCCTACAACATGGATGCAGTGCTGGATCGTTTCAGTTTCTGTGTTTTCCTGTTAATTATCCGAGTTTTTGAGTAACGGTTTAACGATGTTATGTCGTTTGAAACATGGTCCGTCGAGCAATATCGAAGATTCACCGGGCTGAAGTAAAACGTGATCAGCGGTCGGCGCTTATGTAACGTGTATTCGCGAAGTTTTCCGCGGCGTGTGACCTGCGGCGAAACGATTGACCCCCACGGGTCAGTTTCCTGAAACATTGAATGTACCGTCGCTTGTACCCATTGGCTTGTAAACAAGTCGTTTCGTAACGGTACATTTACGACAATATTTCACGGACATTGTGGCAGGTTAGCCCGGTGCGGAACACATTCGACTGTTCCACACCACCGTGAGTAACCGTATAATATTGTTCCTTGCGATTCTCCGTTCGATTAGCTTTTTTTTATTAGAAAATCTCATATGAGATTTATTTCAACATAATTACAAAAATAAAATATACCACATACAAAACAGAATATAATAATTACAAAATAGAATGTGGTTATTAGAGATACACAGATATTTTAATACAGACATATGATTAGTTGGCACAGTATAGACAAAACTTATACTTTAAGACCACAGCTCTTAAAAAATAATAACATGTAGTGACCAGCTTTGATATTTGATCTCTGATGATCTACTTCCGTTAGAAGAACTGTGGTGAACGAAATGTTCTCGTATTTTTTTTGTTATTTTAGATTTATCAACGTCCACCCGGCGAGATTCGTCGTCGTTACGGTGGTTTCATGGTACACAACAACGAGTATGGTTTTTTTTATTAGAAAATCTCATATGAGATTTATTTCAACATAATTACAAAAAAAGAACGAAATGCACCACATACAAAACAGAA
Source organism: Lasioglossum zephyrum (assembly GCA_028455615.1). Taxonomy (NCBI): domain Eukaryota; kingdom Metazoa; phylum Arthropoda; class Insecta; order Hymenoptera; family Halictidae; genus Lasioglossum; species Lasioglossum zephyrum. The sequence goes on from CM052333.1 coordinate 7,933,948, forward strand.
TATAATAATTACAAAATAGAATATGGTTATTAGAGATATACAAGTATTTTAATACAGGCATATGATTAGTTGGAACAGTATAGACAAAATTTATACTTTAAGACCACAGCTCTTAAAAAATGATAACATGTAGTGACAAGCTTTGATATTTGGTTTAGCTATTAATATTGAGACATCCATTGGAAGCTTTTTGCCAATATAATATAACTACACTCTGCGATAATATATATTTTTTAATTTAACCTCCCCATCGCAGGTTGTAACTCTTGATAATATTGGTTCTAAAGATTTAGGTGAAACTTCTTCGTTTTTAATTATTTTTTTTATCAATCTTCTATCGACATATGCTTGTCATTTTGATTAAAATGAGACCGAATACTAACCGTAGTGCTGATCCAGCTTGTCGGATCACAACTTCATCGTGCATTAGTGGAAATGGTAGCATCGAGCACACGTTCACCCCGTTGTAAACCGCCCGTGGCACACCGTGGCAACACGGTAATTAAGCATCGATCCGAACGGGGTTTCTTCCACTTCTTAAATTCACGGCGTCGGAATGAGTGATCTCCGAACGAGCCCGCTCGCCGTCGTTCGACGGAATTGCGCAAAACGAACGTGAGATAGAACGCAGGTTGCATAGATTAATAATATGCCCAGTGCGCCGGTCGGTTAATTAATATTCCCCCCGGGTGGATTTCTGTTCCAGTGTCGCCGCCTTTGCCGGCGCTCGGCGAAACAGCGTGGGAGAGAGATCACGAACGAGATCGGGAGAGACATCGGGAACGGGAACGAGAGCGGGAGAGGGTGCGAGAGAGGAGCACGGAGAACGAGCGCAGGGAACGCCAGCAGGAGAGAGAGCCCGGGATCAGGGAGAGAGAGCCCCGGGATCGAGAAAAGGACCGAGAGAGGCAGAGGGAAAGGGAAAGGGATAGGGAGAGGGACGTGTCCGTCTGCGTGATGGAACCGCTTGATCCTGTCTTCGTATCTTCCTCCGCTGCCCTGCTCGCGCTGCAAAGGATAAAGGAAACGTCCCTGTAAGTACGCCTAATCAGTCCTAACAGTTTTGTTAATTTTTCTGTCCAGAGGTAATTACACCTAGTAGCTCTTAGGGTTTTTTTCAGACGTAGAGTAGTTTGTGGTCTTTATTTTAAAGATTAAATTGGATAACTCCAGAAGAAAGATCTTATACATAGCTTCCTTTCTGTAGACAGAATCTGTTAAGTAGGCGTGGCGTCGTGGACCTCGATTTCAGAGTTAGATCAGTGGCCTTCAGGGAAATCTGTGTCCATTTCAGGTCCACAGGCTTTCAGACTGATGGATTTTGGTCCTATTCGAGTATTCTTAGTCTGAGATGTTCGTCTCAAGTCTACTGAAACCTCAGAAGAGGATTTCTGTAAATCCTGTTGTAATCCGGTATATTAAATGAACAGAAGCTACCAGTTTAATGATCTGAAAATACTGCATATATATTGGTGACATTGTCATGAAAGTGTGCGTTGAAATATTATTAACTACAGTCATCGCGATTGATAAGAAGTAATCGGTACAGATAAGACGAGAACTTGACCCGTCGTGCTTCCCGACACAAGATATGTGCACATTCTTCAATTTTCTGCGTGGTTTATTAACAACGATAACCTTCCACATAGTGAGTATAGACTGTAGATGTTCGCTCTCGCTCTCGTACAATGGTTTCTTTCTCTTAATAATTCGTAACACGTGACTTATTCAAAATACTTTATTGCAATTTATTAGTTCGAATATTAGTTTAATTTTTCATACAGTTTCGTAACAATTAAAAGAGTACAGAATTCTTAATATTGGAACTGTTTTTCTCAGACGTTCATGATCCGCATAAAATAATTCTATTCACGTTAGGTGTGATTGGGTTATACTCTAACCAATTAGGACTCCCAAAAACCTTCCGGAGCGGGCAATAACTTCTTCGGTACGTATTCACCGGTTATAGGATCTTGCTCCGTGCAAAATGACAATGTTTCGAATGCATTCCCTCCGCTACAAAAGACCGTGTTGCATCCGTCAGAATAACTTTGTCCATCCACGCATTTCTTCTCTGCACAAAAAAATGACAATATTGGAACCAATAAATTGGAACCTTCAACAATCCCCATCGATTTTTGAAAGAGAACTCACCTTTCACAGGACTAGCCGCAAGAATAGCGAACAGCAAGAACAGAGCGAAGAATTTCGTCCACATTTTGTCTTCTACGTCTTTCTACAGTCAACAGAAAAGAAGAACTGATTTCGAATGCGGCATTAATCCTATTATATAACCCTCCACACACTGATTCAACCTTTTTATCTTATATCGTTGTCTATTTATTAAGTTCGGACTTTGCATACGATGGCTCGTATGTCACAACGTATTTTCCATATTCACGCGTTGGTATACACCTCGAAACTATCCATAAATTTCTCTACTTGGTCGGCCTTCTACGAAATGTGGCAACGGATTCCTATTAGACGATAAAATTTCCAATTCCAACGATTAAACCTCGGGCCTGTTCAAAACATAGACGACGCGATCAAAACACTGCTGCTTAAAAAACGACCACCTAACACCTTTCCAGCATCTTCAAAAAACTCTGGACCACCCAAACTCCAATAAAATTCAAATGTTACGCAAGTTATTAAGGCAAGAACCCTAGGAATGACTTTATGGTATGGTCGACCATCTGAGAGGTAAGATAATTTCACGGGAGACATTTACACACGAAGAGAATGAAATAAAATTACTTTTTGAATCGTTGGAAAGGAGAACACATGCTTAACAACGCGAGTTGCGAATGAGAACTGTGCTTCGACGAAGGAATCGCGTGCAGCGTGCCGGAATGTATCAAGACTGACTTTATTATCAATTTCCAATCGGCAAAAAAGAGGGGGACACCGATTCCCGCTTGAGGCGTCGATGGTTAGATGTCGCCATATTTCATCGAATGTATAAGCACTGCCAGGGTTAATAGGATGAGATCGTGCTCCACGCTGTAAATCTAGCTTAATTTGCTCTCGTGCGCGTTCGCTCGCGTTTACCATTGTCGAGATCCGCGACACTACAGACTGATCCCGCCGGAAACTTCACGTTAGAAAACATAGTAATCTCGTGACACCCGGTGCACGCTAACAAACCTCGTTCCGTACGCCACGTCACGATTTCTTTCGAGCGTGTGATCAAAAACGCCAGAACGATTCTTTCACCCTTTAGACGCTTCTTTTCTTTGACAAACGGCGACAGGCGATGACAGACAGTGACATAACGGTGTCCCTTTTATCCCGGAGTTTCCCCGAATGATTGTTGATTCGGTGTCAATGGCTCTATTGAAGCTTCTGAATTATTCTCGACAGGACATGTCCAATTGATATTCCCTTCTTCGTGACTCGAATTCGGCATTCCTTTGACGAATGCTACACTGTGTACCGCGAAATTGGCGGAAGATTGCGGATCTTTAGGCAAATACAAGTTCAATTTATGAAAGTCAATATAAAAGGATAGCTTATTTCATGTACCAAAAGACTCCTTAGTCAATATTAATACGTTACTTGCAGAGTATCTTGAGGAATCAGTCAAAATGTACGGTTGCAGATTTTGTATTTTACGATTATTGTTATAATAAAAATAATTTCGTAAGAAATGATCGTATCTTTAGTGGAGCACATATTGCAATAGGAGTTGCACAAAGTTTAAATAAAATCAATCTTGTCATTTTTATAAAGGAACATTTACAAGTTACTTTTTAGGCTTGGTAGATTTAGTATTAAACTAAAGAAACATATTCGTGTTGCTAACCTAAATGAAACGACGCCAAACTTAAAACAACCGGGAGCGATTCGCGCGAAATTCGAAAGGAAACTCGAGCACAGCTTAGCGCGTACCAAACGGCCATCGTGCAACAACCAATTACGGCATGATCAGGCGATTATTACATAAAGTCCGAAGGTGGTATAATCCGATTACAGGAGCGATCCGAGGTGGAATTTGTCGCCGGAGTCTCGTCCATTTCCCTGTCCATTTCCAACTCCTTAAAAGCCGCGCCGGCATAGTCAGCTTCGCAGCCTCCCCGTGAGCCATGTTAAAGTATTCCCGAATGGATCATTGTTTCAAAATGGTAGTGGCGAGCGCGCAGTTCATTGGAAAGGCGAAGAAGGAACTGGAAAGTACATTTGTCGTGAAGTATTGCCGCAAGCTCGCGGCAGTTTCTCCGCAGGGGGCCCCCCGATCATGCGGGCCCCGATCCACGGTCGCCCCGTGTTTCCTTCTATGTGGAAGTGTCTGTGGATCGGCAAGGAAACGAGCGGGAACCCGAAGATATATGCGAGAACGCGATGTATAACTATCGGTTAACGGCATTCGCGGACGCAGAAGGGAAAAGACGGACACCGATCCGCGCCGGTGGTGACGATTTCACGGCGCACGCAGCGATCCAGACGATAGAGGATCGATATCCCACCGATCCTCGCCCGATCTTGTATCGAAACGATATCTGTTTGATTCCTTCTGCCGGGGCTCTCGATTCTTATCGATCGTGGAAAGTATCCGGGTACTTTGTACCCGAGATACTATCGCCACGATGCTAATTCTGGCCGAGTTCACAGGATGCACGCGCGGTGGACGCAATTCACGACAATTTTATTCTTTATCCGTATGGAACGCGTTCGATTATTTGCTCGTATACAATCGAATTGTTTAAAAATTTATTTCTTTATACCGGTAGCAGCAACATCTAGGTCCTAGGTTATTAGCAATCACTAGAATTTATACATCAGTATGGAACGCGTTCGATTATTTGCTCGTATACAATCGAATTTTTTTTTAAATTTATTTCTTTATACCGGTAGCAGCAAAGTCTAGGTCCCAGGTTATTAGCAATCACTAGAATTTATATATCAGCATGGCACGCGTTCGATTATTTGCTGGTATACAATAAAATTTTTCTTTTTAAATTTATTTCTTTATACCGGTAGCAGCAACGTCTAGGTCCTAGGTTATTAGCAATCACTAGAATTTATACATCAGTATGGCACGCGTTCGATTATTTGCTCGTATACAATCGAAGTTTTCTTTTTTAATTTATTTCTTTATACCGGTAGCAACAACATGTAGGTCATAGGTTATTAGCAATCACTAGAATTTATACATCAGTATGACACGATTATTTGCTCGTATACAATCGAATTTTTCTTTTTTAATTTATTTCTTTATACCAGTAGCAACAACATCTAGGTCATAGGTTATTCGCAATCACTAGAATTTATACATACGAAAACAAAGAAGACTCCTTATACATAGACATCGTTATAAGTACATTATGGGGAAATCCGTTCACAGTTGTTACTACCATAATTACAGAGTGTGGTAAATATTTGTGTTTCAAAATTCAGTGCAGAAAAGTAAACAAATTCAGACAAACATAAAACAGTTCCATCTTCAGACTCGCGAAATCCAGGACGAATGAAATAAAGTTCCTTCTGAACATCGCTACAAGGCAGTTCATAGAACTTCGTACAAGAGAAGCAAATCGTACAAGGTAGATCTTGAGGATCAAAGCAAAAGTTGCGCGTCTTCCGCGAAGTCGAAGATCGGAAAATCTCGGTGGGATGAAGGTCGCATTTCTTCAGCGGTCGCAGATCGGAGATAAGAGTCGGATTATCGCGAGTAGAAGCGGATTTATGCCACTTTAAACAGCAAGCTGCGGGTCTGTGGTTCTCGCGGCACGAAGAAGCGCGCTTCTTCTTGGGCCTGGGCTTCGTTCCGATGAAATATAGCCCGGCTGAGGATGCGTCAGTGTATGCCGGCGCTGTTTTATCCGGTCAAGCTGAAACGCGAATTCCTTAAGGGGGAGGCCGCGGTAGCGTGAATTCCTCGACCGCGGGCCACAGGAACCGAACCGTGTCCCGTCGCGATCCCATAATTTATGTATCCAGCACGGGCTCATAGAAAATCGCGTCTGACACTTTGTTTCATCCTTCACGGTCCGTAGAATCTTCTGAGAAAATTGTTTTCCTATACTCCCGGCAGAATTTCGCGCAACCCTCTAACGGAGTAAATCAATCTTTGTTTAGAAGGCAGCCACTTTATTATCTGCAATAATTGTTATAAAATATTGAGATCTATTGTAGTTGAAAATTCTATGGTGTTAAAAATGTTTGCGAGAAGGTTTTACACACGCCTGCCACGTCAGTTGTGATTTACAATAGGGTCGAACGGTTTGATCGCAATGCACCGCTTTAAATTTTACGATAATATCGAAGAATGGTGCTCGAGGAGAGAATCCCCCTGCTCCAGTCAACGCGTTCGCCGACCGAAGTCACGTTCAATACCCTAAATTATCCTTGAACAGCGATCCGCTTCGAGGGACAATCGACTGCACGCGTCGACACGGCTCGCGTACGAATTTGGTCGCGAAACGAGTTTCGCCGGGCGCCAAGATAAGATTGATCGACTCGGTTCGACGTATCTTCCTTTCTTTTTCTGTACCGCCCGGGACAAAGTTGAACAACCGGTGTACAAGGGCCTCTAACCCGTTCCGGTAGCCCTGTTTCGAAAGTGGCTCTTTTTTAAGGACCCTTGCTTCTTATACACTGCCTTGAACATTAATTATTAACATTGTGAATACACATTTTCTGCGAAAGTCATTTAAATCGGTATTAGCTCGCACACGAGTACAGCTCGTAAAATTATGGAGAATGTCGACTCCGAATTCAAAAGAAACACTGCAACGATCACCACGCTTCAGACCCGACTCGACAAATGGAAACAGCAGACACTTTTTCCCCTCCGAGTATTTAAAAATTATAATGGACTCGTGCGCGCAAATACTCGGTCGATTTCAAACGATAATTAAGTATCGACGCGTTCCACCCTCCTCCCCGATCGCGGTATTTATTATGCTCGACAACAAGTGATGCATGAATATGCATAAACGATGGGCGTAAAATGTTTCGGCGAAAAAGACGGTGATTTATAAACGCGTTTAACGCGCCCGCGCGGCCGACAAAAACGGTGAGAGATGACAGTAGCTTAGACGCAACCCCGGCAGCAATAATTAAAAGAGCATCGCGGCGACCATGCATTCATAATTACACGCGGGAATGATAAAACACGACTGTTAATTAACTTTTTCATTTCTTCGAACCCTTAATAAAGAAAATGGATTTACATTTTGTTCCCCCTTCTTCTCTCGAATCGATGTTTCGTAGGACGAGCATCCGCCGTTGGATTATACGCTAAAACGTCTCGCAAAAATTCAAGCGAAATCCTGGTTGCGAAGAGCAATCAATTTTTATTGTATTCCCACTGTTCCATCTCCGCGAATCGCCGTCGGAGAGGCTCTAATTTTCCGGTGATAATCTATTACCCCGCGCGTTCAGATCCACGAATTCATTACGGGGAATCACGGGTAGTTTCGCGAGTGCAAATCACAGGTACCGTTCTCAGTCTGCCAGCAGCGTTCGTCTGGGATCCCACTGGGATATCGCGTCTTGTAACGTTTCCGAACAGACTATAAGCGATCCTAAGATATTGCGCAGAAGCAAAATCCACTAAGAGTCTATTATCGTAATTATTAAAATCTGTTCAAGTAAATACTTCCGTGTCGATCCACTGTGATAATCTTCTGCTCCTTGATTTTTCTTACCATTTTTCATGCTTTCGCCAAAGGTTTCATCAAGATGCAATCGACGAACACGTAACGTTAAGAAAACGTGTGGATTAGCGCAGGCACTTGCCGCGTTTTTCCGCATTAGTGGCGCGCGGCAGGTTCGACATTATTCTTAAACGGATTCTTTGTTTTTCATACGCGTCCACGGTTGCGTATGTATAATGCATCAGCAAATAATTTCACCCGTTCTTCATCGAACCGGTCATAACAGATCGGTTTACGCGCCGATTGATAAACCCCGGCGACGCTGCCGGCTGAATGAATTATACATGCCAAACACTTTCTGTATAAATGCATCGCGAATGCACACGAATTTGTCGGTTCACCCTCCCCCGATACCATTGAATGCGAAATCGTACGATCGGATTTGTCGCCGAATGGATCAAAGATGAAGACGTTTTCGCCATTACCGGAGCCAAAATCACCGAATTTCTTGTCGATGTTCTTCTTGCTCGTCATAATCGACGTCGCCGCGGGTATCGGGCCGCGGTTAAGGCAGCGCATGATGCAAAAAGCTACCCGCCGACTGTTAACCTGGATTAATTCGTGCGCGGTGGGACTCGCGGAGAGGGACCGTGCGACAGAAAGTTGCGGGGGACGTTTTTGCAGCGTGGTTTTCGCGTTAGGTATTCCGCGCGCTCCTTATCGCGACCTCATCGCTATGGAAAGTACAATGCCTAGTTCATTAAGTACTTTACGCCGTGCGAATATCTCTGACACTTGCGGTTACGCGGAATAGATCTTTTGTTTCGTTCGGAAAGGGTTAGACCCGTTCAGAAAATGCTCGTTTGTTGCTGGAATCATGCTGTTCGCACACCGCAGGCAATTTTTTATTACACCCAATACTCGTTGTCTTTAATCCATTTAATTAGGGATTTCAGAACGATTGTAATCATTTTCTGCGATGCCTCGAAGGAGACAATCCAAAGAGTTCAAAGAAGAATCAAATTATTTGAAATAATTATTGAAAATTTTAAAATAATCTACTAATAATTCAGCTAAATCATAACTCTATTGTTATTGAATGGTAGTCTTTTCTTTGCTCTTGAGAATTTTATGAACGAAGTTAAAAATGCATCGACGAATTTCAAGCTTTGAAGGATTTGATAATTTTTGTTCGATTCCAGGGTGTTTCACAAACGTCCCGCACTGGCGACCGGAATCGGAATCGGCGGAAGAGGCAACGCAGGTGTTGGCGGAAATGGTGGAAATTTAGGGGTTGACAGCGAGTGTGGCGACGCGTTGAAGAGACGCAAGGTTCACAGATGCGACGTAGCAGGCTGCGATAAGGTGTACACGAAGAGCTCCCACCTAAAGGCTCACAAGAGAACCCACACCGGTAAGTTCGCCATTTGTCTTTCTAAAGTACAATACGTAATACAGTTATCGATTTATAAAAATTGGTGAGAAATCATGTGCATATAAAACAGGATTGGAAAAGTTTAAAAGCTGCATTTTCTGCTAACGATCCGCAGAAATGTGTGAAACGACTAACATCTCAAGCACTTTCTTAAACGGAATTAACGTTCTGTGACAACGCGAAATCTCAATTAGAAGAATATCTAAGACCCCAAAAGGCTCGGCTAATTACCGAACCATCATCCTCGCGATGAACCATCTGAAACACCGTTTTGCTTGGTTCCGAGGAGATACCGCGGCGTTCGCAAATGGCAACAGGAAATTCCCGTTTTTGTTCGCGCGTTTCGCGCCACCGCATCGACGTGCTTCGCGATCATTAAGAGATCTTCCCACGTTAACCAGACGGAGACAGTGTTATTAACGAACGCGCATAATGCGGCGAGATTCGGCCGTCGATAACGCTAATCGTGAAAGCGAGGATATCACCGGTAGTAAAACGTCGTGTCCCCGGTTAGGACGGGTCAACCGCGGGTCATTAGTCATCGGTGGCCATTGATACCCGGCCGAGATACACCGGGCCCCGAATGGGAAAACGTTCCGCCGAGGAGGAAGAACGCGAGTCCCGCGATTTACGGAATTTTTCACTGATACCCGGCTGACTGAGAATCAACAGGATTCGGTGTTTATCCCTTTTCGCGGCGTGCCAGGCATATTCGTTTCGCGCGCGCGGGGGACGTTTTTGCGCATCGACGAAGGTCAGAGGTCCTGGAGGTTCGCGCGAGAACCTGCACCGTCCGCCCGCAGCCCCATAGAAGCCCCATAGAAATTCGATAATACGCCGAAGTCGCGCTGGAATACCATCCCGGCGAGAATGCATTTTTAGTAAGCGGTCGAGCGTTTTCATAGGAGCACATCCGTAGCTCAAGCCATTTATTATCGCCTCGCGAGGAACCTGAAAGAGGTCACACCGTTCGTTCCTAGCCATACACGCCGGTACGCGGTCACCGTCAGTGTGCATACAGGGTGTCTCGGTGTATCCGATGATTCTACTTCCAAAAATCAGTAAAAAAGGACAAACGATATTTTCCAGAGAAAATAGATTTAAATGTTGGACGAATTAGTGTGTCCTAGCATGTATAAGAAGTAGAATTAGATAGTCACGATCAGACACGTTAGTCTAATCAACGAGACACGTAATCACCGAATTTTTGCAATGAAATTTTCTTGAAAATGAAGCATGCTGTTCAATAAGAATCGACTGACACGTCTGTTCACGAACCAACCGATTGCTCTTCTTGTGCGTTTTGAAATCCAATTTTCTCGAAAACAAAGCTTCAACTGAATAAGTGTTCCGCACGTACCACCCGTCCCGAGACACCCTGTATGTGTGTACACAGAGTACGCTGAAGAAGCCACGGCTTCAAGAATTTCCGGTGGATAGGTACCTTCGTGAAGGCATCGCCGCCGTCTAGAGAGTGCAGAGGCGGCGGGGTGAGGGCGTGGTCGTGAGAACCAGGATCTTTTGTCTGGTCCATGGTTCAACCAAGACGGTGTGTGACCGGGGTGCTCAACCTGAACCGTCCCGTTCCTGTGATTCCGACTTGAAAAATGATAACGCCCCGACGAGGCTATGAAATCGTTCCTTTTCCGGAAACACGTATCTGATCCGCCTCCCGTTTTATGTCGACCGGCATTTTAAAGACCGCCACGATGTTTCCGTCGTTTAAGTGCCCATGCATATATAAAACAGCCACTTCTTTAAAAAATTTTATTCATTTCCTTTTTGAAAAATACAATGAATTCTATAGAAAGTTTCTTGATCATTAGCCATCCACTCCCAAAAAGTAATTAAACAATTCTTCACGGCATCGTAGTCTTAAAATAAATGTCACCTTTATTTCGAAATCTATGAGTACGTTTCTGAATAGGTAACTACAGTATAGACAATTGATTTCAAGACGTATCACACTAGAGTCCGATATGCCAGTCAAATAATGTCGTAGAAACTTTCGCTATAATAATTGTTTCAACGACTGTGCTGTACGGCCTCGGCGAGGAGTACTTATATCCATCATTCTAACGCCACAGCATTATGCAGCCATAGGGATATCTTTGCACAGACGGATACTGCCACTCTGGATGTGGGAAATGCCAATTCATTGATTACTATTATTTCTGCCATTCCACGGCATAAATCGTACGCGGATCGTGCACGCTGTACATGGATCGTTCCGTCTGCTCCCAGAAGCGCTGGAATTTGTCTCGTATGAAAAATCTATTGTTCTCAAAGGTCGGAGCGAATCGGTGTTATCGGAAGCGCTGACCTAGTGTCGGGTTAAAGAGTTGTAACACGACATTATTACAATATAATTCTTACAATTCACGATCGAGGTGAAACATTCAATTGTGGAGGGACTATTTAAAAAATGATGCACACAGGAACATTCTTTAGAAACCTATCGTAGAATAATTTTATTTGGTCGCGTATCTTGCAGTACTTCTTTCAGGACCAAGACAATAAAATTCCGTGGAAATATTTTCTGAAGTTTTTCAAGATAAAATTAAATTTTCGAACAATTTAAAAGCGATCAAACTCGAGGAAAAGTAATTTAACTTGCCGCCTAGAATTTACTTCAGCTGCAGCTCTCACAGTTAGAAAATTCTGTTAAAGCAATACCTCTCGTAAAATATGGAGATGTTCTCACAGAAAATTTATGAATTCCGTGTGAAGATCGTGCGTTATAATTTTAAAGGACGACACGCGCAAAATTAGTTTGCTAATTTTATTCGACCGTGTTCTAAACGCGACTTCGTGTTCACCAGAAATTGGTAGCCGGTTGCGATCGATCGGGAATTAAAAAAAAAAAGGTGGGGTTTGTTGGATCGTTTTGCCACGAAGGGCTCGATCCTACACGCATTCGCGATACGGAATCTCGGAACGGCACCATCCTTAAACCGTCCGGCCCTCGTAACGAACGCACCGAATGCTCCGAATCCAGCTTGCTAACCATGATTGATGATTCTCACGGCTCGCACGGTAGAATTTGCATCGAATTTATATCGTGCCGCTTGCAAACTGTATAATGGAGTAATAGCGGTCCGCCGTACTGCCGCTTTCGATACCATGAATCTTTCGAACACACGCCACGAACATCGGAAGCTACATTGTACGGGCAGCAGGGCGAAATATTGCCGAGGATATGGTAAACGCCGGCTGCGGGAGTTAGGCTCTTTATAATGGCACCGGCTAGTATTCAGTGTCCATTGGCAGAGACCCTGGTGGCGGGTAAGTAATAATAAAAAGCCAATTGTTCGTCAGACCGATTCCAGCCGAACCGTTTATCATATCCACAGCTAGAGTTCGACTCTTTTAAAGACAAATATGGCGCGCCAATTGAATAATATTTTTCAACATTATTTTTTGTTTTAAGTTCTTCTCAAATAGACATGATACTGATGTTTGATTGGAGATTTCATCGAGTTAAGTCGGTTTGTAAACTAGAAGCACGACACAACATATACATACACGCTCTTCACTTTTCTGAACGGTTTATTGAGAACGATAACTTTCCTTCCACTCACATAGTGAGTGTAGACTGTAGATGTTCGCTCTCGCTCTCGTACAATGGTCTCTTTCTTTTAATATAATAAATCGTAACACATGACTTATTCAAAATACTTTATTGCAATTTATTAGTTCGAATATTAGTCTAATTTTTTGTCGTTTTCCACATTATAATTCGTGATATAAAATCCAATTTCGTAACAATTAAAAGTACAAAATTCTAAATATTGGAACCGTTTTTCTCAGACGTTCATGATCCGCATAAAATAATTCTATTCACGTTGGTTGTGATTGGGTTATACTCTAACCAATTAGGACTCCCAAAAACCTTCCGGAGCGGGCAATACCTTCTTCGTTACGTATTCACCGGTTATAGGATCTTGCTCCATGCATAACTTCAATGTTTGTATTGCATGCCCTCCGCTACAAAAGACCGTGTTGCATCCGTCAGAATAACTTTGTCCATCCACGCATTTCCTCTCTGCACAAAAAAATGAAAATATTGGAACCAATAAATTGGAACCTTCGACAATCCCCAACGATTTTTAAAAAAGAACTCACCTTTCACAGGACTAGCCGCAAGAATAGCGAACAGCAAGAACAAAGCGAAGAATTTCGTCCACATATTGTCTTCTAAGTCTTTCTGCAGTCAATAGAAGAGAACAACTGATTTCGCATAGGATCTCAACTTTATTATATAGCCGTCCACGCACTAATTGCACCGTTTTATCTTATATCGTCGGTCATTTATTAAATCTGACTTTTTCACATGTCAGCTTGTATATCAAGACGAGTTTTTGCGAAACACTTTTCTCAAACTTATCCATTGAATTGACCTCTTTCCACGAAAGTTTATCTTTCTGTCATTCCCCACGTATGAATTCGTGATAGAAATCCAGTTTCGTAAGAATTAAAACTACAAAATTCTTAATATTACAAAACGTTTATCACAGACGTTCATGATCCGTACAAAATAATTCTATTCGCGTTGGATGTAATTGGGTTACACTCTAATCAATTAGGACTCCCAAAAGCTTTCCGGAGCGGGCAATTTCTTGGTCCGTATGTACTTATTGGTTATAGGGTCGTACTCCTTGCATAATTTCAATGTTCGGAATGGTAGCCCTCCGCTACAAAAGACCGTGTTGCATCCGTCATTATAACTTTGTCCATCCACGCATTTCCTCTCTGCACGGAAAAATGATAATATTGGAACCAGTCGCACCAACAATCCCTAACAATTTTTAAAAGAGAACTCACCTGTAACAGGACCAGGCGGAACAATGACAACCAGCAAGAACAAAGTCAAAAGATTCGTCCACATGTTGTCTTCAATGGCTATCTACAGCCAACAGAAGAGAACTAATGATTTCGCATAGAACATCAATCCTATTATATAACCCTCCATACACTGATTCAGCCGTTTTATCTTATATCGTTGTTTATTTTTTAAGTCTGGAATTTGCATACGTTGGCTCGTATGACAAGACGTATTTTCCTCATTCACACGTTGGTACACATCTCGAAACTTTCCGTAAAATCTACTTGGTCCCTCCTTTCTGCGAAATGTGGCAACGGATTCCTATTAGACGATAAAATTTTCCACCGACCAAAAACGACCACCTAACACCTTTCCAACATATTCTAAAAACACTGGACCACCTAAACTCCAATAAAATGCCAATGTTACGCGAGCTATTAAGGCAAGGACCCTAGAAGAAGAAGGTATTAAATAAATACCTATTGGCGAGTTTATTAAAACATGCTAGCCAGTAATGAATCATGGTAATATGATGTAGTGTGCGTTCTGGAAGATGGCAGTCGATTTGAAAAATTCGGTCGGGTCAATCGCGACATGAGAATCGGCTTCGTATAGCCCGGTCGGCTAGCGTGATCCTTGATGGACAGCGGAACGTTCGGTGAGATCTCGTGTATTAATTAAGGCGAATTAGCCTTGGCATAAACTAGACAACGAGCGCCGATCGGTTCCGTGTATCGAAGGATACGCCGATCGTCTCGGGATTCCTCCTCGTCTCTCTCTCTCTTTCTCTCGGGCCGTGTACCGTGCAGCCGCCGCCGTCAGACCTGCCATTAACAATGCACTTATGCATCACTGTTGAGGGCTACGATTACCCTCCGATCACAATTTCCTGGTGAGCGCGGTCTGTATTCTCGTTATCGAGTCTCCCGTACCGAATGCAGTTTTAAATTAAATCTCCCCTCCCTTTTTTTCCTGTTCCGACGCAGTTCGCTTTTTACGGACAGCTTTCGGGCAATTTCAACCGATTATCGGCGATTTGGCGATCATCGTAATCCATCCTCTTTTTATGAAATCAAGATGGACCTCTGTGCTGGCATCAAACTGATTATTTTTGTGCAAAGAACATCCCATTGTTTGATTAATTCAGAAGGAGGATTTAAGTATCCAACTATTTATGAACAAATATAAAATAATATCGATCGTTTTTATGTTTCATTATTTATTAATTTATTAATATTATATTATATATATAAATTAATATTATAATTTATATTTATGAACAGTATAGAACACCTAAAAATTATTCGATTAATACCGTTCTTCCAGATTCTGGCTTTATTTTCCAAGTTTGATCATTAGTCTGATATATCGGCACCGCTTAGCGACATTTCACCGTCGTACAAAGGATGTAAACGCATTTCATGCTTCAGAGAGAAGATTTAAGATCCCCGGAGTTGAATAGGGCCCCGTCGAAGAGACGCGTGTCGAAACATAATCGTTGGCATGGACAACGCGCCGGTTGCGCCACAATTATCCAATTCTCGGTGCGCGATTACGCACGAGGCGCTGGAATCCTGTATTCATCGCGACACTAATGGCGCGTCGTTGATAAATCGTGGCCGCGGTTAATTGAAGCCTCGCGTAACACACCGGCCGTCCCCGCTGTTATATTTTATTAAACCACGATACGGGCGTAAATAATTAATGGCGCGTAATGACCGCGATTAAATTGAATCGCGCGTTCGCGAGATATTACATCGCCGCGGCATTTCTTACCCGGCTAACGAGTGTTGTTATTTACAAGGGGCTCGGCCGTGGCGAGCGTACACCGCGGGAGTAGCCAGTGGGCGCATTAGGCGGACGTCACGCTGAGTCAACACCGCTAGGAACTTCGAGTTCCATTCTCCTCTTTTCTACGTTTCCCTCCCTACTATCCTCTGTCTTTTTTCTCGCCATCGGTTGTCAGTTCGTTTCTTATTATTACCGACACGCATAGCGCCGCCGCAAACGAGCTGCAAGATGGATCTAACGTCCAATTTGCTGCTACTCGATTTCGGTCTTCTGCTTCTGCAGCTTCTTCCTTTGCTGGCCAGCCATCACAACATCTAGACAATTTGTCTGAAGAACCAGAACAGTCCCGAGGACACTTCTAGACTTCTTGCACGAGAATATTTATTGCTTCCTCGACACGTTGAAGTCTTCTGCTTCGGTAGCGTCACTTAGCTCGAATAAAGTTAATCTAAGCGATGCATATTCTCTAATAATTGCGAAGAATATTTTTATTTCAAGTTATGTCATTTAAACGCTCTCCAAATAATCAAATTTCCGATTAAAAATTAACGATAATATTTCCTTGACACAGACTTCCTCTTACCTCAACCTGCCACACTTTTACTACCAAATGCAGTATAAATGTTTTTATAACCACGCCGAGCTGATTCGATAAGGAAAATGGTAGCTCGCAGTTTATCATTAAAATGCTTTATCAGAAACACGTTCCGAATAATTCTTGATACGATGAAACGCCGTCATAACCGTTTTGCTCCCAGAAGCTATTTCTTCTTCGTATAAAGATTACGCGTGATAATGCGCTATTAACGAAATCCACGGATTTATCTTGAATTAAGATGCTTTTCAATCGATAAGAAATGTGTGTATAAATAAAACGATCGTAAATGTCGAGATAAATTTGGAACTACCAACTCGAAAGCTCGAGCAACGCAGATTCGTAAATCATTGGGATTACTTCCTCGTTAAATAAGTAGAAGCCAGAGTCTGCTTGAAATATTAAATTTGACGGGGAACAGGTTAAAGAATGGCATGATATTGATTATGAGCCGAACGAAACGGCATCAAAGTACCGCTGAATCATGCTACGTCGTTCGCAATTAACGTCTATCGTTAACCCATTTCACGATGTATGCAGAAAACTGCATTCGAAACGAGTTCGTTTGCATGATCGACGACTCTTTCAGCAACGAATGCGTTTAATTTAATTAATCAGTTCTTAAACTTCCCGGACCTTAATTTCGGCGATGTTCCTTGCAGTTGAATGAACTGCTACTTTAAGCGGTGATAAAGAGACTGTGGACTTGGCAGGAGATTGGTCCTGTTATTACATAAAGCCTTTCATAAAATACTTCATTTTTCTTTGAGAGGTGCTCCGAAACAATTAAAACCGAATAATTTTCAGAGAAAAACTTTCTCGTGTCGGGAAAAATCGTTTCTCGCAGATTGAAATGCGGAAAGCAAAATGGCCGGCATCCCCGGCCTACGCGGCTTGTTGCGCGGTACGTCGACCGGGCATAGCGTCGTTACAAATGAGTAGCTAAGTTCGTTGTTGTGGTTAATTAATGGAGTCAGACGGCGTAACGGAGCGTTAATCTATGGGGCAATAAACGTAACGTTGCCGCGGACAAAAAAATCCAATCAAAATGCATTAATAACAGGAGAATTAATGCCTTCTTGTGCCGTGTACGCCACGATGGCCGATATTGCGTGCATATGCACACGGCCAAACCCGTACGTACCCGTAACGTACTCGTAAATGGACTAATTACTCGCAATTACGCAACGACCGACTCGCAGCACGGGTTTCTTCTCCGTCATTAGTTCTTCGTATTCCCAGCGAATTACATAATAATATTCCCTGCTCGATAGGCGTCGAAACGTTAAAACGACCGATTTAGATCTGGCATGGTAGCTGACTTTCCTCGCAGATCTCGATCTTAAAGTAATTATTAACACCACCGACAGATCGTAATACGTGCTTAGTCCTCTCCATGTCAAACACTCTCTATTTCAGATTACTTTGCCGCGTGGCTGTGAAAAAGCGTTTCTTAACGATTCAACGAACCACCTATCCGTTGCTTTTTGTCGCTTTGGTGTCTATGATATAAATTTCAAATAATATTAAATTTTCTATAAAAAAATCAATATATAATTTTTTTATATGAAAACAATTTTTTAAACAATTCTGGTGTGGACAAAAAAATTTAGTAATTATATAATTATAGTATCCTAGGTTTACAAAATGCCCACAAAAATTGAGCATTCCCAGAATCGTTGTCGACCTAATCCTCAAGTCGTCGTCTAGATGCAGGCTGGTCACAAGTCGATGACGTGATCAAGTTCGGTTTCGGAGTAGGAATACAAGCGGACGAGCGAGGAGGAATCGAGCAGAACGATCGCTCGCCCATTAAACGGCGACCAGGCACACGCGGATAATGGGCGAGCGATGGGACGACGACGTGACACCGCTCTATTTCTCGTAGAAACCAACCGAGCACCGGTTTGATCGATATATTCTCACTCGTCACCGAACATCTTCGATCTTGATGGCTCGCTCCGTTCCAGATAAACGATCACATTTTTCCACGCGCCGCGATCGCTGTAGATCCACGCCGTGGACACACTTTAATCTGTTGCGAAAATCTTGGAGCGCTCGAACACTGATGCTTCCTTGATTTGCTACGGGGGCTTCTAATTACGACATTAATCTCGCCGTCATTTCGCTGACAGTCGTCAGTGTTGAAAGACCGCATTCATCTGTGGAGAGATGTTTTTCCTTCTACATAGATACTTTTCTATAATCCTTTGATCGAAGTGACTGGATTTTTATTAACCCCTTGCCCTACAATATCGTGTCAGATTCATGATAAAGATTTTGCACAAATTCTAATAAGTATGTACAGTTATTAATTTCCTTTAAACCGAGATGAAATTCTATTTTGATTTTTTAATGAAGAAGTTATTGGAGAAAATATAGGCATACAATAGAATCCGTAAAATAAATCGTAGCGCAAGGGGTTAATTTAGTTAAATTACAAACATTTGCGTCGATTTCGATGGATCTATGAACATAAGTGGATTGACCTCTTGAAATAGATCATTTTGGCTTCTTCTAGCAGTTCTAGAGTACTGAATCATCTGTTTTAACGCGGGGCAGGCAGTATCCATGCAGAGTCGCTATAAAATGCAACTCTATGCTTCCAGTTCGCCTCGAAAGCCGACCAGGATCCCCAGGGCCACAATTGAAAGTCCCAGCTTAAGGTCTAAGCACTCGTACTCTGGTTTAGTGCGCCGCGCCGTTCGTCGTCCGTTTCTCTATCTCTGTTTCTCTCGCTCCTCTTCATCGGCGAATCGTGCAAGAACACCGGACTGAGAAATGCGCTCGGTGACTTGCATACAATAGAAGAGAGTGATAGGCAGTTTTCTGAGGGATTCCGAGTCATTGCAGCCCGCGACAGCTGTCACGCCGTCCTCGCGAGAGGGCTCGGCTTGATAACAGCCGCGAATAAACGCACGGAGACACGGACGAAACTATGCTCCGCCTATAGCGAACACTGGGAAATCCACTTGTATCGACGCGATGGTGAACAACGACTTCCGGTGTACTGTTTCACTCCTGTCCGATCGATATTGATAAATATAGTTTATCGATATTTGACAACGGAAGTTTAACGAGCTGCCCTGTAATTCAGCTGCACCCTACTTAACTACCCAATTAATTAAACTTTTGTAACCACGAAACATTACAAGCAGTAATTTAAAGGACGATGAAACGTTTCGAAATTACCCGGTTATTAATTACGAGTTCCTTGATTGGTCGGCACGATCGCCTCGATCCATCCAATCGCGGTTACTTTGTTCGTGGTTAAAGCCCTCAAAAGATCATCAGCGAGCACAGCAGCCAGGTGCATAAAGCTGGCAAATGGCCGGTGTCGCTTTTCAATTACTCTTTTGATCGTAAATTTGAAAACGCATAAAACCCTATAAATTGCCGAAGGACGGGGACTTTCGATCGCGCGAGAAAATGAGTATCCGCTCCAAGGAAATTATGAAAGGCATATTAGAATACATATGAATGCGCTATGCCATAAATTTCAAGCAAACCTATCGAGAGGTTTTATGTTTCGAACACCGCTTTTAATGTCCTCTGTTGCGTGTACGCTGGAATTACACAATTATAACCTCCTTCTTTCATTTCATCAATCAGCGTTCACGTTTGCATTTTTGTGAACGTTTCACTCTTGCGAAGTCTTACCAATTTGCCGATAAAACGATAAGCATCGATTATCATGTTTATAAACGATATATTCCATGATATTTTAAATATAACTAAGATTATTATTTCTACGATTATTATCATTAAAGAGTTTATTTTAAAGTTATTAAACGATAAGCGATAATTTGTGAGGGATAAACGATTGCGCCGACATTTTCAGCAGATTTTAAAAATGTAAAATGTTTTTGTTGCAGGCGAGAAACCATACCAATGCACATGGGAGGGCTGCACGTGGAAATTCGCGCGTTCCGACGAACTAACGCGGCACTATCGCAAGCACACGGGTCAGAAGCCGTTCAAGTGCCATCTTTGTCAGCGATCGTTTTCGCGGAGCGACCATTTGTCGCTTCACATGAAGAGGCACTGATAAAGAGGAGCTTCTAGCCGGTCGGAAGAGCGAATTGGGGGGGGGGGGGGCGAGAAGAGGAGGATGAAGCGGGATGGAGGAGTGAATGAGAAAAAATAAAAGACCGCTGTTCCGGGGAATCGGGACTAGAATCGTGATCGGACGACGATAATGATTCTCTTTTTTATATTCGGGACCTGAACAGCCTCATGTCGATCGGAATCGTCTCGATCGTGCGACGAGAGTCGGAGGCGGAAACTAGGAGAGAAAAAATGAAGAAGGAAACAAATCGTTCATTAGACTTAAAAAGTTGCGAACGGAGATATCGCTGTAATTATCGGTGGACGATCGTGCGAACCTGTCAGCAGTCTCACTACGAAAGCGATGGATAAAAGCGCGTTTTCTTTTCTTCGTCGTCCTTCATTCGTCTATCGGGACTTTCTATTATCTTGAATTCGTATCTGTTGAGCAGAGAGAAATTTTAACGTTGTTATGTACTTTATAAAAAAAATTTTCCCGCAAAATATTTATTTATTTCTCGTTGAAGGAACCAACGTCTTTCGAAAGAGAGAGGGGGAGAGAGAGCGAGAGAGAAAGAAAAAGAGGGAAGTGAAAATCGATTGCTGCAGGTTCAGCGCAACCGGCGCACGCGACAGCGCGTCACTTCTTGTTTCTATTTCTAGCCAATTTTCCAGTTTGTTTTCTTTTTTCTTTTTCTTTTTTTTATAATGTACGAATTAAATAAGGCCAGCTCAACTAGTCTAGAGCACCATATGTATCGTCTATCGCGAGGAATAGAGCCAGTAAACTGGGAGGAGTGGAGGGAGGAGTAAACTATCGTTAAGGTAATTAAACGATTTATTAAGTAAAGAAAATTATTCGAACTCCGGTGACGGAGCTTGGGACTTAGCATGCTCAGTTAAATAAACTACAATCGTGATCGTAAAACATTTTCTAACGCGTTGAATATGCGAACGCTCTCGAATTAATGCACAAAAGAATTTCGCGTTTAGGGACGGACAATCATTCAACAACAACAGCAACAACAACGTTCTCATTGTCGACCGGAACAAGGGAATTCGACGCTCTAAAAGCCAGTATTACGTGTGCATTAAATAATTGTACGATATAATCTGTGTAAGGCATCATCGATGATATCGTCGTGATGATCCACGACGCCACTTATCCGAGTCTTTTGGTTCACTAAGTTTCGCGCTCGGGCGCGCGACAACAAATTCTAAACAACAACAATTCTTCGCTCGTTTGTCCACGCAAGGTGCCAAAGTAGAAGGTGCAAATGTGCGACGACCAACGATCATCGATACATTGCGTTCGAAACGTGGACAGAGCCGTGTCGAAGAATAATTTTCGAAACAAGCCTTTTAGAGAATCGTTTCTGGACACTTTGTTTATTGGCAGTGGCAGCACGTAAGGTACACGATCGCCAGCTTTTGCGGAATGCCAACGAGAAGGAGACGTGTTCGGTCGATTAGGCGCGCGCGTTCCCCGCGGTTCCGTCGTTGTACATACACACAGAAAGTCGCATCAGGGTTCGACACCGTTGACGTGTGTCCCGAGGGTTGTTCAATTATCGTCAATCTAGATGAAAGTAACAGTTTAAGATACGGAATACAATATCGAAACATATCGAAGCCGTGCGCGTTCGAAGCGAAACGAGAGCCCGAGGGGCCGTGCGACACACGTTCCTCGCGCAGTCGAGACTCGGATTAGTGCGACGAGCTTGCGACGCTGTTTCTCTTAAGCGAACCTTTGCCAATGTGATACTTTCTCTCTTCTTTCATCTAGCGAAAATCATTCGAGGTAACCCCTGAATTTGTCGGACTGATCCGAGGTGTGCGAATTGCAAAGCGGTCGAGGCCACGAATTCTGCTTTTCAAGGAAGTAGACTGTGCCAAATAGGACGCGGGTAACTTCCCGGTGGCCTTGGATCGTCGACTGTAGAAACTCTGGAAAACTGTGAATTTACAAAATTTTTAGTACCGACGATGAAAACGTTCGTCATCGTTGCAATTTATTCGCAGGAACGTTGTCGCGTGTCCTCAGCGATAGGCCGAGTACGCGATTCGTGTAACGCTTGTAAATAATTTCGAGACAACTTGAGGAGCGATCGTTTCGCAGCATCCGTTTCCTTCGAGCCTGCGCGTTTTCTCCTACGCGAACGGGCGCAGGGTCTAACGGAAGAAAAAGGTAGCCGGGGAAAAGAGCAGAAAACTAATTTTTTTTTTCGGAGCTATAGTTAAACGCGATGGAACAAGATGCCAGTATATGCTAGAGCTAGGGGCGGGCGGATTTAAGAGATGCCAGTATATGCTAGAGCTAAAGGCGACGGAACAAGATGCCAGTATATGCTAGAGCCAGTTTATATCATTAAAGAGACACCTCTACCTTGTAAGATTACTGCGAAGATTGATAAATGACTATTTGTTACGTGTTGTATTTTCATAGGGAATAGTGCCTTTTAATATTAAGAGGAAGAGGAACGCTGCGTTAGGCCTTAAGTATACTGCTAGTGCCTTAAGTCACGCGAATCTTCGTGCTTGTGCACGTTTCATAACGCGACCCCCCTCTCGGGTCCTCGCCCGGAGGATTCCGTTTCGAAAACGAACACACACAAACACGCATGCTTCACGAACACGAACACACGTACACACAGATCCAGACACAGTCCCCGTCGTCCTTATTCGCCGCTTTCGGGACGAAAAATTGCGAACGATGTCCGTCAAGGTTCCACCGGCTTCGATCCCTCGTCGCTTCTTCGGGTCTCCGCGCGTTCCACGTACCCAACGATCGATCGCAGGGATCCATACCTTGCTCACTGTACGTCCGTCGACAATTCTCCGATAACAGTGCAACGCGATCGGAAACGTCGAGTTCTCGCGTATAGAATGGTGCAACGCGTCAGGCATTTTTGGTCCTCGCGACGAAAGGCCGCGCCTGCCTCCGGGATGCATGAATAATCCCCGCATGATCGTCACTGCGAAACTCAATCCGAAAATGGACGAGGTGCCACCCAGGATGCCATTCTACGATCCTGATGACTGATACCGTTGTACCTTTCCTGTAGGGAATTTCTTCGGAGGGGCAGCCGTCAGTAATCTGAGCGCGGCGCGGGCGATGAGAAATGTATACTGACGTCATGCCGACACCCTCTTTGATCATTATCATTTTTTTCCCCCGGTGAGCTCGTGCCGAGTCGTGCACATCCCGAACGCCGCGCCGACGTCGTGTTACACGGTGTGTGCTGCTCTCCTCGGCCGGGACCGATTCCTTTAATTGTCGACGGGCGCGAGATCCATGGCCAGGAGCGGCGGCATTCTTCTCGAAAGGACCTCTCCTCTCTTCTTTCTCGAGGACCTCGCCTAACCGTCCTGGAATTTCGATCTGTCCCGGATGGACGCGCGGCAGACGCCACGTCCGGTCCTCGTGCTTCATCGTTTTCGTTCAAACAAACATTCCAACGGCCGCGCGCGTCGCATCAACGTGCTCCCACGAAATCGATCGTCGTCGCCCGGAAAATCGAGGACTCCCTCGGACAAGGCTCGAACGATCGGAACATTCCCCTTGAGCACCGACATTCCCAGACCGCGAGAGAACTGGCAGATTCGCGAAAACCCGATGTTATTTGTGGTAACGGGGACCCATTCAAACGGCGAACCCGTCAATGGACGGGGAACAGAGCTCGAACTGTACGCGACTGATTTTCTATGAACGCCCCGCCCAGGGAAATTAGCATTTCAAGTGCCTTAACAGACGTCGACCGACAACCGACTAATCGAGGCTTCTCTTTTCGATTCGGGATCAGCTTCGTACGCCTGCTGAAACGCGCGTTACGAACAACGAGAAGCGGGGAATGGCAGTGGACACGCCTGTTTCTAGATTCTTTACGAACATTTTAATCACTCGACAAATTTCCAAACGATGTTCCCGGTTCCAATCGCGGAAATTCGAAACGTTCTTTCTCGGAAGTACCTGAATCTGTTGAAATCCTTGTTTCGTTGATAGTTTGAAAGAGCGTTTGGCCGATCTTTGAGGACGAATTGATGAAGAATGATTTTTAATTCGAAGAGGAGTGTCAGAGTGTGCCGAGCTTTTCGTCCGTCGACGTAGCGATTGCTTTCCATTCTTCGTTTCAAGGGCCAGTAAAATGTATCCGCAACGCGTACACGCATCCGGTCAATCGCTCTCGCACCCAAATACACGCGAACAAACAGAGAAACACACACGCACACACACACACATACGCGTCCAGTCACTCACACGCATACCTTATCAAGCAACTGCAATAAATTGCGTCTTTAATCTGCGATCATGCGCGGTGCTCAATCTTTCTTGGTGCTTTCGTACGTTGAATTCGACGTGCGTAGATATACATCAACAGTGGACAATACGGGGAGATCGTTCTCCTAAAGATTCATTACGCAGGAGCGCAGAAAATAAGGCTGCGAATGATAAGCGCGAGCCTGGTGTATGGAGGATGTTGGATCGTGTGCAGAAAATTACGTTCCGTGTGGCCTTGTTCGTCGAAATCATAATATTCTTTCCCGGAGCCTTGTTGTTCAAAATAACCACATTTCATGCAAAATGGAAATTGTTTGAAAACTAGTTTGAAGTATAAATACTGCCAAAAGCAAAATAACATTTGTATTTACGTTCCAAAAGAATCGTGTGATATCTTAATTTGTTTAAATTGGTTAACAAACTGCCAGGCAAGTTTGATACATTACACGCGGTGACAGAACAACTAAATAATCAAGAAATAATAATTTCTCGTCACGGTACGGAAATTCTGGTCCACTCTGCAGAACAAGGCGGTAGATATTTAGAAACAAAAGGCTTTTAAAACCGGTTCACGTGGTCCGACAGCTTTCCGACTGGCAGGGACGCGATTAGGTGATTGTTGGCTCGTTTACAGAAATTCTCGTAAGGATACTAAACGGAACTACTAGCGCGTAAGATAGACAAATAGGCGAGCAATAACTTCTGTAAATAGTTATGTAAAATTACCCGTCGAGGATCGTCGATGGACGATCGGATCAGCGGGTCAACGTAGTATAATTCTTTCGCAATAATATAATCAATGGGGGCCAGTAATTCTCTCTCGGATCTCGCACGGATTTTAGACACTGCGAGGCGCGTGGCGTGTCCTCTTCTCTGAATCTCGCCGCTAAATTTTGCTCGTCCTTTTGTTCTCTCGCGAGCAAAAGGAGAGAGAAATCAGTTGTTTTTAGGTTCCTAGCACCAGCGTGGAAACCGTGTCGGCAAATGCGACGCGGGAGAATTTCAACAGGGGATTCGACGTGCGTCGTAGAATCGACACGGTGTTCACGCGAACGTTCAAAGACCGTGAACAGATCGGCAAAGTTCAGGGGAAGAAAGGAACGATGGTCGCGCGCCACCAACTATTACTTTATAAGAATAAGGAAACTGTATATTACGTCGCGTAGATTTCGTTCATGCGTAGGATCGTTAAAGAAAAACGCATCCGCTGCGATTCACTGTATAAACGAAGGCATTATACTGTACCGGAGGAGAACGAGGAAAAAAGTAAACGTTTGTACTTTCTAATTTACTTTTAACCGTGTCGCTTGAGGACGGTGTCGCTATTCGTAATCGCGGGCACCTCGGCAAAGGGGAGGTTCGTTTAGTGCATTAAACAGAAAAAAAATATATATTATATATATATATATTATATATATATATGAACAAAAATCTCTATATATATACATACATATATATATAGATAAATATAGATATATATTGTAAATGTGGTTGTAATCTTATTACTGTTATATCGATATATCGATGTCCTTGAGTTGGATAATTTATTTATTGCGGTCGAAAGAGAGTAAACGAAACGGGAGCGTGTAATTATTATCGTGCGCCGCGCGGGGGTGCAAGCGGAACGGGAATCGCGGAGAGAGTGTGAGAATAACGAATTACGTAACGCACGGCAAATTATATATATTTATACAACGTTATCGGATGCAGGGGAGGATGCGCGTGTTTTTTCGGATGGCGCGGCTTCCCGTCGCGCGAGAGAAAGTCCTAAAATAAAGAAAAAAAAAGAGAAAAGTATGAAAGAAATGAGAACGATTGTTTCGCGACAGCACGGTTCAACGCGTATTTAATATTTGTACTTTCGCGCGACTACCTACCCGCGGAAGTGAAAATTCTTCTTGTATCGCGAAGGGCGAAATCCGTGTCCCGGTTGTGTCGTTTAAATAAATTATATTCGTCGAGACGCGTGGCACGGTGCGTCACGTTCGTCCTGTGTGGTACAACATCACGCCTGTCGATAATCTTATTATCGAAATGATGGTTACATATTTTAGATAATACTATTATCATTATCATTATTATGATTCTTATTATAATTGCTACTATTACTATTATTATTGTATTTGGCAGGGTTACGACATTAAAATCGTAAAAAAAGATGATCGTCTTCTTCTTGAAATCCGTGAGACCCATCCCAACATCCTCTCGCATTTCTATACGCTTTAATAAACAATTATAAATATTTCTTGTTGTATAGACCTTTATTATTTTGACACCCATTCTTTTTCTTGCTATTTTCCATTTAGATACTCGAGGATTTGTGTTCATCCAAATATCACAACCACCACTGTAAAAGAAAATGCAGAAATCATCGGCACAAGTCAGTTTCACAATTTTTAGATTGATCTAACTCATTCCATATCGAATACTAACGGTGCCAAGACGTTTTCTTTCGGCCTCATAGGAGCCGCTACGTATCGAGAGCAGTGCCCTATCAGGACTCGTCGAGAAACTGAAAACAGCCGTAACCGTGGTGTCCCGGTATTGATAAGTAAAAAGCTCGGGCGAAAAAGATCGGGCCGCGGGATTAGAAGGAAAATCACGTATCGGCAGGCGGATCGTAGTCGATCAACGTCGATCGGAAAAATTATTGACCGGCGCGAAGCCATAACCTTTCCCGAGGACATTACCGGGGGCCCTGTGGTCGACTCCCATATAAATACATCTGCATCCTCGTTAACGTTTTACCCGTTACACGGTAGTTAGGCGGTCGCGGAACGATAAATAAAGCCGCGAGTCTCCGGGAGTAAGCGCCCGGAGATGTTTTGTGACAACCGGCCAGTCACAATACGATCATTAGGCTATTTTCCAGAGTGTAGCACCCCGAGACGCAATATCTCTGCC
This sequence comes from Lasioglossum zephyrum, assembly GCA_028455615.1. Lineage (NCBI taxonomy): Eukaryota > Metazoa > Arthropoda > Insecta > Hymenoptera > Halictidae > Lasioglossum > Lasioglossum zephyrum. The sequence goes on from CM052333.1 coordinate 7,961,425, forward strand.
GTAGCCGCGTATTTGTCCCGTCTGGCAACAAGATTTCTGCACGCTGGTATTCTACTAAGTTGTAGGTAGTCTCCGTACTAGGTAAGTACAAATCCTACCGTATACCTCCAGGAGAATTTGTAGTCCGAACGGCGGCTATAACCGAGGCCATAACTTAAGCGGAATACCACCGTTGATTCCAGTCCTTCTAGCCGGAATTCCCCCTCTCCCTCTCTCTCTCTCTCTCTGTCTTCCCGGTGCCGGTGCAATTGTGGATATCAACGGCGACATGACGTCCTTTCATGTTGATGCCTCGCCGTCCTGGACGGCTGTACTTGTAAATGAAAGCGTGTCGATCGGATCGTCCAACGGTATATAATTAATTCCTCGTCATGTCACCTCCCCTCTCTCCCTCCTCTTCTCTCTTTCTCTCTTTGTCGAACATTCACCGGTCTCCGGTTCGCGAAAACTAAATACACGCCGGATTCGTATTCCTCGCGGGATCTCTATGTAACCAGGATTGTGTGTGTGTGTTTTACAAGGCTCACTTTGAATTAAGTAAATGTTTGCCGCATGCGCCAAGTTCTCGGGCAACGTCCCGCAAAAACCGTCTCGGTAACAAAGTCGGTTATGGTAGCGCCGATAAGAAACTCGTACTTGCCGTGGTGTGCCACTCGCATCACGGCCACGTGTCTTCCGATCGATGCTATTTATCGATAGAAGAAACTGGAGCACACGATGCATTTAACCGGGGACACAAGAAGCGTAACTGCCGCTCGGATAAACAGGCTACCCCCTTGTTTCATTGTATCGAACCGTACAAATGATAACGCCGCGCCAGGGAGATAGGTACTACCTTCGACGTTTAAAAAAGAAAGAAGTTTCGGATCGGGACGAGATTCAACTCCGGAGCCCGTGTTTTTCTCTGCCGATTTAATTGTTTCTAATCTCTCCGAGATTTCTACGGATGAAGGTAGTAAGAAGTCGATACGAAAAAGACGTCGCACTATGGGGTACTTGGCCGATCTAGCTGGTCAAACTCATCCCAGGTAAAAATGAGTTGTTATTATCAACATTAGCAACGTTCGAAGTGAAATATTTTTTGTCACAAAAGCTATTTTAAAAAAAACGATGATGGACAGTGTTGTAGCAGGTAAGTGTGTATATTTCACAAAATAGCAATCAGATAAAAAATACTATAAATAAGTTAGTAGGTACATTTTAAATACGTTAAGCAGAAAAAATAATTTTGGCCAGCTAGATCAGCCAAGTACCCCATAATGCGTCGACTCGTTCAAGATGTTCAAGTTGAACGGAAATCTATTTCCTCTTTCAGTCGTCTCAACGTTTCGAAAGTAATGTCATTATATCCTCGAATTTTTCGAAAGTCTCCTCAATTTTTGCTCGACCTATTTTCATCGTAAATGCATGGAATCCGCAGTTAATTTGATCCGAAAGTAATTATTTGCGGGGCAAATAAATTCACACGGTAACTGATTTCGCAAGAAGGATATCTGCATGCCGATAGGGGGAGGCAACGTTGGATCGCTGGTTGCGGCACGCATCCCTGAATCGCGTTGCACGTTGCCGCGGGTGAGTTTTTACCGGTGGCCGGCGTTCTAATGGGATCGGGTCTCCATAATTGAATTTACGAACGGCTGGTGTGTGCCCACATCGTCCATTTTCCTCGGGGGCCCGGTTGACGGCCACGTGACATTCCCATCGCGCGCGGCCAGGGGCCCAGTTCGAAGGCACGAACGTGGTTTAATGCGCTCATGCTCGCAACACGCGATTTTCACCAGAATCGCTCGCGTATATATTCCGCCGACGCTAATGACGGCATAACTTACTAACGTTGAACCAGTATTTCTATTAACCGTCCGGGAGCCATCAACAAAACGGTTACAAATTGGCGTGGAACGAAGGGAACAGACCAAGAACGAGGGGAACACAGAGGGAGAGAAGCTCTCTCGGCCCGTTGCGGCTTTAGAATGCGCGGTGATCGTGAGTGAAATGTATCGGCCGCGTATCTCGCCCTCTTGTGTACACGGATCGGACGTGTTGGCAATTAAATTTATAGAAATAGAAATTATATGTAGGGTATCGATGGGTGGCGGGATCCTAGTGGACGATAATTGGACCGGCTCCGACCGGGCCCGACCAATCGATAGAAAGAGAAGAGTTATTGGGTACAGGGTCGCGATCGCTCGCACAACTGCAATTAGCGACACCGATTCCGCAGAAACGATTCTTGACGCCGAAGCACGTACTGTACACCGATAAATTGATAATTCATACCGTTCGACCGTAATTGATCGACTCTTTTTTCCCACCCAGCGGCGCGGTGATAGGCGAGTCGGTGTCGAACAATGTTCGAGTCAATTGGCATAAATGTTTGCCGTGATCTCGCGAACAAAGTTGTTTCGCCGTGTCTTTAAATCGTGCAGGTACGTTCTAAACATATTTTTTCGCTACTTCTTAGAATTCTTACAAAAGAGATTTTAAAAATCACGCAATTGTGATACACGTCATTCAAAAGCAACCAACGTGAACCCAGCACAAAGGCATGCAATTTATTGCCGATATCGAGCTTTTCGCTTACGACAAAGCGGAGAACGAACGCGAACAACGGCACGCAAAGGCACGCAGCTGGGTTTCGTTACGCAGAAAAATACCTAATTCCTCTTAGAATCGTTACAAAGGAAGCTTTAAAAACCGTGCGATTGAAATGGCATGTTATTCGAGAGCAGCCAATGAGAGATTTGCACAAAGGTCCGCAATTTATTATCGATATCGAGGTTTTCGCTAATGACAAAGCGGGAAACGAACGCGGATAACGATACACAAGGGCACGTAGCCCCGGCGCCATTCCGTTCCGCTGAAATATACGGTTTAGGTATAGCGGAACGTAACGAATGGTCCGGTGTGTCAGGTAATGGGCCGGTGTGTCCGCGGTCGTTATTAATTGCGGCCACTGGTTCGCGTGGATACATATTTGTCATCATTACCGGGTGCGAGCTGTAGATATATTTGTACGGCCGATACGATTTAGAAACGTCAGGTCCGTTTATCGTTCTAGCGTCGTCGTTTCGTAACGCGATGTAACGGCTTGACATCCTCTTAAGTGACCCGAGAGCCACGCGGAAAAGTACCATTTCTCACGCGGCGTTTCGCGCTCGCGTAAACTTTATCGAGCGGCCGCGATCGCCGGAGCTTTCGGCAAAAAATCGGTCGGCGTCTAAGTACAATGTGTTCCACGGTTTCTATCTGGTTCTAGCATCGGTTCCGCCGATGCGCGAACGAAACCGAGCATCTTTTTGCGCGCGGTGCGGCGCGCGGCGGCGGTTATAAATCATGAGCATTGCCTCGCGGCGAGCCCATTTGATTGCGCGCTCGCGCGTATAAGGGACATGCACCGGGATACCGCGCCAGCGGTAAAAGTGACGATATAATTTTAGCCGAGCATTAGAAAGCGAATTACGAAAACGTCCGCGGCTCGTAAAAAGAAGCGGGACGCTCGTTATGATTAATAGAATGAATTTAACGGGTTCCAGGCAGGCCTGCGACGCCGAAGAAATAATAGCGGCACTCAAATATGTATTCGGTTCCTTGTCGCAAATGGATATTCCGTGTCTGATGCAAGGAAGCAGGTTACGGGGCCCCTCCCGTTGCGCCGATTGAAATAACACGCTAATTTAATTATCCCGGACCCGCCGAGCCGCTCCACGCAAATTTTATAGAGCCGTCGCTGTTAAATACTCCGTTACGTGACAGTTATTATGAAAATGTACCATTTCCCGATTACCGACGCCATAAATGTCAAACGCCGATCCACAGGATTTCTAAAGCTAGAGGAAATAACACAAAGTGCGAGTCATCAAGACATTATATATAATTTCGATCATACAAAAACAAACTGACAATATATTAACCCAAGTCGATGGGCGCAGCAAGAAGCCAAGTGAATCCAAAATTGCAAAAGGTATTGCATTAAAAAATCAGCAAATATCATTTGGTGCATGAGTGCAATTCCTGCCGAATGGGAACGTCGCCGAGCCACGAGAATGGTAGAACGATAAAACCATGATTCGCGGGTTAACGACGACGGTAACTACTCCCGTTTTACGCAAATCGGCCGCCGACGAGCCTAATGCGTTCCCTCGCATGCATCTCAAATGCAATGCCGATCGTTTCACACGTGTTTAAAGCGGTGAAGTAACGCTTTCTTAATGCCGGACGGGAATAAGCAACCGATAGAATCCGTTTCGAAGATAAATAACTGTTCCGAGGCTCGATTAAACTATTTAATTTGTAATGCAATCGCCGATTGAACTGCTCCACGCACGTTATAGATCGTTCCGCGGCGTTTTTGCTGGAACCACCACTGATTGAGACGTGCTCAATAATTGTGCTTGGGTTTTATGCTCTTTGTAAATGGCATTCTTTAGAAGCATAAATTAAATTCTTTGCCTATTTTGATCTGCTTAATTTTTGCCAAAAATGCATGAAATTCGCAGCCTATTGATTGCTAAACGGTTCGGAGAGTGAATTGCATAGATTTGTCGTTTCCGATAAATTCGATTAGCAGTTTCGCAGCAAGGAGATCATTGGAATTGAAACATATCCGTGTGTAAACGTCGCCACGAAGTTTGCACAGTTGATAGAACGGGACCGGCCTCGCAACTCACGTATAACGAGACGACTTTGCGAAACAAAAGATCCTGGTCCACACCGGTGGACATAAGGCCGTTGCATTTCTACGAAACTGCATCGCAGAAACTCCTCGCTATGCCCATAACACATATCATATCTTACGATCTTTACGAGGGAGCTGATCATTTGACGACGGGGTACGAGCGAATAGTGTTGCAAGAACGTGGCAACAAAGTTTAGCCTGCCTATGAGAACGGACGGTCTACTTGCGTGGATTAGTCTTTCAAAACTAATGACCGATCGGCGCGCGATAAACTAAACGATGCGTTGAAAACTTTATTTACACTGCGACTGTTGCGATCCTAGTAAAATATCGACCCCCTTGAACTTTGATAATGTTGAAATTATTTAAAACGTACTGCGGCGATACGCCTTTTGTATTTTCCACTTTTATGTAGTTTGGAGGTCATGATTATGTGTATACGTAAACTTTAGTGTTCGGTCTCATTTTAATCAAAATGACAAGCACATGTCGATAGAAGATTGATAAAAAAAATATAATTGAAAACGAAGAAGTTTTACCTGAATCATTAGAACCAATATTATCAAGATAATAAATAAAGATGTCCTGAAGATAAATTACGATCGATAACCAATTAATTAATTAATATTATCAAGAGTTACAACCTGCGATGGGCAGATTAAATTTTAAAATAATTATTATCGCAGAGTGTTATATTATATTGGCAAAGAGCTTCCAATGAATGTCTCAATATTAATAGCTAAAGCAAATATTAAAGCTTGTCACTACATGTTATCATTTTTTAAGAGCTGTGGTCTTAAAGTATAAGTTTTGTCTATACTGTTCCAACTATTCATATGTCTGTATTAAAATATCTGTGTATCTCTAATCACCACATTCTATTTTGTAATTCTTATATTCTGTTTTGTATGTGATATATTTCGTTTCTTTTTTGTAATTATGTCGAAATAAATCTCATATGAGATTTTCTAATAAAAAAAAAACTGTGGTCGTTCTACCAGAAGTGGATCAAGAACTGTTCTTCCCAGGAGCCCGTCTTGGGAACATCGAAACTGGTCGAGTCAGCCGCGCCGATTTCTTCATAAAGGACCGCGGGCGCGTGATGTTTCGATGACGTCCGGCCGTGTTTGACGACAAGCAAATGAGTAATTTATTGCGCTCGGCTATCGAAGGGTTCTGTCTTTTTTTTCTCTCCCTCTCGCCAGTGTCCGTATGTCGATCGCGAGCCGGTAATACGTCCTCTATCTACGGGAGCTCGAAACAGCTTTTCAGGTTTAGGAGCGAGCCCGTGTCGCGTTTCCCACGGCTGGCGGTGTAGCGGGAGTTGCATACATACGCACATGCAAGAAACTCACCGCCATAAAATGTTCTTTACGCATTTCGCAGTTCCCGCTTAGGCGAACGACGAAAGGGAGCTCGCGAGCGTTCGCAATTTTTCTATCGGACCGCCTTCGCCGCCGTTCTCCGATACGAGCCAGCTTATATTTATTTCGTGTGGCCCGACACAGAGCCCCCGGAGGAATTGCACTCGCGGAATTACACCGAGCTGCACACGGATTCGCGACTCCTGCGTCTCGTCGTGCATTTTATAACGACGCTGAACTTTCGGCCGCCGTCTCCTCTTTCGTACCATTGCGCAACGATCTCCTCGAAAGAAAGAACGTTTAACGGAAAGAATAGAAAACACAGAGAGAAAGAAAATATTCTACGCTCTCCAACAGAGAGATCGGCTCGTTCCACGCCGACAGCCAACGCAGGCGTACCTCTGCTTAGTTAATGATCTACAGGGAACTGCTTCTCACAGAGTTCACGATCTTTCATTAATTCTGTACCCTCTTCCTACTATTCAACCCACTTTTCTTCCACCGACGATTCTAATACTGAAATACATTTTGAAAAATTTCATTGTCGAAAGTTCTGTTCACACATTTATCATAAAGAGTATAAATTTTTGGACCGCATAAAATGATATGAAATAAATATGTTGTGCAAACAGCTTCAGCTGACAATCAGTTTTACTTTAATACTATGCCGTAACTATTTGAAGAACAACACTCGAGCGGAAAAAGTCCCGATGAACAAAAATGAGGAACACTTATTGCACTTCATTATTGCTGTGTTAAAATGAATATTTTTGTACGACAATGTTCCTTGAGAAATTCGTTGCCGTCATTGCTGCTGCAAGCTGCATGGCATTCGCGACTGCAGGTAGCTCGATTCGTTCGAACGTTTGGCCAAGTGTAAACACAGCGTAACGCGAGGCGTGTTTTACAGTAGCCAAGGTTCCACCGAACGAATTCAGTTGCACAATGATGCAGCTCTTGGAAATCAGTTCACTGGCACGGCGGCTGTAGAAAGGTACACACGAGTCGTCGTGTCTGCGATTATTAGCTTTACCTTAACCAGTTACTCGGTGCACGACAGAGGATATCAAGGTTGCGCATGAGTAGCGTCGTTTCCATGCGATTTACAAGATGGATTTCTCGTTTCCTTGTTTCGAAAGGGTATTTCGTGTTTCGTGCCTCGCCCCAAGGCTACCCGACGATTTTAGAGACGAACAATGGTTATTTTCGTAATGACGAGACGGGATTTGCGAATTTCGCAAGACGATCACTTGCTTTACGATGTACGATTACGCCTTGCGTTTTAGAAATGATCAGGCAGATCCGACTGGCACAGAATTTTCGAAATGTTCTTAGACAATGCGTTAAAGCGATAGGATATGATTAAACTACATTATAACTTCCAAATGTTTGACAAACTGTTAAAAACATCCTGTAGACTGATGACTCAATCTTGTATATTAAAATCAGCATAAAAATCTCGGCTGCATTGTGCACCAAGTATAAGTTGTGCTTTATTGGTCGTTAGTGGCCGACGACTGCGCGCGACACGGTTTATACGGCTTATAAATTTTATTTTCTAAATGTTCTTAGAGAATGCGTTAAAGCGATACGATATGAGCAAACTACGTTATAATTTCCAAATGTTTGGCAAACTGTTAAAAACATCCTCTAGACTGATGACTCAATCTTGTATATTAAAATCAGCATAAAAATCTCGGCTGCATTGTGCACCAAGTATAAGTTGTGCTTTATTGGTCGTTAGTGGCTTATAAATTTTATTTTCGAAACGTTCTTAGAGAATGCGTTAAAGCGATACGATATGATCAAACTACATTATAATTGCCAAATGTTTGGCAAACTGTTAAAAACATCCTGTAGACTGATGACTCAATCTTGTATATTAAAATCAGCATAAAAATCTCGGCTGCATTTGTCAGCCTTATAAATTTTATTTTTGAAATGTTCTTAGAGAATGCATTAAAGCGATACGATATGATCAAACTACATTATAATTGCCAAATGTTTGGCAAACTGTTAAAAACATCCTGTAGACTGATGACTCAATCTTGTATATTAAAATCAGCATAAAAATCTCGGCTGCATTGTGCACCAAGTATAAGTTGTGCTTTATTGGTTGTTAGTGGCCGCCGACTGCGCGCGAGACGGTTTGTACGGCTTCTCGTCAAACTCAATCACGAACTCGTTCATGACGCTTGACCTGCCAAGTTCCTGTGCATATCTTACTCAATTATCCATTAGCAAGATCACGCAACGTTACATGTCGATTTCGAAAACTACGTTTCAATATCTACGAAAGGGTTAGAGACACTCTTGTCATCGATGTTCGCTGATCCGTGATTGGATCCTGCGTAGCAGCCGACTGGCAACGATTGGGCGTCGGTTGGAAGCCCGCGTGTTCTCCGGGCCCGATTAGCGAACGGCCGGCAACTATTTAATAAAGGTTTTTCGTGACGCAGTTTAGGCTTATTTCTCAATTGATGCACTTGACGCACGATGCGTATGCAGCTAAATCAGCCAATCTATAGCGCCACTCCGGCCCGTTTTTAACAAGATATTTCCGTATTGTCGCGTTAACGCACGCACACACGTACGCGAAAGCGTCTCGACCCGCCCCTGTCCAGTCATGTCAGCGCTAAATGAACCATCAGGGCCGCCATAAATCCTCGGACTATCAGATGAGTAGCCACGGACTTGCCTGTCCCGGATATAACGAGGGACCACCGCCCAGCGTAATGGAAGCACTTCTCTGTCGACGGTCGAAAGATACCTTCGAGATTGGACCACGGGGCCCTTGTCCAAGCTGGACGGACCAACTCCACCTGATCCTTTACCCACCGTCACACTAACTCTTCCATTCTAACAGACAATTCTCTCTAATTCCAACCGCTTTAATCGACAGAGAATTATGCCACACTGGTTGACGGACATTTCTCTCATTCGGAGAATCTCACGATTTCACTCGACGGACATGCGCAACTTTAAACAACCGGAAGCCATCGAGATTTTCAGATAGACACCATTAACAGTGCCTACTAATTCTGAGGAGTCTTTTACGAGCTGTTTCATTTATATCGGCCACGCGAAACATTTCTGTTAGGCGACTCGCTAATAAGCCGGTGGGGAGCTATCTGCGTGCGTGCCATTCCCGAAGACATAACGTGCAGTAAGATCGACAATTTATAATGCAAACCTCTTTCATTCAGTCTTTAGGAATTTATTCGTACTGTATCTTTTAATACATTCACTACCAACATTTGTTTCGCTGTTCACTTTTTTATTCTAGTGATTCCTCTCCTTTTTTCCTTATTAGATATAAAACGTGCACAATGCTAATATTTAATTAATTGATACTGACAAAACGCACTGCGTGAAAGTTGTAAGTTTAATGTGAAGTATTCTTTCACAGGTAAATGGGGGATCCGTGTTGTTATGAGACGAGTTTCCGGTTCGGAGCACGGGAGAGACGATAAGTCGCATCTACGGCGAAATCAGTCTAAGAAACTCGACCTGGCCAAGGTCGGATAAAGGCGGAGAACATTGTTAATTACAGGGCCGTGTGCTGGTATCGATGTGGCTGCCGTAGGAGTAACTCGGCCGAGTGGCCAGCAGTAAAGATGGCATCGTGCACACTAACGAGTAACAAGTGGCGTGACGTTTCAGTTAGGCTTTAGTTTGCGATGTGTGCGCGAGACTGAGAAGAAGATATCGGTATGCCACGACCGGCTACCTATCGCCTCACCTTCGGGGGCTAATTAACGGTGAGATTCATTATCGACACCTCGTTGCTCCGCCGACCACTGTCTTAATTTAAGGCTCAACCTTTTCCGTCATTTCGGTGCCGGCCACCGAAATCTCTTCGCAGTAATACACGAAACTACATCGGCAATAAACATTTTACTCCCCCAATGTACTACCTAAATCTATTCGGAATATACTTGATTAATGGAATTGAATAATTAATGTCGCACGAAGGTTACAATAAATCAAACATACGTCTGACTTTTTTTTCGTTTAAAAGGCAATATATTGAGGTATATTGTAGATTAAGATAACTTAATTCTCTGGAGAAGAAGAATCATCTAGTCCATTATGCAAAGCAGAAATTTGTTCGGGACACGAATAACAAATGGTCGTCAGTTGGTGCCATCATTTGTAAGGCACAGCTTACTTTGCATGTATGCATCTACGGCCTGCATTAAGTTAGTTACGCTTAAATGCAAATTGACGTGTTAATCGATCTGTTCCGACTTTGGAACTCTGTGTATAATGAATCTCCGCGCGAGATCGACCGTAACGAAAATCCCGTGACCGTATCATCGTTCCTGTGTTGAATCTGTGTCCCTGGATCCCTGTCTCTCTCTCTCTCTTAAATTTTTCAAACACAAAACTCACAGTTAAAATTCGTCATTGTATTGTCAATTTATCAGATCAATGGAAATTTCTTTTTATCGGAGAATGAAGAAAATGATTGTGAATTCCGTCGAAACTCGTCGTGTCTCGATTGAAAAATAGTATAAGCAAATCATGTGTGTCGCATAGTGTTGCCTACGGTAGAATTTCGAGGAAAGTTCAAGCAGTTCCCTCACACCATCGACGCTATTACATTGTCGGTGAAATGATGGGAACCCCCTAAGCATCCACTCAAGATTCTATGGCATAACAGTACCAGAAGGTAGGTGTTCACCTGAGATCGATGCTGAATTTGTGCCCCGGGCTGATCGGCGAACTCGTCACAGTAGATTTGACTCGATCGTGACCGACACTCGAGCCGGTAGTAGCTTTCAATTCTCATCCTTCTTTATGCTCGAAAATCGAAACGTCTTCTTTCGATTGCTCGGATCGAATTTGAAACAGATTGCAACTGACGAATAGGACGGATGGGCTGTACGGAAATTATAACCCTTTGACGGACAGAATGGTATTATCTATCGAACATAGCGTGACGGCCGAGGCTTGTAGACCTTTTAGGTTCGAGGAAGTGATCGTATTTCAAATTATATTCAATTTTATTTTTTATAACACTGTCCAACAAATTCAAACTTTTTTTAGGATAAAGATAAAAGTCGATTTTCTCAAGATAAAAGTCTGTTTTATCGTGTGGTGCAGTTCAATTTTCCGCTGGACCCTAATTTTTTTATATACATTGAAAAGTATCCTGAAAAATGTGTGCAAAAGTGGTGACTCTCCGTCTTTCATGATTGTTTAAATATGTTTAAACAATCATAATGTATTACTATTGCACATCACTGGATTCGGGAAAGTCTAGAGAATCTTATGATGTAAAGAACAATACAATATCTTTTACAATAACATCACAATATTTGTTCAAAGTCGATAAATATGTAATCACATTATTTTAAATTAAATTAATTCAATGTAATTTCAACAATATTGTGAAAAATGAGCCGTCAGAAATGGCTTGTTATTATATGAAATTATATTTATTACTATTGTACATCACTGGATTTGGGAAAGTCTAGAGAATCGTCTGATGTAAAGAACAATATAATATCTTTTACAATAACATCACAATATTTGTTCAAAGTCGAAAAATATGTTTTTTTTAACTCAAATTTCTCAAAAACTGTGCGTCTTTGGCTGTTGGACATAGGACACATTTTTGATTCCTTATGAACATGGAAAGAGTGCAATGATATTTAATACGATTTTGATTTATTATGGTACTTACTTTATTCTTTTTATTGACAAGGCTCTAAGAATGAGTGAGCAGATCAAGTATACTGCATACTTTGAAGAGTAAAGCGTGGAAGTAGCAAGTATACAATTAAAAACACGTTGCACGAATTTAAATTAAATTCTTTACTTGTAATATTGAGTTTCAGTAATAAATAGTAAAATATAATTAGAAGCCAATGGTGTATACCTTCTCATAGAATTTTTGGAAAAACTAGTCACAGGCCTCCGTGGCGCAATCGGCTAGCGCGTTCGGCTGTTAACCGAAAGGTTGGTGGTTCGAGCCCACCCGGGGGCGTTTATTTTTTCTTTTGTAAAAATACATAGATGAAGGCGAAAATACAAATCCTTATCAATCTGCAATAGCAACATCAAATATGTTTTCGTTACAATAAATATCAATTCATTTTCATTAAACTTCCTCTCTATTTAAGTTGTACATGTAGTCTCTCTGTATGTGATTCAGTTACTCTCTTATTTTCTCGTATTGTTTTTCCATCAACAATTACTAGATATGTGGCATGTTGAATAAATATTAAATTAATAATACTTTTTACGAGCATAAAACCGCAAATGATTCTTGCCACTCTGTCCGTAAGAAGCAATTCAAATCTTGGAAAGATTCGTTTGCTTCGTAAAATCTGCAAATAGAGCCGTTCAACATAGTGATCAAATGTTGAAACTGGTAGACAAATAAGGTAAACTAGTAAACTTCCGAAAATCGATATGTCACCGATAGACGATAGTCTTGCCAGAAAATGTGTGGCGCCACCTTTCACGGAAGGGCAGAATTTCTACTAATTGATGCCAGATGTTGATAATACCGACGAGATACCGTTAAAGAATGCCAGCGCCACCGATAAGGTTGGTACCTCGCATGATAGATTACCAATAGCAGAGAAAATTATTCTTACTTATCCTTGGAGACTTAGAGAATATTAGGGAAGGTTCTTCAACAATGCGTAGATAGTAACGTGGTGTTAGTATCAACTTGTGCCTTCGTTTACAACCACTTTCGTAGGTTATGTATCATTTCAATTTTCCGGCTTACGGTGTGCGTCAACGGTGAAGTTCAAATTTTTTAAGGAAACAATCAATTTTTTTCCGGTTTTAAATGTGCTGTACGAGAAGGCAACGATATTTAACGATGTGTGACTGTACATAATATATATTTTCTGCACACAAGTTTATATAGCATTGAAAACTATGAACTAGGAAGGTGGTTCTAGAGTAACTGACGACATCGATATTTTTATAGACCTAAGCTACTTAGTCAATAGTGTTTAAAGTATTGTGCGTAAGGTCTACTTTCCCATGATGAATTTAAGTCGATCTATTTATATATTATTCCATGTCTTCATTATTATTCTATGTGTCAATGGTGAAGATGAAAATTATTTTGAAAGTCTGTCGTAAGTATTACAAAACATACGTAATATTTTTAATTGTTGAAAATTGTATATTATCGTCGTTATTATTAATGTTTTGTAGGGATCCTGACGATATAGTAGATCCACATTCTTTTCACTATGATAAGCACAATAAAAAGATGATTGAAGAAGTAGGAAATAGTATGAAAAGGTACATATATGAGATTATTATTTTGTTAACTTTTCATTTAACTTTATTTATCATTTTAATAATTCATTTAAAATATAAGCCCAACATCTATAATTAAACTTACATTACATAAGAATATACATGTATTACATTTCATTTGTTAATTTCATATGATAAAACAATAATGTTTATAAACACTATACCTATTCAAATTTTTAGCAAAGATTCTACAGTGAAATACATTGATATTAAGAAAGATCATAAATATGAGAAACAAATAGATAATTGCCAGAGCCATGAAGCTATCTTCTACATGCGTCTTATTAATTTATTAGTACTAAATATGAATGTAAAGGTACTAGCAAAATTTATCTATATTAAATATAATATCAAAATAGGTGACTAAATTGACTAGGACTTAACATTCTGATTTCTGATAACAGGAAGAGGATGATATGTTATTAGTGGGAACATTAGAATTCGAAATGTCTCATGCACAAATGAAAATTTTACAAAACGTCCAAAAACAAAAAGTTTCTTTAAGAGAGGTTGATGAAATATTGAGTACTACAATAAAGAAACCATACCACAGTATATTTAATGTCATGGAGTTTTTCAATATGATATGCCGAGCATTTCTAATGACACTAAGAACTATACAATATCATGTAAGAAATTATGTACTCAACTTCTTCTCGTGTTTGTATTCACATCTAAATATGTATATGTATAGGCATATTTAATATTTTACAATGCTTAATACATTTCAGCCTGATGCAGCTATACTTGTTTGTGTAATGGTAATGTTTGGGCTAATGTTGAGAATGATTAAACAAGGACGAGGAATGCCAATATTTATTATACTGCAAGTGATATTCTTATTGAGTTTCCTTATGACGTGGTGGCAACTTATACAAGTGAGTTTAATTAATAAGTAGGAAACAAAGTAGAGCAGTAGAAAGTTGTTACTAAACTTTGATTAAATGTTTAAAAAGGAGGCAGAAATTAAATCGATAGCAGAACAAATGAAATTTTCGAATATACCAATAGCATGTCAGCCAGATAAAATGAGCATGTGGGACAAATTTGTTTCATATCTAAATTGTGAGTATATTACAATCGCATAGAATGTAATAGAGAACATTTATAATTAATATCATTTGTAACATATTACAGTTAATGATGACTGCGAAAAATACCATCAAGCAATGATGTCTAATCCAAAACTAAAAGTTACTCCTGCACATGCATTATCGCACCTTCTCACTACAGTTATTCTCAATCCTATCATTCATATGGGAACTGTTGTTTCCGGTTTTATAAATAATGCAACAGGTAAACGTTGTAATTAGAGCTTTAGAAAAAATTGAAATGTTACAATTCTTTCTTTATTTCATTATATATATTTTTCAGATGGTATACCATGGACATATTCATGGATAGTTAAATTAATGCTTTACTTTAGCATAGTTATTGTTATAATACTATTACCGATTTGTGTGTCTGGTGCATCCATTAATCTAGGCGTGGGGCCTTTATTGAGATTCGGAATTGATTACCACAGAAAACATAGAAAAGGTAATTCATTAGAGTATGAAAACAAACGAGAACCTGTGCAAGATATACCTCCTGAGGTAATGAATGTTTTAAAAATCACACGATAGCGTTATCTATATCTCTACGTGCGCAATTGCTTAGAAAAAAAAGTACGATTAATATTTTTCTTAGGTACAAGGCGTGAATGCTCTACCCACGGTGAAAACACCGGCCATAGCTGCTGCGCCGGCCGCAGAGCAATTGAACCAAATAGAAACACCTGAAACTAAAGACCAAAAGGAAAGTAGTTTGAAAGAAAACGACACGAGGAAAGAAGATAAAGATTTATCTTGCGGCGATTCTCGAAAGATTATCGAATTTTTAACAAATGATGTAGAAGATTCTGAGCAGTGTGATAAAATTAATAAGAATGTCACTACCAAACACGACGGAAGCGGAGATAATTAATATCACTGATTTTAGAATAGTTTCGTATCAATACTTCTTTATACATATACTGTTGATCGTTTACAGTATTTGAATCCGCAACGCTTGTATTGCATTATCATTTAAGCATTGGTTCCTTGTTTTATCACATTCGTTGTATAATTTTAATTGCGTAAAGATAATGTTATTGCATACTACCACGACTGACTGCAAAGCGATTAACTAAATGGTATTAAAACAAAGTGATCTGTATTAAGATAATTAACATTTCATTATTTGTAATTATTAATTTAAAAATAGATATTTTTTACACGATTATAGTGTCATTTATTAGACATCCAAACGACAATTTACTGAACAAATCTACTTCCTAATTATCTATAGACTCGCCAGCCTATTCCAACTTCCTTACTGTGTGTGACGTGAGAGGAAGACAGAGATTTCAAAATTTGAAATCTTTAAACATACATTTTTTAAAACATTTCTTATATGCCTTATATATTCCTTGAAAATTTGTCGACAAAATCTGGGAATTTAGAAATAGGAATAATACTAGACTCATCTATATTTTGCGAAATAATTTACATCCAAACAACCGTCTCACATCAGTTCACTGGAAAATTTATTTATTTTCAAAAAAAGGAGATTCCTTTTTCAATCGTGCTGCTTCTGTTCGGCTACGTTACATGCGGCTCGAAATAAAGGTGGATCTATCGACGCAGCATGGAGATGCAACGCTTCACTACACGTGGCTATTGGCTGGCTAAAAAAAAACGAGACGGAGGAGTTGGGCAACCAAAACATTTAAAATGGTTCGATCGGACGGAACAGCGGTACGAGAACTTTTTCAAATTGTTCACAGGTCCATAAACGGCAGGCGTGTGTAGAGCGAAAAGAGAAGGATACGTATTTAGGGTAGGGGGTTGGGTTCATAGGACCATAGATGCATTACATGCTCGAGATGATGCCTAAGAGAGGCGGTGTGGCGGTGTACGTAAATACCAACATGTTCAACCCTTAGTTCTGCTTCCGCAAACCACCGTTTCTCCGTCCTGTATTATACTTGCCCCAGAAAGTTTGCACGTTTCGTATACCCATCCGCCAGCGCAAATGGTAAACACCTTTGCACGTTTTTTCGCACGTTCGACCTCGAATTTTCCAATTTCAGAACACGTACGCTAAATTCTCATAGTGTCTACACATTGAGAGATTGTTTCAGCTATTTTCTGTGAGACAAGATTTTTTCCCAACTGTTTCGGTAGGTATAGTTATGAATGTTAAACGAGCGCAGTGGTCGGAACGTCTGTAAGGAGTCTGCGAACTTTTGACGACTTCGTCGAACTTCACTGCCCCGTGGTTAATCCGTTTCCGTGGTGCCGAAAGCATGCACTATCGTGGACGCGCCGGTGAGCATCGAGGTAGCTATCAAAATAACGAACCTATCTCATTTCAAAGTGCCTTACTCGCGCGTGGCTGGGTCCAAAACGAGCCAGGTCCTGTGCACGTGTATCCAGCCCCTTTTCACCTGAACCCCCAACTTCCCTTCCCTGCATCTGCGCTTTATTGATGTCCGTGGGCTGGTCGTTAGTTAGCGGTAAGCCACGAAGAACGCGGAAGAAGTTCGTGGAAGCGTAGGGGTGCGTGTCGCGGTCTTCGGGGTGCTCTTCAGCAGCATCCTCTGCGGAGGATCCTCTTTAAAAACGTTCCCCTCCGGTGAGCTTGAATACGATCATCGATCCGCCTGCCGAGATACTACGGCCGTCGCAGAAATAACACACCGGTTCGGTAGATCGATCAATCCCGCTCGGTATCGATGTATCGCCGAGGACTCCCCGATTTGTCTCGAACTTTTCTTTATTCGGTCTTTCACCGTGGAAAAGTTCGACGAGAGATCGTCTCTATCGTTGTTCTTTACTTCCCCTCGTGTCTCGGACACGGAGAAGATTTTCGGAAAAGTTATCGATAATTCATTTTAAGTGGTACATTACAATTGAAACTCTACGGCAAAGTTTCCGCGGAAGGGAGAGACAAAAGTTCCGGGGCACTGGAACTCTTCAATAAAGCGAAATACATAATGCATGCCTGGCCGGGACATAATTAAGCGAGGCGAGTGGTGAAGTTTCAACCGATCTCACTTTTTTTTTTATTAAGGTTACCCAGGCCCCAAAAATGGGGTCTATACGGCTGAACCTAAACAGAGTTGTGCAGAATTACAATTGAATTACTCCAGAATTATAATTACAAAGTAATTGAATTAAATTGTAATTCAATTATGTTGTAATTTATAATTCAGATCTTCAGTCAATTAAATTACAATGTAATTCGTAATTTTAATGGAGCACAATTATAAAATACATTGTTTTCATGTATTGTATTGTATTTCAAGTATATTGTATTTTAATTATACTGTAATTCAATTGCAAATTGCATTTCAATTACATTGTATTTCAATTACATTGTGTTTCAATTATATCGTATTTCAATTATAAATCTGATTGAAATACTTAGTAATTGAATTACGTTGTATTTGAATTATATAGTAATTCATTTACGACGTAATTGAATGTAATTGTATTAGCACAACTCTGATCCTGCGTAGATCATCAGTTAGTCTAGTTCTGTAAGCATCAAATAGACAACATTCCTTCATCCGTGGCATGGAAAAATATCATTTTTCGCGTAAACCACATCAACGGCGACCGAATTACGCCGACCCGATATTTTCGTCGATGAAACCCGCGGACGATAACGTATGCCTGTGTCCCTGTGATTATTCATGGGACGCGAGTTTACGCAAACAATCGGCCAGCGACACGCGATGATACTAATACCGGTTCTTGCGCGGCTTTGATCGTTAGTCTGTAAATTTTCGTACCTCCGACCGAACCCGTGGATCCACTAACTCACGAGAGGTTTGAATACACCGGGAAATGGATGATAGGTGTAACGATCGGTTACTGCTAGTAAACGTTTCGCTGTTCACCAGAATTGCTGAATGTAAACTGTCTATTACCGAAGCGCAGGACCCGATCCTGCACGTTCCTGTCGAGTGCGCATTTATCAGCGCTATGCACCACGCCTAGACCGACAGAACAGCCACGATATAGATTTCCCTGAAACTTTGCCCACTCGTTCGCTCATCCGCCCGCGAAACCGCAGCCGACATTGCTTAGTCTCGGTTTGATTAACTCTGAACTCCTTCGCCGTGCCATTCAAACCTTCCCTTAAAAAAACCGCCGGATTTCCCCTCCTATAATTTAGCAACGAGAAGGAAATACTCGTTTTCAAACTACGCTATATAAACATCTCCAAACTTTTGAGAATAATATTTACGAATCTTCTCCAACTGGCGGGATGTTTTGTGGATATTATAGGTACTAAACTGTTGTTTCACGACCTCGCGGGTATTCTAAGTAACAGCGTAGTGTGTTTCACAGACTTCCATGCAAACTCGGCACATTAACTAGAGCTGAAATAATGAGAATGTGACTTTGAATACGTTCCAGTGTGGACACACACCGACGAGAATGTGTGTACGGGATTATATCAAGATAGCTCCTTAGTGGTCTATTAGACCTAGCCATAGACAAGGTCCATACCTGCGATCAAAGCTGTACCGGCATTATACATGGGTACATAGTTGAGTAATCAATTTGTCGTGCAAACTTGAAACGGCTAGAACGAAAATAGAAATTTATTCCGTGCGTGTTTACAAGCAGTCTGCATTAAATTCGTTCTAAATATTCCGAGAACGTTCTACTTTTCACGAATTTCTAAATTTCGACGACGTACCACTAAAAACTGCCATATCCTATTCTGGAGTTCAAATAATTTCAAATGCGAATAGCAGCGTTCAATGTGTAACAAAATGCGAGAAGTTCATTTATTTTTTGTTTGCCTCTAAAAGGGGGAAGTAAAATCACTTGTCCGGTGAGAAGTTGAAATCAGAACGTTTATATTGAATAATTTTCTCTGAAATATGGCGGACGGTGCAGCAATTTTCCCGGAGTATCGAAGATGAAAGGAATATGCATATCAGTTGGCAAAGTTTTGACAGGACGTACCTCGCGCTCGCTCTCCAAAGATATGAACGTATAATCGAGGGTAACCTCTATAATTTACCTCCTCCAACGAACGATACACCTAAACTCCAAACGGCCAAGGCTGCCCTTCTTTCTCGGAACCCTGAAATGTCAGGCGTAATTAACAC
This sequence comes from Lasioglossum zephyrum, assembly GCA_028455615.1. Classification (NCBI taxonomy): domain Eukaryota; kingdom Metazoa; phylum Arthropoda; class Insecta; order Hymenoptera; family Halictidae; genus Lasioglossum; species Lasioglossum zephyrum. The sequence goes on from CM052333.1 coordinate 7,980,914, forward strand.
GTTTATCCAACGGTGATGCGCGGCCGAATGGTCCACCAGACAGGAAAGTGTAATTCAATGTCCGACTGGTGGACGAACATGGCCGAGCAAAGGTAACCGCACGATAACGCGGCATTCCAGTATGAGAGGGTAGTAATTAAGACCTCAACTGGTCCCAAGGGACTCCGTACGGCGTTTCCTTGTATCTTATCGCTATACCACGCTCGACTGGATGTCCATGCTTTACATATATGGGTTTATTCACCTAGGAGAGCAGTTTTGTGTTCCTGGGATGCGCCAATATAAAGTTCGATAGCCTCTCCCCTAATTATTGACGCCTAAGCGGCCTCGAAGGCGAAAAGACACGTCTCGCAGCAATTAAAAGTCAATTTAGAGGGCTCTCGTTAAGAGAAACCACAGTCCGATAACTAATGGAGTCTGGAAACACCTTTCAAGATAACCAGACAATTCGTAACTTGGATATTCGGAGATAAAACCATCGTGAAAAATCGAACCGTCCTGACTTCACTTTTCGGACAAAAATGTTTCTCGAGACTTAACACTTTACTTATCGGAAACCTATTGATGGGATTTTGTATGGAGAATAAAACGTCTTGCAAATATTTATGATATTGCTTCAAACATGTACAAATAAATATGCATGGTTTTCTAGGTTGGATCATTTCCACGAAATTAATTCTCGAACACAGTAGAACCTCGCTTGATGTGCAACGAAAGAGGAATCATTTTGTTTCTAGGTAGCTACCACAGTGGTTGGAATCGCTAGTATGCAGCGAACATGGACTACGTGTGATAAACGAGGTTGCACCGAGGGAGGTTCCGGCGTAGCCCGTCAATTTGTTTCTTTGTTGTTAATAAAAGGCAGCATGAGTCATGGAGGCGCCTAACGTGCCGATTTCAATCGAACCGCTTGAGTTTCCAATCGCAAGATCGATTCGCTGCAACGCAACGGTGGCGCCATGCTCGAGTAAAAGCCAGGCGATCGAGATTATACGTTAACAAGAGACGTTTAATTTCGTACAGGCGGTCGGCGTGGACAACGTGATAAATGTCGGCTGCAATGGCCGGCATAGACGTTGGGAATTAGTCGTATCGCGGCGCGGTTATTTCGTTCGATTGCCCGGCAGACCATTAAATATCAGGAAATCGAACCGGTTTATACGCGTCTAAGTGAGTAATCCCATCGGCACATAAATACATAGAGGAAAACGAGCCCCGCCGGCAATTATACCGTTGCATTTTTACCCCTTTTCTTCCTCGCCTATAATATGGGAAAATAGTTTAATATCGTCGAACCGGTTCGACGTGACCGTGGAACCGTCGACGGTGACGATGATTGTGTACCGAAGCAACCTTCTGTTGCAGTCATGCGAACCTCTGGAACACGCAGGAAGAGCACGGTATGTCGCGTCTTTGAGTTACTACACTGTTTTATACATATAGCTCGGCTATAATAATACATGAAATACAACTTCGATTTTACATCATATAATTAGGTCCCGCGGAAAGTTCTGTCTATTTTACGGACCACTTATATCTAACGTAAGTGCCACTCGTTATATGTTATTGCCCTAAGGAACGAACTTCTTACTGCTCTCTAATTACATCCACGGCTCCGTAATCTCTGCCGTTTTAACTTGGTATGCGATAATCGAGTGGCTAATCGAGCTTTAGGCGCGACAAAGACAGTGCACATTACCTGAAATTTTGTCACGTTTTCGTCTTTGCAAGAATATGCTGAACTGCTTGCAGTTCGGAGGAGCAATATTTGTTAGGTTGACGAGTATTAACCAATGAAGTGGTCAGATGTAAAGCAAAGCACCACTTCAATCCGTCATGATTAATAGAACCCGCCGAAATTGGTCCTTAATGACCCGATAAAGAAAAGAAGGCCAGCCCTCATTAGGTGTGTTTTAGTTACGCTGTTCTCATTTCGACTTTGCTAATGAGCTTTTCATCGGATTCGAGTAATCTTCGGGCTGAAAGAAACAGACAGCCACTTAACCTTTTTCTTCTGTAACTCTGAACAAAGCTGTTATGCTACACGCGAAATGAATTAACAGTTGCGGAGCTTCGCGAAAGTAGCACGATGAATAATCTTTCGAAAATACTTTATTAAAAAGCAAGGTAGACCCAGCCGTAAATCAAAATTAAAAATTATCACCACGATTCTTGTCCGCTCCAGGAACAGTCCCTTGGATAAGAATCAAGGGATTACTGTATTTTGCATCCTAAGGGGGATTTTTGAAAATTTTTTCAGATTTTTTTGTTTGTCATTGCACATATCCATCGTTCGAATCGTGAATTATGGTCTTGAGGTCATATAAAAATCCCATATATAAAAGCACTTTCATTTTTTCCCCGAATTTTCCATTTTTCTCAAGTGTTGAACCTACCAGCAAACAGCATTTAATTTTTTTATTTATATGGATGCATAAAATCCACAGTCTAATGATAACTGTTGATGCATAGATCCATTTATACACCTGCTGTATGCCCTCTTTCTCGTTGATGTTTTGAAGTAAAAAATTTTCTAAAGGATCATTACTAGACAGCGGATTTCATGCATGTATGATAAAAAAGGACATGACAGCGAACATGCTAAACGATCTTGAAACGAGGAGACTGTTCGGGTGCATTTTGGTTTTCTGGTACGAAGGAGTCATTACCACAGAAAACACGAGACCCGAGGATCGCGGAGAAACGGTTCTGTGCCGATAATGTATACCTAGGGAGCGGCGCAGGCATTCCCATCGTGAGGGATGCCTCCGAGCGGCAGACTCGTGTCATCGTGTCATCGATAATTGATGTATGCGCGAACTAATGGCTGTAATTACCTCAACCTAATATCCACCGTGGAATCTCGCGCTTCCCCGTCGCGTACGCATTCCCCAGTTCGAAGAGTCGTAGCCGGAGCCCGGCACGGCAAGGCTCGACTCGCGCGAAAATTTCAAGAAGAAATTAATGATTTCTCATCGGCCGTGACAGTCCCGGCCGCCATAATTAATCGCCCTGGATCGCCACGGGCGTCAAACATTGACTCGATCTTCTTGTCATATTTCTTCCCATTCTTTCCGCTTATTCTTCGCGCGGATTATGCGGGGCCACCGTTTATTAGCATGCTAACGACCCGCCATTAAATTACTTTGTCCCCCCGGACAGTGATAGAATGCTCGTAAAAACCATCACCGTCGGACCACTCTAATCGACTTTCGCTGCGAATGCGTCGCGCGTCGGCGATCCGCCGGTTGTTTTGTCTTTAAACGAGGCAATTTCCAGAACGTCTGCGACGGAAATTATTGCTCGATAAAGCTCGCCGTGGCATGGTCCGCCTTCGAACACGCAATAATTGTCTGCGATCGTAGATCGTAAGGCTACCGTTGCGTTTCAATCAGCCGGAAAGCTCAGTGCGACCGAGAGACTTCACTGCTATCGCAGGTTTTCATGCGAGGTTGGATGATTATCAAATTTGCTCTTCTAACATTTATAGAAATTATTTTTTTTATTGTGTGTTTAAGGAACGTGTTTTTTGCAAGAGTCTTCCACTTGTAGCATCTTCAGAGATCCTCGCATTTTATGATGCACTCTTTTTGTATTGTCGCGTCGAGAAGAGCAGTGCTTTCTATGTGCGCCGATATTTTCTCGTCACCGCCCCACTATATATAGTCACATTTAATAATTTGATCTTGCCACGATGTTTTTTTTATTAGAAAATCTCATATGAGATTTATTTCAACATAATTACAAAAAAACGAAATACACCACATACAAAACAGAATATAAAAATTACAAAATAGAATGTGGTTATTAGAGATAAACAAATATTTTAATATAGACATATGATTAGTTGGAACAGTATAGACAAAACTTATACTTTGATATTTGGTTTAGCTATTAATATTGAAACATCCATTGGAAGTTGGAAATTTATTTTACCGAGTTTATTCATTAATTTTAGCGTTTCCTCGTTGTACAAGTTGCATTGCCATAGAGCATGGTTCAGCGTTTCGTCACCCTCGCTGCAGCTACACACAGGATTTTGCCACGATGTTCATATCATATCATCGTTGATATCCTCGATCTTCGGCGCTCCACTATACTCGTACCCTAAGTCGGTACACCGGTTCCGAAACACGGGGCGGTTCTAAAACGGTGCCTGTACAAAAATACCGTGCATCGACGTCTAGACAAAGAGGAGGAGCAAGTGGATGCGCTTGAAGAGGAACAAGTGATCCGTCGAGGACGGTGACGTCTTCGTTTGTGTCGGAAACAGCCGGGTCCAAGCACCGAGTCTCTGGCTCGCGTGACATAAGAGAAGAGGCCGAGCGGTTCGAATAAGAATCGGAAGCACTGGCGTTTGAACGAGTCTGGCTGCGGCCGTGCTGGTAATAAGATTACAAGAGCTGAGGCGAGAGTGGTGTGACTAACGAGGCTATCGTCACTGCAAAACCAGATGCTCCCAAGTGTACGCCGCCGCCCAGGACGCGTCTTTCTGGTGGTCTTGTCTGGCCATGTGTGCCTCTACGTGTACCCTCCGTCTAGCCTGGCTATTTATGAGACAAAAACCGGCGCAGATCAAAAGTGCTGGCGGAGATGAACGGGTCCGATTGCGCAATTTCTTGTTAGCGCCGGGGGAACGCTTTCGGTTTCCGCCAGAGCCACCCGGAGGAGACTAATGGGTACAAGCGATTCGCTTCTCGCGTGGGATCTACCGCGGCGCTGCCGCTTTCGGTTTCGCCGCGTTTTCAATTAAGACCGTCAAATTGGACGCGAAAGTGACGACTAAAACAGGCATTACAACGTTTAGGCAACGTCCGCCGAGTGAATATATCACGCGGGATTACCGAGGGCTTGTTCTCCGGGACCGACCCCCTGTTCCATCGTCCTCGGCGATCGATGTGTTTAAGGCTGCGCCGGAATATCGATGTGTAATTTGACGAACTGTTATTCGAGTGATGCACGAGCGGAACTCCTGATACGACCAAATGCATCTACTTTATTCCTGTACATCCAACGGCCCGTATTATCGTGAATATTCAGGTTACCGACGTTTCCTAGATTTATTATGCTTTGCGGCGGCTGACAGTTTACTTACGTGCCACGGATCGCGGTGGATCGCCGCGATATGCAATTGCCCCGATTCCACGGACTCATATTTCACGGTGCACGTCTTTTGCTGCGAACGAGTGCAACGGACTGTCCGCGGCTGGATTCCTGCTGGATCGGAACATTCTGGGTACGAATTAGGTGTTTCGTGCGCGTTCTATTATTTGAGTCTGTTGCTAAAAAAAGCTTCTAGTCATAAACGAATGTGTACTGTTTATAAATGTAGGTATCACATGTTTGAAAATGGTAGAAAATCTGTTGGAGTCCTGTTATGCGCGATTACGAATGAATGCACATCTGACACCGCTAACAGTGATCTGAATAAAAGAGTGAGTCGGGCAGAGAGCGGTTTAGATTCGGTATGAAGTTCATCAAAACTGATGTCCAACTTGACCAGGTTCCGAGGAGACCCGCGCGTCGAGTTTAAAACTTTCGCAACAGGTATCAGGTTCGAATTAAACTGAAATGAATACTTCAGCGACTGCCATTGGACGTTATCGTCGGTCAAAGATACGATTTTCGATCTAGCAGATACGCAATTAATGATAATTCAATAGCGCTTGAATATAATTCGACTGTAATACCATCGGCGAAAGATTTTAATTAGCTCGGGCGATTGTAATCATCGCGAAGCTGGCTGGGAACGAACGAACAAACGAACGAAAGGCTCGACGACGGTTCATTAGTGTTCCAGAGAATCTCTGAGATCTTGAAGTCGGCATGAACAATTTGCGATAACGTTTGTTTGCCTCGATAGTGTATGTGTTCGATGAGATTTTCCTTGAAAAGGGAACGAACGGGGAGGGAAAAACAAATAGTCTTGATTACCGATTACCCTTCCGACGGCTGAGCCGTCTCGCCGACTGGCTGCACATCCTGTCAGGGTCGGTTCCTCTCCTGATTCTTAGCAGCGTGCAATTAGTCGGCTGGTATTAGCATCGAATCCATCTCAGGGGACGTGGAACTCTACGAGGGAGTGAGCCCAGTAATTCGGCTCACGCGGGACACGAGTCAGTCACGGTGCCTCGGCTTACGGAAACACGTCTGAGGGGGAAAAGGGGCGTTGCTTACTAATGTTGTTATTGAATTATTTCGAGACTTAGTTTTACGTGCGAGGGATCAAACCCGAGCTTAGTCCTTGCAGATGGAGCAGGCGTGGCCCTTCCACGATCCTAACTGCTGTCCCTTCGAGCCGTCCACGGATCATGCCGAGTTCCGCACGCCCTGGACTAGATTAAGACGCGATTAGCTTGCTCTTCGCTCGATGGTTATTCCAGAGCCACTCCTGTCCCCATTCCCCGAAAAACTGAAATTGCCACCCAACAGTTTCTCTTCGGAGAGCGGCAGGAAACGAAAGAAATAAATTCTTCGGTGTATCGACTCGCTGGACGTCCACGCAAAGAAATATTGAACGCCGAGTACTTCGCGGTATGTCGCGAAGAATTTTACGAGAATCTTCGCAATGTCGGGTTTGATCCAGTCGATTCATACCACGGGGAGTAATTATGGATTTAAGTGGTCAGGTGGTTTATGATAATCGTCAATTTTTCCTGGTTTCGATAGCAACATTTTTAGATTTTTCATTGAACCAGTCAAGGGTTAATTGGCAGAATTTATAGATTAGTCTGCTGCATTATGTATTTATGAATTAAAATCATAAACTGCGACTGTTAATAGTATTATGCATTGAACCATGTAATGTATATTTCACAAAAACCATCAATTTTTAATGAATGCCGAAACACGTTCAATGCTGGATTAAGAATAAATTTTAGAAGAAAATTTTAAACTCTATTAAATATGTATGTTATTGATTCCATTTCGGTCGAAATAAAATTCTATTCTTCTGGGGCGAATATTTAGCCTCTGGATTACTTAGAGAAGAAAAAATAGGGTTTTACTACTGTATCGTGCAACTAATATAACAAATTTTTATTTCGTATCAATCTCCGTCAGTCTACAGATAACTCATAGCAACAGATATCGAAATCGCAAACGTTTGGTAATCCATGCCGTTAATTAGAGGTCGTTGAACTGGTCCGTCAACATAAAACGCATTCCGACGATCCCGTTCGCGAAGTAGCCATCATATACGTCCACTGTTAGAGCTGACATCGCGCGCCAAATATAGCGACGATAAATCAACAATGGATCGCGTGGAGGTGAAACAACTGCGTACAGAGTTGCTTAGAGGAAAAATTCGCGAAACAACTGTTACGACTGAAACTTGTATTCGAGCATCGAGGTGTAGGGAAAAAACGAATCAATATTCAAGGTAGTAGTAGTGCGATAGCTCGAACGGCGAAATTGATCGAAGTTTGAAGTTTGTTTCCGCGACAAGTTACCATTAAGCCCCACGTGCTTCACGGTTTTCACGGTTGTTAACGACCGAGTGATAGCCGTCGCATCGCACGCGATACCCGCGGCTATTAAAATGATGGCATTATGTATATTATATCAAGTAATTATGTACGTACATTATCGGCGCTTTTAATACGTTATAAAATTCGGGATGGCCAGCCGCGTACAAGCGGCCCGGCTGAAAGGTATAACGGTTGAATCGTGTTTGATAATAACGGAGCGCGGCGCGGCGATAACGTTTTCGCCAATGCGGAAACTTTTCCGTCCAGTGATGCGCTTTCACGATACATAAATCTATAACGATGCAGCCGCTGCGGCAGAGTTCCGGACAACAGTTGCTCGTTAACAGCTCTTTTTTCTTCTTGCGATTAATATACTAAGAATCGTAATCGCTACAGCACGCGACAGTGAAGCGATCAAGAGAGAATTGGAAAATTTGGACATTAGTTAATTTGGTATAATGAACATAGTGAAAGAACATCATTGTTCTTTAAGACATTTTCTTTGCGATTAGAATTTCACTTGGATTTACTTTGAGATATACATCTTTTATCTTACACAGCGATCAAAGATGGAGTATATTGATCTTTCTAAAAAAATGTGGGTCATCACGATTGCCCGAAAAATTCATTCCGTTTCCAACTAATATACACGAAGTAAATTCTCAATTGTTTTTATCCAAGCTGTAATCCTGATATTTGTGTATATGCATGTCGACTAACGTCAGGCGTGCATAGTGTGCAAATAGCTTTTAGGACGATCTAGTAGCTGGATTCGTGTGCAATACCGCGGGTCTTGTAATTTCGCGGAAATATTTGCGTGAGATAGCAGGCGCGGTTCAACTGTATTGATCATTTTCCGAGAACATCGAATAAAAAGAACGGCGAATCAGATCGGATTGTATTGATCCGTAATAATATAAATTTCTATATTTTCATACTTTGCGCAGTACGTTCTTATGCGTTTTCACCGTTTCGGATTGTTGGGAAACAATTCCCTCCGCATCTCGTCACCGCAGACAAAGGAGTCCCGGTTTGCTGATAATCCATACGGATCCCGTGAATCCAGCTCATGGGAAAAAGGAGGCGACCCCATGGATCCGTGAACACCGGTAGGCGGATACAAATGGAGAAATCGTGTTTCAATTACATCCGAACGTCGAACTGGATTCCCGATAAATATTCACGTGTTAATGTTGAATGACGAAATCGCGGATGGCCTCTTCTAGATTGATACTTTCGATCTTGCATTCCTAATAATTAGTCTGTCGATCTTCACGCGAAATAAACATTTTCGAAAATTCTTTAATAATTACAGCGACTAAAAACAAAAGAATATTGTGTGATCTATATGATTCCTTATCAGGTTATATCGAGCATATGGGTCCCTCGAGGCCTCGCGATAATTTTTCGCAAATATCGTGTGCACTACTGTACACCTCTCTTATACTTTCGATCTTGCATTCCTAATAGTTAGACTGTGGATCTTCACGCGAAATAAACATTTTCGAAAATTCTTTAATAATTACAGCGACTAAAAACAAAAGAATATTGTGATCTATATGATTCCTCATCAAGTTATGTCGAGCATCTGGGTCCCTCGAGGCCTCGCGATAATTTTTCGCAAATAACGTGTGCACTACTGTACACCTCTCTTATACTTTCGATCTTGCATTCCTAATAGTTAGACTGTGGATCTTCACGCGAAATAAACATTTTCGAAAATTCTTTAATAATTACAGCGACTAAAAACAAAAGAATATTCTGATGTATATGATTCCTCATCAAGTTATATCGAGCATCTGGGTCCCTCGAGGCCTGGCGGCAGTGGCGATAATTTTTCGCAAATACCGTGCGCACTACTGTACACCTCTTTTACAAATATCCAGAGCTTACTGTACGTAATAAGCGGAGCCACGGTCCTCGGCAAACTAATAAAATTAAGCGAGTAGCGTCGTCGCTCGGGGTGATGTAGGTTTTATTCGGGAGCGGCGCACGCCCTCGCCTCGCCGCGAAAAACGCTCGAGGCAGCGGGCGGTTAATACAGCGGATTCTGTGTAGCCAGACGCAACGTGAATTTTTATTACACCTCGATACGTGTCTCTCTGCTTTGGTAAAGTTTACCCTCTGTTCTCGGCGAGGTATAGAATAGAGAGAGGGCCGAGAGGGTCGTCTCCGACGGCGCAGACAAAAATCTCTCGCTCGAACGATAATTCGAGATCGTTGCGTAGTTTCCAGGGAATCGGCTATGGGGGTTCCGCGGAGTCGTCCGAAGAGGATGAAGTGTCTTCCTCCTGATACCAGCCACCCTTGCTCTCCCTCTCTCGCCTCCCCGCAACCCCCCTTGGTGTTCACTCCCACGCGACTCGCTGAAATGTACGCTCGCCGCGTAAAACTGACGCCATCTGCGTTTAATGCCGCGCTCCCATCCGCGCGACGATAAAGGGGTGTGGGGAAAACAGGGAGTGTTCTGGATACCGATGGGGCTCCGGTAGGGCCGGGGGTGGCGCGGGGGCAAAAGCCAGGACTGATCACCGTAAAAGCACACGGAAACGCGCTTCACAAATATAGCCGGGGCCGAGCTTTTTCACCGGCGCGTCGAATTGCACGCGACATTTCCTGACTGTTTTGCACGGTGTTCCTGCAACGGCACTGCCCCCCCTCCCGCAAACGTTCGAAAAAAGGGCAGCACTGCCGCCGCGCCCTGTTATTGGAAACTACGCCCGATGTTTATAGGAGGAAGCGCTGCTCCAAGAGTATCGCCGATGAACACCGTTATTAACTCAAACGATGAGACTGTGCCTGTTTCGTTTTTGTGTTTTCTCGTTCCACTTCCGACCCCCTTCGCAATTTTTCCTCCCTTTTCGACACCCTGCGCTATCTCATCCGCGGGAGCTTCCTGGCCATTTTTGTTTTCGGACTCGCATCCGTTTCGGCCCAACGGATCATGCGATTTTGACGGCGCTGTGCGCGCAATGGGTTTTCGGGATTGTCCGAAGAATCAGAGATTGAAATTTAGAAGGATTTTTCTCTTGTGAGGATTGCTTGTCATGGCCGCTAACCTGCCATTTTATTGCGCACTAGAGCTGGTACAGAGGGACCGTGCGGGTTACGCACAGTTCGAAGAGCAAGTCGTTTTCCGTTGCGGACTTGATTGCTATCGATGGCTGCCAACCCCGAGCCGGTTTTCGGTTGTTTGCACGAAGCTGCCAGTGTGGCTACGACTTTGACAGTCACATCTGTAGCTACCTAATTGAAAATGATTCTATTTAGAGAATGAACATTATGGTTTATTTACCGGACAGGATTGAAACTGATGAGGTATGATTTATTATAATACACGAAGAGTATAAAGGTTCTATACGACTGGACGTACATACACTGTTCAAGTATCAGGACAATCTGACTGCGTCAACACATAATCTAATTACATATAAGTACACAGTAGGTGTTAGCATAGGCAGTTTGTTCTTCATTATCGACAGACTTGTCGTTATTATATTCAACAGAAACGACTAAAATTCCCTTGTTATTTTTACCGATTTCCATCAAGATTTCGATGAAACCTGCGGTTTCATTCCGTCGATGTCGAAGGAACTTTCCTTAAGCTGCACCCAGCAATGTACAAAACTTACCGGGGACCCTGTAAGCTTCGCGATGCTCGTCGGCTCCATTACTGTTCAGTATTTTACTGTTTCTGGACATAGACTGTCCCTCGGTTTCGTGAGAACGAGGGAGTCTGCTTGCAGCAAATAAAGGAAAGCACCTAATGCGAGTCCGTGACGGCGGTGGAGGCTAACCTCGGAAATTCTTGATTACATACACTTTCTTGTTAACGTTCCCGCCGCCTGATGTGAATTTTTATACCGGCCCTTTTTGTTATTCCACCCGCTCGTTCTCCCGGCGACCGTATGATTTCGATACACTCGCGCATTTACCGCTGTCCGAATTTTGATCAAGCCTCGACTCCTTCTTTCAATTATGCTTGGATACTGTATGGATGAAGCGACCTCCGAATAGGGGGAATTGGAAGTTTTGCGTGCATGTGATTCTACATCGAAACTTCCATCGACTGTCTGTATCCATATTCCTACTTTTTTTTATTAGAAAATCTCATATGAGATTTATTTCAACATAATTACAAAAAAAACGAAATACGCCACATACAAAACAGAATATAATAATTACAAAATAGAATGTGGTTATTAGAGATATACAGATATTTTAGTACAGACATATGATTAGTTGGAACAGTATAGACAAAACTTATACTTTAAGACCACAGCTCTTGAATAATGATAACATGTATATATAATATAATATATATAATATATCATATTCCTACTTGTCATATCAGACGGATAAATGATAAAGCAGAGATATGAACCTGAAAGAGACTCCGCCACTAGGCAATCTCTTGGGTTGGAATACTGAAATAAACGAGAGCGAAGGTTAAAAGTACAAGGGTTAATTTAAAAGATCTTAGTAGCGCTGCATAGAGGGTGAGCAAAAAATATCGTGTTTATCGAAGAGGAGTATAAATTTAATGTGGGATACGATTTCAAGCAGTCGTTCGTATAATTCTCTATCGGAGAAAAATCTATAGTTAGGAACGAAATGCTGTATAAACGTTGTAGAATATCTGGCCGGTGTATTTCTCGAGTGTCGAAAAATCTGATCTGGCATTCGAATTCCACAGTTGGCCGGTCGGATTCTCTCGTGCCAGTACACATAACAGCTGATATCGGTGCGGTGGTGGTGGTCTGGGCAAGTATACGAAAAGGAATTCCACATATGAAGAACGAATCGACCGATCGATTTAATAGAAGAATTCGCGGAAGGATCTTTCATTTATAGGATCTGTGCTCGAACGATTTGAGCTATCCGGGCCAACCCTGGCGGATTCCTTTCCCCGGCAACCTAATATTCCAAATAGATCCGCCACCCCCGATGAAATTTAAATTCTATTCGTTTCGAGGCGAGCGGTTGCCGCTCGAAACATCCTAATAGAATGCGCATCTGCAGACGGGAGCAAGAAACCTATCCCCGGCGTACAAAGTAACCGGCGTCTTTTCTTGGAAACAAATTCCCGGAGTATAAGACCATGCCACGGAACGGAGAGAAAGAGAGGCATGCGCGAAAGTACCGGGAGGATTCGCGCGTAGCTTAGCGGAAAAGTTTCCCTTCATTCGTTCCTCGTTTCTTGCCCTGTTTCTCGTATTGCGCCGCGGATAGGACACACAACCTCGCTGTTTACGACCGAGCATTTCTTCGAACTGTTTAAAACGCAATCTGTTACTATCAAGCCGTATCATAAATCCCTATCCCACCGCGATTCATCCTTGAACATTCCACGCTTTCTTGGAACGCCTAAACCTGCTAATCCTTTCTACCCGTTCACGCGTCGGCATGGCTTTTCTTCTTCGTTCTATTTTCAATTATGGATCTGCACGAGTTCATTTCGAAATATTTTTTATCATCAGGATATTACAAATTTTTATTCGCGGCGCAAAGGTTCGATCATTTACAACCGTCGGAAAGACTTTCTCGCTAGTTACTGATCTGTCACCATTCAGCATGAATACGTTTCTCAAATTGCCTTCGAACATCCCGTTTTTAAGGCAGGGACCGCTAGATAGCCTTACTGATGAGTCCTCTAGCAGGTCAAGGACGAAACACCTCCTTTCTTTTTCTTGTATTAAAACATTTTTAATAGCTAACGTGGTTCTCGAACATGAAGATTCAATCTAATTGTTGTTGTAAATGATCGCACCTTTGCGCCGCGAATAAAAGTTTGTAATATCCTGAAGATAAATTACGATCGATAACCAATTAATTAATTATAACTGCTTAAATCGAACATTTGTATGATTTATTCTAGAAGAGTTAAAGACGTAGTCAGCGGCTGTTTATAAGATTTTAGGTAATATCGAATTTTATTCGGTTTTAGCGGAAAACGAAGCACCATGCGACTTGTTCGCGCACCAGCTCTTGTATTTTCGCGTTCCTCGCGTCAGTGAACCGCCTTACCTACCCTTGCACGTTGCACATCCATCTTCGAAGAGGATCCCAACCGTTTCCGTTGCAACACCGGGCGCAACGATCACGTGTACACCCTCCGAGACCTCGGCTCCTAACGGGGAAACTTTTCCGCTAGACTACACCCGAACCCCGAGCTCTATCGGGGGCTACGATCCTCACCTCGGGGATACGTTTTGAGACGCGACGAGCTGCTCCAGCCGTTTATGGTTTCGTTGATTAAGACCGAGGCGAGGGGTCCTCCTACCATACCACGATGTTTCGAGCTGAACGCGCTGACACTGAAAGTCAGCCAGACGTCTGCGGCTGAATTTTACGTCGAATTGCCCGATTCGCGGCCTCCTCTCCGAGGATCTTGCGGTCGAATCACTTAGCGGATGGAGCCCGATGTCGCCGAGGGGAGGGTTCCCTATGCCAGCTAAAACGGCTGCACCTCGGAATATATCGACTGTGCCATAACACAATTTGTTGGTCCCGGTTGTCGAGATACCCCCTGGCTAAACGTGCTCCATCAGGTGAATCAAGCTTCTATCGTTAGACTGTGGATCTGTATGCGAAACACGAATTTCCAAAAATCAATCGTGAAAAGAGAAGATTGATGAAAATACAATTCCAATCATGATAAAAAATAATTAATTAATTGGTTATCGATCGTGATTTATCTTCAGGATATTACAAATTTTTATTCGCGTCGCAAAGGTTCGATCATTTACAACAACAATTAGCCATATTTGTGAGATACTAAACGCGAAATATTAAGCAGCTATGTTATGAACAAAATGAATGGTCAACACGCTCCTTTTGCTGCGCGTACCATTTTCGCGAGAAAAATCGACCGTGGTCGCATGAACAACGAACCTAAGCAGGGGTGGTTGTGTAATGCGGCGTGGATTGTAATTGCGGGCCGGAGGCTGGACAACCAGCGTCAGCAAAGCGTGTGCGCGTTTCCAGCGGCGCTTATTGCCTTCATTGGTCACCGTTCGTGCTGGGAACAAAGCAGATGGGTGTCCTTAACAGTTATTGGCCGGGCAGCGTCGTTTCCACACGTCGTTGCTCGTCTAGCGAAGGGCCCTGGACCAATTTATCGGAGGTTACATTCGGGGCCCGGTGGCGATACTTTCTCGCCTACGCGCCGATATAGGGGACGGCTACGCTGCGAGGGGATGCTGCAGATAGGTCAGGGGTAGAGATGTCCGGGCAAGGAGACACGGGGAGCGTCACTTTCAATTAGATAATTGAAACCGGGGGGATGGCCGGCCGCTAACGCGTTTTCCACACGTGTTCTCGTGGCTGGCACGCCGGAATTTTACAAAAGCGGCTTTAAGTTCTCCCTCCTGTCGTCCACCCGCGGCTCAACCGGCAGGAACACACCCGGCCGATTGGTTTTCCTATGAGATTCGATTGTTCGTGACCCCCGTGTCCACGTGCTCCGCGCGACCGCGAGCCAACGTTCAACGGGGTATTGTTCAATCTTTGCCTCGAGATCGGGGATTTAATCCGATAGCGCCCGGCTGATGCGATTTCGATCGGCGAATCCGCTTTTGTGTCGCGAGGAAATGATTATCGCGCGCACGATCCCTCCGCCATTCGATTCGATTGCCCCTTTCGGTAACGTGCCGCTACATCAGATAGAGATCCTATTATTTTCTTAATTTGTAGGCGCATAAAGCGTTTCGATCGATGTCTCCTGGTCCGGCAAGCTATTTGTTTACGATCGGATCTATTTAATCATTCGTCGAACGTGGAATAAATTGGATAAAAGCGGAGTCGTTTCGAAAACGGGTTACAACGAGATATCGAAGGTAAAAACCTGTAATCCGTCTGATACATCAGGACGTTTATTAATCGCGCCGGGGCCGGACCGTATTGAAATGTTAATCAATAGGATTCACAGCGTCGACCATCAATTTCAATTAAACAGAGTCGGATCGGCCCCCCGGTCTTTCTGTATTAGGGTCACCGGACCATTTCGTTTATCAAGTTCGAAAAGAAAGGAGGATTTCGTTCCGAGTAGTTTTTCAGCGAATAAAACGACATGGCCCAGATACACGATCCCGGATTAAATCGCGGGAGAGATCGCCGATAATCTGCGCTTGGAATAACGCGGCGCGCATTCCGATCGCGCTTTTCTTCGATCCCTCTGCACGAGCAGCAGCCGCGCCGAGCGGCCGACCGACATGCCAAGATTTTTGCAGAAGTAGGTACTTGTGACTTGCACCGTAGAAACCCCCTTCGCTCGGATTCGATGATTGCAGCCGGGGAAAACCTGTACGATTGCATGGAGCTTCGAATGGAGAAAAGTTCGATCGACTTCCGTTTCATCGGTCAGCAATTCCATACTGTCGAATTGTTTCCGTGACATAGTATTTTCCCGTCATAGCGGATTGTGCGTCGATCGAATCCTATTCCGTCGTATAAATTGATCGTTTAAGTTCAATAAACCCTTCGCCGAACTGAAATTCGAAGCCGAGGAAGTTAATGGTACGGCTAATATGAACAGAAAAAAATAGGAATCGATACCGTGCAGAGTTACTGAACTTTTAATAACGCTTCCGCTAAAGGGTTGCTGAGAATTATTCATTAATATCAAACGGGGGATCTTTGCGCAAAATAAAAATATCCTGCACCTGTTACGGGGAATGGTAGTCGGTTAAGTATGTCCTTCCTTCTTTAATAATTTTAATTTTAATAGAATACGTAAATACTCTTTGATTCTTTTAGTCTCTCTATCGTTTCAAATTGCTGTTGCTTATGTTTACCATACACAGAGGTTTGTTGTTGAATAAATTAAGTTGGCTTATTTAAATAGTCGCATTACGTTCTTTGTGCCTACATTTATCTTCGTGACAGATAAACTAAAAGTGTAGCGCAGAGATTACTTGTCCTTTCCAGGCGCATCAGATCCCGGAAAAGCGTATCTACCTCGACACATGTAGACAGACGAAAAAATGAAAAAATGCTATAATAATCAACGTACACGCGAAGGTTGCTTCTAAAAAATACACGAGATGTTTACTGGATATCGAAGATTTTGTTTATTCTTTTACCTTCCAGTAATTTTAATAGATTTTGAATGAGTAAAAATCTTCATGGAAACATTATTAAATATTAATTTTATGCGAACGAAGTTTCAGGTAGAACATCCTATTTTAAATTTCAACGTTTCATAAAAAGTAGATTCTATAAGAAATTGTAGAATACTGCAGAATATCTTACCCAAGTCTGCAGCTGACTTTCCAACCCTCGGCACGCGGTGCCTTGTTCTTTTTAATTCAAGGAGAATATATATAGAAAACCACAATTCCTTGCAATGGAAGAGTTTTAATAAAAAATTCTTATGTTATTTAGCAATTTCAAAAATTTGTTGTTTCTGTTTCAAGAATATTTCACCGAATACTAGAACAAATTTTAATGTTTTCAACAAATAAACATTAATCTACTTTATTGACTCTATCGCGTATTTTGTTTCTCCAGCGTCTCTTGCGATTGTCTCCGAGTCCAAGCAATAAAACATTGCAACAAATTAAGGTGGAATAAATCTCCGGCAAACCGCATGATCCTTTTCCGATAGCTAATAAAATAAATACAATTTCGGAATGAACCCGGTACATTCGGTTCGGTAAAAAGGCTTTAAAGTCGGCAAGATGGCGTCGTGCAGTTCCGTGGGAAAAAAAGCTTAACTCCGAAACGGCGGAGTACGCCGGACCGTTGATCTAAATTACTGAAGACGGAGGAACGTGTCGTGCTGGCAGCGCTTCCATTTGCCCGGACTGTCTCTTCGTCTTATCCAGCCCTTATCCATTTTCTCTGTCCAGGGTCGTCGACAGGGCCAAGGAAGAGAACGCTTCGCGGCACTACAGTCGCATCTGTGTGTCTCGTATTTCCGAAGATATTCGAAGAAACATTCGACTTCATATCACTGAGACTACAGGTGCGGCGAAGGGGGGTTGTTCTACAAATTGGCTCGTTAATTCGCTGGCTCAAGGGTCGAAATATCCGGGCCGGAACGAAATTATCGTTACTCAGCTGTAATCCGGAGGCGCGTGTCTTCGCGGTTAGCCCAATTAATAAATTCCAGGCGTCGTTTCCGGGAGGCGGGTTCCCGCGGGCCCCTGTTTTACGATCGAGTCGAGTATCCGGAGGTTTCGGAGAGAGATCGAACGGAGATATCACGCACGCGCCCCCGAACGGCACAAAGGGACGGAAACGTAGGCGGTCCAGGGAAACGACGCCGTCGGAGTCGTAACGACGGGACGAGCCACGGTAAATCCCGGACTGATATCTTGAGCCCCGGGTTAATCCACCGCCTAGATTACTTCTCATTGCTTAGTGCGCCGAGCCGCTCCGCAACGCTCCGCACTCCGTTCCAAGTCTACGCGTGTAAGTACGTGCACACGGTGTGCGACTGCGAGCCAGAGATTGCGAGCAACAAAAAGGAACTGCCACGAGAGCGAAAGATTGCAGCCGCGCTAGTAATTTCGCGGGATTAATATTTAATATCCTGAAGAGCAACGGGAGAAACGAAACGGGGAGAAACGATCGTTTACTCTCTCGTTCTCCCTCGTTCCTTCTTCCGTTCGCGAGCGAACGGTAGAACCCTTGCTCTCCCGTATTTGGCTTTCTTCGCCTAACCCTTGACCCACTGTCATACTGGGTCTCCGGGAAACAATGAGAAAATCCCGCACGCTCCGCGGAATTGCTCGGTTCTCAAATGAGAGCCGATCGAGCCTCGTGACAACACGTAATCACGCCCACCACCACCGCCTGCACCCGCCCGATATTCTGTCCTTCTTCACGGCCTCGCAATCACAGCCTCTGCGGATTGTGTTGTCGACGTAAGAACGGTGGTGTCGGTACGACGACGACATCGAGAACAATGGCGTTTGACTCTTTGGCATCGGCGTGCAATACCTCTTTCTTCTTCTTCTCCTACTTTTGCTTCTTGCCCACGTGGCTTCTGATTTTGTGTAAATTTATATATCGGCTCGGCTCTTTGTTTACCTTTAATTTGGTCTTCTTTACCTTTGTTGATTGTTCGCCGCTTTTCAAACACGTTCCAACTTACGACGAAACGGTATCACGCCGACTGGATGAATTGCGCCGGTTCTGTTGATAGAACGCAACAGTTCCGACGCTCTATTGTATTTATATAAGCGAGAATATAAAGGATACGAGATGGATTCTATACCGTGTGTCCTGCCGCAAGATCCTGCGACTCTCCGGAGATCTCGTAACCATTTACCTTATCCTTTTTCAGATTTTGGATACTTCAACGTTTCATATTTAGAAAGACACTTTCTAATTTCTACTTGAACATCTCCTAAAGCTGTATCCACACGGAAGCAATATCGAGCAACTTTTTGACACCTCTTCTTGATGGGTTAAAAAATTGAAACTTGAGAATGGACGTGAATTTAACTCCGAGAAAATCGAGTCTTCGAGACGTTCAAGGATTCGAAGCGGGTTTGATCAAGGAAAGTCAGGACAGAAATATTTATCCGTGAGCAACATTTATTCGCTGTCGGATCGCATTGATCTCGGTCACGCAAAACGCGAGCGTGTTCTATTCTTGTCGGGGCGCAGTCGTTCGGCGAACACGCGATACGCATTAAACAATCGGATTCGTGGCAGGACGCCGCGATAAATTGGCCGGCAGGAAAAAGGAGTCCCTCAGTGGATAGTGGAAGGAAAGGAGGTGTGCTCGCATTGCCTCACTTATTTGTAAGTCGGGTGGTCTACACCCGTGATTAAGACCCGGACGCGCTCCCCATCCGCCGATAGCAATAAGTTGTTCGATTTGCGAGCGAGTTTGTCGCGGCGCGCCGCTTGAACATATTTGCGCGTTTCATTGCGAGTCTAAATAACCGGGGGACACGGGACGGAACGCTTATGCTTGTTCCTCTTCCCACATTCGCGCGGTCTTGTTTCCTATGCGCGAGTCGATCCCACGCATTCTAATGAAAGGAAACCCGTCCAGGAAACTTTGGACAGTTACAGATAAGCGGCAACGACACCGGACGACTTCGAACTGGTCCGAAAGGAAATTTTCACTACAAAGTTATTGCACCCGTGCTAATTGTATCTCCACGGGATTAGCTTCGGTTTCAAGACTAAGTGCTCTGCAATCTAAGAACCAGTCGGATTTTCAGGCATGCTCCCACTCGAGCGCTAATTAGAAGCCGGAACTTAGACTACGAGTCCTTTAAGAGGATTTTATTATTTATTGTAGTCGCGAATCGCCCGGAACGTTTATCTTCGCGAGGTGTTTGCAGCTACATTCTGTTTGCAAATGCTATGACGAGTTTTCATCAAGGATTATATTATTCTAATTCTTCAACAAAGTGTTTCGAGAAATGTCGGAAAGGCAACCTAGTTAATTGGTTACTTTGATTTCTTTGGGAGACTCTTCCGAAGCAGATATAAGCACTAACGCCAAGGACTCTAGTTAGAGAAGTGAATTCGTGGGTCTCGGCGGTAGGTCCCAATTCTACAAAAAATCCTCTTCAGTTTCTCTGCTCTTGAGTATTGCGTGGTTTCGAGTACCGACTCGAAAAGTCCTACGCTTCTAAAAGAAATTACGCTCGTGATCCTCTTCCCTCTGCTTCACAGTCAAGATATGCCAATTCCTGATAATTTAATATTTCAAAATAGTAACCCGGTTATCGAGCTTCTTGACTTGCAAAGAGAGAAGGAACGGAGGGCTGGAATTGAGAAATTGTTACTTTCCGTCGACCCAGATCGCAATCACGCTTCATTTTTATTATCTCCCCGGAATCCTCCGGTGGAATAGGAATGGACACCTTTTTTTCGATGCGAAATGAAATTTCCATTTCCTCTCCATAATCGCGTCGCCTGATTAGACAAGATTTTATGCAACAAAGCTGCACGGAACCTCCGGATATCTCCGTATTAAGTTTCTGCTTCTCTAATTGGTTCGGTGGAAGCTTCTTGCGCCGAATGTCGAAAAGCGATTCCGGACGCTCGAGTTTACTATTCTTCCCTCCGGAGCAGAGTACCGCATCGCTATCAAAGATACGCCGGGGGACTAGCAGAACACATGCGAAATAGATCCTCGTAGTTCGGTCTCAATTTACGAGCCGAGTTTCGTATTTCCTGTTGCAAATTGTTTGTATAAATTAGCTCGCTCTTAGCATATTTGAACCGGGATAGATTTATTCGACTAACAGAAAAACTACAACGTATACTTATACTTTCCGCGCGAAATAAATGCAGCTATTTAGTTACTGAAATTTTCTGCGGGAAATTGGATCTATAAATTCGCTACCTCCGTGTACAGTGGCTTCGAAATGTATTTGTACATTTCCGAGTGGTGGTACTTGAACTGTTATAATTAGACTGCGAATCTCCATGCAAACAAAAATATTTTAAAGCAATTGCAATAATTTTTCCAACAAGTTATTGCAGGAACAAGTTTTTTACCGAGATGTTTTTCTGTATGACGTAGTAAAGTGTTTCTCGAAGCCACTGTATATACGAATTGGAATGTGAAATTGAAATTGGATAGAAATTGGAAAGTTCCGATAAGTTTTATCGATTAAATTTCTTGTTCTTTTATAATATCCCAATGCTAATGAACAGTACTTTTATTAATAACTATACAAACGTAGAAACGCTTGGTGCACATTAATAGATTTTAATGGATTAAATGAAGCTAAATAGCGTGGATGGTTTATTCGATATTATACAGTCAGATGATTCGTTGAATAGCGACGGCGCAAAAATAGCAGCTCGGGGCGTCAGTCATTTCAGAAAATATTGTAATGCGGGTCTTTAGGAACGTCAGATAACAATTTCAATCTTTCGAAATCCAATAACTCGTTATCGGGCCGCTGTAAATGGAAGTAATTCCGTCGTTCTGAAATCCTCGCGAACATCCCATCGGCCTTTTCCTCCTTTTTCACTTTCTCTCTCGCTCTCGCGTTCCTCCATCGTTCTCGCTCTCCTCTCTTCGTTCCTCTCTGTCTCTCTCTCTCACTCAATGTTTGTTCTCTTTTTCATCCGGCACGTCGGGTCGCGCAAAGAAAATCGAGTTTGGTGGAAACGAATGCTTACAAATCCGGTTCTTAACGAACAAAAACTGTCAACGACAGTCTGCGCTGAAATTATTTTCGTCCGGCGATGGAGTTCGTTAATGGAGAAACCTCTGCGGCCCGCGGAGAAACCGCGGCGCGCCGGCCCGACTCTGTATCCCAGTTTTAATTCCATTTTCACGCAAGCCTTAATTGTTTTCTCCCCGGATGGGGGGGGAGGGAGAGAGGCCGGGGCCCACGGTTTTCTTCGCCGTCTGTCCTCGCAGCCATTAACGATCGACCGTGGTACGGGAAGGAGTAAGCGACAACGGTGGAAACTGTGGGGGCGGGAGCGTAGCTTTGTCATTCGGGACGCTTCGAATCAATTTTATTTACATTTTTACGGGGAAGCACTTTGGCTTATACATTTTAAATCGCCACGGAGACGCGGGAAACATCGTAGGCAGCTTTGGGGGAACGAAAGGAAGGTACAGAGGGGGGACACGACCGGTCCTCGCAGACTCGTTTCTCTTTGCAGATCGTTAGCATATTTCCTTCCTGGGGAATATCGAAGGTATGGATGGGCGTCGTCGAGATAGCTCCCCCGGTAAATTGTGTTCCTACGGTAATTCACTCGTGAATCTTCCGATCGAGCAGCTCGCTGCCGTTTCCAATTACGGGATGGGCTTTGATTCGCTGCCACTGACCAGGCGTCGACACGTCGTCGTCGCCGTCGTCGCCGAACAACAAGGCTTGGCTCAATAGCGAAATTCTTTTGAGTCGCTCTCCGCCTTCATGAACCTCGGTATCGAGGCGGGTTCGACTGTATATGGGGGTGGATCCGCAGGAAGCGCTCGAAGCCTTTTGCGGAGCTGTACCAGGCTCAACACGCTCACGATGATCATCAACATCATCGAAAGGGCCACCGTTATGCCGACTAAAGTTTGGTACTTCATCTATAATGGAGAAACGATCATGGTCGCCTGGGATTCCTCGATCATTAAGTTCGCTCCTATCAAACCGGCCACGCATGTCCAGTTTCCGAGATCTTCTATGCCGCACATGCCGTCTGAAAGCAGAAGTTGAACAATTAAAGCCGGTTTTTTAAAGGTGACATCCGAAGCACGTTCTACGCTGTAATTGCTGTCCACTTGATAATTGTGAGTTGCCAGACTATAATAGCAGTGCGGTGGTCTGATACACAGGTGACACAACACAGGAAACCATTTTCAAACCTGTTTTCTTTAATAAATGCAGCTTCGAAGAGGAAAATTGTGTTCATTTTGTATTACTTATTGATTTAAGTAGAATCACCCGTCCTGAGGCAACCTGTATCCGAAGATGCAAGGAGAACAAGTTTACCGGGCAATCGTAAAGAATGCGTTTTGCGGTGTGCACTCTTATTTCACTATTCATTTGGTACAGGACGTCGCCAGACGCGGACCGGTCAATGGGATGTTCCGCCACGTGGAAATTCGAGTTTCCTAACCAGTTTAGGGAAGACACCGGTGAAGTGACCTCGTACTTTATGCCTCCACGAAATCGATTTTGTTCGAGCGTGTTCGCGTATATCAAGTGGTCGTTGGTATTCCGGTATGAAGGGAAGAAGTTTCCACCGTCTGCACGGTGGTAGGAAGAGGGTGGTCAGGGGAGAGGAACGAAATTGGTGATTCTTTGTAAGTGATGTTGCGTTTCGGGAGATAAGAGTCTGCAAATTGGAACCGCTTCGGTATTCGCGCTGCGTGGATCTTGGATACTTTTGCCCCCGTTCTTACTTGTTTCCGTCTGATTTCCGAGCAAACGTATGTGCCTTGGAAACTTTTGCTAAGGGGAAGCTGGAAAGTCGACGAAGGCCTTTGGAACCGGACGAGGAATTGTAATTATTTGCGTTCTTCGATTTCGAATAAAGCTTGCCGCCATATGTTTCGCCATCGAACAATTCGAGTCAGCAAAATTAATTTTTAAACAAAAAACGAACACCAATTTTTAAGTGCAAACAGTAATACATATGTACTAACTAGTCTTAATTGGATTGTAATTTTTTCTCTACTTACTCACTTGAACGAGTAATGATTTGAATTCTATATTAATTGGTCGATTTGAAAACAGGCTTATTACTTTGCAAAAACAAGCTAATTAAGGGTACTAATAGGCGTTGGCAAGCAGTCGGTAAATTTCAAATCCCCCGGTGTATGTAATGTAATTTCAATACACCGGGTTCTCGGGTAATACCTTAAAAGCGGTCGAGCGAGTATTAATATTTTGTTACGTTGGTTACCATTTTATTTATTGGCCAGTTTTCGATGGAGCGCGGCGGCGAGAGTGGAACGATCGTTGTATGAATTTAATTGAAAACGTCGAAGGATACCGAATATGTAAATTCTGAAGAGACGCCAAACCTCCCCCCGGGATTTGCACGTATTTTATTTATGCGGAACACAATGCCGGACGTTGCTACCATTTACCGCCGTAGTATAACAGAAAATATTGTTAATTTAATTACGAAATCGGAAGTCATTTTCCTGAGCGTAGTCTACAGCAATTAACAAAGAAAAATAATTGCTATATGTTTAACCAAGGTACATTAATTATCATATTTAAACATCGCTGTTCGCAATAAAGTCGTATCGTTATGAAAGCAAGCTGATACGAAATAAATAACTTCAAATTGAAAATTCTTAAAAGGTCAAAAGAAGCGAAATCGACGAACCTGCGGTGTGAATTACATTATGGTTTTCAACAATAGAAATCAAACTGTGAGTGGCAAAATTAGTTTCAGCATTGATTTTCCTCGCGAAATATTTCATTGTCGGCTCCTTAATCGACGCTCACAGTCTTTCAATCTATCAGTCTTGTTGCACTTTAATTGATCGCTACCCCACGGTTAGTTTGATCTGGGCAGTCAGTTTTGCATTCCAATTAAGTCGAGTTTGTTACATTAGTGGTTATGGTTAGGATACCAGCGGCAGTACTTACCTGCGATGATTAAACTGCACCGAGTGTTGCTGGTGTTGGTCATGTATCGATGACTTACGCCATTGTAAATTCCATATCCGTCCGGCCGGATCCAACGGCAGTAATGAACAGCCCGGTCCGTTACAGTTGGAAGGATCTTGCAAGATAGAATTATGTTATCGGTCTCCGTGACTATTAGTTTCGCACGCCCCGGAATAACGTAGCTTTCTGAAATTTTGACGAATGGAACGTGTTAGTACCGAAACGGTAAGATTCCTGTACGAACGTGATTTATCGTGGATAAATTTATGCCAACGACCTCGCCAACAGTCTCGGAAACTTTAACACCTTCGTTGAAATACAAGCACGCGTTCCGGTGGAAGAACAAATTCATTAGGAACACTCACTCATTAGAAACATTCATGAGGAACATTAGGAAATGTTTTCCTAGATACGATTGCGACCAATTTTCTTTTTTTTATATATTTATTCAACGTCACTTTCAACTCTTATTAAGATGGTTATTTAGAACTAGCTTGGGCACCACAGTATTAGATGGCACATGGAATATTTCCAACCAATTGCTTGCACTTTTATGCAAAATAAAGATTTTCTAAGTTAATGGTAAAAAGGGGAAAATGTACAAAAATTCTAATCTAAAATAATGTAACGGTATTCTTGAATTCGTAGATTCGTATTAGTCGTGCGTCCACATTTATTTTAATTTTGACAAAGAATTCGACTTCAAAAAAAACCGCAAGGATAACATTTACACATAAGAGGATTAGGTTTGTTAATTACGAGGACCGACTACATATTGCACGCGGTTAAAGAGATTCTGATCGAGACTATGAAACAGTAATCGGTCGCTTCAGCGACGTTATTTGGAGTTACCTGCGACGTGTACAGTGAACGGCTGACGTTCTTCGGTTCCATTAACGACGCCCACGTTGCACGTCCATTCACCGTGATCCGAAAAACTGGCATGGTCGATTTCTACGGAACAGTCGCCCAAAAGGAGGCCGGAGCCTACGTAAAGCAGACTGAAGGGTGTCCGAACCTTACTCTGCGAGACGGAATAAGCTGTTCCATTGGGACTCCGAAACCAACAATAGCTCAGCGCTGCATTCGCGGTGCATTTAATCTAGGCAACGTTAAAACAACGCTACAACAATAAACCCATCGTGCTCGGACAACGAGAGCCCATGCTCGCCATTCATATAACAAAGCAGTTCAAATCACCTGATACGAATCGTTCCTTTTCACGTATATTTTACGCGCCACGATGTTCGGGAACACGGGTATGATTCGTGTTTTATTACTACCAATATTCGAATTCAAGTGGAGCACGGTACCATAGGAATTATTCTTCTGGTCGATTATGTGACATCTCCACGCCCCATAGTCTTCGCTCTCTAGTGGCGAATTAATGGTCAAGCCACAGTCGAGATTGTTCATCACGACTCCCGGCGTGGAAATTATTGAAGTATTGTAACTGTTCCGAACGAGAAGTTAAACATGTTTCAATGTTAAAACATTAAATAGTCGTTTTCTATGCGATTCGAATAGCGACGCGACCTTTTTGAAAAAAGCTCTACGGTACTATGAGAACAGACAGGTAATTGGCTGTACTATGACGGAGATAAAAGCGAGACGCTAACAAGGGCAATCTGTGCAGGCTGCTTTGGCGTTTAGGCGGCGCGATTACTGGCAGAGGAGAAAAATCGGATGATCCATTGGATGCGCGGGACTATTACGCCGGGCTGCTTTGATTTACGGGTCAGATCAGCGACGCGCGGCGCGGCGCGACGCGTAGCTAGCCGGGTCGATTCATAATTATTGGCGTATTGTAAAGCACTTAGCCTTTATGACTACACCGTGGAGTGCATAGCCATTCGAATTTTTAAAAGCCAGAAACACTCGTGTACAGCCGTTTGTTTCGGTAAATAATAGTGCGTGTGTCGATAAATAAACAGCGGTGGGTGGCCAGGTTGCTGACCCGTGCTGTATACGTAATACGTATAACTACCCGCCATTGTACGTCGGTGCGGTGTGACGCTCCTACGTACAACAACAACAACAAAAGGGGGAAATATACCCACGGAATAGGAAATGGTAAACATGTGCGAATGAAAAAATCAACGCGCACGAAGGGAAGTCGGACGTGATGCTCGTTGTAATAAACGCGCGTTGAACGTTCGACCCGTTCGAAAAGCTCGCGCCTATCCGTTTTCGTTCGCCTCGACGCGACGACGGCTAGCTCTCGTTTTTACATAAATTATTTCGTCCGACACGGCCGGTTCGGCTTGTCAGATACGCGAATAAACGCGATTTTATTGGACGCGCGCGTGTCGCCGGGCTGGAACTTTGCGAAGTTTACTGTCCGATAAAGAAAACACGTTAATTAAACGTCATGTCGACGTAGTTCCACCGTTTCAACAAAATGGCGGTCGGCTCGCGGCCGTTAATGGAGTTCCGCATTGTTGCTGCCAATAATATTGTTTTTCTTCTTTTCAGCGGGATCACCTAAATGCGCACTGTCGCTTCCCGGTGTATGTATTAAAAATGGTTAAGCTTCCGCGTGCCCGTCGAATACGAACCGTTTGTTTCCGATTCCGGGAGACAGGCTCAATACGTATCCGTCAGGTCTCGTGAAGTAACAGTATTTGAGCGTTTGCGAATCGGTGGCGTAAACGCGACAGAGGAGCTGAGTCTTATTATCTTCTGTCAAGGTTATGCTGCTCTCTATGGGCCGGTCGTCTGAAACCAAAGACCACTCGGACGTCTTAGTAACTTCACTGTTCCTAGTAAAACTGTGCTTTCTTAACACTATTTACCACCGACTATTTCATAATTTTTCAGGTTCTTTGACCATGGCTGAGGACTTTTTAAGAGATCATTCAAAAATTGCTAATTTTGTTGGAAAATATATCAAGAAACTGGGCAATTATCCCAATCAGCAGGTAAATAAACGCAACAAGCTCTTGTACTCCATTAGTCTTAATTTCACTTCTTTAAAATAATCACATGTACGCTAAACATTATGTAATATTACGTAAAATCGACTTACAGTACGTAGAAACACTGAACGATGCATTCGTAGGAATGATTTTTTCTTTTGTTCCGTAAACAACGGTCCAGTTGCCATCGTGACGAGCTGTGACTACAGGAATATTGTACTGACAGGTGCCAATAATTAAGGGAGTTTTTACACCCTCTGGATCTTCCAGCTGGCAAAAGATAATGTTACCAACAACTGGATTTAGTATGTCTTCTGCGCCACGTTCCAGTCTGATGTCAACCTGTCGTACAGAAACAGATTGCGAGACAATTGTTAATTTACATTTTGCTTTGGTTTGCATAGAGTATCGAGTTGCATCGAGACTTTTTGTCGGTTCCCTTATCTTTCATCAAACTCGGCTACCGTTTTTGTGTAGATATTTATGCAGCGCGATAAACTTGACTCTGCGTGGACCATTATTCGCACGAGTGAAAATGATGAAAGCAAGGGACAACCGGAGGTTCGACGCCGCGATCGTTCGACGCTCCCGACGACTGTAAAGTGACGGTGCATTAATGATTTAGCCAAGCACGGAATCGACCGTCTGATATCGGTAATCGATATTTCCTGAATGCCTATAATCTTCAGTTAACTCGATGCGGTATTTGCCGAAACCAAATAGAGCAGATATCGATACGTGGCGGTGCAGTTACCGAAACCGAGATTAACATTGCCGGGTACGTCTGATGATAATTATGCGGTGAGTGATTTACTTGACCAGCTGCCTTCATATCGTAAACTTATTATGCCCCCCGTACAGGAATTCCGATATCCGCTTTACGCGACCGACATACAACGAATATTTTCCGACCGCTCGTTATATTGCGCACGACAAAGGCATCGGCCCGATACAAGGAACATCGTAGGAATTCCATTAAAGATGATCGTTTCTGTTTTAAGCGGTGATATCAGCAACGGTCCCGTCAGAGAGCGAGAGAGCCTGGATCAATCCCACTCGACCGACTATACCGATCTCGCCGCGCCCGATAATCCTTTGCTTTCGTTTCGGAAAGCGAGCAATCCGCAACGAAAGTGGTAATTCATGCCGCGAGCAGGAGAGCCGGTAATTACTAATCGACAACACGGGAAATATTGGAAATATCGATCGGATCTTGGTCAGCGGAGGGCTGTGGTCAAGTTCATCGTGCTTGCTGTTTGCGTCCCGGACCAACCGGGATGCGACTATCGCTTATGCGATCTTATCACCTTGCAAATAATCGCTGTTATACCGCGTTACCGTGTAACGATTCCGGCAGTTATACGCGGTTTTGAAAAGCAAATCGACACAGGAAAAATGCTAAAATAACAATAGCCTCTCCTCGGTCGAAGAGATCGCGCATTTGCGATACTCGCTCGCACGGTAAACATTTTTATCGACGCGCACTTCCGATCCTATTAGTTTTACCCGATTAACTTTCATCCACTAAAAAATTTCAATATTTTCATCGGCGGCCCGGTTCAACGCTTCATGATCAAAGTTAATCAAACCGCTCGATATTGTCGATGGAATGAGTCACGTCGAATCGCTTATTGTTTCCGACTGCGAACATTCAAAAGCTTTTCTAGACCAGGGAATGAGTGCCCGTCGCTTTATCGGCCCTGATAAAAAGATAAACGATCCATCGCCTTCTTCCTATTCCGATTTCCAGCTGCGACTCTCGAGTTAGCTCGGTGACGTCCGAGTTTCTCAACTGACAGGTTTAGTTTCGCTGTCCGAGGCTGCGGTAGATTAAGTGATTCCATCCTCGGCTCTCGATCTACCAGGAGACTTACAATTTTCTCGGTTTTCTCTCGACCCTCGTACACAGAGACGTTCACTCTGCCGGTTAACGGCACGTTGTTGCTGTTGACAAACGCTGTCAAAGTCCACCATCCCGAGTGGTTCCGATTCGCTATCACACTAAATTCGCAGTCTTGCATGCTGAATACCGTTCCCTGAAATTTTTATTTTGTTCGATAGGAAACAGACTGTCACGACAAATTACCAAAGTGACGCCGACGAGCATAAAAAAAACTAGAGAAATCGTGAAAAGTATCTCTTGAAATTGGAAAAAGATTTTCACATCTTACACAGCACTCTTTATCTTGGGTTCCATGGAAATCACCGACATAGATTTCCCCGACACAGTTTTCACCGACTCCAGATTTGACCGACAGCGGATTTGATCAACAACGAATTTGGTTGACAACAAATTTGACCGCCAACGAATCTAAAATCGTTTTCGGTCAAACTTGTGTCGGTTAAATGCGTTGTCGTTTAAATCCGTTGTCGGTCAAATCCGTTGTCGGTCAAATCCGTTGTCGGTCAAATCCGTTTTCGGTCAAATCCGTTGTCGGTCAAATCCGTTGTCGGTCAAATCCGTTGTCGGTCAAATCTGGAGTAGGTGAAATTTTGTCGGTGAAAACTGTGTTGGGGAAATCTGTGGCAGTGATTTCCATGGGACCCCTTTGTCTTTCACCACTCTTATTCCTTTCAGAATCCATACTCGCGCGATCATTTCGGTAGGAGCATTCGTAAAAGAGGAAACAGTCATTATCCTGATTATAATTCGCAAAATTCATGTTCGCGAAGCACGCCGGATAGTAGTAGCCACTTGACTCCATGATTACACGCTCCAGGTATCACGCAGGCTTTTAAAGTAATCCTGTTTACTACATCAGACAAATTTACACGTGCTTCAACGATAATTTGGAGTTACGATGTCAGTCACGTTCTTCGGGCGAAGTTAAGTAACAGTATTTGCTTCGCTGTTAAGGCACGGCGGCGTGCTGTAGCCAAATCGATTCAAGTTTCGTTGTAATAGCGATACTGTTTGCCATTAAGTTATAGCGCAACCGAGGTTTCAATGTGCGGTTGGGAATGTGCAAAAGCGAATCGTTTGATATGCAAAATGGTTGGGGTTCCTTAAGAAATTGTTGCGCACGATTGAAAGTGAATTTGTGAAAATGCAAATGCGTTTAGGTACGTTCGGTGCAGTGATCTTGCAAGACGTCCAGTTGGTTGGAGCGTCTTTGAACTTCACGCGCATGGGGTATCCTTCGACGATACCCACACTACTCGGTTCCACTTCTACACGCTGCGAAAAGAAACGATAGTTTAAGATGCAGTTGGAGAACGTTGTCGCGCTAACCAGTGCACTGCGAGGACGAAGGGAAAAAGGATCGGGTCCCAGGGACGCCATATATTTGCAGTTTCGCGGCGGTTTGCACTGCCTCAACTCCGGACAAAGCGTCCACTGTATTCTCGCGGGGTTCGCACGGTAAAATGTTATGTCTGCCGTTATATTCAACTACCGCGGCAATAAATGCATTAAAACGCCCTTCCTGCCGTAGGACACTCTTTTCACTGCGGATGGCTCGCGTGTAGGATAACAATACGCGTATGTTTCGTCATCGTTTTGTGATCCTCGTTCTCCGCTGTTGCGAGTGTTCCGAAGGGAGCAGATTCTTTCCACAGAGAGTTTACAAGTAGTTTACAACTACTTATACAGGGTGTCCCAAAATTCGTGTAGTTCCCGGAAATGGGAGGTTCCTTGGGTCATTTGAAGCGACATTTTCCTTTACAAAAATGACGTCAGCGGCTTTGTTTAGGAGTTATTAACGAAAAACACGGACCAATCAGAGCGCGGCTATAGCGAACGGAGTCCGACTCAGCGACAGGTCCCGCTTAGCGTGGCGGCGCCATTGGCTGAGTCAGAATCAATCCGCTGTAGCCGCGCTCTGATTGGTCAATGTTTTTCGTTAATAACTCCTCAACAAAGCCGCCGACGTCATTTTTGTAAAGGAAAATGTCGCTTCAAATGACCCAAGGAACCTCCCATTTCCGGGAACTACACGAATTTTGGGACACCCTGTATATTATTCCCGGAATTATTTTTACTATTTCAAAATGGTACATCGATGTTCTTAAATAAACCCAAGTTTCTACTGTCACATTTCCGTAGAGATAAAACGAATAAACCATACTCCAGATCTTTGATAGAAATACCTTTACAGCGCTTGATGCATCCAACAAGGATCCGTACGAATATGTCCTGGCATTGGTTTCGTGATCGCGCAAACTTCCTTCGCCGCCTACGCTCTCCCGTCTTATCCGAAGCTGCCTAACTTCTTCATATTCTGAAACAACGAGGTCTGGCTTGAAGCACTGTCACTGATCACCGCGAGCTGAATCAGATTCGGAGCACTCGGTGGAAAGTTTTTCGCATTGGGAACGCGACACGCATTTTCCCCTGGCGGATTTAGTTGTTTCACATCGAAAGATGAGCGTAATAAATCTCGAACAAAGTGGAAAGCGAAAGGTGCGGGGCGGGATCGAGTTCGAGTGGTAAAAGGGACGAAGGGGGTGTACGCGATGGCCACGTTTCGACAGAGAAAGGGTGGGTCCACGGAAGAACCATAAATCTGCTGATTTACCCGAAGCGCCGCTGGCGAATTGCACGGCCAGAAGAGTCGCGAAAATAGCGAACCGTGTCATATCGTATCCGCGGTGTCTTTAAACGGAATCACCGACGAACTGTTTCTTTTATATCGAGATAAGAGATATTGACGACTCCGCTAGACGGTCGTCGATGTCAGACTATCGTTCCGCAAAACAACAGCCTTGTCCTCTGGCTAATGTGAATCCGACGTGACGTTTTGTCCAATAAAATAACGAGCTGGTATCTTAAGTCTCGGGAACGATTATTTGCAAGGTAAATGCGAGGGAACCAACGATTTCCATCGTGATAATCAAACGACGCAACGTTATGTTACCGGACAAAGCACTTCATAACAAGGATGCCTTATGCGTCGATTTAATTCTGAACAATGTGAAGATATCGTAGAGGTTATCGGATTAGATTTTTTACAGATATGCTGATTGTTCTATCACGCTCATATAAATAAAACTCGAGGGAGCAAGGTGAAAATGTTATTACGTGGAAACGTTATTGATTGTGAAATTGTTAAGATTTTATATGTATTCGCATGTATTGGCATAACACTGGAGATAATTACTCAGTGCAAGAAATTA
The DNA here is from genome assembly GCA_028455615.1 of Lasioglossum zephyrum. Classification (NCBI taxonomy): domain Eukaryota; kingdom Metazoa; phylum Arthropoda; class Insecta; order Hymenoptera; family Halictidae; genus Lasioglossum; species Lasioglossum zephyrum. The sequence continues at coordinate 8,013,479 of CM052333.1, forward strand.
TTAATAATAAAACAAACATGTACGATCAAAACTTTCCAATTGAGCGTTGCTGTAGAATGTTGACGCCTTACCAGCTATGTAGAAAGGTTACGAAATCGCCTTCGGAACGGTGTTAGATATCATAAAACAGATACGGTTTATAATTACTGTGTCACTACAGAACTCCGGGTACTTATCACGCGCTAGATATCGATCCGGTGTTATCGTTATTTATACTGATTAAAACTTCACGTTTTAGTCTTAAATCCAACATCAAACAACATGTACGTTTTTCATGATCAGCCGTCGTTTTAGGAAGCTTGTGTGGTCTGTCTGGTACGTAGGAAGAATCGGAAACAAATCATGCAGACTTGGTAATATTCAATCAAATTCGTAGGAATTTGGAAGGTTGAAAGATACATAAGAATGAAACTGGTGCATGAAGATTTGGGTCTAGCCATGACTGTCGCGATAACGACAGAAGCGTCTTAAAGCAAGGAAAAGAGGAATCGATTTCCTCAAGTTACTAAATGGAATTTCCTTCTTAGAAGACAGCTTAAGAGTTTTCATTTGACCAGTGATACGTCGAGAAGCTCCATCAAAGGAGGCCATTGTCCGCGATCAACAATTAGACGACGGTCTAGAAAACTCTATTGAACTGGTCGGTCGTATAACGTGCAATAAGTCACTGGAATATCCACGGGAGAATAGAATCACGGCGAAGCGAGGCTCATCGATGCGTTATCGGCGATCCCGATTCCCTTCGAATCAGGGACGACCGTATACGGATTCGTGGAAATCTGGCGTACTTCCGAAAAGCGTGTGAGGCCGCGTAGGTGGGCTCCGAGGAAAATCTGCTGGAAATGATTTCGCCGCTCAATACGCGGGAGGCCGGGCTCACAGAGGGAAGAAGTAACCGGATTATCGTCGGCGTAAGAGGTGTATCCGAGTCCTGGGCGCCGGTATCGAAACGGCCCCGCGTTCTTGTGAAGTCGGAAAAGCCCATTTCGATGTCCCTTGTGCCATCAGGCAATCCCATTTGAGATTAGACGCAGGCGTGAATTGTGTTACCTTCGAGTTTGAGCGGATCAAAGGCAAATTCCCGGTTGGGACGCATACGTACGTAATTGATATGCCTGATGGGGGTTTCCAAGTCGGATAGTCAATTACCATAATCTTGTTGCGGGGAGAGAGGCCAGTCCCTGTCCGTGCCGATTTCATACGGCACGCTTGTATACATTGTGGGATGGCAGGATATCAATTCAATCCCGCGGAACGAAAAAAACCGTGATGTATCCTCCTGACCCGGCGTTATTAGATTCCTCTGACACCGTCGCGGCGCACCCTACGTCCGCGTCCTTTCCCTTGCAATTAGCGGACAGGATACACGCGGTATTAATCCGTCTTTCGTCCACCGTTGCGACGAGTTTTCGAACACCGCCGTCCTTCTACGAGAGAGCGCATTGATCCGATTTTACGGAATTGGCACCGTAAACGCGTTAAGAGAGCATTCAAATATTGCAATAAAGGAATTTGTTAGAAATCGTACAATTAACGCAGGTTCTTTCTCATATACAGACAACTATATAAAGATATATAATTCTCGATAATATAGTTATGATAGTTTAATAGTTCTCTGGTTATAGTTTATTAGAAAATTCAGCCTCGAAATACACGCTTAATTCGCTGTTAAACTATCGGATTTACGGAGACCGCGTTCCGGACATCCCGCCCGATTATAAAGTCAATCGCGAAGCACGTGACCCGCACACCTGCACATGCTCCGATTGAAATGTTTAGGCTTCGGCTGCATCAATTCGTTGGAGAAGCCTTGATTTTTATTGGCCGTTAACGAGCAGATATCGAAGGACAAATGACCTGGATCAGCCGCTGTTCGATCGACATTGCGTGTTGGTCCCACGGTGGATTAAGTCCGAATTACTTGGTACCGGTAATATATTTTTCTTTAAGCAATCGTAATGACCGTGGATCCTGCTTGCCGCTTCCTAACAAATTGCGGACTCTCTGATGGATCCACGATTTTACACTGGTGGCGAGGTACCTGCTATACAAGTATATAATTTCTATATAATTAATCCGATCATCTATTTACAATATTATTTATTTGTAGATAGTAAACGTCGAAGACTACAATTTTTATATAAATGTACTAAGTCAAGTAATGTTAAATAAAATTTATCCACCACAATGTACTTCGCAGCACGCGTATGGCAGTGAGTTTATCGGAAAGCAATTGTCTACCGTCGGCGACAGTAAATATCTTTGCGCGACACTTATAGCTGACCGTTCGCGTTGAAAATTGTTTAAACGCGTGTTCGTGTACGTGCCACGGTCGCACGAAATTCAGCTGGTAGCAGGACTCCGAGGATAGCTTAATGACCACCCGTGACAACTTCGAGAACTTTAGTTGTACAGGCCACTCCACTTTAATTGATCAACTGAAATTGAAAAACTTATTCAAGATCGTAACCACTTGGGTCGTTCTCCGAGAATTGGAAAATTCTTGCGGTTAGAAGAAAGCATGTTTCGTCGAATATGTACATATGTCGGCGAAAAGAAACTCTGTACGCTCTCTATAGATTCATCTGGAAACAACCTTCGACGATGTAGGTCACTGTGTTGTCTTTTCCCGAAATATCAATGCTACGTAAGCAAGGGAATGTGTATTTGTTTCCAACGTGTCCGATAAATGGGACATTCGAGCGAGCACAAAGTGACCTCGAGTATAAAATGTTTACCACCATCCATCAAATATATTTCTATTCTTCGGCGAGCGGAGACCTAATTGGTCCATTCCGTCTGAGACACGGGTACCCGGTGTTTGCACAACAAATAGCCCGACAATGAGCATGAAAATATGGTGCCTTTTCTTCGTTTGTTCCATTTTCAACTCGCACCACTTCGAGTGTTTATACCTCGCTGACCGTGCAATAGCCGAGCGAAGAAAGGAAACTGTAGAATTGCTCGCGGAATCTCTGCGTTATTATCAAACAAACGCGACTGGTTTACTTTAATCTTTTATGGCAAATATTATACCTAACAATTTTCACATTTTTACATGCAAGAATATCGTTTATGAATTTAACAAAAAATTTTATACAATTTCTGCTTTTAACAACTACTTTTATCCCTTTCCTAAATAATTATGATCTATCCTTGATTTTGTTAATTGCACAACACCTGAATTATAATTGTTGTCATTAGATGTGCCTCTATTGATGTTCATTAAATTTTTACCATGACGTTTTACGGTTTGAAATAAACGTCAAATATCGATTCGTTCATATTCGATCCATTGATTCTGTTTTGTTTCTGTTTCTATTAACATCGCGTCTGTGCCACAGTAACTTGTGTACCGACATCGAAACAACACGTGTTTGTACATCTTATTCTGTCTTCAATTTTTTCATAAAGCAGGTTGGTAATTTATTACTGTATTTTGAATGCTGTATTTCAATCCGTTGTTTCAGTACATTAATACTGAAATCTCTATTAAAAATTTACAGACGCAGTTTTTGAACCTTTGCGCCGAGATCATCAATACGTCTTGTTATTAACAATCCTACGATCTATAATCACAACAAATTTACCAACCTAGAAACTAGAAACCTGCTCTCGCACGAAGGACGAAGACCGCTCCAACTCCATCGTTTTGACAAGCAGGTTATCTATTATAATTGAGCACCTTAGATTCTCCTGCGCGGCGTGTTTGCCGGATATCTCAGGAACATCCGGGACCGGTAATCCTGGCTCCTCTGGTAAGTGTCACCATAGCTCACGCGTGGATGATTAACCGCCTAAGCGACGCTCAATGAAAACAGCTCTTTAAAAACGAGCAGCTACTTAAACGTTGTACCTGCGCGACGCGGTTTGCTTCGTGCTCTTTGCGTATGCGGCCCCGATTAGCCACGTTAAATACGGCCGGCCATTTATCAGGGGGCATAATAGAGACGTTACTTTCGCGCCATATGCTGTCTCCTATACAATAAGCAGCAGCGCGCAGTTAAATGGCCGTGCTCGTGCAATATGTTCCGAAACGCGACAAATAGTCAGGAAAACGGCTTGCGGAGTGAACAGTTTATATTTACAATAGGATAATGCGTTTTTCGCTCGACGAGGGAGGGGTGAGCCCCGGCAGTTGTGGCCACAACGGAGAACGGACACGCTTCGTCTATGATCCCGGGCGCAGTACAGTTGCTGGATTTCGTGTGTCCTCCCTGTGACGTTAACGATCCGTGAAGATAGATCCGCCCAGCGTCGAAATATCACGGCAAAAAACTTCAGATAAGTCAAATTTTATCTGCTCGGTCGGAGATCGGTGAACCGCGCGCGCGATTCGTTGTACGAAGGTCTCGGCACACCATGCTGCGCGCAAGCTTTTGCCACATGTAGATGTAGAACGGTTGGCAATGGCTACAGCATAGTTGACAAGTCGGGAAAATGTATGTTTCGGAAAAGTCTGAACAAATTCGAGATCATATTTTTCAAAGTTTAAGGTATCAATAAAATTGGCTTTTTATGAAGAAAGGTCTGAACAAAACGTCACTGATAAATGCATTCTCAGCGTGCCGGGGAATTGGAATTGTTGATAACGAAATATATATCAATGCACGAGTGCGAGCATTTAATCTCGAGGGATTGTATCGCGTGACCTTTCGAACAATATTTTAATCGTAGAAAAATGTTGAAGCGTGAATCGTGTGGTAGATAATAGTTTTCTCGAATTAAATACTAACGAGAAACGAAATTAGATAGCGATAAGCTCTCTCGAGCGTTGCACGGGTTGCCTCGCTGTGTCGTTTTCTCTCCCGTTTCAGGCTGCATCGTTCCTGTTTATCGTAAGAAGGATTTTAGTTGGCTGTTAAAGCAAGAGGATGTATAATTTGTAGCCGATACAGCAGCGACAGTGGCACCGTTGGAATTTTAAACGTAATCGGCCGCAGATAAACCTCGGGGGAACCGGAAGCGGAGGTCGAACGCAGCGACGGCACGAGAGCGAATACAAAAGTGCCTCGTATTTCGGTCTCGTTTCTAAATTAGTGGGATCGAGATCTAGCATTCTATCCGCGTCCCGGAAAGTGAAAAACGTCGTAGATCAGCGATCGCGATTGTTGTTACAGAAACTGTTTTGCGCTCCACGCAATACGTATCGTTCATCTAAACAAAAAATATTTGTGCTACCGGCACGAACGTGTGAAAGCAAAGTTTCAGGGCAGTTGTAATGTAGATATCTGGTATCTGCAATATTAATTATTAAACTGCGTTTGGGTGAAAAACGTATTGGGTGACAGATGAGTGTAGATTGTAGCGGAACGTACTTAGAAAAATATACGTTTGTTGAAAATTAGAGGAAATGTTCGGTTAGGTATGGTATAGGATACTTTGATGGTCAGGCGATGAACGTGTTCTAGTTCGGTGGTAGCGGTGCATAAAGCAGCACCTTGGAGGCGACTCACTCGGCTGACGTGACAAATTGTCATCTTTTTGTGAACAAATTACGCGAGGCAAGGAGCACCGGAAAGAGCGGACGATCCCGAAGTAATCAGGAGGCGTTTGTCGGCGGCGCTCACGGCAGGCGCGTTAATTCTAATCCCGCTAGACGTCCGGCCGCCCTATCATGCATGGGTCTTCGCTAATTTGCACAATAATGGTGTAATTCCAGCGTCAGGAAGATAGCGGCCACTACCGTGTCGCCTTCGTGCCGGGCGATACACGGCCGCCGTACGTTCGATAAACACGCCCTCGCTACAGCGTGTATAAACACTTCGCGTGGACGTGTTTGCGGGGAAGAGAGACAGCAAACGAGACAAAACGATAGAACGAGAACGAGAGAGAGAGAAAGATAGAAGAGAATCACAAGGGGGCGAGTGGAACGAGGGCTCCGAGCAAGGGACAGAGAACCAGTTAGCGGCGACGGGGTACAGTGGAATTAGAGAAAGGGGTTAAATGAAAATTTGAAGGTACGGCCAGGGGTTGGAGAGGGTCGACAAAGTTACAAAGCGGCGAAGGGCTCGAGGAGATAAAGCAAGAAATGAAAAGAAAACAGAAAAGGGCGAAAAAGACAATTAAAGGGCGCGGAAGGCAAGAATAAACGAGTCGACACGCGGACCAGGAGATATTGACAAGAGAGACAGGGTTGAAGTTCGAGGACCGTGAACGCGCACGAAACAGTTTTATTCCGCTGTGAAAGAGAGGAAGAACAGAATCGAGGACACGGTGGAAAAGTTAGATGGTGTCGAGAGCGGCTAGAGCGTGCCAATCGGAAATGAATCCACGTCGCCGTACACCGGCAACGATTGCTCGATCGCGATTTAAAGCAATGTCGCTGCAACTGCACGCTGCTGGATGTAAGCTCGTGTTATCGACCGTGCGTAATTCGGCCGGGCTACCTTTATCGTGCAACGAACAGCAAGCAGCCGACACACGATAGTTGTTTAAACGTTACATAAGGCACTGACCCCCTCCCCCGCCGATTAACGCAGCATTCGATTCGTGCGCAGCTTAGAATGTTCGAATTCAGAGAAGTTCCGTCATCGATTACTGATAATATCCGCGTTCCGGTGCCGAGTGGGATGCTCGACAAAATTCGGCGTCTAAAGGACTAAATACACTGGCAAGTGTAAAAAAAAATTTATTTGCTTTATTTCTCTCCATGCTTTCTTCGTGATTTACAAATTCTAATATCAAGAAAAGATCATTTTACCACGTTTTTTATTAGCTCGCTTTCTTGTTTGTCTGTTCGGTAACAAATTTTGCAAATGATTTTAAACTAACTTCCTGATGAGCTAGAAGAGACTTGAAATTGGATACATGTTTATTTTTCTATTTAATACGAATTACGTTAATTTTGCTGGAAAATGTTCTGCGTTAGGGCCGCTGGAAACATATCAGGAACGTTTCGAGCGATCAAATTTTTGCAGATCAACAATGGAAAGTAACGCGGTTGCATAATTCCGGCTTCAATCCCGTGCGAACGACCGGCGCGCCATCCCCCGAGATCATAATTTATGCTTGTCCCCTTTTTTTAATGACTCCGATCGTTATTTCCGTCCGTATAGCTGCCGATTTAGCAAGTTGTTCCATCAACAACTCATCTCGTGTTAATTAAACGTGTTATCAAATTAACGACAACGCGAGGCTTTAATTAAATCATTTATAGCGGGGGACTCGTGAGTATACGTTAATCACACGAAACACGTAAATAAATCGATATTAGTTTTAATTAAACAACTCGTGTTTCCCTATTCCGTCGTAGAAAATTGTTCGAAATTATAATCGATGGGAAATTATCAATCATCCGCCAACATTTCGGCGGGAAGATTGAAGAGACCACCAGCCTGTCGACGCGTCGCGTCGTCGAGTTTTACGTTATCAGCTGCACGTTATGTTCCGTTGCTGGATCTCAAATCGTTGAAAAACAGAACATTGTTAGCACGCTGGATGTGTTTAATCGGCAAATATTACCGTCAGTAATATCTAACAAAATTATTACATCATTAAATTACGCGGAAGACGTATAATTATCAGCCGGTTATTCGATCTCTGGATTCTCCCAAGTTTTTCATTCATATTCAATCCGTTTTAGCTCATAATGAAAGATTGATTTTTCGCTCGATCCTCTTTCTTGTAGCTCCAGTCTTCGAAAATGTGAATTCGAACGTTCAATCGCGAGCGGTATTCGAAAAGCAAACAGCTTTGATACGTTTCCCGGTTCCATCGATCCAATTAATATCGACGACGAAAAAATATTTGTTCTTTAATTAATGAGAAAGCCTCGCGTTTCATTTCGAGCGAGGAGTCGCTGATTTCAGATCCGACCATTGTTACGCTGATCCTCTCGTCGGGCTTCATTGTTTGCATGAACTTACGAGTGAATGAAAGTACGAATTACGTAGCGCGAATGAAGCCGGAAGATATCGGGTATTCCTTATCGCGTACTCCATTTTCACGTAAATCAGTAAATGGAATGAAGGTGTGGTTGTTCCACGGGTGTATTATTAAACGCGGAAAGCATTTCCAATAGATGGTTCGGCGTCGATCGGTATCTCGTAATCGATATCGTATAATCTCGAGGATTGTTTGCGCAGTTTATGCGACGTCAAACAATTGTCATACGCGTGCAGCGAGCACGACGAAGGGGTGAGGGGTGGAAGCGTGTTCGTTCGACAGGAGAGGCGTTTTTCGAGTGGAGGATCCGTCAGGAGATTATTTAAGATTATGAACGATGCAACGGACAGAGCGGGAGGGTCGTCCGCGCGCTGTGCCGGATAATAGGAAGCCGGGAGCTGGCGTCGCAAGTACTTTAGATATACCTATATAAATTAATTGTACGATTGCGGGGACGCATGTTGCGATCTGAAGTGGGCTCGCGAGATTAGAGGGCCGGTTTTTGTTGGATTTGCACAACAATGGTCGGATCAGCGGCGCGGCATGTGCGAACCCACCGCTCTCGGCTCACCACGTTCCCGCTTCGAGGGATCCTTAATCCCAGCGCTCTCCAATTTGATACAATTTCCTGTCCTCTTTTTGTCGCGCCGATAGGGAACGGGCCCGTCACCGGGGCACGTGGTCCGATGTAACTGTCGGTTTAACACGCCTTTCGACGGAAGTGCTTTTTCATTTGCTCCTCATTTACGATCAACGTCCGCTTCCCTGCTGTCCGCGATCCCAACTCTCTCTCTCTCTCTTTCGCTCTCTCCTATTAAACCTCTGAGTTGGCTCTACGGTTGCTCTGCCTCCATGACAATTAGAACGTTACTCGTTCGGTCGTAACGCAGTTTTGTCATTATGTGAACCACTGGTAATTGGCCGCCTCTGTCAACAGAATGTTCTATTACCCAAATACCATGCTCGTCAACATTCATTTTGATTGCAACGTTCTGCCCGAAATTGGGGAATCAGCGCGAAACGCGCATCGAAATTAGCATGGTCCAGGTTCCACGATTATAATAATTTTCTTACGAATTATTGTGGCTCGACGTAACTTAGGCTGGTATTTTCAGCAGCATAGTTTTATGTCTTCCGGTAGATTTTTTTCTCACATAGAAAATTAAAGTCATTATCTCGGTAGTCATTTTATAATTTTTTTATACGAGGACACGAGAGTACCCATTCAACTGTATATTTTTTCATGTAACAGAAAGCTTAATCTTCCATTTATTTAAAGTAGTAGAATAAAATCGTTACGTAACTGTCGATTTAACTGAAGTCTTCCTTCTTCGATCTACATCTGCATGCTCCAAAGTGATCGTCCTCCAGAAACGAATTCTTCTCCCGTTTTTAACGTTTGAAGTGGCAATGAGAAGTTCTGTCGAAGGAATCAATAATCGAGGATTCCCCTGTTAAGGTATTCTCGAAGGGTTTAGGGCTAAGTTATTGGTTGACTTTGTGTTTGGCAAGGGTCAACAAGTCGACGGCGAGTGCTCATTTCACGGAGAAGGTAAATCTTCTTATTGTAGCCTAGAGGGCAGGCTTTCGGCGTTTTAGTATCCGACCTGAAGTACCGCGGCCTCTTCGCAATTTCAATTAGAAGTATTGCACAACCACGCTGATTGACAACCTCCGCCATATTGTTCTGTTTGCCGGACACGCAAACACGCGTATCGCGGGCATCGTGCATTTGCAAGAAAAACCAAGATGGAAGTTTACGTTCGGTCGTGCGTATGCTTCGACGAATCGAGACCGTATACATCGTGTATTTTTTGGCTGAAAAACGATGCGCCACGCAATTCTTGTCCCGGCGAATGGACATGGGGGATTTTTTTACTCCCTTTCACCTTTGCCGCCGCGGCTAATGTTGGCATCGAAGAATGATCGAACGCGGCGCACGTAGAGGGGGAAGAAAATCAATGACAGAGGAACACCGGAATGCAATTTCGCTGGATGTTTTGCCGCGATCTGTTCATCTTGATTTATAAACGATACGCACACGATCCATATTTATTTACTTTACCGTTGTTTGTCTAGATATCCCTCGGTCCGAGTGAAATCGTTGCATCCGAAAAACAACAGTCCCCCTCCACGCCATTCTTTTTATTCGTTTCGCACGCTGTATACAATCGATACAAAAATTTTGACTTCGTATAATACGCGGCCGACGAAGTCCCAGTTCCGCCGTGATTTGTTACCATAAAATATTAGATCGGGCACGGTCAAAATCAATGCACGGAACGCAGGATAAATAAAATATTAATTCAACACATAAAGTGTTCTGTACATGTAAAGCACTTCATAATTTATCCTACCCGCTGCGTTTTATGGTTTCGAACCTGTAACCTGCTGTACAGTGAAACGTAATAATACGGATTAAAATCATGATAAACGGCACGGTATTTATATTCGCTAAATGATAGTTAACAAAGGTCGAACAAAATATTTATTAACCCTCCCACCAGTCGAGAATTCCGTCCGAAATATGTATATTTTCATTTACGGCAAAGTTTTCAATGCAATTCATTTATTCTTTTATGTTGAAATGAATTCTTCTATGTTATTAAGAATTAAACCAAACGTGGATATAAAAAACATACCTGTCAAATGTTTATTTTTAGTTCTATATCATAGAAAAATTCCATTAAAATCGACATGTTACGATTGGGTAACCTCCCTGGTTAGACAGGCTGCCACATTTTTGACAGGCAGCGTACGTCTGAAAAGTAGACCGTACGCGTCTTCCGGCAGTCTCTGAATTATTAGCAGCCGTAACTCGACAGAAATAAGCCGAAGGGAAGCGTGGACCCAGGCGTCATTGTGAATACCAAGCTCAGCGAACAAACTTTCAGACGTGGAATAAAGTTGCTCTCTCCCCGCGTCGTAACTCCGCTGAATCGCCTGACGTTACGGAACAACCGGTGAGAGCAGTAACAACTACAGCGCCGGTGTTTTCAGCGGCCGTTGTCTCTCGTTGTTTCTTAATCACGCTGTAAACCCCGCATCGACGAAAATGCCTGCAAAATTGATATTCCATTCCTCCTCCCCCCGGAAAGACGTAAAAAATGCTTTACTCGGAACAGTCTCGCGTCAGCACCTGATCCCTTCGAACATTTCAATGCTCATCTTCTTATCGCGAATAGAAAAGATATTCCGCAGAAAATCTGAGAACGTGAAACACGAATATCCATTCCTGGAAATCGTCACTCAATAATGCATACATCATTTTCTTTTTTCTTCTCATGACGATCTGCACTCGAAAGCTGTTCCAGAATTCGAACGAGGAAAAATGATATCGATGCTTTTCGTATGAAGTGTTATCAATAAAATGTTGGTTAGTGGGTCAATCGTTATCAGCCGGGAATAAAAATAATTTCGCATTACGTTTCATCGAGTCCGTTAATCGATCACCGGCGGTATTAAGACGTTCCAGGATTAAAGTGTTCTCTGTCTAATTGACGTTTCCCGGGGAGCTATGAAATACGGCTGACAAAAGAAAATCAATAAACGACCGTTCCTCGAACGCGATTCGTCCATGTAAAACATACTTCTGGAGCGGACAATAGACGTTGATCGCAGCTTTCAATCGTTCCGTTCAATCCAGTAATATCGAAAGCTCCGCGTCGCCGACAAAAGAGTAAGAACTGCAGACGAGAACGGGTAAGTCTGCAAACGAATCAAGGAACGAAAAAATGTTTACCTGGCATAGCGGAGAACCTAACTCCGAGAGAACCTATTACAATAGGTTCATCCCGCGTCTAGCTGGAGTCAAACAATGTAGTTCGGAATAAAGCGGTGCCCGGATGATCCGAGCTAAGTCGTCGATTCATCGACGGGGAACCCGGCTGCAAAATTCTGACGCGCGCTCGTTGGATATCCCTCGGGGCGTCGCTTGTCGATTTCCATTTTTATTGCGCCTACGTCTGCGGAAGCTTCCGCCGCGGGATTCAAGGCGCTAATTTGCAAACAGATAACCTCCGAGTTACGGCCGTGAACTTGCCGGGGTAAGGGATGCTGAGCTTTCTGCGGCGACAAATGTTGGAGAACGCGGGCTTCGAAACGTTCCGACGATGGCTCGACTTTTCGCAGAACCCGGGATAGGACAGCAACTTGGACATCTGCGAAGGGTTTTAAGAAACAGAGGAAACCGATCACAAGCGAGACTCGAATCCTCGCACTTTTTTGCGGATCTTAATCTATATAATAAAAATGAAATGCTGTTCGTTGGTCACGACATCACGTGAGAACGGCTAGACCGATTTGGCTAATTTTTTTTTAATGTTCGTTGTAGTCTGAATCAAGATTTAGAGTCAAAAAATTGGAATAGTTGCCCGGAAACATGAAAATTCGGGAGAAAATGAAAGTGCTTTTTTTGATATGCGCAATTCTTTTTCTGTTTTGTTCTTTACGGTCCTGGAAAAATTTTCAGGAAATAAATTCGAGATAATTACAAAGAAAAGTCGCAAAATTCGGGCAAACAGCAAAAATCATAATTTATTGAAATTCGAAAAGGACAACGTCTGTCGGGTCAGCTAGTGCAAAATAAAAATGGTCTGCATGAATTTCAAGGAAGTGGAGCCACTTTGAAATTGTTGTATTTTTAGATTTGCTTCAATAATTCAATTGATCTGTGTTAACTCTAATTGGTCCACTTGTAGCTAATTTAAAATAAATTGATGACGAATCGAGATGTTTTCTGACGCCAACTTCGCCGTTTCCGGTTTCGGTGATACAGCAGCATGCGAACCGCGCGACAGAATCGCGGCGCGGAATCTGCGATGAACGTTCCCTGGATCGACTGGGCGACTAAATCAAATTTAAAAGAATGACTCGTACACTTGTTTCACGAGAGGAACAATGGCCTTTTCAACGCTCTTCCCTCGAGGACCTTTCAAGGCGTTTGCTGACATTACGTTGCACTGTTCAGGGCACAATGGAGAATTGTGCCGCCACAGAAGTAGCGCGTTCCTCTGTTCGGAAGTATCGGGGAATTGAAATAGGTTGGAAGACAACTGTTGCTCTTCGCCGCGGTGCGCCATGTCGCTGAGGAAGTTCAACTAATTTAGTCTCGAACGAAATTTCGCCTCGACTGCTCAAACTCAGCCGTTACTTTTAATCCAGCCGACCGAGGAACCGATGCTGCCGCTTTTGTCGGGGAAGCTGGCCGGGAAATCTGTCCGCCTGTTCCCAAATTTGAGTTCGGTGAACGATTAAAGACGTCTCTTCGGCGACGTTCATGATTGAAGTAACTGGTAGCATCTCTTTCGAAGAGAGTGTCTTGTTAGAAATATTTGTGTCTGAAGTTCATTAGTTTACGTGCTACACGAGCGGCAAACGATCTGAATTTAAATGATCTCACCTGCGACGGTAAATCTGTGTCGTAGCGGTCGCTGGCGATCGAACGAATTGCATCGTTCGGAAACAAGTGGAACGGACATAACCGCGGAAGAAAGTGGGCTTCGTACTATTCCGTTTTACAACCGCTGTATTTCGTTTAGAAGAATCGGAACTGATTTACTTTGCCCTATAAGTTTACTTTTTATTGCCCGGCCGCCTCGCTCGTATTTCATTCTCCTAAACTGTTTTTACTGGGTCCGGGCTACTTTTATATGGCTTATCGATATTTTTATATAGACCCACCGAGCATGATAGAATTCCTTCGTAATTTTTACTGTCCCCTGTAAATCGTATTGCTACTTTCGTCCAGGTCCGAATCGGCCCGAATACGCAAAACACGGTTTCACGATCCGTAGCTTCGATTTTTCATAAGTTCGTCCCGCATACCCCCGTTTAACCGGTTTACTACGGAACACTATAATAGAACAGACTATAGAGCAATTTCTCCGGGTCGAAGTTAACGGTGACTCACACGCGGATAATTTATCGGGAACCCTGCGTGCAGAGTTCTATCGCAATCAATAACGATTAGAAGCACCGGGGCGAGATTACAGTCGAAAAATATCGTATCGGTTTAAATCACCGGGTCGCTATTTCTACACGGGGTCCGAGCGGAATCGTAGAACTCTAGTCATTATTTTAATTGTTGCGAGCACTGCGTCGTTTCACGGGCCTTAATTACAGCTTTCGGAGACCGGCCCGTGAAGTAAAGCGATTCTACTTGCCTGCTGGCGTCCACGCTTGCGAGAACATCCTCTCACCTTCGTCCGATCTTCTTGTTGCGAACCGGTCCCGGCGAAGAATCAATAGGACCGAATTAGCGAGTCCGATAATTAAGGCGCTGTTCTTCGGACGGACTGCCAATTCGGCTGTCGACTCGCTCGTCAAAAATCTTTCTTATGATAGCGATTGCACTCGTATTTGGCGGAGATGATAGAAAGTGAAAGGAACAGCAGTTGTGCCGTTGTAAAATTATAGATCCAGTGTTCGAATACTGTGGATCTACTGTTTTCACCTTAAGGTGGGATCTTCTTTGCCCGTCTGAATGCAATTATACTCCATTCGTTATATTTCACATCAGAACTGCGTCTAGGAAATAAAATATATCCATACGAATGGAGTATGGATCGCAAAACGCTGCATTCAGACGCGCAAAGGAGATCCCACCTTTAAACAGTAAAAATAACAGGTAGGGCAAACTGTAGAAAATTGTCAGGCCACTTTGGACCTCGTGGGCTCATTTCAGGATGATCATAATCACCGAGGTTTCCCCTCTTCCAGATAATTGCCAAATCCAATAACACGGTTAGAGGGGTGATATTAGCAGATCCCCGAAAAGTCGTCGAATTTAAAGCAAACAAGGGGTGGTAAATGAAATTTAATGTGACAAGGCTCCGATACACGCGCGAGAACTTATAGGGGAACGTTCGGACAATATGTCGTACGAAAAGCAACACCATGGTACGTCGTCGTAAAACATTTTTATCACAAATCTCGGCCGGAATCCCGATTTTCGGCGGTTCGCGTACCGCGTCACCGTTCGTTACATTAATCTGGCCCGGCCGGCTCCCTTCCACCGGCTCGTTCTCGCGTGCATATTTCGTCGCTGTGCATCAGGTTCGACGCGGCAATTCATTTACCAGTGTACTCTACTCGTTCCAAGCCCGACACGCGTCGATGAACCGGCGCGCGGTGGTTGGAACGGGGCGCCACAGCGCCAAGCTTTCCGACTCGCGTGACAGCCATTGTTTTTTCACGAGGAACGCGACTCCGGTGACCGGAGAACGCCACCGTTTTCCATGCCAGCCAAACATTTTGCTACTTAACCTTCCGCGGGCAACCGTGGCACACTGGAACAAATGGGCAATCTAGCCCAAAAAAGTCATGTCAAAAAAAGGTGTACAAAGTATTGGTGTCAATCAAACAACTTGATTTCTGAAAAATTCTTCTTCACATCGTGTAGCAAATTAATTGTTCTAATCACTCAAAAAGGTGCATTCGAATGGTAATGGTAGTCGCTGTAAGTGCATAAAGGTCCGTAGTGTAGAAATACTAAACAGAGTTCCCTGGAAGCGTCTTTGTGCGTTACGATGAGCGAAATCTAATAAACTTCGGAATCATGAGAATTATTGCAGTTGTCGGGACGACGGCTGTTCCAGCTCTTGTTATCTTCGATGGGACGTCGGTCCCGTTTCCGCGACTGCAAATGACGCGACGGTAAAGATCAAAAGGGGTGGACAATCGAGTGCTAGTGGCGCATGTTACGTCAAAGGTCCATCACGGAGCATTCCGCCTGTTGCGCAAATGAGAAAAAGTCGGGAGCATCCCTTGGGTATCGGGGCTGTCAGCATTTTCCATCCAATTATCCGTAATTACAGAGGGTGCCTGGGCAACGGCGTGACCGTTTTCATAATTGGTCGGTAGCTGGAAAACACTGTCGGAATTTCCGGCGTCGTGACGCCGTTCGGTGTCGATCGTCGCTGTCCGAGCTTGATATAATTGGTCGAGGGAAGCGGCTATCGCGTGGGAATAGAATTCAATTTGTTCGATAACCTTTCTGATTATTGAACGGCCGAACTGCGAAGGAGGGCAAGTGGATGATGACCGATTAGCCTGTTATTGAAAGATGAGTTTCTAGGTAACTAAATGGCAGAGATATCGGGGTTAATTCCACGGGATACGGGATCTTTATAGCTTGCCCTATCCGCAGACTATTTTACAAACAAGCTGTTTTAATAATTTATACCTTTTACGAAATGACGCATTCGTTATCGAACATCCAGACTTCGCCAGTTGTAGATCCCGTCATTTATTCAATTTTATCGACGCGAATTTCTTAATTAGTACAAATGGAACCAGCGTACCGACAGCACAGCGACTCGTCGAGGAAATTTAAAATATTGCGCTAGTTTTATTGGCTTTTATTAATTCGGAATGGCGTTTAACGAGGCGTTACCGGCAATTAGCTGCTAATGGTTATCGCTGGAATAAGGATGGTCGCGAAATATCGGCTGTGTCTCGCTTGCCATTTCTTTTCCCTGGAATCGGGAGCCTTCATTCATAGCAACGGGCGCGGTGCTCCGATTTGCTTTGTTTCGCTGTTTCGTTACAGCAAATTTTAGGCCTGTCGTTACAGAGAACATTTATTGTAGTTGTTTATTGTACTCGAAATTCAACGGGGAAACAAAAGGATCGTCGCTGTCAAACAAAGCCTTCCATTATGGTGTCCCAGAGCGAACAATGGGCTCCACTGTTAACCCTGAAATTTTCAGCAGACTTCAAATATGCGCCGCCGGTATTTTCCTAGGCTCGCGTGCCCGCGCGTTTTTTGGGGAAGCAGGTAATTTCGGTTCGAATGCGCGCTCCAGTTGATTGATCCGAGTCGTTGAATTAGTTGTTTGCCGTGCTCCGGTGCCGGGAGTTATGCAAGCCCATTCTCATCGTCGCGTCGTACGGCGTCGGCTTGGTTGTTTGAATAACGTTGTATCAGACGCAGACCTTACTAAAATATGACTATCATTTTTACGATCCCCCCGCGCATCCTTTCATTTACATTGAACGCGTCCGCTCTATCGCCGAATATGGCCGCCATCGTAATCGAGCGATGCGCGGGGCGCAAATATTAGTCACATTATTCATAGCGCTTCATGAGCATATGGTACTTCCGCGGGCTCTTTGTCTCTTTCCCGTTGCCGTTTGTTATCCCATTGAAACGAATGCGCTGCAGCCTCGAGAACAATATAAACTCTCGCAAATTTACGCGAGGAACCGGGCAAACTTTCAAACCTGCCCCATTTTTAACCGGAATGAAATTTCTGGGAAAGTAAGCGACCCCACGGTCGTTACGGGAACTTGTCGAACATTATAAAAATGTAATCACGTCGGCTCAGCTATTCGAGGTTTTAATATTTAAATAATTTCATCCTGTCCCACTTTTTCAAGAGAGTCCGCGGCTGCCATTAATATCGTCGGGCCGGGCGAAATTTGTAAATGAACGCCGTTCGTCGGTAAATTATATGTCTAGAAAGTTCATTCGAATGGCTACGTGATTTCAGTTCTACGAGTCGGGAATTTTTGGACTATCAAAATCTTTCTAATTGGCTAATTATTACAGTGTTCTCCTTTCAGGTGATAATCAGAATTAAGTTTACGACCATTGAGTTCTGAGGAGCGCACGCAGCTGCGTGTTTGGACAATGCAGGCTTGGTAAAAGTAAATTGGACATGCTGACGACGCTGGTTCTGATAAATGTAGTCCCACCGCAATAAGAATCAGCTGGCTCGCCGGTAACAACGAATCCTCGGCCCTCGAATCTTCCTCGAAGACGATGTCGCGTGAGGCGCGTGCAAGCCGCTCGTTTCTCCGTCGGGAAATTTCGCAACGTCGGTCTAGCCCACTGACGCGGGTCCGACGTCTCGTGTAATTCGCGCCGCTATATTTCACGTGGCGTGGATCCTCGGTCTACGTAGC
This sequence comes from Lasioglossum zephyrum, assembly GCA_028455615.1. Lineage (NCBI taxonomy): Eukaryota > Metazoa > Arthropoda > Insecta > Hymenoptera > Halictidae > Lasioglossum > Lasioglossum zephyrum. The sequence continues at coordinate 8,031,275 of CM052333.1, forward strand.
GACGAGGCTCTTAGACCCTCGACGATTTCAATAAATTATCAAAACAACGTCCGGCCGTCGCGTATTAGCGTGAGAAGGCCTGCAGAGAAGGGACGGCCGCGCGAGCGGACGAGCATCAAGCAGCAATTTACTCGTACCATCTGTCAAAAAGCCAGCGTCGTATTACCGACCTTTCCCGGCCAATTATGCCTACGGCTGGTTCTGGCGCGCGGCGATCAAGCCGTGATCTACTCGCTTTTGATCCAGCTTTCACTCTAATTGTTCGATAAAAATTATACCAGTCAGAATCTGACCTTCTTCTTCTTCTTCTTCTTTGCCCGGTTCTACCAAAAGGTGTCCAGAGGCTGGCCACCTCTCGATCAGCCTGCATCTACCCCATTCGACCGTCATTTTGTCTGTTGCTCGCGGTGGGACCTACGTCTTGCAGCTGTTGCCAAGTTTGATTCACCGTCGAGGAAATTTTCTGAGATTATGGTACTTCCGATGACGCGCGAGATCAAAATTTACGATCTTCAGTACTTGCACTGCCTCGAAAGAATTTAGGTCGTTAGTATTCGTCAGAGATGTATATTACTCAGCTTTTTTTTAATGCAAAATGTACTGAAATGTGAAGAACAGGTAGACCATTGTGCTGATTGAAATGTATAAGAGTTTGTTTCCAGGAGGCTAATTTATTGACTTTTTAATCTGTTTTCTTTAATAGTCCATTAATTTTTCTATTTTGAATTTAGGATTTAATTTAATGATTCGATTAAGGCAGAAGGTGTTAAAGTATTTCGATGCAATCTCGTGCTTATTCATTTAGACTGTTTCTTAATTATCTCCTCTCAGACCTGGAAATTCCGTTGCGTCCTAATTTATCAAGCCTGTTTGTCCCCTAATTAGACCAGTTAATTGAGATCCTCTGCATTAAAGTTTGACTGTGTTATCTACATATATATGCATATGTCTACGTTACTCGCATCGCACCGCACAGATATATATACATTCGTGGTATTAATCAACTAACATTGGCGTATCACGGATATCGATCAAGCGGGATTGTGAGTTGCATCGCAACTGGAATGTGCTATGCATCTTTTAGGGTATCCACTGTTGTTTATTCTGCAGAGTTTTGCTACAATTTATTTCAGGTGTTTCTCGGGCGAACATCATTCCGTATACAAATAATTAAAATCTGCTGCACTATATGTAACATTGCTGGAAAACCGAGCTTGGATACAGATAAACGATAATAACGGTTTACTCAAATTTCATAGGATTTTTATGGAAACACATACTTATTTAAATAAAGAAGTATATCAAAAAAATTCTCAAGAAAATATTTCTATAAATTCACGAATTGTGAAAAAAAATCTGAAATGCGAATAATGTTTCTACTGCAAGATTTCCGTTTCTGAAAAACTCAGATTGTACCATCATAGTACTTCTTTTCCTTCCACGATCACAGGAATACTAAGGCTAAGGCTTTCTCAAGAAAATCTTTCTATAAATTTACGAATTGTGAAAGAAAAAGTCTGAAATGCGAATAATGTTTCTACTGCAAGATTTCCGTTTTTGAAAAACTCAGATTATACCAACATACTACTTCTTTTCCTTCCACGATCACAGGAATACTAAGGCTAAGGCTTGATCCGTAGCTGGAAAATATAGATCGTTAGCGGTCGTGCGTGGGGGAAGAAACAGATGACCACGATATTATCTGGACAGCTCGGAACGCGTCTCCAATAAAAAGTTGCGAGACGAGGTCCGAGGGTTATCGCCCTGTGTTGTTTCTAATCCGGTGTCCACAAAACCATAACACGGCGAGCAAACTTAACGAGTTCGGTGACATGTCACCGAAACATCAAAACACAAACAAACCAGAAATGCAAAGAGTCAACGGCAACGGATAGTCTGTCAATCTTCGTCCGGCATTGCGCAACAACGGTTCGGGGGTGGTTGGGGGAGTTTGTGTACACGTCAATCTCGTTCTCTATTTTATTGCATGTTACCCGCGTTGTTAATCATTGTCCATCGGGCAGAGTGGATTCCCGCGGTTCGACGCCATTTTTCTTTTGCCGGCCGTTAATCGTTCTAACGAGTTAAAATATTTTAAATTACGGGGCCAACGGTGTGGACGACGAGTTCGCTCGCGAGCGTGCGCGCACGAACGGTCAGGCCAGGCCGGGGGTAACTCGTTACAATTTGAAGCGCGATTATGTCGACTTGAATGCCAGTCACTCTCCGGAGGTCATTAAAAATTCGCATCGCCATCCTTAAAGCGAGCGTCGCGGGAATGGAACATGGCGGAAAACCAGCTGGCAGAGAGAGCGGGGTTCTTCGGGATGGAATGTCGCATGCAACGACCACCTGGCTTGCGAATTTGTTTCTGAATGCTCGACACGGTGGTTAGCTAAAGCTTAGACCCCTGCGATCCGAACTTTGAAAAGGCGCGGCAGCCTGCCTCCGAGATGAAGACGCCCGCGGACGTTTGAATTACATCTCTTGGATTCAGCTGAATTCAAGTGTGACCTGTATCCGCGGGCCCGGATAAATATATTCGTCGTTCTGGGACAAAAGCCGGCATTCGCTTTTAGCTGTACCAACGGACAAGTGTTAACCCGGAATAGAGCACTCGCGGCATTCTGACGTACCTGCATAATTTACGAATTTCGCCGTTATTTTCGCTACCCCGGCTTTCTAGGAAATTACATTCTACTAGCCCGGCCCAACGCGGCCTGACTCGGTCCGTCCCTGTCCCGTTGAATTTGTTTTCGGACACCAGCTGTGACATTCCGAATTGAATTCTTCCGCGGGAAGCGATTAATAACATGCTTATGACGCTTCATTTGATTGCAATTCTTATTTGATTCATGAACGACCACCGACCGCGCTTAATATAGTAACGTGGTAGATGTTGCTTGATTTTTTAAACACATACGTTTATTTATTCTTACAGATCTAGTTTTGCAAGTTTTAAATTTAGCAACAAGGGACATTTTTATTCTATTGCTATTTTTTAAGTTGCATCGCAACAGAACAACTCCGCCATCACGTCGTTGATCCACTGTGCATAAATTTCACACTTAACGGATTCCCCGAGGTGTCCAAATAAAAATTTTGCTGCTATTTATTTCCCGTGTCTGTCATATATTCGGCGAGTCTATTCAATTATGTGTACTCTGGCGCCGATTAAACTGTCGAAATATTATCCTGTTTCTTGCAAAGTAGTATTCGGCTGGACACTAAACAGGAAAGATGTAGTAGGTCCAGTTTGCAAACGAAGTCCCATGGTGTCGGGGGAACGGCTACAACGGTCAGACAGATTTGAAGGAGTTAATGAGCGGTCTGGCTCGGCCTTGTATAATGACTCTTTCGGGCACGATGAGTGATCTAAACAAGGACAAAGAACCGCAGGAGGTAGAACGTCGCGCGACGGGAGGCCTCTGACGGTTTCGAGTCCGCTGCCTTCAAATAGAAATATATCCCATAGTCATCAACAGGCAACCGTCTTTAGCCGGCAATCGAACCAACCTCCGTCATTTGGAATGATCGGCTTCGTAATTAAGACGGTGAACTGCAAAAAGGCTTTAATTGTTCCTCGTAATAGATTCGATCGGTCCTGCGTCTAGACAGCTGCTCGTGGTTACCTTTGTGTTGTCATGAAACCTCTCCCAATGATGGACACTGTAACGGGGGATGATTAACATGATAAGCGAATCTTTGTCAAAAGTATGTTCTGAAAAGTCTCTTTGTAAATTTCGAAGGTATTTGTAGGAGATACTTAATTAATTAGTTTATCGATCGTAATTTATCTTTCGGATATTATGAATTTTATTCTCGGCGCCACGGTTCGATCATTTTTCTACATAACAAATAGTTATTTTGTACGAATACTAAACGCTGGATTCGGATTTGAATCTTCTGGTTCAAGAACCACGTTACCTATTAACATGTTTTTAATAGGAGGATGTTCGGAGGCAATTTGAGAAACGTATTTATGCTGAATGGTGACAGATCATTGTAGGAGGATTGGCCTTCGAATTAGTAAGAATTAGGAGAACTATTTTGGAACCAAAAAAATATTCAAGACGGTATGGATATTTTTTTTAAATGAAGGTGGACAAATTCCGGAGTAACATTTTCTAATATTTTAAAAACGTAAGCGGTAGCTTATCGGTCAAATGCGATGGTGAATGAAGCCGAATGAAATGGTGGTTCGCTTTTCTGAAAACCTGCAGGTGCATGAACGGACAGTAATTAGTCTAAAAGGTCTCGATACCGTGTGTCAGACAAGTTGGACAAGTAGGTACATATTTCGATATCTGCTTCATTTCACGGAATGAGTTTTCGTGTTATGAAATAAGCTGGCCCCTTGAAGTGGACCGAGAAAGCGACAAAAAAAGAAAGAAAAGATCAAACACATTCCAAGAGATTCTTTAAAAAGTTCTTTAACAAAATAAACGCGTAAAAAGGTCACCGGCAACGCAGGTAATAATGACCGAAGGTGCGTTAATTAATAACCGACGAGCAAATTGAAAGTATCGACCCCCTAACCAAATGAGGTGTTCGCCGAATGTTTAAGAATTTCGAAACTCCAGACCGAAACTTACGAAACGTTTGAGGCGTGCTCAACTTTCGAAACTTCTGAATATTTCAATCTGTTCCACTTGGAAACGATCTTCCAAGCGATTCGAAATTTCGCGGAAACCCGCGAGCAACCTCGTTAAACCGTTTCTGAATATCTTAGGTCCACGATATTTTGTCGTGCAAGTTCCCGACAAGTTCCGATCAGTTACATAGACACACACCTGACGGTTCAAAATTAAATAGGAATTTAAACGTCACTTCGCCAAGTCTGTGATAAAAGAATGCGCCGTAGGCAAGGAACATTGACACAGCTACATTAAAAGATTTTTAATGCAATCGCTACCTTGCAAATAAAAAAGATAATTATTACGCAATCACCTTGCGATTCTCGGAGGGAAACAAGTTGGAATCTCCTATCTTAGATTAAGCCATTACTGTATATCTATACGCTCAAGAACTCTCCTGAATAATTATTGTAATGAAGATAAATTAGTTTCAGGTGTTCGCTACGCGAGCGTCTAAGCTTGCACTTAAAAATAATGAACTTCCACGATTTCAATAGTTCAAAACGGCTTCTAAGATCACTGTAGTATTCGCTACCTTCAACTTCGCGAAGCACATATCCTTTCTACGTAAAACTTTCGTAGATCACACGTGACATTTACGAGAGGTTGGTAGAAAATTCCGACCGGATCTCGCGTTATTGCAATACTGTGCCAATGTTCCAACCTTTGCCGTCGGGCGCGTGTACTCGGGCACGTTTCAAAAAGGTACTCAACCGGAGGTTCATGCATACTAATTCAATCCCCGCGCGTATTAGCGGTCGTAAAAGCTTGAATTTCCATTTCACGTGTGTTTCGCACAAAGCTTCTTATTGGGGAGCGGGTTCGCGTGTTTGTTTTAACGAATGTCGATGACGAGTGGACGTACCAATAGTACATACGGAGGTATTCGCAGCAACATTCGAAGAAATCGCGGGCTCTTTAACTGGGTCTCGATCGTATCAGGAAGCACGTTTAGTGCCGCTTCCTTTCCGGCCGCGTGTTTGCACGGGGAACACTCTCCCCTCTCGCAAAGAGAGGAAGCTGTAATCGGGAAAATTAAAAGACTGTTCCCATTCTTAAAGCGGCTGGTATTGGCTCGTTCGATGACCCCCCGGCACGCATCGGTTGTCCCCATAAAAGGGGAGTGAAAGAAAACGAGAGGCAAAGCCGACGAAACTGCTCTAATTATTACTTATAACTGGCCGCGCGGGAGTAATTACCGGGAGCCTCGGGCCGGCCGAAAGTATTAAGAGTGATATAAAAGTGGCAAAGTACTTTACAACTGTTTCTAAACTGGCACGGTCGGGACATGAATGTTTAGCCGGTTTTACGGCCCGTGGAAACGGCCCGGTGAACAGTAAATTTTTACCTTTGCCCGTTCGCGCGAGCTTTAGCTTTATCTCGAGGCTCTCTCGCCGCCGAACGACCCACCGAATAGGACTTAATTTGATTCATATTTGCCGGACAAAAATTTACATTCTTCCACTCGAGACGGTTTTAACGCCTTCGGGTCACGTTCGGGGAGTCGAGCACTCGCGAACGGCGGATTTTAATCTCGGCCCGGGATATTTGAGACAGGCAAATGAACGTCTCGCGGAATTACTACGATGTGTACAATAATTACGACAGGAAGTGTCCCCTTCCCGAGACTGATTTCCTATTCAAAAGTACGCGCGGCTAAACGGATCGTTTTTCATATAAACCTAATATTTAATAGTAGTTTCTAAGTAACATTTTCTATGTAAATCGTGAGAAACAGAATTTGAACATAATTAAATTTTTAAGAGTCTCTTAATTCCATCAGGAAATTAATACAATAGAGAAAAGAGAATTATAAATACGAATGCAGGGATTGTCTCAAAATCCGCAACTTATTCGAACAGCCAGAGGGTGTACATTGTCCAGCACGCAATCTCCGTTAATAATTGATAAGTGCCGTGCGAGTTTCATGATGTTCGTAGAATTTTTTAATGTGGTTCGTTATGGACCTCGAGCGAATTCCGAAATACATCGAATAATAGGGAAAACCTGTACCACGGCCACCGCCATATTTTTTTATCAGGATGCAATTCGCTGTGTTCTGTAATTAACGCTGCGAAGCGTAATTGAAACGATACGAAGCTGAATCAATATCGTATCGGTAACACTGGTACTCAGCGTTTTTACCTAATTTTTATCAGCCCGGTTTTCTGGGTTATAATCCACGGATAAAGTAACAAAGCCATTAAAATCACAGAAATTCGATCGATATAATAAATTCCTGATAATTTGCACGCATACTTCGTTAATGTTTTAACTTTGCCGTACGATACAGATCTAACAATGAATACTCGACTTTCCGCCTGTTAACGATCTTCGCGTAGCGTACATTTAACATACAACGCGACCGGGTGTTTGCGTTGCTCGTTGCGCGTTAAAAATCGGCTAATTGTTATTTACCTGGTTGCGCGCGGGTGAGTGTGAGTCGGGGAAGGGTTTCGTGTTCATTAAACAAAACTTAATCCGATCGTTCTTCATCGGTATTGAAATTCTTCGTGGAAATGCTCCGGCATTCTAAAATATTCAAGTGTTAGTGGCCCGCTGCGTCGCTGAACGTTCGCTATGGCCGGCTCGAACTTTTTTCCTTTCGACGATCAATTAAAAAAAAAAAAACATTCCAATCGAAATGACTCAGTCAGGCGGGTATCACGATTAAAACGGATTAATAAAACACCTGAATGGCGGCGGCTCGGCCTCGATTCCATTTCGAAGCGGGGTATGGTCGAGGAAATGAACGGGTAAAAAAGTGTCCCGTAAAAACGCGCCGGACACCGTGTGTACAATGATTAATAATGGACTCTCGGCGGCGGCCGTTGGGCCCTGTCGTTTCTCATTAGCAATAACCCCCTCCCGGTTAACGAGACCCGCAATGATAACGATTTGACGGCGGTGCGATTAATAGAATATTTGATCGGGCGCACTGCATGCCGGGCAACGTGTGTGCGTGCTCGACTCTCCCTCTCTCTCCGCGTGTGTCTCTCCGTTTCTCTTTCTACCGGGTATACACACCGGTAGAAATAGAGGGGAATTTACTGCCGCTTGTTAGAGATACCCGTTAGAGGGGAGAGATTAATGCGAGCAATTGCAGGCTTGTGTTAATTGTTACAGCCTAATCACCATCAGACGCAGCGATGGCCATGCAAACTATATAGCGGACTATAATAATACAGGGAGCTGCTTGATAATGCTTCGTTCAGTACCGACTCGATGTTCAATTATTCGTTTACCATCGGATTAGCAGATTCCATGAACGCTGCTCTGTTGTGCAGGTAAGCCGAGCTTATTCCGGGTTTTCGTATCCGAACGGCCCGCTGTAACGTGTTGAAAGTTCCGCGATCGTTGTATCCGATGTGCCCGTCGATGCCGTCTTGTTTCTACTTCGATGTCGATCGCGCAAACCATTCCGGAACTAGTAGAATAGTCGGCTCTTGCGACGCGAACGTTTCTTTAAATTCGTTCTGACAATGAGTTTCTTCGTAGCATTATAGGTACTCGACCACAAATTATGTTAGTAGAAATGTCCGTGGTAGACGTCGACAAAAGGGAACCCAACGCTGATCGCGTTATCCTTGAACTTTTTCCTATACATACACCTGTCGCTTTTTTATTAATATTTACCATGACCGTTTCAAGGAGAATCTCTATTTTAAATCATTGTAATGGGTTAAAAGTAACATTGAAATATTTTATGAGTTTTTAGATGTTTCCACTGTTTCGAATGTTTTTTTTTTAATTATTTTGCAATCAGAATCTCAAACTAGAGATTATTTTGCCATATAATATTTTTTACCGTTTTTAAGTTTTTAAACCTATACAGTTTTCTTAAATATTTAACTCACAGGCATTCAGAAACGAGTAGGTTATTTTACATATTTCCACCGTAAGTCTGGATAGTAAGGCATTGCATGAGAGCGGAAGAAAAAGATGCAGTTTTCGTAGTTGTCTGATAAACTCCAACCTCTGTTCATCAAACATGGGACTACCTTTTCGAATGTGATCTCATTTTTACCAGAAACACATGGTGGCCGCGGTCTATTTGTAATAATAAAACAGAACATTAATGTATTATAAGGCAGGGGGTTAGATGACACGTGAAAATGAGAATTTGCACAGAGTCTAATTATTAATTATACATAGATTGCACTGCGTGTGCATTGTTCAGGAAATTGTTAAATTTATATTTTATGAATTAAATCAGAGTTGATACTCGCAGTAGCTATTCGATTAGAGAGAACTCAATTTTTGCCTGAATGAATACAAACGGTATTAAATTAATTTATATATTTCGGCACGTTCCGGTCAAATTCACCAACGCATCAGAATTAAATAGGAAGAACTTGAATAAACAAGAGCACAATGGTCTCGTGTGCGACCTTAGCACCGAATGAACATCAAGTTGACACGGGTACGGCGTTGTTCTTGAACAGGCTAGACTTATACAGCCATATAATTAGTCATTTATGGTCGGACGAAATGTGGGCTCTGTTTCCGCGAAAGTGAAAGAAGAACAAACGGCGCACTCGATAACAGGCGCGAACGATGCGGTAACGAGATACGGAAACTTAACGAGATACTCATCAACCTGTTTTTATCGGGATTTCGTCGCGTTACTATTTTATCGTCGTGTCGACGGTAATGGTGTCCACATTCCTTTCGCACGGTCAGAGGCTGGCCTAATCCCGATATAATATATAGATAAAGAACAATTTGTCGGTGTGCGATTGCTTTTAAACCGGGCCAACGTTAAGAAAGGGCGGGTAATCAAAGTTCCTTTCGGAGTTGTTACCGTTCCGGCCTACCGCGGGGAACTTTATCGCTTTGAGCACGCTCATTGTCGAACGGTGACTGGCCATAATCGAGGAGAAAGTCAGCGGGCGATCGCCAGACGATTCTATACCTTCGTTGTGCAAGGGCATACGTACATTTACGTGCGTATCTTTTCATCAATCTCCCGGCTGCTCAGAGGACAATAATGATGTTTTGAGCGGAATGTCTAATTGTTACTGTACAACCACCCATTCATCGCCTCTCTTATGTTGCTTTGAAGCGCGTTACCTTTCCCGACGTAATTAATAATTTTAATTATTCCGCGGACTGTTGGTCGAACGTTGAAGACCACCCATCTTCGCGCACGGCTCTACACGCTGGCATAATTCGCAATAAAAAAAGTATAACATGCTGGAAGAGGGAAATTTTCACCAAAGAGAATCTACAAATACCGAAGAGTAGAAATTATTTAAAAAGCAGCACGAATCTTGCAATTATGAGAGACATCGTGAGATCGGTATAGTATTGCATTGCACCCGTGGAATTCTGAATATACCGACAACGTATAATACTTCCTGCAAAATGCAGGGATACAGTCGACAAAATTTCAATCCGCAGGAGATCGAATATGATATTCTATCTGTTGAAATATTCGTACAGCGGGGATCGCGCATTAACTAAACTGATTCTAGAATCACGGTGAATTACAGCTGTAAATAATAAATTCCGCGCATTAACTAATCGGATGCAACCCTTCGGAACTACAGCGGTGGTCATCGGAGCGTCGCCATTTTGGTCCCCGCACAATCGGTTAAACGGCCGGCTTTACATTTCGCGTTGCATGTTTCATTTGGCGAATAGGTAGGCGGCGGCGATTAGCGTGCGTCAAGTGCACTCGACTATGTAAACATTAGTCCCTGGACGCGCGTGCGGCGCCGTATTAAAATTTTTTTACATCGGTGTACACTTGGAGTTCCATTGCCCGGGCGAAACAAGCGCGGGAAATAAATATGCGCAATTAACGACAGCTACGTTTTTCGAAGTCGCGTAGTAATATTTACATACGTGTACCGAAGGCCTCCTCGTATCACGTATTGTCGCAGTGCAGCGGCGACGTCGTTTGCAAATATAGCTCTTAATAACGCGCGTTACAACGAGCCAGGTGCCCGGGAGCTGTAATCGAAAAACGTTCATTATGCGAGCCGCAATGAATTCAAATACGCCCGGGAACAAAGTTGACCCGATTAAGTTCGATCTACACGCGAGAACAATCCGCGCCCCCGCCTTCATAAAAATTCGCAACAACCCGCTTCCACGGGTTTTATGGCAGCGGCTTTAACGAGCCTCGTTTTCCTTTATACACAGTGCCTAATGTCCGAAGGCCTTCCGCATTAGAAGGTTCTTCATTTTACTGCTACAGACATCGTGGGGAGCACTTTTATCGGCGATTCTCAAATAAACGCACTGCCTCGTTAACAATCCCAACTGGTACTTTAATGATATATTTAATGTAACGTTGACTCCTCTCACTGTTATACTTTTGTGATTGTCGTCTGATTTCAATATGTTTGTTGGGTCTCTTTCTTTTCTTTAAGTGGTAAGAATTATTTTTGCATATATCAAAAGTAAGACAAACATTGAAATCGTCAGTTAATTGCTCAGTTTCTGGCGAGTTGATTAAATAAAAGACCACTGCGCTAGGGACAGCAAAGATATTAAAATATCTTCGAGAAGTACCGCCGACAGACTGTTTTACGAAAATGCAGCGAATAAACATCATCTAGTTAGTAGAAGAATGTGGAATTAAATGTGGAATTAATTGACCGAGTACTTTTACAAGAGGTATAAAATTTTACATTCCACTGGAGTATTTACCACATTCATATTTATCAAAAAATGTTCTTATATGTATTTAATACCGCGTCATTCTGTCGATTTTATCAACGTGATGACTATAGGATCACTGTTCCGTTTACACTGACACGAACAGCTCGCGTGCGTGACAGGATATTCTGATAACGTAGTATTCGCATAAGAGGGGTTTTACTCAGTTTAAAACACGAATTCTCTTGACCGCTAGCTTATGGATACATTCGGTAAAGAAGAAAGATACACTCCGGACAACTAATCTCAACGAATATAAAGTGGTTCTCCGGCCGAGTAGCTTACGCTGTTATAAAGAATAAAATATGAAGACGGAGCGAGAAGCGCAGATGGTGGTTCAGAAAGTTTTTAATGAGAAGACGAAGCCACGGGCCGGGTCTTTCAATTATGAAAGAGTTAAAAATTAAACCCACGGCCCGCTTGCAATGCATTTCCTTATCGCGCGGGTCAGCGCGATCGGCTTTCCTGGTTTGCTCCAGATTCGTTTGCATTCTTTGATCTCGTGCTACGCTTTGCGAGCTGATACAAAAATTATAATCCTCTTAAAGTTATCCCGACTCCCGGGATTATTCGATTACGTTCGTTTCTCTGTCCCCGTTCACTGTCGAATTACGATGCTGCACAAGTAAGTGTCACCTTTGTTCTAATCCACGGGAACGAAACCATCTTGCACTTAAATTATGCAATTTTCCTGTCTCCTCCATTATTGATACCAGTCAAAAACCTTTTGCAGCTCCGTACAACTTTAAAGCGGTATCCTTTTCGACCGCAATCTGACAAAAGTGTTATTTCACATTTGTTAAATTATGTACAGAATAATTAACAGAAATTCGGGGGACCGCAGAGGGTCAACTTTCAGATTAAAGACTGTCAGATTTGCAATGCAGATTTGAGATTATGCAAATGACTAATCTTTTTTCCGGCATTTTGGAAATTCGACGAGGCACTGAATACACAATGCGGTAATTGAGTGGCAAACAAATCGGTCACGGTGGAAAATAAAGCATCGTCGAAATTAGTAGCGACGCGACGCGATGGCGGTTTTCGGCGGGCGAATGTAAACGCGACCGAAGGAATTCGTTCCGCGGCACACAGCCCGCTAAAGAGTCTCAAATAAATAATTAACAGGCACGTTTGCGTATTATACACCGCGGTGTACATGGCACCGGGACCATCGGTGTTTTAATTTTTAATTTACATCCACCCTCCTCATTACCGGAAAATTGACACTGACGAAGTCCTTAATTATCCTTCAGCCTTTTAATTACCGGCACGCCTGCGAAACGCTGAAGGATTTGATCGATCGGCCATGCTCGCACAACCTCCAAGTATTTCCAACACTGGCTTCTAATGATCCCTTTTCAGGTAATAATTTATAAGTACCGGCGAAAGAAACGCGATATATCGGTCAAACGGTTATCAACTGGACAAAATATTAAAAATTAGCTCGTTAATTTACCTCGGAGAATACGAATCTAGTATTACAAGTTACAATGCTAATTTCGTTGCACCCACATCAATTTATCATGATGACACAATTTAATAATTAGTCTTTTAAAATATTTTTAAGACCGTCTATACAAAAAACATGATCCAGTTCAGCACGTCGATCTCTTTAACGTAATAAACCACTGTGCACAATAATTGATTGGACAGTCGGACGTCCTGAACAATTAATTCTCCGTGACAGATACAGGAAATAGCATTGCGGCAGAAATTACGGCGTTTGAGTTCACGACGAATCGATAGCCGAGTGTGCAAGAAGCCTCGATGCTGAATCATTAGTGTCAACTAATTTCATGGAATATTAAAGCGTCATCGATTTCCATTATTCCAACGTTACACCACCACAAACATGCCACGTAAAACATTCGTCGAGATCGAAGAGATCATTTGCCATCTGCATCGGTGGGATTAAGGGACAGGTGCGTGGAAGGCAGCCAGGTATCTAGAAGAAGGAGGACCGAATACTCGATTGTCCTGCATTCTTCCTCACACCACGTCTCGTCTGATTTGAATCTGGCCGCGTATCTGTGCCGAACCGCAATTGAAAAAAGGATCCGGGGCAACCTAAACCGTACCGAATTGCTCAAAACAGGTGCGGAGATGTCGAAAGCGATCCGGACAGGTGACGACACACGGCGTGTACCCGCGTGTTCGTCGATCGATGACAGAAGCGAGAGTGACCAGCGTCGAAACGTCGCGTCGCCTCTCTGCCGGTCACCGAGTAGAATCGTTTCGGCCCCTAGGAGGAAGGGTGCGAGTCGAGTGGAGAGGTGAGATTACAAGGCAATAGCGCGACGTGCAATCACGAGGACACACGTGAAGGATCGACATCGTGGCCACGCAGCCGGTTCTCCTTCATTCGGCTCTCCCGATAATAATTAGACGCTGTCTGGCCTGAACTGCCTGTCCCGGCTCTAGGCTTGGCTGACATGCCCCCGGCGTCCTTTACCCTGAAGCGGTATGTACATACATACATACATACCGCGTGGCCTCGCTACACCAGGTGCCTGTCTGCACTTCGTAGATTGTGTACGATCGCGCGCGATTTCGCCGGTCAACGTTGTAATCAATGAGAATTGCGGAAAAGGATTGGTAGGTACGAGCAGTCAGTAGATATTCGATGATCGGTGTGCTCTCCTTTTACACATCGGCCCGCGTAGGCGAGCTCCGAGGCCCAAAGTGCCTGGTTCCCGTTTCGACCGAGTAAATCTCGACTGGACAGAAAAAATTGTGGTGCAGCCTCGTCGATTATCTTTATTTCACTTGCTATACCTATGGAAATTCTTTAACCCCTCTATCGAATATTTAAAAATTGATAAATAGAAGGTCAGTTCATAAACTGCGATGTGTTCTCATGCATTGTTGATTGCTTTTTATGTATATGACTAAGGAAGATATTAAAAAGTCTAAACCATCAAGATATTATTGTAATATATGCAAAATCATACACATAACATTAATTATATAGAAGCTAATTTCTAATCTACTGTCGCCAGAATAAATTCCGAAAAATTGGATCATTTTCGCGGCCGGCTCTTCGCTTAAACTGAGAGCAGATTTCCGGGGTGGAAACCACGGTAAAATCAAGAACAACCATACAGTGATTCCAGTGACAGTCGGCGCTTTTGCGCTGGAAGAGTTATACGTACGCTAGACACCTACGCGCACTGTCACTCGATGAAATATCGTGCGCACGATACGCGGACGCGCCTCCCGCCGGCTGAAATCACAGTATACAGATTTCGCAATGGTGTTCGTGACAGCTTAGCCCATTTCGTAGATGACAAAGTGGTTATCTATATTCTTGTCCGGTAGCGTCGAGTGGCCATTAGTCTCCAATCAAATCCGGCCGGGATAAAGCGGCCGATATGTTAAGTATAAGGAGTCTCGACGTTTCGATGTAATGATACGATCGGGGGTTCGACTCGCGGCTACCTCCGAATCCATGTTATTTGCTTGAGGACCAGCCTTAGCATCGTGTTTATATTATTCGCACGTATGATATTTCCTTGTCCCCCGTAATACGCGTTGGTTCATTTCCGGGAAACGTAGTGCGCCAGTGATTGTTGTTAGTGAAGCAATTTCGCCACTCGCAACCCGATGGCAGAGTGTAACGGGCACTGCTAACCGTGTGTTTACATTTTGAGTTGGGGTTATCTGAATTACCTCTATAACAAGAAGCACTGGCGCACGGTGCAACCACCTGCACGGAACACCTGAACTTCGTCCAGTCTTCATGCTAAGTTATTGATTGATGCATTCTGCTCGTTGGGCCCTGGACATTTCAATCTTCACTTATGTATCAACATTTCGAACGGTACAAAGATTTTTCTCAATCATTTCTTTATTAGAAATAAAGGACGAAATGTGACAATTCTTTATAAAATTGTGAGGTTCATTGTCGATAGAAAGGGCCAACTGTAGGCAATTACATACATGTAAATGGTATTAGTATGAGCGCCGTAGTTAGAGCGCAGTCGTTAAGAATGAAAGATAGGATAAGTCAATTAGTGTATTCACTCATATATTCATATATAAATATATGTGCTTATATTATTTAGTTAAATATATTAAATAAAGAAATAAGTATTCTATACAACAGCTCCAGTGGCGCAATTGGTTAGCGCACGGTACTTATAAGTATTCTATACCACATCAAATACAACACCAACGATTAAGAATATTAATCATTTTTAAAAATATTCGGAAATTATACAACGCAACAGAGTTCAAGTTTTATGTACTCTGGCACATACTTTTGATTATACATATACAAAGACAGTCTACGTAAACGCTTCATAGTTTCTCAGAAAGACTACCCGCGTTCTCCCCCTCGTATCGATGGAACGGAGGGGTTGCTTGGAACAATTTAAATCGCGCGCCGCAATGTAGCGAGTCCGAATTGAATCGTCGGACCGTGGTATTCGACGGCGCTCTAATTCACTTCCAATGTAATCTTAATAATTCGTCCTCCAAGCCGGAGAGAGGCAAGTTCCGCCGAAGTTTCGGATGGAAATAACGTTTTCGCGAAATTAAACAAATTCCGGGGAAACTAGTTGATTTAATAAAGCATCGCGGTGAAGTATGATGCGGAGGAATCTCTCTTTCTACCCCGCTTTCCGTTTCGCAGAGTGTATCGGCTGGTTTATGTTTCGCGAAGAGCTCAAACTGGGGGATGTGGCGAGGCGAGAGGGACAACAATGTCTCCCTTTACAAAATTTCAAATTCAGTAAAATAAAATGCTTTTATTTATACATCCGTAAATGTTTTCAGGTGTACAATAAAATAAAAAACAGATGTTATTGAAAAAATCAGAAAAGATGACAACATTAAAGCTGAAACGTGGAAATAGATATTATAGATTGATATGCACTCTATTGGATAACGTGGCTAGAAAAGTGCCTACAACAATTCCCCCGTGTCAGAGATTCAGCCACGGTGCGACGGGGGTTTTAAATGCGATGTGACCCAGAATGGGCGCCATGAGAATGGGGACTCTAATAAATGAATATTAAGCTGTTGTACCCACGTTGAAAAGTATTTCACGAGCCACTATCACGCCGGTTATAAGCGTCGAATAAAGAAATGGACGGGACGATCACGCGCGAATGCGAAAGCATTAGAACGACGAAGAGCGCGAGAGAGAAGCGAGAAGAGGCGAGTCATTGATATCGATGTTCATTGGGGAGGAGTCGGGCAGAGTTGAAATGATAATGAAGATGGGAGTGAAAGGCGAAGGAAATTCCGGTCAGTTATTTCGTTCCATCGATTTCCTTCCGATTTCCTTAACGGTGGTCGCTGTATATAGTTTCGCAGTCTCGTAAACGATGAAATGAATTCCAGAACTTGATCGGACGTAAATTATCCGTCACGCGGCGGGCTCGATAATAAAAGAAAAAGAAGGAACGGCAGTCGCGTAATGAACCCCTCGTGAAGTTCGTCATAACCGAATCCCCGGCGGAACGAGATACGAGCGGTCGCTCTGGATTGCGTGTTGCTCAGAAGATCCATTTGGGGGGTCTCAAAATTTATCGTTTCGACGGGAGACGCTTGAACCAAATCCCCCACGGGAATCGTCTATTCCCAGACTAGAGCACGAACGCCGATTTGTGAACGGTCACGAGATTTCAGATTGAAAAATATGCTACTGATTCATCGAGCACGAATTAAGGGATATTTTCATTTTCCCTCTGTTGCGTTTTCTTCTTTGACTCTTCTTTGCCTCTTTGACAATAACTGTTCTTGATCGTGTATATGTTATAAATTGCACACGAATTATATGAAATGAACAATTTGTTTTGTGCATCCGTCGATTGAGGACGGTCGAGATACATTGAAAAATATTACGGCAAGATTCAAGAGAAGTAATCGAAACCAGATAAATGTCACGCGAAATTCGATGCCGCGCTGTAACAAAAGTAAACACAAAGGGACCGATTGATTTTCCGGCATAAATAAAGCTTTCAACAAATTCATCCAATATTCTTTCTCGTTTCACGGTGTTCCGATAGTGATTAAATTTTTTTCTTTGAAGTTTCAATAATTTATTCGCGTGTGTAAATATTTGTCATTTAACGTGACCGGGGAACGTGCCGGTTCTCCATTTCCATGATAATTAAAACGGCCCCAAAAATAGTTCGATAACAGAAGAGTACTGGACCAGAACGGGTTTAATAAAACGAAAGGGCGCGATGGCGTCCAAAAAAATAATAAAACGAACCATTGATACCGAGCTTTACCGAGGAATCTTGGTGTAGAAAACAGTAACGTCGCAATTGTTTTTAATCATGCGGCAATTTCGCGGCGAAAAAGTATGTACAAGGAAATTTTCGTGCCGGGCTATCGTTTAAGGTCGAACACTTTTAGGAGCAGCGGCGTACCGGCGGCCAAGAAGAAAAGCAGCCGATTGCTCAAAAGACTCCGGGCTCGCCGAATTTCCAATAAAGCCAATAACTCGGCTTTATGTAATCCGCATAGCCCCCGGCGATTTAATTGCGCTTTGATGGGGAATTCTTTGGCGCCGTGGCGCGCGGCACGGAGAACCGGTCTTTCTCCCGGAATCTTCTTAAGCCAGTGGTTTTCTTGCGATTCGCTTTGCCTGCTTTTCGGCCAGGCTACAAAGCTGCCACGGATTGTTACCGCCTTCCGCTATTAATCATATCTGTGGCCATAAGAATTTTTCTAATTGAAAGGTCACGGCAATTTCGAGCCCCGCACAAAGGACCTCTTTCACATTTTTCAATCCTTTCGTATTCAAATTGGATTCGACAAAGAGACCTTTACACCAAGAAATGCATATATTTAGTGACTAAGGATCTAATAACTAGAATTACAATAATTACTTTCCCGGATATTTTTATGTAATATAGCAAGTGAAAAATACAAAATACTAATTGTGCTGACTTCTAAAAATAATCCGACTATTCCGTGTACGAGTTGCTGCACATTTATTCACAAAAATTCGAAGTTCCCCAATATGTTCGTTTGGAAAGTCGTCCGACATTTTTTAAGACAAGAAGACCGGTGGAATGAAACGTTCCTTTTCGAAGAGCTCACGAACGGAATTTAGGTTACACCAGGTTTCCCGTGCCGGAGCGTTGTTAATAGTGGTTACAGAGGAAAGCACCGGTTGGTTTCCGATGGTTGAACCACGGTAGGTGGATTCGAGCTCGTATAATCTCGGAGGCAGCCGCCCTTCCGATTCTTGACGTTCCGCTGCAGCCCGTGCTTCCTCCTTTCATTACGATCCTCGGCAGTTTTGGGTCCTAATCGAACCCTCTTTCTTCGCTCGGCCATGATTCCTTTGAATGGCCGGGTCTGGATCAAAACGTTCCGCCGAGATTCGCCGGCCGCGCAATTCCGCCCGAACCCCGGAGTCGGAGCCGGATCGAGAAAGGTGCGCGCCGCAGGACAGTGAATTAGTGCGCACCGAAATTCTCGTGATTTAATCAAACGCTTGATTAAAACCGGAATTTGTTCAGCGTTTAACGGTGAAACTCGAATCGACCAATTGTATGTAAATCCTGGGTGCAGCCGCCTACCGCCGCCTGCCGCCGTCGATGCACCGGGGATGCGCTCATGCCGATGCACCGATTGGCGTTGCACTCGTATTCGGCGTAACTCTTGAATATTTTATTCGTCGTTCGAATTTCGCGAAAAAACATCATCGATTATTAGCAACGATAGCGCCGTGCGACGACGCCACTTGGCGGTGCGGCCGCTTCCGTTGAAAATTATACGCGGAATTTTATTGCGTTCCACCTTCGACCCCACGAGCTCTCCGTGTGTAACGTGATTATAGCTTTAAACAACGATCAAAGATAACCCTCCGCGCGATAGATGAAAACTCATACATAAAACGCAGCTTTTTTCCGGCGGGCTGGAATAAACCGGTGCGGCGACGAGAAAAAAAGGGGGAAAGTAATCCCACCGACCGATCCTCTTCGCTTTATTAAAATAGGGGCTACATATTGCCAGGCCAAAAAGCCCGAAAATGAAAACTCGATATGTACCAGGAAGGGGAGATATCGAAAACCAGGCTGGTTACCTCCGTCGTCGATCCTGTTTTCCCAATTTACCGAGCAAATGGACCACGTTAATCAACCACCGAACCGTACGCAACAGCATCCACCGGCGCTTTTCGTTTCTCAACAGAATGGCGCACGATCTCCTGATTTAAGCTCAAACGATTTTAAGGTTAATCATTGTTCCAATGGTCCCGTGTAACCCCGTCGCCGACCCTTCCACAAACTCTGCGATCTTCCACAGGCTCTGCTTTTCCCTTCCGATGTTGAATCCGTCCAGAACCCCTTGCTCTGCTGTGGAGACAAAACCGTCGAAGCTCGCGATTCCGTCGCGTTTACCCCAATTTATATGCTGACCGTAAGCCGACTTGAATACCACACGTAAAAACAGCCCCCTCGTCTATCGCTTGTTAGGAAAGTCCCTTTCTTTGTCCGTCGGTTCGACATGTCCACGCCCATTCGATTAGGGGTGTACACGATCGATCGTGATAATTAAAAGCCCCTATCAATCCGCTCCCCTATTCTCCGTTTTTTTTTAGTCGGAAGAACCTTATCGCGATTTTAACCGCCCTTAAATAGCATGAAAGCGAAATTTTCGCCTTTGTCACCGGTCTTCCTGAATGTCAGCACGTGTAATATTAATAGCTGCTGAAATTAGAGGACGTTTATCCATTTAGGTGTCCCCGGCTGCAAACATAACACGATAAATATCTTGGTCTGTTAGTTCAGGTTGGGTTACACAATTTCAAGGTGACCGTCACACGTGCAGAAGCGATATTTGAATATTATTCTTGACTTTTTTTGAACACTCTTAATCTAACTTTATAATGTTGAATGAAATACTAAAAATTTATCTGACCACGTGGACGTATCGTTGGATATGTACCGCTATTGGCTTCGTCAATAGTGTCAGGCGAAAGAAGCAGCGAGGACAACTATGATGCGGCGGTTGATGGAATCGGACGCGAGAAGGATTCCCCGCAATTGGTGCAGAAATTGTTAGACGTCAATCGGGAGAAGGAATTCCTTAACGCGACTCGGTAATTTCCCTAAGGCACCGTTCGATCAAATACACGGTCCGATATTTCCGGTAGCGCTGGCGCTGATGTTGCATTCACGGCGAACAGAAAATGATCTCTTACGTCTAGAGCAGATCCAGACCGGATTCCGTTTTGTACGATTGTGCTCTAGGATAGGTCAGATTTGAATATCTCGATCCTCTTTATGGTTAAACCACTGTGAATGATCCTGTTAAAAAATCTTGTAGCGTTGTTGATTTTGTTTCGTAGAGTATTTTTAGCGGTGTGAGTTTTTATAAATAGTGAACGAAGAATCTCCTCTGGATCAAAGTCTTCTCTCGCCTCTACTTTTCCGATCCACTGTAGAATATCGCAAGAGAATGAAGAACCGAATCTCGTCAGCGATCGACGAAGCTCTCTCCCTCTTTCTTCCGGAGATCCGTCAAGCATTACACCGTGGAAAATCGGCGAAAATCCCGCACGTTCGATCGTTGGGAGAGATAGAGGAAAACGCTGCGATTCGTATTCCACGGCGGGTAACGTGTTCGGCAGCGACGGCACAATGAATTTCGAGCACCGAATCTCGTACGCCTTCGCTCCAAACGAAGAGGACTCCGGGGCCGGGACACTAAATCTTTCTCGCAATCGCCGAGAGTGGAGGGGAGAAAAATTGCCGGCCGCTTGGATTTCTGAGGTTAAGGTGGCGCGGATGGCCGTGGTAATTGATTCCCGTTCTTTTACGTTTCGAATCTCCCCACCGTCGTTTATAAACTCTGCGAGGCTCGCGTCGCCATTGGCGCAGGATAACTCGTCGGGCGCACGGGACTTTTATTCCTCGCCCCTGATTGGTCTCGTTCCTGATCCCGCAAAGTGGATAATTTCCCGGGGAAAATCAGTCTGGAACACGAATTTTCACCCGGATAGAAAAATCCGCTCGATTCCGGCGCGATGTCGGGCATTTAAATGAAATTCCGAGCGCGTTGCAAAAACCGTTCGAATAATATGTATGATAATAATACGCGCGAATGAATTTTCCATAGATTTCGCCCGGTAATCGATGTCCCCATTTACACAAGCCACTCTATCATGAGCTGGCACCGAATCAGACGGCTTTAACTAGATCTCCATCCACCGCTGGGACTAGATATAGGTGATTACATCAACCTCTGCAGCTTCTCTCTGCTTAGTATTTGCACAACGGTTCGACGTGTGCCGGTACCCGGACGGAGAGAGAAGAAGGGAGAGAGAGAGACGGGCACCTCCGAAATTCACTGAGGGATAATAAACGCTGGCATAGTGCATAAATAAATCGTTACGCGATCGTCTTCGCCCGTTGTCGATACAATTTATCGAATGGTTAATGCACGGCGAAGCACTGAAAAATTTGCCGGGTATCCTGATCGATCGGGAAACCGTGTCTTGAATGTACAATGGACAAGAGGGTCCCGCTCGTTTAATTTTTCATTCCCATAGACTTCATGACGCCCCATTACTCGCCTTACCTTGTGTTTATACTCGTCGAGGCGGAAGCTTGATCAGGAACGACGTGTGGGCGGAAGGCTCGTGAAAGACATTGATCAAAATTATCTATTCGAATCTTCTACGGTATCGTCGTCTTCAAGGTACTTCCCTTTAGTACCTAAATTAACACACAGACAATGTGTTAACATTATAACGCACATGTCAGAATGAAAATGAAGAATTTGCTCATGTCAGCAATTAAACTCCGAGAAAATAGGTATCGTCGTCTTCAAAATACTTCCCTTTAGTACCTAAACTAACACACAGACAATGTGTTAATATTATAATGCAAATGTCAAAATGAAAATGAAAAATTTGCTCATGTCAGCAATTAAGCGCCGAGAAAATTGGTATCGTCGTCTTCAAGGTACTTCCCTTTAGCACCTAAACTAACACACAGACAATGCGTTAATATTATAATGCAAATGTCAGAATGAAAATGTAGAATTTGCTCATGTCAGCAATTAAACGCCGAGAAAAATCAGTTACGCATCCTCGGGCTCAACGGATTCGCGGACGTTTCAATCTCGGTGAAGCATCGCGGAGCATTTACCCGCGAAACGATTGAAAAAAAGCCGCGGCTCCATTTTCCGGACTGGAACATCCGCACAGGAAATTTCGCGCGATCAAATTGTTGGTTGTAAGTGGGCCGGGTACACGCGAAAGAGTTGATAAGCCGTGGTAGCGCATCGCGCAGTAGCGAACGCGACCGGACAGGGTCCGGGTGGAAGCCGGCTCGCGTCGATCATTAATTTTTCATTCCCCGCATCGCTACGGTTTCACTCGGAACGCGGCGCTCTTCTTCTGTCATCCGTTTGATTAAAGTCTTCATATTTCACGAACCTGTTCCGGCGCCGAGCGTGTATACGACACTGAAGCATACAGGCAAAGGGAGGGGCTCTCGCGCCCATTGCGTTCCACGGGTATCGTTCAGCGGAACCGTAGGCTCTGGAACGAAACAAATGGAAGCGAAAGGGGACCGAGCCGAGAGAGGCCAGAGAGAAGCGCGCCCGGTATCAATGGTAATGGCTGTCCGAGCGGACTTATTTAGGAGTGCATACGAAATTATGCACGAGCCGAGCGAGACAGCTCGGTGCAGGGGTTAAGAACCGAGAGAGAGACAGCGGTGAAGAGAGAGGATAGCGGGACGGGTCGGACCTCTGCCTGGAGAAAAAGGAACAATAGCTGCTGCCTGGGCTGCTGCGGCGGGCCACGATTTGACAGATGTCAAGACAAAGTGAGCCGAGTGCTCGGTTAGCCTCCAGCCAGGAAAGGGGTGCTCGATATCAGACCGTGTGTTACATTTAAATGATTGATGAACGCGCTCAATGAGAATCACAGCTGGGTCACACACATATCTTCCCGTGGTCGAGACCCGGGACCACCGAGTCTAATCCATGGCCAACCTGGAAACGCAACATGATGTAGATGTCTCGCTATATGCGCCTTACTGATTATGCGGCCAGGACCGATGGAATCCAGGCAATCGAGTCCACCAAAACGGCCCGATATTCGGCCGGAGCTATTGTTCCTAGACCTGGGACGTTTCCAGGAACCGGACTCGTTCACTTTTTCTTGCGACTCCATAAATCCACCGAAGATTCAGTATTATCATAACGGGTTGGCCCGCGACCTGTCTCGGCTTAGTTTTTCTATTACGGAGATTCTTCTTGCATAATGCCGTCGAAACTTTGGCTACCGCGGGAACGCGGCTAAAACATATATCACGGGGCTCGCTAGTTCTCTTGTTCCCTACAAATCATTTATTTTCCCGACTACTTCGGGACACGACGTGAACCCAAATTTGGGCTTCGGCTGGAATTTGTTCGACTGGATCCGCTACTTCAATACCACGAGAACGATTCCTCGTTACTGAAATTAGATAAATTGACGAACAGAGATGAATTTATAGATTTATTCAACAAAGATTTCTCAAATTTTCTACTTGGCGTTGATTCCAGAAAGAAAATTTTGCTAAAGAAAATCATTTAATTTATTTGAAAGTCTTGCAGAGCCAACTTTGGACCAGGCAATCCGGTTTTCTTCCCACCGATCGGTATCGTCGGTCAGTGGTAGAAGAAAAACAAGTGTAGACCAGCATGAAATTGATTCGCTCGGCGGCAAACGGCTGGAGGATATGAAAAATAAATAGCATTTCCATTGCATAATATTCCGTGGGGCAATTGGCTGGTCCGAGGTAAATTGATTCTGGCGTTAAACGAGAAATTCGGGTCAGAGTTAATTAATCAGGTTATCGACCAGAATTCCAGGCCGAAACGATTGACCGGTACCGGGGGACGCGTCCAGGAGAACTCAATCGCAATGGTCGTGTCTGCCTTTCAAGTTCGACCGTAGACGCGCATCACTGACGGGAGAAAGAGGTGTCGGGCCAGAATGCAAAAAGAGGTCGTCGCAGTATGCGAGGAACGCGTTCCCTACCTGGGTGCATCGTCCTACGCGATATCCCCGGATAGGCACGCATGCACGCACGCGTTTTACCAAGAGATTGATTAGAACCGTTGTCTCTATTTGAATCGTGAATCCATCCTCAAAGACAAATGAGCGTCGCGTCATTTATGTGAACGAACCACCCGTGGTTGCACAGCTGGCCGCCTTCCTCCATCACGGATATTAATACGCGGGTATACGTCATTTCGCTACGTGGTTGAGCAATGTTTATCGTCCTTGCAGATCAATCACGCGTCACGGCAGTACACCAAATTGCTGTCTGATCCCGCGGCTATCCTCGTTCGGGACCACCACGTCGAGAAAATCATTTCACGCGGATCATCGTTAACTTTTACACAGTCCGACGCTGCTTTTCCGCGATTACCGGGTACCCACTGCTCGACGAATAGCCACTGTCCCAAGAGACCCGAGAATAGTGCAAGCCATTAAGGATTTAAGTTCATTTCGTGCCTCTGTGTTCAGTCAATCATGGGTCATTCGCAATTTCCACGCTTATCCCATCATTCTGGCTTTCCGAGTATTGTAGTGCGCAACTTTGTGCTGCTGTCCCCTCACTTTCAAGAAAACTGTCCCACCAATGTACCAATCGTTGGGTGTACCAAGAACATAACAAATTTACAATAATAAAGGAGTTACAGATTCTTAGCTGCTGGTATGGCGATTATTCCGAGTGTACGAGAGGTGTTAGGTGTTATTTCTTCTTCGGAACGCATTTTCGCTCCGAGCCAGCCGACGTGATGATGGGACGGCGAAATCGTTGGACGATCGGACAGCTGAGCGGTGGTTGTCGGTGTGCGATATAATTTGCATGCTTACGGGGCAAGAACCCACATTATTAGACGGACCAGGGTTGGAATTGGCATCGAATTCGGGGGAATAGCCTGGGACTCGGACTCCGATCGTCTCGACCGGTGGAGACGAGAGGAGGAGAGAGGCCGAGTAAAGAGAAGAATGAAGTATAAGAAGAGGGAGCCGTGCGGTTTCTTTGCTCAGGATGATTCCGTAATTAACTTTTTGTTGGCCGAGGCCTTCTCTGTGTTCTTTTCTGTTCATCTCGATAGAAAGGTGGACCGATGATCCGGCCGATGGCGAAGCGAAGGGGTGACGAAGGGAGAACCGGTGCGCGTATGTGTCCACTGCAGAAAGGTATTACGAGGGGCTTCCATGTCGAAGAGAATAGAGATTTCCAGCGTTGGTCCCCCTCTCCACCAGTCGTCCTGTCGGCGTCGTTGTCCCTTGATTCTGATCCTTCTTTCGGTTCGAATCCTCCCACCTTTCGGAATTAAACTCCTGGCAACTCGAGTGAAAAGTCTCATCGGCGTGTTCATTGAAGAACGGCTCAGGATTCCACGGAGGTACGGAGCCGGGGGCCGAGCAATATCTTTGATAGAGTTCGAACGCGTCTGTGCGGGGGCGGCTCAACCCTGGCCGGGAAGATGGCGTCCACAGGCAGCCGAGCTTAATATAGATGTTCATTTGGATAATTGAAATCATTCCGTCTGCATTTCATGCGCCGGTGCCCGCCTCGTTCCGGTTTGATCATAGTAATCGGTATCGCGTTCTGCAGCAAGATTGCGCCTGTTCGGGGAACAATTGACTACCGCGGCGCGCTCGAACCCGGCCGAATGCGCATCACCGTCACGAACGTCGTTATCGTTATCGATAACGATAACGACTGATTTGCGGCGGCGGTCCACCGGCTACAGTTATGCGGCTCGGCCCGGCCCAGCTCGGCTACGGGTGCGGGCCTCTTTCGAATCGTCAAGGCGTGACAAGCCGATTGTGTGCGAAACGCGGAGAGAGCTTTGACCGCTGCCGATTCTAATTGAGCTTTGTGCCGACTTAACGAGCTTACCGGCCCGCCGATCGACCCCGGCCATCGAAGAATCGAATTTCTGCCGTTTTCTTTGATCGATTTCGGTTATCGGTTTGTTGTCCCAGAAATTGTTTGGCCTCCGCGGGAGCAGAGTAGCCCGCGGCTACGAGTGCTGTCAGGTGTTGCCGACCCGGCGTGTCCCACAGGCGGATAGAACTTTGAACTAATATTGCATAACAGATTTTCCTGTCAGCCGAATACATACACTGGCGAAAGAATGCGTGGTTTAGAAATGCATGGAATCTTTGAATTAGTTTAGAATGCGCTCAACGGCGACGTAACTTTGTCATAAATATATGTCGGAAAAGTATCCTGTATCTAATGGCAGCTGAATTTATTCAAATGTTTAAGCATCAATTTTTTTTACATATTTTTAACTTGTTCTTATAAAATCAACGCTGGTTTTCTTATTGTACTTAACACGAGAAGCTTGTAAATTCAACTGGTCGCTAAAGAATTTCTTCGATTTAATTTGCGGTCCTTTTTGTGTTAAGAATATTGGACGCATGTGCGTGAATGAACGGGCCCCGGAATCAGAAAAAGAAAGACATGCTAACGATGACCACGACGATACAAAACCGTGCATGGCATTACTCGAAGGAGAACTGGTTGATCAGCCGTGCTCCATCATCGAAAATGTCATTATCGTTATCAGATTGATATGCTGCTGTGGCAGTTATGTCGCGTCACGTGGCTCTCTACTGACGAAGGTAGGAAAATGAGGTTATATTCTCGTTTGGGAGTGACATATTGACAAAAGGATATATTCATCGATCGCCACCTGGCCAATAGAGTGGAGCTCTCGCCCAGATAGCACAGGACGTTCTCAAGATCTCCATTTTACCTCCGTTTCAGGTATGAACGTCCTACGTCCTGGAAGAACATGTTAAAAATGTCTTTAAAACATCTTTTTCGGGACGTTCGGTTTACGTCCAAAATAAGTGATTTTAAAAACGTCTTTTTTTAATGGATATTTTTGGAACGTTTTTAGAATTTAAGACGTCTTCAAGATGTCTCAACCAATTTCATTTTCGTCGGAAGGAAATTGCACTTTACATCCTGGAATTTTGTAGCTACGATAAAGCAATTCCACTAACAAAGAAATATCGTCATGATTACTAAAAAATAAAGTACAGTTTGTTAATTAAATTTTAACCCACGAGAAGCAACAAGGAGAAGTTAAATTCCCCAGTCCCGATCACGGCGATTACGAAGATTAGTTTCATGGTACATTGTTTGTGAAAATTTTGTTTATTTCGATAAACAGAACCGAGAGATGCACCAATGAATAAGGTGAATTTAGTTGCACGTGTGCACAGCGAGTCGAAGCGGTAGCGGCAGTCCACCGGGATCAGTTTCTAGGACAAGATTACATCACGGTGTTTGTAAAACGATTGGTCGCTACTACACTAGTCCACTTCATCATCGGTAACGTCGTTATCGTTATCGGATTAATTACTTCGGCGAAGTTCCATCGTTCCGCGGTTAACCGTCTGAATGGTAAATTACAAGAAGACCAACTCGCCGCTTGTGCAGCAAGCGCCATTTTCATTTATTTGCGACAATGCGCGAACTTGCCGACTCAAATTTACTAACCTCGATCAAATTAGACTGTCTACGAATTACTCTTCGGGAAACCCGTCCTCTCTCCACAGTTGCATCTACGCTATTGAAATTGCACGTCTAAGGAAAGGGAAGATCACACTGATTTAATTGATTATCCATGGCTCGTTTCCTAAAAATTCGAACAAGAAAACAATGTGTCGCATCGTGTTGAATATTTATGCACGTTTGCATCTTTCGAACTTTCACGTGCCACCACCGTCGGATAAAGATCCGCAGTCTGCCTCGAACATGATGAACCACCATGCTCCAAAGTTGTGGTAATCTTTGGTGAGAATCTAGGACGTGGGTGATCAATGGATCTTGACCAGGTCGATGTTCCCTTTAACGAGTGTCAAGTTCTACAAGTTTGTAGACGACTGCAATATGAGCCACGGTCTAGAGTCATTAGGAGTCTCAACTTTGGTCTCGTATATATTGGGTTTCCCACATTCGAGGTCACAGCTTTTAGTGTTTCATGGGTCAACGATGGTCTGTTTTATGTCTAACGGGTCCTAAAGTTTTGAATATCACCGGTGTGGGGTCGTGAGCAGCAGATCCGCGAGTACCAGCCTACAAATGCATCAATTTTGTTGTTGTACTTGGCAAAGACTAATGGCCACCGTTAGAACGAAAAGCAATTACGTCGGTAATCAACATTCATTTATAGAACGGGCGGAGTTCATTTCCGTCTTTGCGCCGGGGAAGGCTTCCGAGCAGTATAATAACTTTTCCACGGCAAACAGAACGTTATTTCCGTCTTCGGTGAAACTTTGAATTGTACATAATCCCGCGCCGCGACTGTGTGTAATCGCGAATTAATTGAACCCCTCCTCCTCAGCTCGTACGAAGGAAGCGTAGAGGCTACTAAATTTGACTGCCGTATTATGTATTACGAGATTCTCTTTTAGGTGCCTTCCGGTGCAGTTCCTATAATGAAGCTGATTTATCTCGCGTATTCACCAGAATAGTCGGACGAATCCCGCTTAAACTTCAGGCTTTGTCTGACGCTTAAAGGGGATGGCGGGTAGCTTTAATTCATCGTTCCCTCCGTTGCGGCACTCGAGACCCGTAGCGCGATACGATAATTCAAGAACAGGCCGTCGCTATTAATTTCATCGAATTTTCGCGACACTTTTAATGAGTGGTCCGTGTCCCCTTTTTTAAATCGATCATTCCAACCGGCTCGGAACAATCGACTCCGTTTCTCGTTGTGTCGGGAACGTCGACGGAAACCGTCGCGTCGCCTCGCAACTTTATCTGAGATAATACGTACATTTTCGAGGAACCCCGGCGACAACACGCTCGGTTTTACGATGGAAAAGCGAACGGGACAACGAACGTTGTACCTTGGGCACATCGTATTAATAGTAACGTCGCACGAACGTCACGGGGATAGTGTTGCGGTTTACATTCACTCGCGCAACCCCCCATTACGCGTGACGTAACCTAACATCCTATTATTGTTATATGTATAGATGCACAGAGTGGTATACGATTATGCATATAACCATGCAAAGTGTTCGCCATTGACGAACGATTACTGTTTACCGTTACCGGCCCCTAGACGTTAATCAGTTTAGTCGTTCGCCGGATAACGACGCGACTGTAAACTTTTATCGCGGCGTGCACGAGCAAAGAAAATTTCTTTTAACGCCCGCGTGAAACGAATAACCTTAACAGTGCCTTTACCGACTGCCTTTAGGATCTTGATGCCGTCTAATTAAGGGCACGCTTCGCTTTAAACGATCGAATGCTAAGTGATTTTTCTGAGTCCGTTACATTTTACTATTTCCGACTCGTCGAAATTATTACGGGAAAAAATTCATTTTTATCTAAAGACAATTTTTTAATTTTACGCTAAAAAAATCGCTGAAAAGATTCTTTTGAATTTTTTCGGTGAAAATTTTCTGCGTGTAGAAAATCAATATGTGAACAAGGAGTTAAGCTTTTATTAATGGATTGAATTTTATTCTCGACAACGGACTACTTCACCAAAAAATAATGGACAGAACGTTTCGAGAACCGTGTAAAAATCAACCGAACAAATCCGAAAGTCGATTGAATAATTTTGTAGCTTTCCGGTTGCCTCTTAATAAAAGGATTTCAAAACCCGTTGCGAACGGATTAAAACGAAAATGTGAAATAAAAATATCTAAAAATTCGATGGATCTCGTATTACGCACGGAAACGTCGACGGAATTGAAAAAACAAATCTTCCAAACTCTTACAATTTGATTATGCAGATCTCAAATTAAAGGAGTCTGATGTGTGTACTATAATACATTTACAAAGTTTTATCGAAATCAGACCAATCAAAAAGTCATAGGTATTTGTTGGTAGTTATTTGTTGGTAGTACGCACATACACGTACCGCGACACTTCCATTCGAATGCAGTGAAGAATATTTGTCGGATACGTTCCGTGTCTGTGCGTATAATATAAATCGACCAAGATTCTTCATTTTTGTCACGGAGTCGGCGCGCTGCGGTCGGATTTGGCCGAGACCGGCCATTATTATCCCGTCGTTGACGGTTCGGCGACGGTTCCGCATTGAGAAGGCGAGACGAAACAGAAGTGCTTGTAGATAGGGCGGTTCGTATCAATAGTAACGTCGAGTGGTCGCCGCGGGGCGGCATTGCGGTTTACATTCACTCGCGTAACCCCTTTCCACCGCGTGTAACGTAACGTAACGTTCTGTTCTGTATGTTCAACGAGCTGGAAGATCCATATCTCACTTGAGGGGTAGCTCTTAGAGAGACACATAGGTATATAGGTACGTGCAGGCGCGAGTGCATGCTCGCGAGTAACGCTTAATGCCGGGTGTGTGTTCGTGTGCACGGGCACGCGCTGCTACCCTTGCCAGCCCGGCCCGTGTACCTTCGTCGTGCATATGCACGTGCATGTGCACGCAGATGCACGAGCAGCCACGCATGTTACTGCTCGTGTAACCCGAATGTCGCATAACCTCGTCCCGTTCTTTTCGACTTCATTCTCCTCCTCTTCTCGCTGTCCTCGCTCGCTCTCCCTCCCCTAATATTGCCCTCGATGCTTCCTCTTTCTCCATCGTTCCACCCTCATTTCCCTCTTCACGGCCCTCCCTTTCCTTATGCATTTCTTCCTTTCTCTCTTTCTCTTTTGCTCCCCTTCTCTCTCTCTGTCACTCTTCCTCCTCCTCTTTGCCTCTCGAAGCAGGCAGGCTTGTTCTCGAGGCGAAGATTGCGCTATTTCTTTATAATGCACACATTCGCCGAAGCTATTGCAATCTCGTTCGGTCTCGTTTCCGTGTTATCGGCGAGAAAAAGTATTTTCACGGTTGCGGAACACCAGGGGAGAGGCCGCGGGACGGGGGGAACGTCTCGCGGAAATCTTCTCGGGCGAAAATCACGCGCCGCCATAAATTCACCGTTAAAACGGAATCGTTCCGGCACGTTTTAGTTTCTCCTTTGTCTCTGTCGGATGTTTACAGGTGCGGCTCTCGACCGAGATAGGACCGGCAGGCTGAGTGAAATAAGATTGGGCTTATGGGGTGACATGTTTTCCCGATTTCCCGTCCGAGCCACCCCCTTTCCACGCCTAGTGGATTTTCTTGTCGACGATGCCGAACTTTTCTCGCGACACCCTCGCTCCCACTGTACAATTTCCCATTACGGTCATCACAATTAACCCTCGTACTCTCCGTTGAAGTGGTTGAAAGTGTGAAAGCATAAAATATGAAAACGCTTCCGAAAAATCTTCTCCGAAAGAGAACAGGTGCACGTTTCCCGTATTAATTGCATCACAACACATATGTTTTAATTAACAACCACTACACCACGACTTAATGAAAATATAATAACTAAATTCCAATATAAATAATTAATCTTGAAATGAAACGACGCGCGACTCTGATTTCAAGTTATAATTACGAGGTATTTATTTTCTTGAAAAATAGCACGATACCGGCTCTAACTTTCTTAAGCATATTTTTCTTATTTTTTTTTTTACCCGTAGAGAAATTATGTACGAGCGCATTATTCTTCCGTGTTATCTGCAACACAGGCTTTTTATATTACCAACTTTGATGGAGTGCCCGGACACCGGAGTACAAAGCACAATAATTCAAAAACTCTTGCCTATGAATTAGGCGCACGCGATTCCGTTACTATCTTCGCCAGACAGGAATTATTAATCATACATGCGGTAGAGCAACTCCAGGTGGTTGACTCTCGATCCGCAGGTGCCATTACGATCTGATCGGACGGAGTCGAAAAAATGCCGAGAAAGGGTTATCTAAACCGCTTAGAGATCGCCCGGAGGCTTCGTCGAATTCAATTCGACTGACGAAGAATACTTGCAGCGCTGTTTAAGCGAGTAATTTAAAGCTTTTGAATTTAGAGGTTCTCGCAGCTCTACGTAGAAGAAGACGTAAACTATTTCGGGATAAGCACTGAACGAGGAAAACACTTAGCTAAAGAAATTAATTTCGTCGGAGTCAATAGTTTCTTATTTCTATTGAACATATCCGCAAATACGGGGAACGTCATAACAGAAAAGACATTCGAAGGAGAGGGAAAGAGAGGAGGCGAGGTAAAGAGATCCTTTCTTCTCCGATGCGAAACCGTGCTAGTCCAGTATTCGAGCAAGCACCCGCAAATCGTGGCAGCACAATAGACCTGTATTTCAATGGCAGTCTTTCATGTTCCGTTAAAAACGAGTCAGCATGTACTTCTTTTCTTTTGCAAAAGTAAATGGACGTCTATTTCCAGCGGGAGAGACTAATTCTTCTCTGCTGGCCCCGTCGTCGTCTGTCGATGCGGACAACTTACTTGGAGCAGGTAACGAAGCCGCGGCGATTGTTCTTCCGAAAACACCTTTAACACTGAATGAACTATCGCTTGTATAAAACTGTTATCTGGAAGAGAGGAACGGTAACATCGAAAACGCGGATACGTACCTCTGCTGTCGGTCCATTCGCTATCTCGGCGAGCATTGTCCGGACCGTAATACAAACTGTAAAGTTTCCCTATATTAAGAAGCTGATTAACTCGCTCATTGTACAGCTACATTCAGCAATTTAACATTGTTCTTCGTTCGCCCCGCGGTAAGATAATTTCATTTCTATTAAACGCGCAACGTCTCGCAGCATCATCGCCGGCAGATTCTTCCGCCAACATTTTTAATTTGACTTTCCCGAGACTAATTACCGAGACAAAAAACCTTCATTAATGAAGCAAACTTCCTGCCGATTCTTATATTTGTGAAGGGGTTCGGGCGAATTCGGGCTAACATTTCCACTCTGCTAACAATACAATAATACAAAAATTGAATAATAAACAAGCTAATAAAATACTAATGACTCATTGTAAAAAGTAGGCATATAGGTGGCTTCCTTGCCGTCTTCCAGTTTGATGGCGAGGAGAAGGGTGATGGTAGGTCGCGTTCCAGGTTCATTTGAAAGAGCGAGAGCAAAAAGACTGGAACAAAGTGTCGAAAGTGTTCGTCTCGTATTCCGAAAGGTTCTACACGGTAATTAAAATGATATACAGAGATCTCTACGAGCGAACATCTTGAAGACACGTGCACGGCTGTTCCCTAACGATCCCGATGCATCCCCGAGGCGCCAGAGGGGTGCGCACGCCCTCTCATCGGCGAATTTTTCGACGTCATCAAAACCGGCCCGCAGTCCCCGGTTTAATTGATGCTCTCCATTTTTTCCTGCTTTTGTCTAGCCCGGGAGATTTATGGTCAGCTGGCCAGACTGGCGAGCGAAAGGGGGGCAACCAGCAAGGCCGACGTCGGTTTCTTTGAGCGCGATTCTCAGCGGGGGATCTTCTTTCTGGCACCAACAAAACCACCGACGCCCAACACCACCTTTTTCATCCTTCTGTGTCCCGATCTCTGTCGGTCTTGTCCCGACTTCTATCTCTCATAATGCGTGGCCTTAACTGCCATATGCGTTCGTGACGTGGCCGAGATGGGAACAGACTCTCGGGCCCGTGGAAGGTCCGTCCAGAAGGGTTTCTGGTCATGCTGAATGGATTCGTGGTCAGGTTTTCGTGAAGCTGGCGGAGCATCGGATGACTGAACGGATTCATTACTCATTTTTTACATTATTTAAACCCATCTTTTATTACCCTTCGGGAAGGTCGTTGAGACTAGGCTATTGAAATGCCCGGGGCTACTTTGCGTTTGATAAAGGGGTCAAAAGAGAGTAATATATCAATATTATAGCGACGATGGACAATTGGTAGCTTTCAGCTCTTGGTCTTATGTGTCATTAGTCTTTCCTCCAAACAATCCAATTCACTTTTCTATTCCTTCTCAAATTATGCAGTCTACGTTAATGTAAACCAATTTATCTCGGCGGGAATCGATCGTGCAGATTTAACAGCGTGCGCAGATGAGACGGAATTACAGGTGACACCTTTCGTGTCCAAGTGAAAATACCTAAAGAAACACGTGTCGAGAATCATTTCAGTAGGTGCGCGGAGGATCTGAGATGAGGACGCTGAGGATATGCTGCCGAATTTATGCGAGAGACGTAAAAGCTCTTTGCAGAATCCGGTCGCCGGATAGAGAGGAAGAGAGAGAGAGAGACCGGCGTGACGGGTTCTCGGTGCCACGATAAAATGCATTAGCACACTTGATTATTTACAAGCGCAGCCGCTCGTTTCTGGCCGATTCTCGATGCTGCCCGTAAAACTTGAACCGACTGCGTATTGAGACTGATCTCCGCGGACTCTTAACGCGCTATTCGTTAAAACCAGCCCCGACAGTTTATGACACCATCTCGGCCGGTGTCCACCCTTTTTTGCGAGCCCATTGACAGTGAGCGAATTTCAGTCACTTAACGATCCCGCGAGATTAATGACGAGTTTCGGACTCGTTTGCCAGACATTCGATCCCCCGGCCGTTTAATGTAATTTAACGCAGGGCCGATGGAACGAAACTTTTAACAAAACGATTTCGGAAAGTGTTTGTTCTTCGTTACCTGTCAACACCCCGAAAATTGATAACTGAAAAAGTTGCACGAAGACAGACTTCATTTTGTAGCTAAAGATTTCGTATAAAAGCAGAGGAGGAGGAACTGAAATTGTGTCAATTACCCAGATAAAATGTTCATTTGATGTGTGCTTTCTTCATATATTTTATTCGGTAGAATAGAAATGAAAAAGTTAGAATTGGTCGTAGCCTCAATATGCTTTTAGCGTAAATTATAGATATTATTAGGAGAAATATTAAGTTTATGTCTTTAAATTTCACAGAATTGAAATATGTAATTCAATGCAGCAAAGCTAAGAAGTTAAATTAAGAAATAATAACCGTGTCAGTCATATATGTCTTTACAGAGATTGTTATTATCGTAAGTATGTCACATGATTATAGATTAAGTGGTAATATCGTCGCCGATGCATACGACCAAGTGCACGTCATCAAATAATGTAAAGGTGACGCTACATATTTCGGAGACGTTATTCCGGACAGCGATCCGATAACAACTACGGAAAATATCACATTTTCCATCGGTTGTTTCGTTATGCTTTTAATCAATGTCAACGGTACACTAAAACCTGACAGTCAATAGTTTCTAGTTTGTAAAAATAATACTTCTCCGGTATCCTATTTTTCCCTTTTTCGGTGCGCGCCTCGGCCGCGTTATCTCCGATACCGTACCGAAGCCTTTCAGTTTTTCAATCGGAAACGGTTTCGGGATCGTGTTTCGTGGAAACACGTCAGTTTTCATATTCCATCGTTTTCGGTATTTGCTTGGCCATTGCTCGGCCAACGAATAAAAAAATCCTGTTTGAAAGAGAACTCTTTGACGGGCGAGAATGTCGGCACCGGTAAGACGATCGAAATTAGCCTGTCCTCTTCTATACGAATTACTGATCTCATCGTCGAGAAATCCGGCGCTCGACGATCTCGAACGGTGTACGAAATTAGAGGCTTAAAAGGAATTCCCGGGGACCCATTAGAAATTTACAGCTTTCGACGTAGAAAGTGTTCGAGCCTGATAATGTCCGTTCTCCATTAATTTGTTGAGAGGCGGCCAAGTCATCGGGCGCTTAGTTGACACTTAAACACGCACACGGTTATTTCCTCGATAATCGCAAACGATCCCGTCGACTTGTCGCATTAAGGAACTGGTCGGCATATATCTGCTCTCAAATCCGTGTGAAACCGATCCGAGAGTACTTTCTTCGAAAAAAGATAGAAGAATTGGAAAATAACGAGGGACGTTTCACCCATGTAAGCCTAGCCGGATGAGTACCGGTTTAATCCGTCTGAGAACCTTTTCGAAAAGCGATCTTGATATTACATTAGTAAGAGGTGTTTTGTTGCGTTAGTAAGAGATGGGAATAAGAAACATATTTGACCTGGAATATAAATGAATGGACAGGCGCAATCCCACGGAGCAAACTCGCGTACACACATTCATTAAACCGAAACATAAGCCTCTTCCCTGTGCCAACCTTCATACGCGAAATCTGATTGCGCTTTTTCTCGAATTTTTTACGACTGCAACTCCTTTTTACATTCGAATTGTATATACGAGCGGGTATCGTATGAACCTGTGGAAATAAAATCCCAATTCCCGAATGTTCGACCAACCGTGGTACAATTTCAATTCCTAAATGGAAAGCTAATATTCAGTGCTAAGCGGATCGTTTTAATTCAGATGGTAATTGATAATGTTTTCTTCGATATTCTCTTTCTCACTCTATCTAAAATAACTTTAACTGGAAATTGTTGTTGTATATGTAATATTTTTCGCGTAACCATACTACAAAGTCAAAACTCTTATTTCAAATGTAAATGCACTTGATCGCACAGCCATCGTTCAAATACACTACCCTTTCTCATAAAACCAATAGGTGCGCAAACACTCGTGGATATCCTCTCGACGCGCCTCGGTCGATCATAATCGTCCTTCCGTTCGACAAAGGGGGTGTACAGAAAAAAAAGGACACGGAAGTTAATACAATCGCGCGGACGAGCGCACCGTAAATTGTTATCGAGCCATGCTCGACGACGTTTTTCAATTCGACCGCAAAACCAATCCCGCCTTATCGATGAACGGGTTGACCCATGCAAATTCCCAAACATCCACGAGACAAAGGATTCCCCCGTCGACCTAATCGTTTGAGCCGGTTACGTCCGAGCGATCGTTGGCTAAACGAATAGTGTCGAATCGAAGAATCAAGTGTGCGCGTGGAAAGAGGGGGTGGTAGAGGCGTGGGATGGGTAGGGTGTAATGTAGGAGAAAGAGAGAAGAGACAATTGTCTCCCGCACGAGCGTCCCCCAGGGTGGCCCCGGTAGAAACGACCGAATTATCTCTGTGCCGTGTGGCGAGCGTGCAGCAGCGTGCCGCAGCGAGCCTGCAACGACTATTCCATTAACCGGTGAGTCCACTAGGTCGTCTTCGTTCCTGACATCTATTTCAGATTTATCGGATTGGATCTATCCTCGATCGATCCCCTTCCACACGCCACCGTTCCATCTTTTTCAACCCCTTCGTTTTTCACCCCCTGTTTCTCTGTCCTACCTACACCCTTCCCGGTGGGTTGTCCCGCCATGGGGTAACTAACGTTCCTCATTGGAGTTCCATAGATTCGTAGCTCCATAGTAACTATATGTATAATTGATAATATTGAGGACCATTCACTGCTCTATTTATCAAGTTTTAAAAACATCTTTCGATAGTTAAATTCTAATGTTAAAATGAATGCAAACCTACAGATAATGTCTATTCTCTGTTCCTATCATAGTCGATTATTATCGAGGAATTTCTTACCATTATAAGTAATCTCTTATCATTAAAATGGATCGTGAAAAGATATCCCTGAACCATCTAAAGAGCAGGAAACGAAATTCTATGGATTCTCGGCTACCTTTCGACCGAGGAAGTAACGCTCGAAATTTTCATGGTGGATGGTCGTCGTCGGTTCTAGCCGAATTGATCGTCGTTCCGACGTTCTGTTCATCCGCGCGAAGTAGGTATCTCGGGTTCGAATGCATTCTGTTATTGTTGAATTAATTATCTGTGAAACGACGTTCCCAGGCGCACAATGGGTCCGCTAGTCTTTTCTCCAACGATCGAAGATTTCGGTCTCTGCGAAGATAATCGCTATACCATTGTTCGCCGACCGGTCGGAGGCACCTTCGACGCGAGAGTTCGTTGTTTGTGTGATTACCTGGCTCACTGGGTCCAACCCCGTCGAGTTTTCTTGCGCCAGCCAATTTTAGGAGACAGAGGCAACTCGGTTCTGGCCGTTCTCCGCGACGCCGGCTTGACGCTCCACTTTGCTCACACCGATATAGTAGAGAGAGGACAGGATAGGAGGGTCGAAAGTCGTCGAGGAGGGAAGGAGAGACCCGGCTATCGACTATCGAGGAATTAGACCGCTCAAAGCTCCTTCCTTGTCCCGGCACGATGGCTCTCCTTTGGCCGCGGGAAGATGTAATGCTTCCAGGAGACCGGAGGGACCAGAGTAACTCCGTGTCGTACGGCCAAACGAAATTTATTTGTGGAATGAAAAAAGCCGAGGTAATTCCGTCGAGACCTGCACGCCGCGCCAACGAGATTGTACTACTTTTAAACGACACTGCCGAAATCGAAACGGACCTCCTTCTTTCCGACGAAAATGCTCTTACAGCTAGTTCCAACGTTGAATGATGGCTTACGAAAGTAGAGAATTCAAGCTTATTATTTTCTAAAAGTAAAGGTGCCTCTAGGATGATATAAACGCTGTTCACATCGTTAGATTAAACCGAGTCACAAGTGATTACAGACGTCGATGTCACTACTAAAAACCTGCGAACGACGAGCAAACGTTTAACCTTAGGATGATTCTGTAATCGATTCACCGGAAATGCACCGAATTAATTTCTACACTTGGTAATTAAATTTTCATGCTGCTCTGCAAGTGGTAATTACCATCGCGTCCCGAGCGCCATTACAGTCTTTATAGTTCACGAGCGTTTGGCCACCATGTTCCGGTTTCAATCAACGGCATAAAACGACCGGTCCATTTAACGGGTTATCAATCACTATAAGACTCTACCAGATAGTTGACACGACTATCGTTGGCGTAACAGTCAGGTTAATATTCATACATATTCATACAAGCGGAGAGCTCGAGTATTTATGCACGATACAATCCCTTGTACACTCTCTCGGTCCCGTTGTCTCTCCCTTCTCCTCCTCTCCCACTCCGTCTGTCTCAAAGTTAATCAGCATAAACTAAGCGTTTTAACGATCAACGTAATAACACGGAAAGAGTCATCTCTCTCCCGGATTCATCTCGGTGTTTATCTTTTACCCATAAAAGTACGTAAATGAAGGCCGAGCGCGGCACTAAATTATGTCTTAATTTGAGCCGCACGCTCGTTCACGGTTCGTCGGCCCTTTAGGGCGGACGGCCGTCCGGTTTGAAGGGCCACGCATGCTTGCTATCACTACATTGACGTGCTAAGTGTCCAACCAGAGTCGTATTTTATCGCAGGAGGAGGGGGGATATCGGCCGGTTCGGCAACGTTAAAAGCCACCGGGTACACGCGTCCCAAAAACCATCGAGATTTCGTGGGTGGATACGACGAAGGACAATCCGATTAAAAAATTTCGAACCCATCGACAAAAGGTATCAGGGGTTGGCCAGATATCCCAGCACCTGGATTCGCGAAAGATGAAATATCCTGTAATTGATCGCGTACAATCGACTCCACAGGATTCTAGACTAGCATGAATTATTTTGCGTTCGAACGAATAAATGCGCTTCGTTCGGCTTAGAGACTATCCTATCGGAATGTTGACTTTTTCCAGCGATCCATTCATTCGCGCCGACTCGATCGTCTTTCACGTTTCACAGAAAGCGAATCAAACGGGGAAAGTTGGGATATTTTCTGTCTAATAAATAGATTCTGGGAAATTTTACAAAATTTAACTATGTCGTGTTATAGGACTGAATATTTCACCGAATTGAATTTTACTCTAAACTTTATGATTTCGAAGAGGTATTCTATCGAGATCGAATTCGTAAGCGTGTCAGCCTGCGATTTCGTTAGTTCTTCAATTCTGATAAGTTGGGCGAGCGTTGAAACGGCACCTTCGAAATTTATTAATTTGAATTTACGTGCGTACCGTAACGATGGACGTTTTTCGACGGTCGCCGGGAATTTCGCGTATTTTAACGGCGAGCTTTCTAACGACAACAGTCGCCGTCGGCAATAAAGTCTGGAACATCCAATATTCCGACGGTTGAATATTATGTTATTTGCTACAACTGAGTTCCGAATGAGGTTTTCCCGACTTTCATGGCGTAACGGCATTACGACGCGTTTCGAGCCGCGCGCGCGCTGCTCATTCAAGAAAAGTCAATTTCTCGGCGAGTAAGGGACGGGCATTAACGCTGGAAATTTTGCCGTCATGCTACGTGCCGTTCCTGTGTCAACGAACGTCGCAATATCCGCCGTCGTTTGACGGTCTCCGTGCATTTTTCTCACGCTATCTGCGCTCGGCGTCGAACCGCTGCGTTTTCAAAGGGATAACGGGGACGCGGCCGATTTCGCGTCGTTACGTTAATTCGATTCGTCTTCGCGTTTGTATTATTTTCTCGCGCGAGAGAGTTGGCGTGCACTGTATTTTTCCGTGGGCGGGGATTTTCAGTAACGCGACGCCCGGCTGCACGCCTCCGTTAAATTATCAGTGTCGCGATAACCCGACGAACTAACGAAGTTAAATCTGTAGACGACGACGCACGTGGCGGCACGATAATTCGAAGCATGGAGAAACGTGACTATCCACGGGAGGAGAGACGTGTCGTGCCGTTCGCTTCATTTCTTGGGAATGTCTTTCCGTCCTCGATGCACGCGCACCGAAGTAAATTGAATATTCCGGCCGGGCTTTTTAGCCGGTAAATTCCAAATAAGATACTGCTCAGTGAAATTCTGCCTCGACCGGGAACATTATCATTTAGATATAACACGGCCGCTTATAGTTTCTGCTTCCCCGCTCTTTCTGTGTCCGTGTATCCCGTAGAATGCAATTTTTGCACGTCCATTCCGCGGAATCCTCTATTTTCCTACCGGTAAACGGCAGCCGCGTTCGAATATTAGCCTAAAGTAATAATAATAGATTTTTGTAAAAATTGAAATCGACTGGAATTACTGTACAGGAGCTGTATAGACATTTATTTCCTCTTTCAATAATATTAGCACTTACATGTTAAAATTAGTACGGAATTAATTTATGTCATAACGAAAATATTTTAGATCAGATAGAATGTCCAAATTTTGGAGCGTTTTTGAGTGCATGTTTCAATTGCGAACAATAAATAAAATTTTTTTTGAAAATATATTTGTCGAAGTGTGTAATTGCAGAATTCACAACAAAATGAAACCGGTTGCAGTTCAGTTTCAGATCTTTCCGACCCGAAATAAATCCATTAGGGGAATGGATTTATTTTAACGCAATCCCTCACTATTGTCATACCCTCTCGGAATCGTCAACATGATTATGCAGAATACTCGACACGATTTTACGGCTGTTTCATTTGCAAGGTGTACCTTTATTTTTTCTTTGCTTTCGTTAAATGTTTCCGTTTTTCGTTTTAAAAATAACATTTAAAAATAACCCTACTGTCCTAAAATGATTGAAAAATAATTTATTAGAATTATGCAGGAATATAAGTTAAGTAAAATATCATCAAAATGGAGGACTTCGAAATTTCAAATAGATTTATTCGGACGGAAGAGACGACGTTGTTTAATTTTCGCGGCGAGAGACGATTTTCTACGTCACAACTTAATATCACGGAGTGTGATACCGTGGGCCGAATATCTGTTCCATTTCCTTTTTCCGCGCGGAATGTATGCAAAGTTATGGTCAAACGGGTAATAAAAGAATCGGAAAGTGCACGGCCGCGTAATTTATCAGGGGCCCTCGCTCGGCGAGAACCGCATTTGAATAATTAATGCAAAACGCCTTCTAAATAACCCGGGGCCGGGGTGATCGTTCGCTGCACCTGCAGACGTTTCCGTGCGATCCCCTCGTATGGAAATGCTCGAATGGAACGGCCGCGATTCGGTCAATTCCGCTTAAGTACCAGCTCGGAAAAGTTTATTGAATTTGCGGGGGTGCGTGTTGCGGCCAGTCCGCATCGAAGAAAAAGAACCGAATGAAAACTAGCTACACGGACGCGCTCAGGACGCGGTCAGGTGCGCGGCTCACCCCCGCACCGAATAGTTTGTAAATAGAATACCCACCTTGGAAATTGGATTTATGTCGTTCGACCCGACGCGGACGTTTCGGAATTGATGGCTGCACGGAAATAGTGCGTTTCTACGATTGACAAGTACGAAACAGAAATATGAAAACCTTCTGTTATTTTTTCCCGCGATTTTTACCTGCCTCTCTACGAATTATTCAAAAACGTTCTTGCCATTCAATATTTCATTATCTTTTCCATTAACACCTTGACTCCCAACTTTGCAAACCAAATTTAAAATAATTATTTTAATAAAAATAAATTTTTTAAAATACCACGTTTTTAAAAACGGACTAAAAAGTATAAAATAATTTTTCCTAGTCTCATACAGATTCCTAACCTCGTACAGATAGTCCTGAAAATTTGTGACTGTGAATTTTTAATAGTTATGAAAAAACTTGTAAGATTTCAACCGAAAAATGTGAGGCGCAAAATGCATCAATTATCTATTGCATGCGATAACGTTTTGCGGGGGGATGTAACGGTAAAAATATTTAATTGTTATTTCTCTTAAACGGAGATAGACTCTAGTTCATCGGGAAGTTAGTTTAAAATCAATTGCAAGATTTGTACCCAACAAACAAACAGACAAACAAGAAAGCGAGCTAATAAAAACGTGATAAATGATATAGTGATTATGTCTTTATCCCGAGAAATATCACAAAAGAGAAAAGATAATTTATATTTCTTGCATGACTACATGTATAAACGCATATCTCTGATTTTAAAAAGACTTTCAGAAAATAGCCGGTAAGTAATGTGTTAAAGTAGCAAAACATTCGCAGCGTGGAGAACGTAAAATGGCTAGAAAAATGTGAAATTCCATTTCGGCGAACCGGAAAGGTTAAAGGAAAGGCGGGGGTGGTTCGGGTAATACGAAGAATTAAAGCCGGTCTCTTTCTTCTCGAAAATCGAGGGACGTTCCGAATTGTTCCCGGGAATATTAAGGAATAATGGGTTCAAAGTCCGACTTTTTCCAGCGCGAATAAAGTCGGTACAATATATTCGCGTTGGAGTAGAAGCAGCTTCTCCGAGATTCGTTCGATAATGCGAACGATCTTCCACATTTTTCCCTTACCGAGGGTGGGCGGTTCTGGTAATCCGGGGCCAGATAGCCGGGCAAATTGCTCTGTAATTATGTAACTAATTATCTGTGGCATAACTCACCAGTCTGGTTCCATCATTTCGTCCCGTAATACTCGTATTAAGACGTCTAGTAATTTAATTTCCTTTGAGTCGGTCCTGTGAACGCGGATTACCTTGCCGCGACAGGCGCGCCGCGCTTTCCAGATTTGATTGGGCGCGGCGTCGGCCACGCGTCGCCGACAGGACAATCCAGATAATGTATTTTCCGATAATGAATAAGTAATTGCCACACGGCTGGAGACCGATATTGTAATTGCATTAAAAGACATTATTGGGGGAGCGGCGGGAAAAAGGGCCGGACCAGGCCGACGATAAGAGTCAACCATCCTGTTCTTATTTCCCGGATAATGGGCTTTCACTGCATGAATGGGAAGAGGAAGATGTATTCTTTCACGGGGCGCGTCGGCTGCTGTAGGTGTCGGACGTGAAATTAGCTCCGCGTTTATATTCTTATTTGCATACAATGGGCCCGGGATAGCGTAATAATTGTACTTTCATTCGGAACACTTTATCGCGGCCTGCATCGGCTCCCGCGGTCTGCCCCGCCTCTCTGATCTACGACTCATTATGCACCTATGGCTTTCTAATTGCGGCCGCATCTATTAATTACGTAATTCCGAGAGGATAATCCGTATTAAATTGTGTCGAGGTGTCGCCGCGCGCGCGCTGTTCGACCTTCAATTCCGAGCACGTGGACAACCTGCTCGATTCGCGGATTAGCGATACTGATAGTTATTAACTCGAAAGGTGTAACTAGATTAGCATCTGTCAGTTATTGAAAGTTCTGATTTTTTATTGATTAAATAATAAATGATTTGCGCTGA
This sequence comes from Lasioglossum zephyrum, assembly GCA_028455615.1. Taxonomy (NCBI): domain Eukaryota; kingdom Metazoa; phylum Arthropoda; class Insecta; order Hymenoptera; family Halictidae; genus Lasioglossum; species Lasioglossum zephyrum. The sequence continues at coordinate 8,075,318 of CM052333.1, forward strand.
TTAACTGAATTTATTCCTAAAATGAGCAACAATTGCATCTCTTAATTATTTCTATATGCGTGATTAGTTAAAAACTAGAATCTCGGTTTTCTGGAAGCACAGAAATTTGAAAGTCGATTTTCATACATATCCTGAGAAAGATATAGGATTGTTTATTTGTTACGATGCGCGAGTAGATTGGATTAAGAAATAGTTTTATATTTGCGCTGTTCTGCAGACGTAAACTGTTTCATCAAAGACATATAATCATAGTTTATTTCACATTTTATTGTACTTCTTAAGGTTTATTCTACTTGCAAAGTATACGTGTCCGTCATTCTGATTAAACGAGTTTTCTAGGACCCGATGTAAAATGAGACTTCGACGGAGTAACAGCGCATACTATCCCGGCACGGAGCAGGGGACAAGATTTTTTATTGCTCATGATTTTTGAGCAACGCTCTTTCAGTTTTACGCGTGTAAATAAATTCCCCAGTGTCTCTGCTTCATGCGAGAATGCACCCCAGAGAAGATTGTAGTCGAAAATTCGGAAAAAGTCGATGCATTTACCTGCCTTTAAAGAATGGGGTACCTAAAACGTCGTCCCAAGAACCCTAAAATTCAAAAAGTTATAGCGAACTGAAATTTGAATAGCGTACTGCGAAAGTAACCGAAAATTTCCGTCGCATTTTTCTCGATATTACAACGGCGCGAGCGAATCTCCAATCACATAGATTGTTTGTCTAAATTCCGACAGAGATATTTGGATGATTTTTTATTCAGATAGAAAACAACAAACAACGGCTGTATTTATTGTAACTTTTTTTTATTAAGAACTCATACGTGTATCCTTTCTGGAATGTGTAGCGAGAGATCCGCCAGTTTGTCAAATTGGATACATTGATAGTACAAGATCTGTTCAACCGATACACTTCAAATTTGACGTGTAGTTTCTGTGTACCTGTTGCTATAGTTCCAATATCACGATTTAATCGAAACAAGTTTTCGTTGCAATTTTTTAGCCTGTGGAAAACTGGGTCATAAAATAATATTTGAAAAAGTGAAACAATTAAAAGCCACCATTTTCACATAATTTCCTAAATCTCAAAATTGTCTTGAACAAATAACAGGCTTGACTACATACAAAATCTTATACACACAATAATAACAATAATAAAGAAATAAAAATATAAATGAATGACGAGCTCAACAGCATCCTTCCCTCAAAAATTTCTGGAGCTCATCAAGATGCAAGTAAAAGTCCGACGGCAAAGACTCCAGTAGTTTCACAGTAAAAAAATCCTAAAGTTAGCCGGGGATAGCGAGTGCTAGACCAGAGAACGCTCTTAAACTTTCAGCCTATTCGAGGGGACAGGAGGAATCTGTCGTATGAGGCGTGTAGGGCCGGATAAAAAAGGCCGTTCTCTTTTAAATGAAAGCTAATTCCCGTTTAACCAAACGGGACAAGAAAGCCGTCAAGAAAACGTGACACGTCTTGGCCTCGGCTGTAGAATCGATCAAACTCGGGGGTCGCTCTCCGCCCACGCTTCCGACCCCTAATTTCTCCGCGCGGAATGACACTCGGCCCAAGCATAAACACGTGTTCCGTGTGACGTGTCCAAGGCTGAGGAGGAAGAGGGGGGCAGTTTCACAGATCGTGAACGTAAACTTCTCATGCGCTCCATTTCAGTCGTACAGACACGCGCGGCACCGGCGACGGATTTATAGTGAGCCGTTTTTTCAGATGAGACCACTTATACGCGCCGCCACGCAGGCAGGATGCGCGGCTAAATTTACACGGGAAATGGTCCTCCGGCTGCAACAAGCATCTTCCAGCCTCGCAAAAATACACAGGCTCCGCGTTAACCCTTCCTGGTCCTATATCGAGCTGGCTCATTTGAAAAAGTTCTAAAAATTGTGCTATCATCGCAGTAGGGACATAAACTCTTTGCTTGACTCTTCCCTTACAATTTTCTTTAATCATAAAGGGAATATAAATGTTTAGTTGTTCTATATCTATGTTGATATTAATGTTTAAGTATTGATAGAATTTTATAGAGTTTACAAACATAAAAACAGCTTAATGTAAAATGAACGGCTTTGAATTAATTATTTTCTTTCGTCAACCTTCCGATTGCTATGTATCGCAAAAAATCGCGGTGGTATATTTTTATCGTCGAATGTACAAGGGTCACGAAGATGAAAAGAAGCGACACTGTCGCCCCAGCGAGAAGTTCACACCATAATCAGTCGACGATAACTTTCGTATAAAGCTATCAATCTCAGACGATAGCCGTTCTTCTGTTTTATTGGCCGGACCGATCGGAGAACCCTATTTTTCGACTCCCGTACAGATAGGGGAGCCCTGGGTTATCTGTTTAAAAGGCAACTTATCGTAACCTTCCAGCCCGTTCGATTTACGAAATTGGAGTGAATTGTTCTTCTTGGATTTGTTTCTGTTGGACACGGAATGATAAAGTCTGATGATCCTGGCATTGATCTTCGTGGAATTGAAATGTTTGTAATTTCAATGTTATCAAATAAATTCGAAGATCTAGATTGAAACGACAAATATTTAAAAATATGAGATTTAATTTATTTTGACTGGCAGGTACAAATATGAATTAAAGTTGAAGACAATGAAGGTAGGAGTTGATGGGTTATTGTGGTACGGTAGAAAAGTCAATAAAAAGTAAGCGCTCGACGACAAAATTGAATGTGACGCACGGAAAAGGAAATCGAAAAGAGAAATCCAGCTGTTATTGTATAGAATATTGGACTCATCTCACATAATTCGATATATGTATTGACGACATACCTCGTGAAAAAGCTTGATCACTAGTCAATATTCATTCGCCGCGATTCTGCGCCGTATTGTTACCAAAACGTCCACTCATCTGCACTTCCCCATATAATTCAGTATAATGCCGAAGCGAGCGATAAAACTGGTTTATGGAAAACTAATCGATATTGTAACTTCTATGAACGAATTTGATGTTACAATCTCTATATGATTATCATACATTATGCAATGTATATGTTGAAATTCTGCAAATCTGTAGTTTCCTAATTTAAAAAATGTTTTGAAAATGTATTCTACATTGTCATCGCTATTGCTAGCTCCTTTAGGACATTACAGGTTTAAAAAAAATTTCAGGTTTTACAGTTTAACAGTTAAGGGGGTAATTAGGTTAACTTCATTCGTCTTCCTTGCTACTTATCCTAAGCTGATTGACGGTGGAAAGTATTTTCATAGCCTGAAACGGCAACAGCATAACTCTCTTCAGCAGAATGACACACTAAATTACCAAGAAAATTACCTTCCAGGACACCCGTTAATTACGCTTCTATTTTCCTGGACAGTCATTAATTATGCCCAAACGGCGCGCCGTGTCCTCCCGCGCTTTTTTTGCTAGGCACTTTTACCGGGAGCTGCTTAAAAAAATATTAAAAACTTCCGTGCGGTGCAAAAAAATGCTCGCTGTTTCCCGCCGAGGGAAACTTTCCTCGGTGTTTATTGCAAAAATTCTGTTTGCCGGCTCGCGACGCAAGATCCCGGCAATTTAAGTCCTCATGTTTTAAACGGCAAATTATTCCGACCCCGTTAAGGGAGTAGGCAATTATCATTCGTAAGTATCGAATTTTTTAAAAAGTTTCATGATTTGCTTTCAATTTTACACGAATATCCTACATACAGTACATTAAAATGTATCGTAGAATTTTTTGTCGTCTCAAATACTTTTACCTCGGTAAGTGTAATTTCTCTATCATAAAATCGTGCGTGAAACATCCTGCAGCGTTCATTATGGTAGTGACTACGGAAGTTTCAGCAGCGATATACATATAATATGAGAATACTAACAAAGGCACGCGATGTCAATAGCAATGCTAGAAACAAAGCCTTTGATGTCTTACTAATGCGGGACTTTTAAAGGCCGACACAAAGTTCACGCATACCGTCTGACCGCAGTAATATGGCGTAAACCAACGCAACCTTTCCGCATCCGCTTTGTAGCCGTACTACCTGAACGCGTGCTACGTTCGGTATTAACTACTGCGCTATAACTAATGCGAGATACTCTTCCAGCCGAATGCCAATTGTTCCGTCGTAAAACCTTCTGCGAAGGGACAAGCGCACGATCATGAAGGTCACCTAGCCTAATGGCGACATAACGACTGGGACCGCCATAAAGGACGAAGGGCACAGCCAAAAAATTGCAAATCACCGTAATTTAAAATATTCGACAAAGCGTCAGGACACGCAGCTGACGAACACGTGCCGAACCGTTTTAGCGTACCGAGGTCATAGTTTTATAGCTGTAGTCGCCCGTGACTGAATGTACCTCCTACTCTTCCTAATTTTCCAGTGCTTCCTGTTTGAAACAGAACCTACAGCCAATCATATCCAATTTCCCAAGACCACCCCACCTTCGAGCTTTCCTCATTTCTATGCGATCGTAACAAGATCAGAACTGTTTCGACTGCCGATCGACTAACAACCCCGAGCACAGCCGAATCTGACTTGGAGACAGTAAGCCAAGTCTCGTAACTAGCAAAATAAAGAAACGTATTCTCCGGAGTTTGACTATACCATGATGCGACCTCCAATTCCGGGATCGACACGACAACGCATCAATTATGAATGTATCTGTGCAATTATCTCGAAAGTAGAGGTTTCAGCATGAGCCCGGGTTGTAACATTTATTTTTTGAGAATTTCCTTGTTCAGAATAGTATTGTGGATTGAACACAATAATTTTACGTGGACTTGCGAAAAAGAAGACATATATTTTAGTATAATATAGAATAGAATTAATATAGAAACACTATGACAATTATTGAAATTATATCTCGCAACACGTGTTCACGCGTATACTGTTCTCTCACTCGCTATCGACAATCACACAACATAGATAGTCTTTGGCATTCATCCTCAAGCCTCATTCTCACTACACTCATTTTCATAAAACCACAAGTATGTATCAAGAAAATGAGGCTCTTGAAGAAATGATTAAATAAACGAAGTTTGATCTTAAAGATCATTGGGATCGCAATCGTGATTGTGTGCAGCCATTATAAAAGCCTGCTATCGCAGGGTGAAGAAAAATGCCAGACAAATGACGCGGCGCGAGGATAGAGGATGCGGGTTAATTAAAATATCAATGTTTGTTGCACACCATACATCAGACGGGATTCCATTACGGCCTCATAAATACATCGTCCGTTCGCATACGTTACACGCGGGGCCGCTTTCCTCCCCGGGATTACAGTCGTTCTTAATCCATTCAATTACACGGAAATGCCTCGGCGCCGTATCAAGGATACGTGCGTTTATATCCTTCCAAGGCTGACGTGCAGACAGGTATCTAACTATCTCAAAAAGAAATTCAAGCCCGGCCGCGCGTAGGCCGTGGCGACGTGATTAATGCGCGGAAGATAAGAAACTGGGGGCCCTCGACTTCCGGGGCATCAGAGACAACGGCCTCGCCGCTCCAGACAACGCGAATGATTAAGTTACAGACGCGGACTAATGAAATCATCAAATTTACCTCGCTCTTCCTGTATCAGGCAAACAACGGCCGTGCCCGTTGATCTCGTCCGAGGATCTCCCTCTAGAATCGTATTACAACGGAGCTCCAAACAAATGAAACGCACTTCGGAGTTGCATGCACCCCCGGGATGTTATTAATTCCTGCTTTTCATAATGGCGGACTTATTCCATGATTCATCGTCCTGCTACATCCAGATACGTACCTACTCGTGATGTAACTCTCGTTATGCGTTACTATAAAATTGATATAGGATATCATTTTGTTCGAACACTTCAATTAATATAATGTAAAGATAAATTGTACTTCCAAAAATCATGTATAGTTCAAAAATAAATTATTGGATTATTATGTAGATACAATGTCCTACTTATTGGACACACGAGACTGTGAATATCATAGAGTAAACTAAGAGCTAAGTTGCTATAAAGCAAGTTCTTGTAAAGCAACTTGGCTCTCAATGTATAAGCACATTGTGGGAACCCTCATCCTCTTCGATGTGAGGATAACTATAAGATGCAACACTTAGAAAAGAGGAAACACTTAAGCTGCATGTTTATTCAAATTAATATTAATAGGAAATTGAATTTTTAATAACTTGTAGTAGTGATCTCAGGTAGGATTAAACGAACAATGGGCCAAATGACCAATCATTGAATATCAATTTATAATGAATGAACAGACATACCCCAGTGAGTGATATTAACACAAATTCATCATAGGACCATCTCACAACTCAAATTGTCGATCTCACGATAACAGTAATTTGAATACATGGAATGAAATAACTGCTAAATAAATTAGCATAAAATTTACAATAAAATTACTGTATAAATTTCGATATTTTAATATATGTTTAATATATACATTTTATTCATTCACTTCGTTCACCCTGCGCGGCGACCTAATAAAATTATTTCGGGAACAGGAAAAATTCTGGACGTCGAGTGGCAGCCATCAGTCCGGCGAGTCGAAACGGAGGAATTTTCGTCCGGACTCTAGAGAGTTTCAACTTTCAACATTATTACTCGGCTGGCTCGTCACGCGATGGCTCGTTCGTCAACGTGTGTTTACATCGAAGCTTGCGAATTCGCGAGCCGAAGTCGAGGAAAACGCTACAGCAGGATTGTTGAAACGGACTGGATTACCACGCGATACGTACGATTTTGAATATATTACCTGTGCAAAACATCGCTGTTTGCCAGCTGGTGAAATATTCGCGCAGCCATTCAGAGGCTCCAATTATGCCAGACACGTTTCAGTCTTTAGGAGAGAGAGAGAGAGAGAGAGAGTCCTTGGCTGTTAGCCGTGACAGCAGTTCCTCTCGTCGTGCATGAATAGAAAACGGCCGTGAAAGCGCTATTGAAATTACGCCCAGTAATTTCAAACTCAAATAGTTGAAGACTTTAACTAGTTACAATTAGCGGGGACCCGGGCTGTTTGTGGGCTAATAGAATTTCCTAATGATAATTAAATACCTCGTGAGCCGTTTTCTGCTGACAACCGGCGTATGTACTTCACGATTGTTCAAAGTTTCGCACGTTTCTTTTGGCCGGTCGAAATTCACCGTCTCGACGACTCGACCCGTTCACCTCCACTTCCTTCGGTCTGGTTGCGCGCAGTAGATCATGCCGCTCCGCCGAGAACTTATGCGAATCACGCGACAGTAAGCTGAATAGAAAAATTCCTGGTAAAATGGAAGGAATCATCCCAGGACTTAAGTAAGATGGAGATTTTCTGTATCTAGGTCTTCATGCAAAATAAAAGTTGTTTCGGTCAACTGCAAGATATAGAAATTAAAAATGGACTTTCACTATTAATAATTTTAATAGATCTTGCAATCTCTTCATAATTTTATCCCACGCCTTAAGTAGGATAAAGATTTTCTGTATCTAGGTCTTCATGCAACATAAAAATTGTTTCGGTCAACTGCAAGATATAGAAATTAAAAATGGACTTTCACTATTAATAATTTTAATAAATCTTGCAATCTCTTTATGATTTTATATTTTATTTATTAAGTTTCGTCGTAACACCTACAGTTCGTCTGGCAACTCTTCAAGATGCTTCAACGCGCCGTCCAAATCATGCTAAGAGACATAAGCAATTCCCCATATGTGGAGAGTGTGAACGCGGAGCACTAACCCGGAATGAAGTTTTATTTTTGGCCGCTGGGAGTTTCGGAAGATAAATGGGGAAAGGAAGAAGCGACGACAGAAGTATGAATTCTTTTGTACAAAGGAAGGAAAAAATGTGTTCAAGATCGTACAAGACGACCTTGTGCTTTCAAGCCAGCCAGATTACCAAGATTTTATTTAAGGGGGATCTCCGTCTGACAGCTTCAAAAGCGAGTGACTTTTATGAATTCTTTTCCAGAGAACTGTTGACAGCATGTGAAGAGAGTATCTTGAGATAGGTATGCGCGTGCTTACGCTACGAGAAAACATTTTTTGTAACTTCGTTGTTCCTGCGCGTTCGACTGCAAATTTTCGTAGCACATTCCTAGCGAAAAGTCGATTTGTGGAACCTGTTACACGGGAACCCCCGGACGGTATCCGCCATTTCGAAGGCGACTCGATCTCGTGGCCGTGCTCTAAACTCTGGAAAGGAGTAACTTCAATTTGCAGCGTGTTGCTCCGTGAAAATAATGGAAATAGGGCTGCAGGTATTAGCGGCGGATTTTCTCTTAAAATCGGTTGTTTAGGACCGTGGATCTGTTTAAATGTATCGACGGCGGTGGAGGGAAGGAGTTGCGGGATTAGGGGATTTCCACAGAGGCCTGTGGCTAGAGAAGGAGACAAACGCCTAACAACATAATTCAGAACAGTTAGACCGTGACTTGTGCGTTTCTTGGGACGATTCTCCGAGAGTTTTGAACAATATTAAGTGATGAGAGTTTTTCTGGAATCTCGTTAACATTCGATGCGTCTTATCTCTTCATTTCCCATTGGCTCGATGGAACCTTCTCCCAGAAGCCGCCGACTCAATCTCCATAACCGACAGCCAAGCTCCGGGAACACAACCGTCTATTCCCGAATAGGAGACGATCGCGTATCGCGTTTCGATTTCGCTGAACGACGCGTAAAGAAGATCTCGCGGAATCGGGGAAGGACTTTTTTGTGCGAGATAAACACCGTCTACACATAGGTCGAATCGATTTTCCGACGGAGACACGCCGCAGACCGAAACACTTTGCGTGGAACACCGAGCGATGATTGCTCGGCCCGATTCCCTGTTACCTCGCGCGAGAAAATTCGAGTGGTGCCAATACTGTACAGGGTCGACCAGATAAATTCGGAATTTTTTTCGGGAATCCTACAAATAAGATCAGGCAAATATATATATTTATTAAATGACTTAGTTTACCATTTTAATTCTTCATCTTCTTCGAAGTCGCAATTTAATCCACGGAAAAAGGCACCGGCAATCTAGTGTCCGTTCCCAGGTGTCGTGACGAAGGGAATGAAACCACAGGGCCACCGAAATTAAACGTAAAATGTCGTGGCTTGATTGACAGTTGTTCTCGCAAAGGACAGCGCGTATACGCAGTGGCCAACGCTGTGCTTTGGACTTTCTCACACGATGTTAGGCCACTTTTGTCTCTATTCGTTGATTGAAAAAATATAAAAAATCTAAGAATATTGTCATGTTGTTACCAATGTAAAAAGACTATTAACAGATGAGATGCTGAACATTTTTATTTTGCATAAAGATTTTCGTAAAGTTTATTCAGATTATTAAATGAAGAAACAAATATTTATTTGGCTGCAGCACCTTTCGGCAATCTTAAGAGGTCGGTCGCAAAGATTCGTTACACATATACTTTCAAAACTATATCCTTTAAGAAAATGTAAAAAGAAATCATCGAAAAGGCGAAAGGATCGAAGTACAATCTTTGTAATAGGACGTCCGTGCCGTCGCTCCTCCAATATTTTTATTCCTAGGCTTGGCCGAGTGGAAACCTACGAACTTCCACAAACAGGAGGAAGGTGTGGGCGATTCATTCGATCTCTTTCGGATCGAGAGCTGGCAAGCTGCGGGATATCTCGGTCGCAAACCGCCCGAGGGAGCTGTACACAAGCTGGCTATGCAATTCCGGGATATCTTCGTTACGGTGTACACGATCGGTAGCCGTTTGTGTGGGTGACGGCGCAGGTGGAGAAAGAAAGAAGCAAAGGTAGGGTATAGAGGATCGGGGATAGGTGGATAAATGGTGGGGAATAGGAGGGTCCGTCTGTTAGTTAGACGGCAAATGTGCAGCAACGTGGGTACACATTAAGGTGTGCAGTGTCGGGAGGAGAATGGTGAAGGATGGGGAGGCAAAGACCGAGGCATCTTTGCCCGGTGAACCGAGGAAGTCCTGGCTCACTCTCACATATGAGAAAGCCGTAGGAACAGTGAAAAGCAGCCCTGGGTCCGACGTATTCTCGTTCGTACAGCTCTACCGCGCGTTACGCGAGCCCGCCCTGTTGGCTCGGTTCTTCGTAGAGCAAGTCGTACAACTTTGGCTACCCGTTAGGCGTTAAGATGATATATGTTATTCGCTTAATTAAGCGCTTGTCCGCGCGCGCTGAACGTCCAAGCTTCACCGGGCGAGCAAACTTCGGCTATGAGAAAGGTAAAGAGGGAGGATCCGTGGCACCAGTTTCTAAGCTCGTAATATCGTGCACACGTCCAACGATGCGCCCTCCTCTTCACCGACTCTAGGTCCGCGCGGCCGACAAGATTAAACACGCTGGTTATGGTGGTTGCTTTCCGATTCTCGTTAAAAATTATATTCAGGGAACTCATCATAGATATGATTAGGAGATACTAATGAACACCCTGTATAAATCGTACACGTAATTTTACTAAACCAGATTTAATCGGGGGCCGAAGAGGTAACTTCGACTCGTAAATGTTACTTTGTCAATTTGTCAAGCAACAACGACTAATATCGTCGACTTCGTCAACTTCTGCGCGTGGATCGAAATTATTTCCGGAATCGGCGACTCGGCTCAACTAACTGGCCGGGAAGTGGTGTTTATGAGGCCCTCTGACGGAAGAACGTGCAGCGCCAGAAGCTCTTCCGCCTTAATTAAAAACCGGAGAAGGATGGATTTCAATTAGCGACTTACCGAGAGGCAACCACTCGCCTTAACCGAGCCACTGCAAAATGAAAATTCTGGAAGGATAATGGCGAGGATTCGCTGTTACAAATCACGCCGGAAGTAGGTGCTCTCCACGGGCAGCGTGTGCCGATAGGCCCGCTGTTAAATCTGACGTTCGCCTGGTCGGGGATTAAGAAAAGCTTAATATCGGCCCTGCCGTACTTTCACGGCTAATCCGACCAGCAAATATCCGTTCTAAGAGAGAAGAAGAGAGAGAGAGCAGCGTACGATGAGATCCGTGCAACCGATGGTTACATCGTTGTTTAATCTGTTCTTTCGCTGAGCCGTTAAGAAAAGCCAGCGTAGCCGTTCTATGCAAATGCCAGTGGATGTTAATTGTTTCATTAAGCACGTGCTTGGCCCGGATGTCCAAGCAGGGCAAACTTCGCTCGGTCGAGTCTCGAGAAAGAGAGAGAGAAAGAGAGTTAATTCTCTCTTCGTGAAGATGAAGCGGTCGGAGACAGACGGCGATAGACAACGCGAACATCGTCCTTGGCGTTGTATGAAAGGAAAACGCCAAAGGAAGAGAGAATATAAGAATCCTAATAATTAGAGTAAATGAACTAACTTGATAATGACGAAGTAGGTCACCGTTCGCTCTCGGAAAGGGACGCCACGTCGTCCGCAATCAAGGATACCTGTTACGAACGAGAGAGCCTGTACAACTTCTTCCAAGATGTATTTTCAAAGGATAATACAGAAAACGATGAGGATCGCGGGCGCCTCATTGTGCGCGAGCGGTTCCCCGTTATAAGCGGCCGGGGGAGGTTTGATTCGCGAGATTATCTGTTCCCGTAAGACAGGAAGCGAAGGGGAAAAACAAAGATCACGTTAGCCGTTAGTACGGCGTACGTTATTTGTCTAATTAAATGCTCGCTCAAGGGGGAGAAAAAAAGGAAGTCTCGTATTCATCGTCGGCGGTACATTCTCCGTTAGAAAAGCACTGTTTTCCCGGCGAGGAGGATCGTCCAGGATACCTCCGGCTGGATAATAATTTCTTTCGCGACTGGAGCCGGCCCTCTTGAAAGCTCGGGACGGATTTCTATGCCAGTAATTAGTCGAAGTGCTCCGATGATCCAATGAACGATAAGACGGGGGCGTAAACTAAATAGAAACGCTGGGAATGCGCCGCGCGGGGCGGGGGAGGGGGGCGAATCTCCTTTCTACCTCGATTATTCCGTTCCCCGTCCTAATGACCTGTTTTATCAAAACGAAAGGGGGAAAATCGTTACCGGTGGATGAGGTGTCACGCGTACCCGCCTTAATTAAGCGCTTGTACGTTCTGAACTGCGCGAGATTAAACTTAGCGCGGCGAGATCGTATCGGGGGGTCGTTTCTTCGCGCGAAAACTTGAAAACGTACGGTTATGCGACGAGCATAATCTCCTCGGGCCGGGGCGTGGATGCGTCGCTCGAATCGCGAAATAAGGGTTTCAAGGATTCTCGCGCCACTCGACGCGTTAATTAAGAAATACGCGTGCTCGCGAACGTTGCCGATTTCGAATTCCTCGCGAACCAGACGGTGAATGTTTTTGCGCGAAAATATTTCTTAGGCGACAATGGAAACTGTAATATTTGAACAGTTTAATTAGACAGAGCTGTCGAAAAAGCTCGTCGTTTATCACTGTTGATTTCCATGGTGGGACAAATGTCTGCGTGAATGACACAAATTGTCCGATTGATTAAAACGTTGTCTATAACGATTGACGGGATTGATAGGTGATTGAAAACGGTGAAAACCAACTGTACAGTATAAATATAGTATTCGGTGTTTCCCCTGAAATAAGGGAATCATCAGTTTGTACAATCGAAGTGACTAAAATTCTGTCGGATCGAGTTTTAGCTGATCCGTAGCTCCTGGATATCGAGTTTCAGAAACCGGCAGTTGTTGGTATCGTGTTATACACCCCGGAACTCGCCATTATCGAGTCTCTCGGCGCTGGGATTCCTAGTGCTACACGGAATAATTGGGAATCACTCTTTCGAAGATCAACAACTCGAGTGTCTCGAAATTTCGAGTCAAATATGTGATTTGTAACTACCTGATGCAAATACTTTTCATATATCTCAAAAATTCGAAAAGTTGGCAGCGCATCTTTCCGTTGACGCTTAGTAAAATGGCTGAAAAACATCGTACATCGAGTTTCATGGTGTCGTCTGAGTTTCTGAAGAAAATTAACGATGTATGTATTTAAAAAATGTAGAGGCTTTGCTATTACTTTCACATAGATAAGAAGAATTGCAATGTGCATTTCGAAATTACTGCCTGTAAATGAATTGCATTGCAAACGTACGAATGGCAATTCGCGAGTGACGCTGAATACCTTTTTAGTATCCAATTAAAACACTATTTCATCAGTCTGCTCGTCTCAAAGGGCTTCTAAATGCGAACGGCACGCGATCGGTGGTAGGTATCCCGATTGACCTTTCGATTTTGCGGTCCGGTCGGAGCTATCGATGAATGGAAGTTAATCATAGGGCCTTGAGCAGTTCGTCGTAGCTGGGGCCGCGAGCAAGTTCCGAGGCGGACTGCCGCGGATTATAACGGGGATGAAACGGGCGTAAAGCACATCCCCTCGAGCGGCTCTTAGGATAGGCGATGTGGATTTATTTTAAAGGGTCGCTTTTGTAAATGACGAGTGTTGTTGCTCGCGGCGGAAAGCCGAGGTAGTCGAGTACGGAAGGGTGGCGTTGGTCGAGGGTCGAAAAAGCAGCTTTCTCACTCCAAAAAACCTTCCCTCCCTGCAGTCCTTGCAGATTTAGCCGGAGCTGTGTCGTATAAACGAAGTTGTTTTTCCGTGGGAGTCGTGCGTCGCGTGAAATGTTCAACGGTACGAAAAAAAAACAAGTAGGCAAAAAGCATAAAACTAGTTTTCCCGTTTGAATTAAAATATTCATCAGAACCGAGAGCCAGGATATATTAGAAAATTTATTTAGCTTCGAGTAGTTCCACTGGTGTCGAATTTATCGGCAAAAAGTGTTTCCCTTTAAAATTGCGGTCCGTTAAATCATGCGCATCCGCCCCTGCCGCGATAAACGCAGCCGGAATTATCATCCCGCAGAAAAATCAACGAGAACAAGACCCACTTTGCCGACTATATCGTCAAACTTGTCACGTAGTGTCGTAATTATGGGCGTGACCCGCGTTCGATCCGATCGATCCAATCTGTGAGATGATTGATTTAATAGCCCGAGATACGGGAACGGATAGAAGATGCAATAACCTAATGCCGGAATACTAATGTCCGATGATAACACCGATTAAGAGTCTATCGATGGCTAAGAGGTCGGATCAAATCAAGACTTACTGATTCGACTCGATGGAGAGCCGCAGTGGCCACATTACGCTCAAATAACGATGCACCTAACGGTACGCAAGACTTTGCTCGTTAACTCATCATAACTTAAAATTATTTTTATAAATTCAGGCCAGTGATTCTCAATCTTCCTCAACTACTATACTAAATGGAACAGAAAACAAATAAACAGATATCTTTCAAGGGGGTCTTGATGCATATACATATAGTTTTATTAGAAAATTAGAATATGGTCTCAGTCACTCAGGTTAAGACTGGTGAATTCCAATATTCTTGAAGCGCCACATCAACAATATTCTTACGCTGCAAAACATGTTTCGTCATTACCTGGAGAAGCCACTCAAAACAAAGTTGTCCCGTCTATCGAAACCGTGGCCATTTTGCCTCGCGTTTTCGAGCAGCAGTTAGATATCGCGTAGTTGCAAAGCCCTTGCAACGGATTGCAGAACTCGGCTCGAAATTTTCGGATCGGCAAAATGCATGACTGACACCGTAACAAATATTTAGACCGAGTCCTAGCAGCGATGGCGACTCGCGAATATCGTGCGCACATCTCTTCGACAATACACGGTGCGCAGACAGGCGTTAACGTAGTTACGCTGGCTTATGGGAGCGAGCCCCGGTTTCCTGAGAAATGACAGGGAACATTTGCTCAACTCATTTCGTAAGGCGATGAGCCGAGCAGTCGGTTCAGCAAAGAGTTGAGCAAACCCGACGAGGGTCCGTGAGTGCTGGCGCGAGAGCAGCCGATGCGAAACGTCCGCTCGAGTTTCTCGCAAAAACATGCGTCACCAGGCCCGCTTTATTTTCCATTCGCAAAGGGAACCGCGGCTCGTCGTTGACGCGCCACCTCGCGTTGCGCGTCGCCGGGCGCTTCGCGAAGCTTCTCGTCTTCCCATTTTACATATATGCGAATTTCATGCTGGCTAATGAAGCTGTTGCGTTCGCGTCCGTTTATGTTGCCGCGCTATTTGTTTGCGCAGCTCGGTATATAATTATACGTCCGGAGGCCACTATCTCGAAAGCACGCTGGATTTCACGTAAGTTTCCACGGAAATCCAGGGAAATGTAACTCGGGAAAAGTTAACGTCTGCCAAGCCGGTAAGCAGCCCCGTCGGCTCTCGCGGATGACGAATATGGCAGAATCGTGTCGGTCCGCGGCGGTTTATATTGATCCAGCTATCCGGACAGTTGTAATGAAGAAGAAAGAACCAACTGGATATTCCGCGGGAAAATATTCGCCATGGTCCTCCTAGTGCCTTCGAGACGTCCGTAATAATTTATAATTAAATTCTAATCCCCTGAAATCGATAAACCTGTTTCACTTTTCTTCCGCATCTACCGTTACCGTCTGCTTCGACGTAGAAATGTAAAAAGACGATATAAATACGAGTCTTCTTTACGTGGCATCAGTTGAAAATATTATCACTTTTCGGCATTCTCGTTTAAACGTTATAAACGCGCGATTTTAGCACGATCCAATAATTTCATGGAGTATTTGCCGCGTAAGTAATCGCTCGTTCTTCAATTAATCACATCGATTCTTTACGGCGGATTAAACAAGGTTCCATTAGACCTGAATCGCCGACGATGACGTAGAACGAGTACGAAATTAATTATTGAACGAAGTAATTATCTTGCAATCGTAGCGTGAAACGCTCGGGCAAAGATTTAAATTGAAATTTACAAGCGGCGGGGTCGGGTAGCTCGGGACCGTTTCTCGCGCCGCGCCGAACACAGCCACGACGTTAAAAGCCGAAATGATTGCGAAAATATTTTCTTTGGGTTTCGATTTATGAGGGGGGATCCGATAAATCCTCGAATCTCGATCGGCGTTAATCTAATACAAGCGTTAATCCCGCGAAAGCGGCGGCTATTATAAGATGTTCGAGGGTGGGCGTTGTAACGCAAACAAAAACAGCTCGGCAGCTACCCCTTCGGTGTCTCCAGCGCAACAAACACGGATAATCCATGGACATGGCAGCTGTTGCTGTTTTTTCAAGCGATCCTCCCGGAACCTACAATAAAATATGCCCGCCACGTGGCAAAGAAACTCGATTCCGGGGGCGAGCCGGTCGCTTTTGAGCGGCCGTACGGAGAGATTTATGGAAACTGGCCGAAAGAAACAGTAAGACGATTCCAGTTTCTTGCTGCCTTTTCCGGCGTGACTGCGCCGAAACTCGAAAGTTATCGTTCCCCTCCCCTGATAGAAAGAGAGAGAGGGAAACCGAGAGACAGTGAAAGCCGCGTGTGCCATGTCCGATTAAGTCGACAAACTCGAATCAACCGAAGAAGACGGGAGAGACAGCGAGACGAAAACGATATCCTCTCGCGCACAAGCAGCAGCCTCGCCGTCGTTAAAAGACGGCCCCCGGTGAATTAATTCGAATTATTTTGATCGAGGACTTCCGCGGACAGAAAGCCGACGACGACCTTCTCCCGAGCGTCAGTTAGTTTTCGTGGCTGTCGAGTAATTATGGCCCGCAGCCGTTTTGATAGACAACCGGCCATGGAATTTACATTCCATCGTTTAGACAATACTCGACGCACCGTATAATTTCATCTAGCCTTCCACGACTCAGCTAAAGAGCCGATCTCTCTTTTTCTCTCTCCTTCTCTTGCCGGTTTCTCGGGATTGATATATGTGCCGGGTGTGTCGAACCCTTTCATTTCGAATTCGACCCGGCATTAGAGGACCGGGGCCCCTTTTTGCGCAACAAAGTGAAGAAATTAAATGGGTCCTCTTAAACGGTGCAATTAGGCAATTAGAAAGAATACTATCTTTCACCGGTCTAATCATAACCATACGGGCAACGATCCGCCGACGAAATACGCTCGAAACGTACGCTCGTCATTCGGTGATTATGGGTTTTCAACGTATCGCGGCCCGTTTTTGGCGGAAATCCACCACATGCGCGTCAGCTCAGACTTTTTACGTTCGCGTTAGCGGTCACACGCAATCCGAATATTAGAAAATTGAAAGAAGTTATTCGCGTGGTCGTAATGTCTGGGAACTGCTAAGTATAGACGTGTTTTAAACGCCTAAGCCGAGGAACCTGGTCTGCGGCATCATCGTCGGACCGTTCTGTGGAGTATACTAATTTCGTAAATTAAATGGCGTCTCCGCCAGCCCGTGCGGTTCTCGGAAATTTCGTATAATTAATCATCTACAATTCTACGCGGTGGTCGGCTCCTGACGTAATTCAATCTCTATTTTCAATATTCAGTCGTATGAAGAAAGTAAATTTTCCTACGAAATAATAGTTGGAAAAGACATCCCACGCGACCACATGAGCAGAAAAGAAAGAATAGTCCTTTCCCGCCTAAGAACTGGTCATTGTAAAATAACACATGAATTTCTCATAAAGAAGACAGACACCCCCCCTGCTGTAATACCTCGCTCACAGTTCACCACATCTTGTATGAATGCCAAAAATTCTCCACCCAGCGACTCAAATTTGGAATCAACCAGAACTCTGCCCTCACATCCGTAAAGCATATAAAAAACACTATTGAATACCTTAAAGATATCAACCACCTCAACAAAATCTAAGAAACACAATAGCAGTTCGTCTCTAATGACCTAGATGTTGATGCGACGTTAAACCTTAATATAAAAAAGAAATAGTTGGAAAGTTTTTCTAGATAATTCACTTCAAGAAAGTTGAACTCGCCAGATTTTCTTTCATTTAAGAAAATGCTTTGATTTTGCGGAGTGTTTGTGGTTGCTGGGTTGCCAGTCCACGTGTTGAGGTAGTCTAGGGGTTCATTCATGCCTAAAAGGGATCTATTTAACATGCCCATAATTCCTCGGTTGTTGGCAAGCATTCGAGCATCCCATGGTAATAGAGACGCGTTTCGAAGAACGGGGGCCTCCGGTTTTCCCTCAATCCCTTCGTTTTCCGGTGCTCATGACCAAGCGACAACAAATCTATTAAAAGTTCGTCGAGCAGAACGACTCCGGTGGTTATTGTCCGCGGGCAGCAGCAAGGAAGGTATCCATCTTTGCTTCCCGATGGTTGGTCGAAAGGAGGATCGTAGTGGCGCGTATTTCCAAAACGGAGGCCACAAAAGAGCAAACCGAAGCCACCGAGGATGCTTAAGTGTCACTAAAAGCGGTCGGGATCGCTTCGGAAATAGGACCTCCATGGTGTGGGATCCTCTCGTTGCAGGTATACCGTGTGCCCGCGGCAAGAAAACGTCATTTGAACCGTGCCATTGTCAATTTCCATTCACAATGGGGACAGCTGAAGGAGCGCGAGCGGGACCAAAACATTGAGACATATCCCGTTGTTGTCGCTGTCAACCGGTGACCCTCCCCTTTTTCGTCGTCGGACATTATTACAAAAATATTTGAAACTGCTCGGATGCCTGCGAGGACGTATCCTGCGCGGTCCATTGTGCCGATTCGCGCAACGCGTTCAAACCGATGCCAACTGAGAATCGATGGAAAGAGAGACGAAGAGCTCGACAGGGTGAATACAGAAAGAGGATGAAGAGGGAGAAGGATCGGAACTCTCTGCGAGGGACTCGGCTGGAGATTTCATGTAATTTCAACTCACGTGGCGCCCAGGTATCCCGGAGCAGAAAAATATTTGGAACACCTGCACGGCCGGGCGATCGCCGATGGATCGCTCGACTGTGAGACGATATCGAGCCGGATAGATTGGTTAATCTGGATGTATCGCTATTCCGGACCCGTGAAAATTTCATTTCCACCGGCATCGATAACCGCCAGTCAATAATTGTTGCCGTTCTGGATCCGTCGTTTCGACGGCCGGCGTAATTGTATTTACGACTGATTGCAAATGAGAGGATTAAAAATGAAACTGTGACTAGGGTTTCGGCCGGCAATCGGATCGGGCTGAAATCACGGTTAATCGGTACAATTTTATATTGCAGTTTTTCGGGCGAGGTGCCGGCGCCACGCCGCGCCGTGATCATTGAAAATATTTAAACGGCGCCGCGGGTTTTTCTCTGGCACGGCGACCGAGGCGATTTTGTAAATAAATCGACGGTAACGTTAATAGGATCGCGAAATTACGGAGGCGCGATATTATTTCAAAGCTCGCGTTGATATTCACCGACGAGGCGGTCCGTGAAATTTCATTTAACGCGGAGCTTAGTGGAAAAATATCTGCGAAACGTTTTTCTGTTTATAACGGCCGCCCGAAAAATTATAATTATATACGTTTTTCCTGTTGCGATTCCTCCTGGGATAAAGTACTTTATTATTCGTTGTTATCGCCGACACGTTTCAACGGGCTCTTTCTCGTATGCCATCGTTAATGTAATAATCTTCTTGCGTCTTCAAATTTCAATTTACGTATTACTATCAGAAAATGCTGTAAAAATGACTGTCTAAGTAACAAACCTAAAAATCATTTTACTCGACGCTCATTTTTATGTGGCTTGGAATCAAAACTCTACCCATTCTTCATTTCTGCAGCAATTTGGAAAATAAAAATATTCTCCACCAATATTCTCTCTACCTTTATTGATTCTAAAAAATTCTTAAAACAACAATGTGTAAAAATTAAAAATAGCTTTAGGTTTGTCAGTATCATTTTGTAAATGGTTTTGCAGATCTTGAAACGGACGAACTTCCTCTCTTTTATCTGTTACAAATTGTTAGTATTTCCATAGCGAGCGAATATTCTGTATCCGTTGTTTGGACGGAGTTTTCCATGGTAGAGAATGTTTTTAAATATTGCTGAGCGGTGTAAATTCGTCAGAAGCCCGGGAATATTTGCAAGGGACATGCGTTGACGTTTTACATCGCGTACGTGGCGGAAAAATTCGTGCAACGGGAGCCCGTGTTTTCCAAGGTTGACGCCTACCTTACGATTTCCTCTTGCTCTCTTGCAAGATCAGAGCTGTCTCACCGCGGGGGATCACGTAACGCTGCAGGTGTGCCAAACATTTTTCAGGAAACGTGAGCCGCCCGTGAGTCGAAATTATACGAAATCTCCAGCGGTGAAACGTCCCTTCTGTAAATTCAGACCTCCTCTTTCGCGTCACCCTCTTAAACTCTCATGCCAGTTCTGCGGACACGTCTTTGTTACGAAACTTACGTCTTTATACGAATAGGGCGACGGGGCTTGAATATATTACGCGAGATACTTCCAATTAAGGGAAATGTATCACTCGACTCTGCCTCTTTTCCTCCGACTTTCAAGAAAGATTCTAAATTCAATGGACTTTGTTTTAGAATTCAATTAAAGTCGTTTCTCTTTTCGTTACAAATTCGGCGAAGCAACACAATGACGACTTCAATTTCAAAAATTCAGAAATACTTTAGTAATATAATACAATTGTTTTCTAAATAGCATTGTAATGGTCATATTTATGGTTAGGTTATATTTATACTGAGGATTTCATGCATTTAAAAATTAGTAGTTCAAGTGGAAATGTAGCCATATAAAAGCGAACAATTTTTATTTTGCAGAGTACCGATTATTTATCTCGGAAGCTATCTGCGTCAGACTTCTGCGACTTGTTTATCCGATCGCTTATGGTTCTAAATGGGTCGGTCAGATTTGTACGTAGGCGGCTGCGATAGACAGTCGTTGGTCGATCAGACTCGTATTGACAAGGAATTCGATCGGTCAGCATTCGGCGAGCAAACTCGGTCGAAGTTGAGGATCCTCCATTTAACTAATGAAATTTCGGGTACGTACACGGTCTCCGGGGCAGGGAAGATGGACTCCTTGATGCGCGTAAATGTTCGCAAATTTAGTTCGCGTCTGCTTGACTCCTGCAAGTGGCCGAGTTACCGGCGGGGTGTATACAGCGTGTCACAATTTGCATCGACGGGGGTTCGGCCCGATAAACTATCCCGCAATTTCATGCATACGTCATCAGGAAACCGGGGCGAGAGGGTGGGGGGAATACCAACTGTCGCGCCGACGACGACGAACGTTAGGTTCGACGTATGCACGTCGACGCGGCTCGATCGCCGCCAAATTCCACGGAAATTCTGCTGTCGTTTCGCGCCTCCGCCCAATGCTCTGCGGATTTCACCGCGAAGATGGAGCCGTCTTCGACTGCCGGGAATTATGTGTCGATCCTCGACGCCCTACCGTGCCGTGGAAATCCGTATTGCAACGCGACCAAGCATCCCGCCATCGCTGCCAAATTGTCGCGAACAGATCTCTCGGAAATTACGCGAACCCCTAAAACATTTCCGAATTTTCCGTCTCCCCTAACGTAGAGCGCTTGAGGTCCTCATTTTGATAATGCATCATCAAATAGTGTTCCCTCACAATTCACTTGCCAGTGCCTTGCGCTTGTGAAGCTACCTGAATAGACAAGGATGGAGGTATTCCATTGGAACTTCAAATCCTGAATCATTGTCAAATGAAAATGAAAAGGAAATATCGAACACGATTCTAGTGTTATTTTCTCGCATTTCGCTCCCGTATTAATATATCCGGTCTAGAGTCGAACAGAAGATGGACTGACCTGTAAGAGACAATGCGGATCATATGCTGAATGCTCCCTCCATCGATCGCCCTAATTCAGGACTCTATTTGTCGCTCTGTTTCGATAGTTTAGGTCTGGTCCTTCCGTATTGTTCGAGGACAAAAGTTGTTCCACATTGCTTGCGGTCAAGCGGACGCTGTATATGTCCGTGAACAATCCTAACGATCGTGAACAGCTTTAACAGCTTCCAATCTGCCTGTTTGTAAGCTGGCTTAAATCGTAGATGATTATGATCGCCAGGCGATGGATGCCACTCCATCCAGTTTATCCCTCCTTGGAGTTTGAAAACGCGACATCAAAACAACGCGGACTTTATTGGGGATTATCGTGAATTTTTATGCCGGCTAACTTCTATAGCGATTGACAACCGATTCGTAAAACACTGAATTTCTATTTCTTCCTTTTTTGAAAAACTACCATGTAAACTACAATTTTGTAAATAAAAATAAAAAATCTTACAGTACGTATTTTCTAGAATCGTTTTTGTACTGCCGCGACAGTGGCATTTTCGACGAAATAAATGGGAGAATATAAAAATTCTAGAGTAAAGTGATAAAAGAGTGGTTCAGAGAGAACTTTCACCGGCGGCGGTGAGCATGTAAAATGATCGTCGAGCATGAATCGCTAAACGAAACGCGGCGACAGTAAAATGTCTGAACAAAGAACACGAGTCTAAACAAAACGGTCGTTCTAGAAGGCTGCATATGAACATCCACCTAACTGCGAAGGGTAGAATTGCAACGAGGAGAGACGATTCTACACCCCGTTTGCAGACAATATGGTTGGTTGACGCTTAGGTGAACGGTGGTGCGCAGTACAGGGCAACTGTAACCGGTGATAGCCTGAATTGAAAACAAGGAAACCGCGTGCGTTGAACGTCCTCCCTACGTACAGGCGGAATTTTCTCCGGACCGTGTTTCCCGTTCGTTTCCTTGTTCCGAGGTGCTCGTGTACGTCAACCCCTAAACGTCACTGCGGCGCGGCGACTCGTAACAAGTTTTAACGCACTATCGAGGTCCGTGAATAATTAAGCTGGAGCCGCGTGCAACCAGATCTGTCGGTAGGCAGAATGATAATTAATTCAGGCACTAAACGTTATAAACGGCGCCGCGTTTTACCGGGTTTCGTTCTATGAATTTTTACTCAGCCCCGGAATACACTCGTCGACAGCATTACAAGTCGCCCCGTAAATTAACGGAACACGTTATTCGCCTTCCAAGATCTAACAAGATCAACATTTTAAGAAGTAAAGTATACACTACAACAAATTATCTAAATAAATAGGTTGAAGTTTACGGCGCACAGGTTCGATCTTATGTTACTAACTAAGCAGTTTTGCAAATTAATATAACTTTTTTAAACGTTTCGGTCTAGTTTAAGACCATTTTCAAGAATATATAATTGCATCTGTAAAAATTAAGAAATGTAAATTATATAATTCCGTGTTGAAAAGCAAAAAGAAAAGAAGAAGAAACGACAAACCAATGATTTTATGAAGCAAACTTACTTAAAGGTTTTGGTTTGGAGAGACAATGAATCAGGTTGTGTAGATCGAGCCATTGGCCCATCAAATTATCTGTTCCAAAAAACCTGACAGAATTTCAGTTGAACGAAATCTCAGACCACCTTACGATCGTGGTCACTAGTATAGATTCACCTGAGAGCAGGACGTATCAATTTTCTATAGAATCCATGATGGCGCTGCTCTTCCCCTCACCCGAAAATCTCGTTCTACCTCGGTTCGGTCGCAGCAGGCTGCGCAACGTTCCGTTGAAACTTCATTGTGCCGCGGGAATCGATGTGAAAAGATGGAAAATGAAAAACGACGTCGTGAAGGTGAGAGTCTCTGTGTTCCTCGGGCGTCGGACTGATGGGACCGAGCCACCTTAAAAGCCGTTAAATACTGTGCTGGAATCGCCTTTATAGCCGTCAATGATTCAGTATTTACGCACAATGCCCGAGGAAATGGCTGGACCCCACCCGTTGCCGGTGCGCCGTAGGAGGTCCGAAAACTTTTCCTTCCTACGCAGCCCGAACCTTCGACCTCATCTTCCTTGCGTGCCTCCTACGTGAAAATGCGTTTCCGCGCGTGACTTTTCCTCATCCTCGGAAGGAAACACATGTTCTCCTCGGACACGCTGCTTTCCAACTCATTCTTCGCCCCGACCTTGACTAATTGGAGAGAGTGCAGCCTACCGGCGCGCTCCTGCGCGCAGAAAGCGTCGTGTAAAGCGTTGTTATTATTTTTTAGCCTATTCAGACCCGTGCCCCCACAGCCCCTTTCAAGCTTTTCAATGCCCGCGCGGAATTATCCGAGAATAAATGCTGGAAGCTGTCACTCATTCATCGCTTAAGTACGCGTTCAGCATAAATATATGTAACGACTCGTACGAAATGGGAAGAGAGTATTAAAACACAGCTTTTCTACTTAGAACGGCGGTATTATTAATTACAGACAACCTCGTTAAGACTTTAATAGGTCAGGTTTTAATAGGCGTCGGGTATTAACGAGTCGAGCCTATGCCTGCTGGAAATTAATATGTAAATTTCGAGTCACTTATACGTACTCTCCCCCGTCTCGCCGATGTACTCGGCGACGAGCAATGCTCGGCTCGTTACCAGGCCACTGAAACGTGCTACGAGGAAATTATAATAAGCGCATCTAATTCTATTCGTACTTTGAGAATACTGCTTAACACTGTTCAACCCTGCGCGGTTGCTTTGTCTTCGGTATCAAAGCAGAGTCTTCTGGAAACGGGGCTGCGGATCCGTCGGGACTCGCAGCCTATGATAATCGTAATAGAATACAGTCTCGTTTTATTTTTCATTCGGTAAATGCATTTGTGAAACTCGGAACGTTTTCTCGTTTCCTTTACATTTGCCCATAAATTTGCGTAATGACATTTTGCCAAATGGAACGTCGTATTCTGGAAATTGAATTCGGCAAATATTTGCGGTGTGGACCGGAAGAAAATTGCAATCAATAAAATAAATGCGTTCAATCCCGGCCGTCGACGTTCGGCGTTTTATTCGGCGCCGAACGTACACACGCAAACATTAACACGAACAGTTTCATGCTCATAACGACCACAACACGCGTCACTAAGAACGCAGAATTCGTCGAGTTCTCCTCGAATTACCTTCTCGGCGCGGCACAATATTCTGCGGTGTGCGATTACGAGCCGGCATTTCAATTGAAGTTCCTCGTTGGAAACAGCCATGGTCTGGAGTGACCTTATTCCCTAACAAGTTTGTTGAAATGTCGCCGCTTTCGTCGTTTCTCGGCTAGCTTAGAATCGTTCGTTAGTTCGTTCCTTTTCCTCGGATTGGGGGAAAAAAGCTGACTCGTAGCTCGGAATAGGATCTTAATTCCCTTGAACGGTTCATCACAGAGCGGCCGGCCGTTGCAGAATCGTGCAATTTTCAGAAAGATAATATTTCCGGCTGGAACATCTTTAATTACCGGCCGGATCTTGAATCGACAATTCTAATTAAACTCAAACAAGGAAGACCCAATTGTTCTGCGAACCTTATTCACGCCACGTTTGAGTCCGAGGCTTCTTATGTCGACATTGTTTAAATATTCATCGAAATTTTATTTAACTTCGTGCAAATTATACCGCGATATTGTAATTTTACGTGGCGCTTGTAGTAGGATTGTTCCATTTCTTTTTTTATTCAAGTGATTAATATTAGAGAAGAATTTCTCAGTATCAATCACGTATCTGAATCAATATTGTATATATAGCAAGACGATGAAGATAACTATTTTCTGGCTGCAATATTTAAATTGACTATACATTCACGGTGCGTTTGAAACAGTACTTGATTTCCCTCGCCGTTTCAATTGTCTAAGTTCCGGTAAATTACTTGGCAACGTTTTGTTATTCGCAGAACGAGAAATAAGCTTGAATTGCCGAGTAAACACGATCGAGTATCCATTATGAAAATAAAGGGCGTTAATTATTTGTCGTACGAGAGGTGTGTTTCCTTTGAGGCGGGATGAACGTCGGTAACCGATCCGCTAATCTTTGATCTTCGTTACGCAGGGCCCAGCGTTTGTCTCGTCGAAGTCCGCGCGACGTCCATTAAGCAGCTCCCGAATCGAGAGCCGTTCGCGTGGCGAAGAAAAATGCGTGAACAGGTGCGAAATACGGGAACTGACAACATATGCCGCGTCATAACTCTCGCGGGCAAGAGTAATGTCCGCGTCGCTCATAAAGAACGCGAGGCTTTGTCAGTATATCGAGCCACTCGTCGTTTCGTCGGCCTCCCGGCCAGACGCGTGTTCTCGGATGAAAAAGGAAGGATTCGGGAAGCCTGGAATCGTGCAGCCGATATTTTATCGCCTCCCTTGTCATCGGAGGCCATTGTAGGCCGCCTTACGTGGACCTCGAACCCATAGTTCAGTCGATGACATTTCAATAAACCCGTTAGGGAATAAGGTCAGCCGAAAAGACCGCTGTCCTGCGGTCTACGATCCTCCATCCAAAACTTTCAGTTCCCGAAGCCTTCGATCATTCAAATATTACATCATGATCTATTTAATTCGGCTATAAATGCCTTAACTTCTCCGGTGCATAATGACGCGCGGTGAAACAGACTCGGAAAAAGCTTAAAAAGTTATTAATTATATAGACTGCGGATTGTATGGGTTTATGATAAACATGAGTACAATGTATAAAACAGTGTAACAGCATTTTACAACATGCATACGCTATTTTCACGTCAATGAATTTATAAAGAAATTTATAAAGCCAGTCAATGTCGTGCTCGTTTCCAAAAAGGGAAAGACCGTTTTGATCTTTATGAGAGAAAAGGTGCGGCGACGTGTGAGTACGTTCTGCCTGTGGCTGGATCACTGCCAATACTCCATTGCGCATTATTTCCGCACTAATTGGCCGCATTTCATGCACCAAGGTTACCAAGAACACCTTTCCCCTTAATCCCGGTTCTGTTCTCCCTTTCTTTCTTCGTATTCATTTTTTCGCGTCCTCGACAGCGAAATTAAAAAATCACTTCGATCGGGGCGACCTCTTGCCAGCTCTCGATTTATACCGGCGAAAAGCCGGCGCACACTTTGCGCGCTACGGCTACCCGCTTATAATTAACGGCGAGGATGCAAACTGTACTTACGAACGATTAATTAAACCGCACACGGTTTGCTCGCCCCTGGGACTCGTAAGCGCCACGGCCACATTGTAATGAAATTGTGTTCCGATGATAAAGATACAGCAGCAGTTGCTTAACCCGCTGTTTCTCGCTGCGGTGCTCTCCTTTCATAGATTATCGGCTCGGCGCTTTGTCCCTCGGCGTGCATCGAATACCGAATATTGGGATCGGCTATCGTGTACACGACCGATCGATGCCTACAGTCAGGACCAAATTAACTGGCCGCCCAAAGTCTCTCGATGGATGGCCCTGACCAATTGTTTTACTGTGTCCTCCTGCTTTTTCCCCGAATTTCCGCTCGAAATAAATGAAAAAAATGTTCTCTGAAATGGTACAAGCTGGCTGGTTGAAAACTCTACATTTTTCGTTCAGATAACAATCCTTCAATCGAGAGCTTGGTAACCAAAAGAGTATTTACATGAAGCGTAGTTGACGGTATTCGATATCGGAAAGAAGACGCTACCATGTGTGTAACTCAGGCAAATGCTCACAAATAGATATGTTGGAGAAGGAGATCATCATTCTGTGGAGGGTTTGTGGATCCACAGGACCTCCAGGGTTCCCATGACCGGTGATCCTGGGGATCCTTTGAGCTTTCAACGTCGGCAGGGTTTCCCCAAACACATCCGGTATGCCACCCATGGCTACTTCCAGCAATCAACCTCCCATTTTGACCAACTTAATCACTGAAAACCCCTGGAGTCCTTTTAAGATCCTTTTCGAACTCCCTCGTGAGTTTCCAATAACAAAACAAATCGTCTCGCTATGGAAAACATCAATATTCCGTATAGCGGAGACTCCAATCGACAGATTTACTATTGTATTTCTGGGACACTGAATCACAATGGCAGATTCGTACGTTTCCTCTTATCAGTTGTCCAAATGTCCCACAACTCGCGACGAGACTTTAATATTCGGTTTTGCAGAGCTACTTCTGCAGCCATAACGTTTGCGCTGTTGTGTTAACGATGGAGTTGTAAACAGCTTAACGATGCTCTTCTCGTGGAAGTTTCTATTAACCTTACGTCACCGGGGTACACCGGAATGCTACAAAGAACATCCTATCTCGCCATCTGGACTATCCTACGGAGCATGAATTAACTCTGAGAAACCCTGCCACCCATTCGTGGCAGGTATAAGATCAGAAGGGAAGACCATTGCCGCGTGGAGGGTGGTCCCAACCCTTGGCCGTCTTGTTTTGCTAAAACAGTGGAAACGATAGGAATCTGTGAAAGTAAGCAAACACGACCCTTCCGAAGGTTTTCACGGAATTTACATTTTTCGGAAAGCGTATCTTGTTGTTCAACGGTATTCAAGTATGCACAGGCTAACTTAAACCAACCACCTGAGTTTACGCTTAGGTTTAGGATGGGGACATCTCAGGCTAACAATTGTTTTCTCATAAAACCAATTTTTCTTGTTTTGCACGTACACGTTCGCTGCTAATGGAGGGTTTTAATTGCGCAGAACGCTCCGGCGTAGTTGCGTTTTTGCGTGTTTCTTTAAATGCGAAACGAGAGTAATCGCCCCGAAGGATTTCCAAGATCGATGGCCGAGCTTCTTTCGAAATACAGACGCCGGCAAAAACCAATCTTCTTTCCCGCTGCGGAAGAACAATTACACTTTAATAGAAATTATACGAGCGGCTTAAAAAAAAATCTCCGACCCGTAATGGGATTCTTTTTCAATCTTCTCCGCGATGCAGTGAACGCACCAGACGCGATATTAATTCGCGCCACTATTAAACAAGGGAAAACGAGGGTGGTTCCGACGAAAGAGGGGGTTCGAACGACAGGGCGAGGGGGGTGAGGTTGGAAGCGGTTATACATTTCCGTAGTTAATCAGCAGAACGCTCCATCGTCGATGTTTAAATTTTACTTGTACGCGGCGCAATTAAGGTAAAACCAGTGGAACCCGGGATTTCCCGGGGTCGGTCGCTCGAATCTTAGCGTTCGGCCAACCGACCGAACACGATCCGGGTATCTCTCGTTTTTCCGCTTCATTTTGGAGCCGGGTAGAGGCAGCTTAAATGAACCAGACGGCAGTGCCGAAATTGAAAGATCAAAGGATTACCATTATTACCTTGTTTCTACGGTAACCTCTGCTTGTAATCTTTGTTTTTCACCTTCGTATTACGTACGGCGCGGCGCCCTAGTCGGGTTGCTCACCGTGGGCGTTCACATTCTCACCGGAAGAACGTGGATGACCGCGTCTGACGCTGCTGCAACATCAGCCGCTGAATTTATTATCCAGGTAAACAGCTTTGAATAATGAATAAGAAATTAAACACCTGTTACATACTACTCGGCGAACGCGCGACCTAAGTGATCGCTCGACGAAACAAATCAGTACAAATGATTCCGAAAGAACCAAGTTTTATTGTAATTCTCACTTGGACTTCGAAGATTTCTATGTTGTATTCTAAACTGACAAATGTTTGCAATCTAATGCTTGGTTCTACAAAGAGGATAACTCAAGTGAAAATAGTTCCCTTCACTCGCCAGTTGCAAAGTAATAAATCTTCTTTCAAGAAGCAAACTACATGTCATTTCGTAAACCACATCCCTGCGACCGCCTCGGAAAATAAATTAGCAGCTGCCCAGCGCCGGATCCTGTTAATCTCGTAAATTTCGAAATAATAAATTTCGAAACCTGTTTACCGAGCACAGCTGCATCGCAACCTCTTCTGTTTAAATCGGGCAGCACAATAAAAGAAAAGAAACGGCCGCGTTATTGCTACAACGTCGGTACTTACGAGTTCCTCGGGAAGCTTTATTAAACCATCGATACACGTTGCATCGCGGCATGATACATCGCAACGTTTCCCGCGATCGTCGAGCGGTTCGCCAGACCTGTTCCTTCAAAACTCGTCGACTGGAGAAGCGAAACCAGATCCAGTTCTCATTTTGTCTTCGATTCCTGGAGAAGCTAGCTGCAACGCTGACGAAATGTTAGGAAAATAATTTCTCTAGTCTTAGAAATTATTTTTATCGTAACTGTTGAACAATCTTTTGGCATGTTAACAGATAGTTTTAAAATACAAGTGTTCCTTTTTTAGTTGGACTGGACCGATTTAAATCCAGCTTAACAGTGAGAAATGTACGATGCCTCGTGAAAGGTCGAAATGTCTGAAAAGCAGATCCCTTAATGTCTTCGCCGGAGAACATCGATTGGAAGATCACGCGTCGCGTTCAATTTCTCGTTGGCGATGGCGTGACGGGCCATGTCGATCCGACAACCGGGTAGACAAAGGTCCCTTATTAAACATACAGGGGCCGGGGCTAAGAATTTTTTAGCGGGTCACGTCGCCGGCCAGAATATCCGGACGGAATCGAGTTTCCATCAACCGGTTATCGTGGAAATCCCTCGCGTAGGATTTGTCATCCCTTGCACGAGCCCCAGAGCACTCGTGTCAAAGGAGTGACGGTCGCGGAAAGCTTTGTCAGAAATACCGACCCTCCACTTAGGTGCGCACGTACGGTAGCACCTCGCGCGTACACACACATGATCAGCGTCGTCATCAGCACCAACGCGGCGGAAGGCAGACAGCGACAGCACCACCCTTAATACGTGCGCGAACACAACTGAACTCCGACTGTTTGCATAGATATATATACGGAATGCCCGCGTTCGCTGGAGATGGTGGCAATATTTGCGCGGTCCTGACAGGAAGACAATGAGCCTCGATCCGGCACGCGATATACAACCCCCCTCCACCCGACCCCGGTACGGTTCTCTATCATCCACGATCCACCCTTCAACCACCCTGCCCTGTACCCCCGACCACTTCTTGTTATGGTACACCCATCCAGACGCATCCAGTCGTTCGTTACTGGGCGAAAAAACAAGGGCCAGGGGCGGAACAACGATGCGTGGGAGGCTGTGAGAGGCGGAGGGATGGATTCTTGACGGTAATCCGGAATTGTAAATTAATCCTCGACCTTTCGAGATTAATTTATACCTCGGGATTACACGCGTCTGCCCGGCCGATCGATCCGAACGCTCCTGCTCGCTATTTACAATATTTTAGTTTCAGCCGGAATCCCATTTGCAAACTTTGAAAAATCGGTCTCCTTGCTTCGATCAGCGCCGGTATTCGACATTTAAAAAATTCAGTGACATACTGAAAGTATAATGCAAACATATGCAGAGATCTCAGATGAATTAACTTCGTTATACTTTTCATAAAAATGTTATAAATCTATAATTTTTAATCCTTCTGCCACGTTCGCACGAAACGTTTCTGTGTGCAAATGTTTGCTGCATGACCGATCGCCAACAGGCAATAATAAGTTCTGTTGCGATTAGTTCAGACGAAAGTGTTGTCTAGGGTCCAAGCAGGGGTGTAGGCAATTTCGGT
The DNA here is from genome assembly GCA_028455615.1 of Lasioglossum zephyrum. Lineage (NCBI taxonomy): Eukaryota > Metazoa > Arthropoda > Insecta > Hymenoptera > Halictidae > Lasioglossum > Lasioglossum zephyrum. The sequence goes on from CM052333.1 coordinate 8,106,328, forward strand.
TCCCACGAAGCACGACGCTTTTATTTGTTTAACTAGGTATTCCCCGTTATACGCCGAACGTCAGCCGACGACGATTGGGGTGAAGAGACCCGGCTCCTATTATTGTGCAACCAGATTTTTGGTGTACAATGTGGTAGACCATAAATTACTCATTTACCCGGATGATGCGTTATTCACGTGACATTAATTGTCGCGTCCTCGTATTTTACGTCACGAGCGTTCTACCATTATTCCTAGTGCTCGCTGAGGGGAGATGTATGATCGCGATAGCAGTCTCCTTACAGCGCATTACGCCATTGATAAATCTAGCAAATTCTTTTGCACTCGAAACGATCCGTTTTCTCTATAGCACTCTAAAACCACAATGTTTTCAAATTAATGTTTTTATTTATTCATTTTTTTTTCAGTTGTATCTCTCTTTATATATCTCAAGATAAATGTAGGAACTTAAGAAGCGATATTTAGTAAAACATGTTAAAGGCTTATCTCCGATGCATTGCTTACGTTGTTATAAGAAATAGACAGTTTTTCACAAATATAAAAATATTAAGAACTTCACGGAAGATAGAAGTACACGATTCAATGTAAGGAAACAGGATTTCAACCTTTCTGAAAAATTGCTCAAAGCCATTTGATGCGCCAGCAACCGACCTATTGATAACCGCTGTATTTTCTCACGGGGGCAGGAGGAAAGATGAAACATCGGTGCCACCGGTTCCCGGTGTGACGCAAAACCAAACACCATCCTCTATCCGTTCGGTCCCGTATATCCGCCAAATCCGCGGAACGCGTTACATCCTGTTTCCCACAAATTTTCTGCGTTTCCTTCAATCGGATGTCTCGGGGTGGTTGACGGAACGGTAGTTGTTGGAAGTTCGATTGGATGGGTCCGCACGAGGAAAATCTACGATGCCCGAAGACTTAACTGTCGGGGATAAGTAGCTGACACTTCCGTTGCGTCATAAAGGTGGTAGTTCGGTTGGATCCGCGTGGCCGACGTCTGCAGGAGCCCACAGCTTTCACGGCTTTCGGACAAATTGTGAAAAGAATGATGTATTGAGCTAGTAAACGGCGTGACGTCGGGACCGCCCAGCGTCTCCAGGTCCCCGGAACGGCTTCTTACATCCGTCTGGAGATGCGAGGAGAAACGTCTGCCCGCAGCAACCGCCCATTACGTCCATTGTATTCCCGAGGAACAGTCGCCCAGGACACGTAGTCATACCCACTCCCTCCTCGTCGATTCCTCGGTGTCCTCCAAGTCTTTCCGGACCAAGGTACAATTACATTTTCACGTCCCGCAGTTTGGACAAGCAGAGACCCTTCCGCGGTCGAAAATACGGCCTGGCCAAGAGAAAAGGACGAGATTTCGGTGGTCGATTCGAACGCCCTGCGGTTTATCTCTTTAACGATCTTTTGTACCGACCGGACAGCACCCGAGACTAAGTTGGACGTTTGCCGCGCGTATCGGCCCGAGAGATTGGATCGATCTTGAATGCTAATAAGGAAATAATTCGGTACGGAATAGCTGCGAGGTGTTAGGCAGCCGCGAAGCAATTTGCAGTTGAATTCGGTTAACGCCGGACCTCTTTCGCCAAAAATTATTGCTGACCCTCTCAGCCTCTTTTCGTGTGTGTTCCCTTCTTTTTTCTCTGTTCGTCTCTCTCGCTTTCTCTCTCTACCCCTCTCTCGCTTCGAGGGCAAATCGGTCCTCCCCTGTTGCCGAATTTTCCGCGAATTGATTTCGCTGGGGATTCCCGCAGCAATCTGAATTCATTTGCGCACCGCTGGATACTGATACGGAAACTGCAGCTTGTAAAGTGGCGGGCAGGCCGATTTTTATGCGAGTCTGCTAGCCGGGAATGAAAATTATACGAGCCAATTAATCCACAATTTCGTTCTCGCAGCCTGTTGTTTCTAATTTAATTTATCCCTTGCGTACCAGTCTGACGCAGCGGGGTTGATACGATTAAAACGGAAATAGTTAGCTTCGAAAATGACTTCATTGAAGATTTCGATATTTAGACATATTCAGACCTACACATTTAAAGATAGAATTATTAGGCCTCGACACGAGGGGCGGTCGAGGTTCAAATTAAAATATAAGCACCCCTGCTCGAAGAATAAGAGGCCCCATAATAGCTTTGATGAAAGATTAGTGTGGAGCACATTGTTGAACAAATTTCACACTATGCGTGATAAGATCTGGACCAGCGTCTAGGTGACAAGATTTTGGGAGCCGGCTTATTATTCAGGAAGGCTGACGTGGGAACGAGAAATTCCGATTCCATGAGCTGTGACGTGTACTCGGATCAGGAGGACACCTCCGAAACCGCCGCCTTTCTCGTCACGCTTGCCTTTGCCATAATTCGGGACGGCCGACAGGTAGGAATGTTTATACCCCGAAGATACTTTACCTGGCCAGCGCTCTGTGGTCTAAGCTCGTGATATATAACGAGTAGTTGACTAATCCCTTCTACCCTTGCGGTCAAGGTACCTGCGTTCGGAACGTAAATATCTTCTACCGGCTACGGTTGAAATATATTCCCGAATTATACCTGCGCGGTCGCGTTAGCATTATCACTTTAACTAGTCTTTAAATAGAGTTAGTCATGCGGGGACAGGGGCAGAGGCAGGGCGAGAATAAATCACACAATGAAGTCTGAAGAAATAAATTATTACTGCGGCTACTAGGGTTGCCGGGATTTCGACTCTTGGGTGTTAGATCAACTGGCAGCTCGCTTTATTCATTGATGGCAATCGTGTTTATTGGACAACGGACTGGCGGATTTATGTCGCCCGCAGTGTAAAGGAATTTTAAACCACAAGGCGACTTTTCATTCCGTCTAAGTATATTAATATATAGGACAGTGTGATTTAGCGGGATTTGCGCAATTACTCTCGCTGTTCTCTAATCGTTTCTGAACATCTCAATGATTTTAAGTAGGAAAATTAATTCTTCGCAAAGTTTCCTTTTGAAAATCAAGTAAGATATAAATAATTCCAGACATTTAAAGAGACTCGAAATGTCTGGATGGTTTTAAAATTGATTACACTTCAAAGAGCAGTCCACTGAAATATTTATTAAAGTTATATAGATGTTCAAAAATTCTATAAATAATTTTATGAAATATTGCCGATCAATTTCAGTTTCCGTAAAACGGCTCACAGAAATTAGCAGCAATCCGTGATGCGATGCATATTTTAACGACAAATTCGAGGGTTTGATTGGCATTAAAATTCGCGTTTTAGTTATCGTGTAATAATGTTTGTTAATTTCGGCGAATAACGTCGGCTGGCTGGCCAGGACCTAGTAATAGAGGCATCGCGGTTTGTTTATGTAATCCCTTTGAGTTGCTGCTCGTGCACAAACGTATTTAGTATTTGCACATAAAATTATTCAGGACTTGTTTCCGTAGGGTCGTACGTGCTCTCGTTAATCCCGTGATTAATGCTACTTTCGTAGAGGAAGCCGCGGTGAAACAACCGAGGCCAAGTTATCCGAGGGAAAAGCGAGACCAACAAACACACTGCTTTGTGGCAATTACTTTTAAATATACTCCTGACGAGATGGCCGTGTTCCCGCCCCGTGCACACCGCCTGTTAAAAGTGCACGGGGGTTTTCGCAGAGCGGCGCCAACTGGCGCGCGAGGACACCAATTGTGAGAGAGCCTTTCTGGGAATTAAACTCATTGGGAATCTAATTCCGGGTAATCAAGACTTCGCCAGGTTTCACCTATCCCTGACAAGGACCGACTCGCCTCTCTGCACGCCCGCCAGACGCCGCCATTTTGCGGGAACGAATACGCGTATAATTGCGTAACAGCCCACCTGACATAAAGGAATCCTCGAGCTCATTCCCCGTGACCTTTTTACCCGAAAGGTCAGAACACTTTCCTCCCACCTGTGAACTTTACCCAAGCATTTGCTAAACCTACTTACTAATTTACCCACTCCACCTCCCTAATTTTATTTACTCCTCATATCAATATTTAAATACGTGGATACAGTAGTACCTTTTTGCACGAAACAGAATCGAAAATACGTACAAAAATCGAGGAGTGCAACGAACGAGGTACTTTAATTAAATTACAACATTGACTTGTACAAATTTATCTTTCTTGGCTAGTCAATATTAAAGTTGATGCGTTCGAAATTGATACAGGAAACTTCGAACAGTTGTTTTCTGTCAGAGTTTTATTGTAGCAGACGGTGAACGAAAATATTAAGTGAAAGCGGCGACTTTATGAATTTTATTTTTAAAAATCAAGAAATCCAATTTTCACCAGAATAGAGAATTGTTCAGTTGACTTTCCGCGCAGACGGGTTCTATTGAAAACATTTTTTGGGACATATTGATCTATAACATTGGATAGTGAAAATATTAAGCGAAAGCGCCGACTTTATGAAGTCTATTTTTAAGAATCAAAAAATCCAATTTTTACCGGAATAGGGAATTGTTCAGTTAACAATTCGCGTCGAAGGGTTTTGTTGAAAAAATTGTTTCCTTGGAAATAAAGTATTTTGGGGACATACAGATCGAAAATATTGCAAAGTACGAAGGCTTTTATTCTAAAAATTGTTGTACCCAATATTTATGTTAGTAAATCGACAACGTTATTACATAGACATTTCCCACAGGAAAGCCGGAATAAAATCATCATTTTCCGTTCCCAACTATTTTATTTAATCAAAGTATTTTCCATCAGGTTTTAATCGCGTGTTCCAATAAAGGGAGGATACGTTGATTCGTATGTAATAAAAATGGACGGGCAGCTTCTAACAGCAACAGAGGAACAGCCGGATGATTGTTATACAATAATAAATTTAATCATTCGTATTGATACAGAATGGCTTCGGCAAATATTAAATTTTCTGTTCGCCGTTCGCGTACGTTTGTCCATAAAAGTTCAAACAGATTTTTCGCCCGTCCCGTTGCGATGAGCCAGCGAATAAGCGGAATCAACAGGGATCATGATTGATATCGCGGCCGGGATTGTTGGTAAAAGAACAGTCCGCGAGGCCAGGTTTGCTTACTCCAAGGCAGACAGTCGCATTATTGATCGGAAAAGTAATTAAAACGTTGTAATGGCAGCGGCAACAGCGATGTCGCGCGGCCCGGCCGGGCATAAATCAAATATTGAATGGATAAATACGTCGATTTAATTTCGCAGGATGCATACACATTAGATTGTCCGGCATTAGCGTAGATGATTCTTTGTCCGCGGCCGATGACGCGCGATTATTAATCGCGTTCGATTACCGGTGCCCGGGGCAATTAAACCGCGCTGGTTGTCCCGTGAGCTCTCTCTCTCTCTCTCTCGTTATCCTTTTTCTCATTCCAATTAGCTATTAGGATCAACAGGAAAGACGAATGATAACGAGGACGCCGAAGCGTCCGGCCCGTGTTTTATAAAGCCATTATTGGGCCCTAAGTGAATACGTAAGCAGCGGCCATTCATCAAACCGCGGCTTGCCCGTATGCCTCGTGGTCCCCGGCCTTGTAAGGCGAGCTCGACACGCTTACACGGCTAATAAATAAGATGTACGCGGTCTTAACGATTCCGATCAGCCATTTGCCGGCCAGCGAAACATTATGCGGCCCCGTCTTGTTGCTGCGCGATTTCGAGTATCACACACGGGGCCGCGCGGCATTTTGTTCGAACGAGATACACGCGACGCGACGGTGTACCCGCCGCTGATCGTCATAATTTATAATGGCGAATTAATTTTATAGAAAGGGAAATATATACGCACCGCCGACGCCGTTTTGTCCGGACGCTAACCCTCCCCCTTCTCCATTTACATAACATGAATAATTATTAATAGTGACCATTCGCGTCACCCTGCCCAGAAGAATTTCGCATACCCCCCTTCTCCTCCCGCGCGACGGATTTTCGCGGAGAATTATAATCGCGGAACGCGTAAACGCGTCCGCCGGTGTCGCCTAATAGAATAACGATAACAGGCCAGGCGCTCGACACGGAAATGCATCGTTAATTATAGACAGGTCGAACGGCGAATCGGTGTAAATGATTCGCCGACCGGCGATACTATCATTTAACAGCTCGCTGGATATTGTAATCAACATTTCAGCGGGATAATCGCGTTACCATATTTAATTATCCGCGAATTTTTAGCGGCCGGTCCGCGGGAAACAGACGCCGCGAGACACCGGCAGACACTTTCACCTGGCACGGAGTCGATTGATTGGTGTTGAATATTTAAAGTCGTTATTGGACATTGAAACGCTTCGTGAAATAATCATTTTTATCGAAGTGTTAACGATCGTTCCACCGGGGCCGATCGTTTCGCTGATGACCACGAATTGCGTAAATTGCTTACTAGTTAAGATTGGAAAATGGAATTTGTTCGATTTCATTTGTCAAGCGAAACAATCTGGCTTATTACAATAACGATGAAAACACTTCACAGAATATCGGTGGATCAGGGCAACAAATTCGAAGATAAATTGATCTAGCGTCGCTCGAAGTTCGCGAATAAATTCTACGGTCCAAGTTAATAATCCGGGGCGAGAAGTAGAAGGTCAAATAATTTTCGTGAGATATAAGAGGGGATCAGTGAACGGTCGCGAGACGGAAACAAATTTCTCGGAAGTCTGGTGGATTCTACGAGTTCAGCCGCGGCCTAAACCAAGGATCAAGACGGGTAGAAGAGCTGCATCCGGCGGCGTCGCGCGGCGCCTTAAAATTCCGAAGTTAAATCCCGACACGCGCAGTAAATCATGCCCGCGTTACGGAATCGTTCCCGACTGCGAAACGTCGGAGATGACGCGCGGCTCGGCGCGGCGCAGCGCGGTGCGATGCGCTTGAGATCACTCGGAGAGCGAAGCAAAGACGTGGCCAAGAAAAAAGGGTTCCGAGAGACGCGCAAAGGCCTGGGTGCGAAGGCAGAAGAGTTCCGAGGCATAATAATAATTTGAACGCCGGTCATATTTCACTAAGGCAGTCATGAGTTATGGCAGTCGTGGCCGACGCAAATGATTTAGGTTTAATAACGACGGGCCTGTCCTGTAGCGCTAGGCCCAGGTCAGCTGGCCATTGTCAGTGGAACGGCGGGGCCTCTTCGAATGAGCGGTGTCTCCTCGATCTCTCACAGAGATGACTCGAGGTCACCTTGCTCGAGGTCCCTCCAAGCTGCTGCCTACACGCTCCACCAACCTGTGCAACCTCTGCGCATCCAAATGCGCAAGACCAGTGCGTTACGCACAGTCAATTAGTTGAAAAACTAGGACAAAAAATTAGTGTCGCTTGAAAACTTCATTTATTCGAAAGTAATTACATTTTCATGAACTGAACACGATTATGACTTTCGTATATGACAATTTTCAATTTCCACAATAGTTTTCTTTTTATTTCTCTGCCATTTTTCATACTTGGTCAAGCGATGAAACCGTGTTACGTTACGTCCGAAGAGATAATATAATAAAACCGCGCGTACTATCACCCATCGCGTTCAAAGTGGAAAATTGTTACCAGCGTGTTTGCGCACGGCGGAATCCTCGTTTGCGACTGGCTAATGTTTAACTATTCTCGCAAGGGAAATAAACACGGCAAAGGGAAATGTTTTGCTCCCGATGGAAAAGCTTCGCACCGTGTGCTAGTCACTCGATAAGTAATTTTTTATTCGGTAATCTGATTTGTTAAACTGTGACATTCTTGGTCGCGATACCGATCACTAAATGTCTCAGTTGAACAAAGTTAAACCAGATTATCTGAACAAACTATCAATAAAATGTAACAAGATAATTATTGTTATACCAGTGGTTCTCTGGTATCCGCACACTGGCGGAAATCAATGCAGCCAGTGCCACGGGAAACTTTATCCCGCTGGCAGGAATAAATAAGTCTCGTTTTCACTTAGTTAGCAGTAAGTTCTGGTGCAAGTCTCCGTCCATTACTTCGGTGCCGTTGGTATCCAGATAATGGGAAAGCACTATTACAAGATCCGAATCAGCTTTTACATCGAGAGATTCCAAGAGTTGCTGTTCTGGGAACTGGCAACAATATACTCGTCCCCGATATCAGGTATCCTTGGACAATTGTAACAAGAACTCGTTCACGGAAATCAGATCTCATGAACGGCAGCAAAATTATACGAAACTGAGTTATCGTTGAAATACCGTTTCTTCGAAGAACGAACTGGCTCGGTCCAGAGGGAGACAGAACGGGATTCAACTTTTCCTGGGATTGAATGCATCGGCCGTAGGAGTTTCGAGCGTTCCAGAATGCAGCCGCGCGCTCAGAAGGACATCGTCCGGAGACACGTGACAATTCCTAGACGACTTGTAATACCGGGAACGAAGAAAAGCCTGCGCTCAGGGAGCGAGAGCGAGAGAAAGAGAAAGAGAGGAAACAGGAGAGGTTCGCTTGTCTAAATGTTCGAGCAGCGAGCAGGGAAGAGGACAGTATCTAACGCCCACGGCGACGGGCCCGTGTTCTCATACACACGCCAGCCTGCCATGTTTATGGCCACAGTGGAATTCCGGTTAGTTTCCCTATAGTCGAACAGATAACACAATTTCGTGTCCCGTGACTGCATATCGGTGTTATTGAGACCACAGAGGCGCGACTGTCGCATAAATACATCCTCCTTAATGTTCAAAGCCACTTTCGACTTGCCCGTTCCCCTTTCGCCTTTGTTTTAAGTTAGTAAATCAGCCCCGGGTCCGTGTGTACCCGCTCGCGAGGGTTGCTCGCGCAATAGACCAACGGATATCGCCGCAGGTACGTGCGTTAACAAGATCCGTTGCATTCCGGAAAACTCGGAATTCCTTTGTACGACCGTTCGCGCAGCGCTCTGGTGTTCACTAACGATCGGCTCCCGCTGGCACATTTTTCAAATGCTAAGAAAAGTATTTCGAGTCAGCTCTTTTTTCAACTACGTCTAAATAGCCGGGTTATGGATACTTCAACGAGTGCTCCGGTTAATCTGAAATTCCTCCGCGGGATTCTCTGAAAATCGCACTTTCTACAGTTTCTTACAGTTCAACACGTTGAACTAAGATATTAATTTCTTCGTTACGCAATAAACTAAACGAGGTCTCGTGTTTCTGCGATTTATCCGCCACGGCTGAAAACCGGGTGCGCTCGTAGTTGCTTTCACGAAGACAGGAGGCGGCAGGTCGGTGCATGATTCGCGAAACAATGCCTCGAAGTTCGAGGTCTTCGACTAATCGGCGACGTTGAACTGCGGCTTAGCGCGCGGCGGCGCAATTTCGCGAAGATTAGCGAGCAATCAGGCCCTTTCACGATGGATTCCCTCCATTCGATTCAGCTATCCTTGGAACGGTTAGGAGCGCGAGGGAAGGCCGTCCGCTTGCCACTTTCTTCGTGAGGAACATTCAATTTAATTACCCCGTGGAATGGCACGAATTCAAGTTCTTGCTCGGGAAGCTTAGTTCAACGATCTCGGCCAGGGGGAAAACGATTCATCTCTGCTCTTTTCCACGGTGTTACTTTTCAGACGCCTTTCTGCTCGCTCTAACTTCCCAAGGTAGTCCCGGAGTTACGTAACATTTACGTGGAATCCATTACTGCCCCAGTACATCGAGTCCTTTAAATTTGTTTAAGCTTTTCTCCCTTCTTTCCGACGGTTTTTTCTCCTTAGAGCGGTCTTTTCTTCCTAGATCTCCGGACGATTCTACTCGGGGCAATCTAAATTGCTCACGGCTAGGAGATGGGAATCGTTTTGCATCTAGGAAATTTTACGTCTCCTAATTGCTATGTACGCACGGCAACGGACCTGTAGAAAGTAATTCTGGACCTTAACCGGCTAATTCAACGTTTCTTATACTTTTCTCCTTACACTGCCGTTTTTGCATCATTCCCTGGACGGTGCATAAACCTGCATCCACCAGTGACGATAATGGCAACTTTATTTAGTGCTGGAAAAATGGTACCTTCCTCGAAGGGATTAGGTTGGCTATAAAGTCTTTCACTTTTCATTTTTGAAAGTACATACTACAAGGTACCAGAACATTTTCAAATCGAACAGAACACTTATTTATTTATTGCAACTTAGTGATGTAAGCTATTTATTACTTTCTGGCCAATCTAATACTCTGAGAAGTTTTGACAGTGTAACATGAATGCTCAAGTGAAATTCTTTTCAATTAAGTGCTGACCAAATTGAATTGCGTTCCAGTAACTTGCGCCTAAGTATCAGCGAACAAGTTTCCATCATTGTTGCACACTACAGCTTCTATCAAACGATTCATGAACAAAAGAGAGATCACAATGTCGCGCCGTTCCTTCTTCTCTTGGGCTTCAGCTCGGTGCGGCACGGTTCTGTTTCCTGTTCGCGGTCTTAAATTACAGCTGAAAAGCCTAAAATTTGCGGACGTTGCAAAGGTTTAATTAAGTGTGACGAGCTAACTTACTGTTCGTGTTCTTTGCCCGCTTTTAACGAACTTCTGGCGTGCCACATTGTTTTTAGCTCGCGTTAATAACCGTGGACGCACTGCCAAGAATAAGTAAATTCGTTCTCTTGAAAAGTTTCTTGAATTTTAATCCGTCGTCCAGTTCCGCGCGAATCTCGCTAAAACGGAGTAACTACGTCAGATAAAAGAATATTCATTAAAAATGTTTAGCGAACGTCGAGCGATCTCACCGTGGGAAAATTCCAATATCCTTCGAACAGTTTTAATTTCCTGTACTCGACACCGATTTAATCATATGACAAAAGATCGATGTAATCTTTTTAATTAATTGATAACTTCGCAAACATTAGGACAGACCCTGGCGAAATTGAAATTGATGGTTGAAAGTAATATTTCATTCTCTATAGGAATATTAAAATTTTTCCATGGCATATGAATCTTTTTATTGAATCGTGAACTGGTTATATCTGTGGTTGCAAGGAAAAACGCTGTATGAAACAATTTCAAAAAATTTGAATTTATGCATTAATGAGTTGTATAGTATAGGAATTATATATACATATGCGATTAATATATGTTTTGCGATTAATTGTCTATTGTTACTCACTTTCCTACTCTTTAAACAATTACCGTTCTTTCATTTATTGCGCTCGTTATTGCTGGATATGGATATTTCTGAAAAATCGGTTTGCAGCGATAGTAATAATGAAATCTGCGGGAATATTTAAAAGAAATTAGTTTATGATGAAAGCAATTTTGCAATTTATAAAATTTTTCTCAACGTTTCGATCCGATTCTGGATCATCTTCAAGAGAAATTTTGCGTCTGAAAAATACTGAATGTTGTACTAAGTATTTCACAAGATTAATAATAACTATAAAATAATATTTAAAATTTAAAATTCGATATTATTAAATTTGAAATTCAGAATATTTAAAATTCGATTTTTGAAAAATATTAAGTATATGGTTACATATGGAAACAACAAAACAGACCAGACATAGAAGTCTGAGTAAGTTTTAAAAAAAAGGTGTTAGAGTCATCTCCATCCAGTATATTTCAGGGGGAAAACAATGGAATTACGAGACGCATGAACAATCGCTCGTATACATAAGGCACCGCCTAAAATGGAGTATTCCAAGGGCATTAAGTCGTCGAGGGCGAAACTCGCGGATGCCGGCGGTCTGACTTCCATCAACTTTTAAATCCGAGTAATTCCTCCTTGCCGCAAAGTTATCCACCGTAAAGTAGTAAGTTGAGGAATGCGCAACTTTATAATTTGATCGCCGTAGGTTAGACGAGAGGCAGTACTGGTGGGGGGACAGGGTAATTTGCGAAGAGGCACGCGTGAAACTTCACGATATTAATTTGAATTTATACGCGACCGGTGGCTTGCTCCCTTCGTCAGCCGTTGATTTCCTCGGCGGAATGACCGAACTTGAAATAGAATTTGACCAAAAAATGGGACTTGAATAGTTCCATAACTCCTTCGATCTCCAACCCTTAGTGTTCTGTGTCCCTATTGTCACTACGTCGATCTAATCACGTGTTCTTTCTCGATGCGGAGCTTCGCCGTCCTAAAGACTCCAGAAAAAACTGGCGTCCGGAAACGTAAAGGATTGGCTATTATTTTTTCGCGGATAACGCGCTCGGCTTCAACTCCCCTAAGTGATGTACGAGCCTTCCGAGGAATTTCCACGAAAAACTTGATAAAACGGCGATTCTCGTGTCCCCTTTCTTGGCCAATCGTTCAACGTTCTTGGGAACGTAGCTCGCGAGCCATCCTACGACGCGATTTGATTTCTTCGAGCACACGAGAAATTAATGTGCGATCGCGTACGGTATAAATCTTTAGAAATAATGGCGAACCTGTCTGCTATCATAGTGTTCCAATTGCATTCCTCTTAGATCGCTGCTGGTCCAATTAATTAATTGCATCGACTCTGACAACTGGCCTTTGTCACATAAAAACATTATTTGGAGCAATTTGTCTTTACCGAATGACCATAAATCGTTTTTTAAAAAAGTCACTCGTACATGTTGGTTGCAAACTTCTTAAAAATAGCATTTCCTAACAGTCACGGATCAAACGTTAACCTTAATGCACTGCATTACCACTAAAAAATAATATTTATGGAATCTTACTACTAAATGAACGCGAAAGTAGTTTCTAGAATTACTCTCGCGTGGACAAGTAACATAAACTTCTCTCTAAATATACAGGCTCGCGCAAAGATAAGGTTCGCCTAATGAACACTGACGATGAAAACTGCCTCCTAGTAACCAAATTTAATTCAGGCTGGAGTTTATAATTAATGAAACACTATAACATTATTTTTTAATGATACAGTGAAATCTGTGAAATCAGTAGTTGCACGAATTAATTGCGTCTCAGTTTGCCACACGATTGTCATTAAATTTCTCCGAGCATTTCTCATTTTCGTTGAGAAAGTCTTGGTCGGGAGTTTATGCATCAAAGTCAATTGATAAAAGAATACAATGGTATTTTATAACGAGAGATACAGTGATAGATGTTACATGTTCGACAAAAGTATTCATAACCTACGGCGTATTCATAATCTATATGCATAAATCCTCGACTTGGCATTATCGAGCCAGGGTCGTCCTCTCACATGAGTTTTCCTTGGAATTTGTATATTGGTCGAGGACTAATAGAGCGTCTGTAGAGCACGCGTGTCAATTCACGGTCCAATTTAAATCGTTACGACAGCTATGTCTGTAGTAGCTTCAGCTTTCAAAGCGGATCTTCAAAGAACTGACGTGCTCTTCCATAACGTCAATAGCAAATAGGGCCGTGGTTCATAGATGCTTCCACAGTCGCTTTTGACAAAGTACACGGACACGTTATTACTAGGAGCGATATTTGTCGGCCGAGGCGGGACGCTCGACTTCTCTCGGTAAATGGAATCGAGAATTTATTAAAAGGAGCAAATCTTTCTCTTCTTCTTCGTCGTCTTTCTTTTTTCATCCACGGTTATAAACACCCTTGAATTTCTCTTTTTCCCTTTCCGTTCGGGGAACTTAATTAAAGCTAGGCGAGCTGTTGCGAAGATTTTATCCGTTCCTTGTTTCCGGCAGAACGAGCTCGCTCCCTCTAAAAAGGCACGAAAAATTTTGGCTTACGCACGCGACTTTATTAAAATTCTGCTGCGGAATTTCCGCGGAATTATACGTTACATGCCAGCTATGCGATAAAGAATGTTGCCCGTCGTACCTCGTCCCATTTTTAACTCTGCTTTGGACGTCGCTGGTTTCTTTAATAATTTCACCAAGAAAGGACCCGAGACCCGACCGCCCGCCCCTGTGCGTCCGCGCTGCAAATTAGAACGAAAAAGGAACTAGAAATGAAAACACGTTTTATGCCACGTGATTCGAACTTTCCAAGCTTTCTTCCTTCAAGACCGACTCCACAGTCCTGGAAAATTAAACTATACCGGTATATGTAAAATTTTTATTATCGAATTCAGCAAATGCCTTCGAAAGCATTAACCTTACTACACGAAATATAAAGTTTCGAACTCCTGACTCGAAGCTGGACTTCATACGACCAGTTCACCTGATTTCCCTCTTAAAATAACTTTGTAAATTCTCCTTTTTCACTCCGTATATGAATTAGACAATTTTTATTTAATTTTGCATAACCCTCCGAATGATTGAATTATGTTTCATTTACAATGAACGGTTTAACATGTCAACTGAGAGACTTTTTAATTATGTGACAAAAAAAATAGTTCAATTGTGATAATACAAGTTTTATTGTAGTCAACGTAAATACAACATAATTAAGTGAAGGAATTTCTTTAATTTGTTGAATTTTGGATACGGTGAACTATAAATAATAAAATAGTGAGGAAGCTATTTTAGATAATATTTTAATAAAGTTATAAACTCTAGAGGGGTTTAGTTGTATAAATAAATAATTGAGGTGGCTATAATTAAAATCTTATCCGGCGCTCTGTATTATTAGTGAATTTTACTAAAATATAGTTAATTTACATAAAAATGTAATTGATGGATCAACTTGTATGCTAATTGTTACAAGACTTTTTCCTCGTTTAATACAGATGTCGTCCACAAATTTTTTCTTGGACAATGGCGTGAGCGTTTCGATTCTCGCGTAGCGTGTGACAGATCAGCTCGATCATTATGCGATTCCACTGGCGTCGGTCGAATGCATCGCGAGGTAATACGTGTCGCGGATGAGGTTCAGGAACGATAAGAGAAACGCGGCAGGTATTTCGATCGGCGGTGACACTTTTATGCCCGCCGTATAAAAAGCTCGAGTAATCAAAAGCTCGTTAAGATGATTTATAATTTGCCACTGCATTTAACTCTCCCTCCACCTTCCGTGCGTACGGAGGCAACTTTTTTTCAGAACGCCGAGCGCACCCCTCGGCCATTTTTGCCGGCTTGTATTCCTGCGAGCAAAGGGTGGCTCGCTGTACTAATGTTTGCGCCACAAAAGGGTGGAATTCTGGAACTGATGGTCGATCACACCTTTCGCTCGCAACAGTATAAATCATCCCCCGAAATCTTAGGATCGCTAACATTTCCTTCATCCCGCAAAATCGAGTCCAACCCTGCAGTGATAAATTGCATTCAGAATTATTCGAAACATCCTTTTTACAGTTCCCACATCCTACGATATTGTTCGTTTAATCATAAAAATTTTGGATTGAAATTTCACTAATTCTGTATTTTAAGTACTGTGAAATTTTCAATTGTTCTGTGATTTCATTCTAATTTTATACATTTGCTTAAAATATGATTTTGTGAAAAAAATGTGTCGGATAAAGGAGGTTCTATGGTACTGAAAAATAATGTTAACGAAACCCAAAGCCAAATGTTTGTATCTTCTAATATCTCTGCAACGAATGATTGAAAGGAGGATTTAATCATCGGAAAATAAATCTCCAATATTTCTGTCGAAATCTCCTGTGAGATTTACAAATTTACATATGTGAAATATACAAATTAAAATAGAGAAATGAAATTCACAAGGTACAGTAAATATTCATCACATTTACGTCCATTATTTTCTTTCGTACCGGTGTGCGTCCTTTATTTTCGGCTTTACATAAACAGAACAGATTACTTCGGGTTTGGAACAATTTTAAAGCTTCAATTACATCCGTGCTATGTATATGCGGGATCGCGATAGTCGTCGTGCGGAAAAATAACAGTTCGCGCGCACGATAATTGCGTTTTGGTGGTCCGTAGTTCGTGCATGTCAGCCTGAATTCTTGGAAATTGAAATGCAAAATGAAAATCAAGGAGGAATTGGTGGTTCTGTGTGCCGGTTGCTCGAGCTGCGAATGTGGTGAAAATAATATTAGCAGTTAGCGATCTTCAAGTGAAATGGCAAAGGCGATAACATTAAAACGGTGTATTTCGAGCAACTGTACATTAGCGTCGGCGAAGTTTGAATCTTAACAAGCATGGATTTTTCGTTCTTTTCTGCCTACTTGGATCCTTTCTACTTCTAAAAGACCGGCGGACATTGTTATTCAATTGTCGCCGCCGTTTTCACAATGTTACGAGACGATAATTTGGCGGAAAATTTGAAGGGGACGTTATTTCCGTCCATATTTGATATGAAACCTAAAAATATGTTTCCAACATGTTCTGGAGCATAATTACGTGAAACTCTGGTCAGATGCCAAGGTTATTAGGCTCCATAAATTGAACTACCAGATTTTTCAGACATTCTGCCGTAACTCGCGATATTAATTTTAAAGTCTTCCAGAATTGGCAAAGATTTTTGAATAATTTGTTCCTCGTGCGACACCCAACGTAATTCGACGTGCACCACTTGTGACGGATCCCTCAATACTTGCTCTCGCCGGCATGTTTATATTCGAGCTAACGTTCGACGGTTCAGACGGCTCGCAGCGGCAGAAGAACATCAGCAAATTTACAGTGGGAATCGAAATGTTAATTATGCTCTAGCGATTTGGGTCAACCTAGGAAAATAACGACCGCCGAACTAGAATGTTTGTGAAACGCAAGGTAAACAGTCGGCCGATCGAAACGGAATCGAAAGCGACCGGCATAGAAAACCGCGGGTCATTAACCCCTTCGAGGCGTGCCGTGTTTTCCCTTTAAAACACCGCGTTGCACCGCACCGGGGTCCGGCTATAAACGATACCTCCATAAAGTTTTACCAGTTACACGCGGCCGACAGCGGTATATGATAAATCACTCTCGGGGCTCGCATCGACGTCTAGCGAATTTATGAATACTAATAGCCTTTTACCCAGATACGAGGCTCCAATTACTTTCATTTAGATCGAAATTAATAAACCAACCATTACAGAAATATATTTCAAGTAACACCCGTGCTCATTTGTAGGAGCGCAGCTTCGCCCGATCCGTATAATTACGAATATCCGTTTTTAAGGAAATTAATGAATACAAGACGGCAAGTTCGAATTCGCGGGAAACAAGGCCACGTCGAGAGGAATCGCCCGATCGGTTTCGCGGAACAAAAAGGGAGTGAGGCGAGAGAACGGCGTGTATCAATTAAAATTTACATCGGACTGGCTCCCCATAAAATCGATAGATTTTTTCGCGGGCAACGTGCGCTACGTCGGCCCCCGTAATACGTACGTAAAACACGAACGTTAAACGCGATCGTATATAGGATCGGTAAACATGTCAGCGAGGAAGTTGCTCGAAAAGTCCACTTCACAGAGAAGTTTCCAAGCACTTTATCGGGATTTCCTCGACACAATGGTGGTACGAGCCAGTCACCGATATGGTCTATGATACTCTAGCCAAGACAATCCTCCTTGTGTACCTAATAAAAAATGGGTTTGCTTAAATTCAACGTCAACCAACCGGGGGGTACTAAGCTCTCCTCTCTCCCTCATTCTCCCATTCTTTCTTTCTCGGCTGCGTGCACGCTTCTTAAGGAGTTTAGCCGACCACCGATAAATAATACCGCGATTGCCGTGCGGACCGTATACCTCGTGCGGGAAAGTAATGAGAACTTTGCACCTTACCGGTCCGCCCAGTGAAATATCGGGTAGCGCATGTAGGACGTCGTCTGGATGATTTAAAATGCATGTCCCTTTGGAACTATGTTCGCGTGGCTATCGTGTGGATCCGTAAATCAGCAAGTTGTTCCGTGAATCCTTAACACTTCGCGATTTTCTCGCGTGGCAGGCAATTCTAAGGAAACCATGGAGCCGGGCTTCGCTGGAACTCGAGCATTAAGCTTCGAACTCGTTACCGACAATTTCTGAACTCCTTTGGCGAAAGTAAAGACATTGTTATCTTCGATCTTACATTACTCATAAATTCTATATACGTAGGTACTGTGCGTTTCAAATTCAGCGTGCCATTTGCTTTCGCGTTCGAATCGTTCATTTATTTAAAATAGCACAACAGAATTTGTTCGACTAAATAATAGAACATATTTTAAAGCAACCGTATTTGGTCGAGGATTAACAGACAGATCCGCTCAGCAGGAAGAGCCTCGCGTGACCTCGTTGGCAAACATTGAGAGATTTATCTAACCTAGAACAGAAAATAGGATGATAGTCATTCGGAATCAAGACACTGGGATCAGATTGCTAAAGAGACTCCGTGACCCACATAGCAGAACTACAACTGCCAAGAAACAGGATAGTCAATGAGATGGACCCTAATGACTTAATGAGACCACCCGACAACTCGAAGATATGAATTAGGGTTTCCTGGATAGACAGAATCGTATCATAGCAAGGGAACCAGGCAAACCGCCGATCCTAAACATTATAGCTGAACTTTCAAACTCGAAGACATTAGTCGGATGGTCCTACGGTTAGAAAATCAATCCCAATTCTCCGCTACGTAAATTCCCAACAGACGTGAGATGTAAAAAGCGTAATACTGTCGAACAAAGTTCCGAGTTTTTTCAAGTTTCTTCGAGGTGTGGAGTCTGCGCAAGAAACGGAACAGCCGTTTGTTATCAATTCGCCGTTTTGCACCAGTGGAGTCGTACCAGTGGGAAGGATGAATTTGCTTTATGTTGTGAAAGAGACGTCAGGTTGTCTGCGTTTAGTGAGGCAAAAAGATCCCTCCTATGCACGGCTGACAAGAAGCAAGATTATCGTCGATAAATCATCTACATATTTCTGTAGAGGAAGATCATTTTCTATTATACTTGCCTCGTGTTGAGGAAACTTCGCTTTTTCTTAGCAACTTACCGATCTATCAATCTTAACGTTAATTGTAGCAGAAAAAAATGATTAATTGATACAAATAGTCAATAAGTGATACTCAACTTTATGTACAAAGTGTTTGCAAGTGTTGATAGTTTGAAATGGTCATAGATTAACATGTAAAATTACCGTATAAAATATTTTACGCGTACAATCGTACAGGCTGCATACTTCATTTGAAGAACAAACTGCAGGGAGCTTTTGAGATTAAAAAAAGGTGGTGTTCTCTTTTTTTCCGGTCTGAAAATTTATCGCAGCACGAGCCATGCGGTTCTCGAAGCTGTTCGTAGACCGACGATCGTCGTTCAGGCAGGGCGACGAAAAGAAAAAAGAAAAGGAGGAAGACCGTTCTCTGTACGTTCAGTACAGCGAGAGAAGGCCGTCACCAAGTCTGCGTTTACTAGACCAAGAGAATCCTCTCTGTGCGCGCTGGATAAAAAATGGGATTGCTTAAATTCAGCGTCAACCCCAAGAGCCGGCCCCTCGTTCGTAAGAAGTTTGGCGAACCATTGCGGCAATAAATAATGGCGTGCCCGCCCCTTTCGTTCCATAGATCGCGAACGGGCCAGGAAAGCAATGAGAAGTTTGCACCTCCGCCCTGCTGGGTATAACGTCGATTCGTACACGTATCGCCGATTTAATGTACACTTGGGGGAACGTTGCGTTAGTTATTATTTACTGCGTGTACATAAATTTAATGGGGAGGCGAGGCGAAGGAAGGACAGAGGAGGGTTAGCCGGCACTTTAATGGTGTACTCAGACCGAACCGCGGACGCCTCTATTAAAAAGTCTTTTATCTTGATTTATTCCCGCCCCGGAGGAATCGCGGGATATTATTGCGGAGAGACGGACGAGGTGACGAATAATTTTATCATGCCACTGAGAAACGCGCGCTATCGGAAAAATAATGTCGGCTACTCTCGGCGAAATTAAACCCGTAACGAGACCCGATACGAACGCCTGTTCTCCTCGTTCTCTCGCTAACCACCGGCGATGTTACTTAAGGCGATTGCGTCTCAACGGGAACTGTGTTGCTGACAGACCCGTTCCCAATATTATTAAGAGCACAGGTCCTACGTTCCACGCATCTTTGCGCGCCGAGCCGTGATAACTGTGTTAATTTATTATTCGTGATCGTTCATCGGAACCGGGGCTCTCCGTTGATTAAGTGGGTCGCGTGATTAAGCTGAAAGCATGTATGATTCATCAGGAGTTTTCGAGCAACGGCGACGACGATCCAGTACACCGGCCACTCTGATTCAGAGGCTATACCTCGACCCATAGAACACCAGTTTTCAGCAACCGGGAATGTAACAAGCTCGTCAGCATATGAGCCCATCGAATATCTAAGCGATCCAGTCATCTAAGCCATCGATCAGCGCCAAGTGTGATTTCGATTCATGCAATCCTTCGCGAGGAAATCAGGAAAAACGCAACGTCGTTTTCCTTAATAATAACAACGCTTAAGATGGCTGAATATCCTATTGTACTTTCCTTTCCTGTTTTTGCGAAGCAACGCATCGCCGCACCTGCCACCCCAATTCCCTCTTCCGGACACGTTTTTCCGAATGCGTGTCGTAGTTTATCGAGTCGAAAGTTTTTTCTGGGCCACTCTCTGTATGGAATCAGCAAAAACACCCTCAGCCTCCATAATTCATACACCCTCGACTCCCTCGAACGTTATCCACCCTCTGATTTCCAATGGTATCGGTCTATTATGCCTCGAAAACGACTGGTGCTTGTGTTGGTGGACCGTGACGGTGGTAGTGGCCGTAACGGGCCGTATTGCATTTTCGACATCGGCTATAGTTGTTATAGTTACGCCGCAGTGGCGAGCCAACGTTTAGGGCCGATTTCTAGCGTTTTATCGACCCCTCTCGCCCCTGAAACGGCAACAGGGGAGGTGGGATTAAACCCGGCGTGTCAGCGATTTCCTACTGACAGCCGTAATAAGTCGCCGGTTCCGGAACAATATGATTTCCGCGAGATTCTATCGAGAACAATGATGAAGGGGGCCTTCTAGCCACCCCTGGAAAATTGGCTCGCGTGTTTATGCCACCGCCCCGGCTCGTGAGCGAGCGTGACTGGTATTTTTCGAGTCGGAAGAGTTCGATACCTAGGTGGGACGGTTTGGCAGGTTGCCTGGGCTCTCCTTATCGTTAGGTAAACTTCGGACGGCCACGGTTGATCCGTTTCCCTCGTTCCTCCATCGTGGAAACGCTTAACACGAAACAACACCGGTAAATTCCCGGTTTTGCAGGTATCACACGCGGAAGACATCAGCTGCGACGTTTCGTCGATGTTTTCATTATGGGGTGACCAGTCCACTGGACGAACGGTAAAATAGATGCACATTTATCTCTTTCCTTAATCATTTTAATCAGTCGAAAATGATACGATCAACAAAAATTATCTGTATTTATTTTTTTCGTTTAATATCAATTATGTCCATTCACTGGACAGGACACTCTAGGACGCTCTCCATCAATCCCCGAACCAATAATGAATAATCAGCAGGCTTTATGGCGGACGAGGGAACGAATCTCGGGAAGAGGATTACACTGTTCGAAGTTCTGCAACGGGAAAAGTAGGCGACAGCCGCCTTCCTGTCATTCGACATCGACATATTGACAGAATCCACCTTGTTTGATTGTGATCAATATTCCCCATCTTGCTGCAATCTCTTCTCTGAAATATTGATGTCTGACCCAGGAAAGTTTTAGACAGATGCTCGATTTTACATTTTACACTAGTCTCGGCGCCGCGTAATTTGTCAAATTGCGTTGATGCAAAAATATAAGTATTCAATAGTAATGCTTCACTTACGTACGTATTTAACCCTTTACTGCATAAATTGTTTAATTTGGATGAAAAATTAAAAAAGGTTAGTTCTTGTGTTTTCTTTAAGGGAAAAATATTTAAGATAATTAAAAAACATTTTCAAAAAATACAGCCATTAAATATCAATATAAAGGATATTTCATAAAATGCGTTTACATTTTCCGAATTTAATACATTACATGCAGCATACAAATAACGTTTATATTTTTTCCGATCATGTTTAGTCCAATTTAAATAAAAAGGAATATGTGTAGTCCAATAAAAAGCAACCGCTTTTGGAGCAGGCTGTACAATGAAACCAATTTTACCACTCATTCGCCCTACACCGGAGAAGTGCGCAGATTCCATCAAGTCGGTTAATTCCCCGGCACAAATTCATCAGCCCGCGAAATCACTGTCTCCGGTATTCCATGGGACACGTGCGCCGCTGTCTGTTCAAAGGATTTCGTCGGCGGTCTAATAGATAACCGTTAATAACATCTCCACATAGTCCCGGTGCCGCGAGCAAACAGAACGCCTCGTCTTGAAACATTGACGGGTCCAATTTCGCGGCTGGAATGGAGAAACAAAAGGGCCAAAGTACACAACGGGACGAAAAGGAGTGGGAAGAACGAGGACATGGGTCGAGGAAAAATTAGTTTGCGCGTAGCCGGCAACGACTCATAACTGTTGCTTTTCCCCGAAACGGAACTGGGAGGTATACCTTGGCAAGTTGCCTGGGCGTCCAGGGCACAGTCAATATTTTGGGCAGGTCCGGTTCTGGTTGTCGTAGGTATTACCGCCTTTCCTGAATTCCATTCCGAAGACGACGCGACGGTGCTCTCTCAGCCTCCTCTTTCTTTTCCTCTCTCTTTCTCTCTCCTCTCTCTCTCTGTCTCTCGCAGCAGGTAGAAAACCGTAGGAACGCTCAATTGACCCCGGTTCTTGGCCGATGGGGGATCGAAAGGTTCCCTTGTGTGCGCTTACCTACTAGACGTTCGTCTTTGTGGAGGCGTCGATTGTGTTTGTCGACGTAGCCGGGGTGTCGAATCACATCTAAACACGAGATATCTTATTTCCGCGACGCCTCCTCCGGCGAGAGGCCGCGTCGTCTCCGAGCTCCCTTCTCCCGTCCTCAAACCCCGCTCGCAGCGTCGCTATAAATTTTCCAATGTGAGATCCCTATCTTTATGGATCCCCGCTTTTACGAGTTTTACAAATAGATTTAGGTATCACGGGCCCCGCTGCGCTTGTGTTTTAAATATCCCGCCGTGCGATGTTTTTCGATTTTCGCCCGGAGATAAGGCGCCCGCGGATCCATGGTTCCGCGATCGACGAACAAACAGATCAGCGGCTGACGAAAGTTTTCGTGCAACCCGCCCGGTCGTGCTCGTAATTTTCTGCGGCCCCCGCAACGAATCTCATTCTCGAGATAAGCGACGACGACCTCCAAACTACGATTAGATCTTCAGAGAAGATACAACGCGCTCGGAATAAGGTGGAACGGAATTTAACCTTCGGCAGGTAGGGTCAGGGTGACTAGCTTCGCTTCATTCGAT
The DNA here is from genome assembly GCA_028455615.1 of Lasioglossum zephyrum. NCBI lineage: Eukaryota > Metazoa > Arthropoda > Insecta > Hymenoptera > Halictidae > Lasioglossum > Lasioglossum zephyrum. The sequence goes on from CM052333.1 coordinate 8,129,334, forward strand.
CTGGAATTTGTTGGAATCGGTAGATTACAGCGTTCAATGAGCTGTGATTTCTATCGAATCTGTGATAGGTATTTTTAGAAGCAATATTATTGTGCAGGTTTAAGGATTCATATCTATAGTGATTTATAGTGATGTATTACACAGATGTATTACAGATTTACCCTTTTCTTGTGTGATCGTCGTTAATATCGATAACTGAAGCATAGAATTTTATTTAACTCATTGAATCCTGTTTAAAATCTTCATAAAAAATTTGTCTTGATACGGAGGACAAGGGGTTAATGACAATATGAATGATTACGTGTAATCTCCTGGGTGGTTAAAGCGATTAAATGCATTCACAGTGAATACGGAGAGAAGAATTGCATCGTGAGAATTGTCACATGAAAGTAGAATGCCCAGGCGTCTACATGCAAATTAGACATTACGATTTCATTGCTTGAGAATTAGCACTGGGAAAGAGGAAGCTGTACTCAAGAATGAAGAGAATTTCTACTGGAGTGAACAATAGTATTACACTTGAAATGTACGTGGTTTCACATTAAAAAAGACATGTCGCGTGTATGTAAAATCATGGGTGTGCGCTCACGTAATTTGTTTCCTTCGCTGGTACACGTACACGTATATGTTTGACACATCTTGCGTTGCTAAAATATCAAATAACGCTTGCTGCATACGTTACTCGCCAATTTTCACAGGATACTACTACATTGCTAATGATCCTATAATTGCTTAAAACGATTAATCGACTGTGTTACGTCAATCCATAATTGGTCTGTACATTGCTCAGCAAAATTTTGGAATTACACAACACATTCAATGAAACTATATCGTGTAACATATCTTCTTCCGACTGAAAATTAACCAAATGTTTTTTCGAGCAACAGTTATTTTTCAAGCTTTCCCCAGAGGATGACTGTTATAAATTTCACCTACGTATTTTTCCCATGAATGCATAAAATCCTCAGTTTATTAACGAATCATGGCGCCTACTCTATCGTTCCACTTTCACCGTTAACAAATCATTTTTTCCCAGTCATTTCTCTGATATTCCACCTGAAACGTAACGAGAACAATTTATTAGTACTTTCAAGCTAAACGTTCCCCTCGATATTTGTCCATGCCAAACAGAAACTCGAATGGAACAGTCGTAAACAAAATTGTCATACTGTTTGCGTTATTCTTGCACGCGAGATAATCGACGTTTCTAAACGAGTACATTATTTTTGCGTGCAACGAAGTACTAAAAAGCCAAGATTGCATCGCGGCCGGCCGCTATCTAAAGCTATTTCAAAACGTTTTCAGGCAAAGCCATTTCCCCCGTACAAATATTTTTACATTCCATCATGTGTCACTCTAGCGGACAGTCTACGTTCGGAGCGGCCGTCATCGACCGTGCCTGCGAGCCGATAGAGCGGCTAAATTATTAGGTAGCTACCGATAAGAAGAGGCTCGCGTGTCGCGGCCAGCGGCGGGTGCGTCATCGAAAAAACATCGTTATAGTTATCGCTGGGGTGGCGTGTCTCGCCGCTATCCCGGAAGAGGCGTAATACCAGAGACAAACACTGTGAACGCAGATTCGGCACTCCTCGTAATAATCTTGGCTGGTTGGGAAACGAGACGACGACGGTGTCTCTCTCTCTTCTGGTGTTTCACCCCCTGCTGCACCGAACGGGAAAGCAGCCGTCGCGATGTCGACTGTCTTGTGTTTGGATAATACACACAGATAGTCGGATAATTCACTTGTCTCGTCGAAAATGAAATTACGACGACGGTGACGGCGGCGGAGGGCGGTGCAGCTATGCAAAACCCGGCAGTTGGCGAAATGGCAACGCGGGCGGCCGCGAGGCAATGCATAAAAGCAGTACAGCGTATATTATTTTACATTTCCCAGAGGGTCTTCCTATGGGGATTCCGTAGAAGAGCGCCGCCCACGCCACCTCAACCCCCTCTTGCTATATGGTCCCGTTTCCCTGCTCCTCGAGAGGCCTCCCCCGGACGAACTCTCTGTGTCTTTATATATTTATATTCAATAAAACCCGCGTCGCGAGCTCCATGCCCTTTGTAAAGAAAAACACGCGTCGGTGCTGTTACACGACGACGAAGAATCGAGTTCCGCGGAAAGGAGCCGCTAGGGACGAATCCGCTTGTCCGAACGCGGGACGGAACGGAAAGGTAACGACCTTCGTGCAGGGCCACGATTTTGTATGGAGGGTATGCAGCGTAAATTCTGGCAACGTAAATTTACGGGATTCTAACGGGCCGGAATTTATGCAAGTCCCGAGGGGCCCTCTCTCTCTCTCTCTCTCCGCGTATTTGGTTTCGCTGCGTAGTAGTCGGGTCGATTGAAAAACCGGATGAGAATTTCCACCATGAAGAATGCAACGTCTGAAAAGCTTTTAATAACCGTATAATGTACAGAGCGAACATTTTCCATCCGGGGAAAGTGTAACAAACAAGAAGCCATCGCGCCGTGTCGGGTCGCGCGATGAAAATCAAAGAGGCGACTTTCCCGATGGCTCTTACATCGCCCGAACGTAATTATACCTGCAAAGGGAGGTGAAAAGGGTTGAGGCGAACGCGATTACGATTTCTGCTGCTCAAAGGCTGCTCGGGGAACGTAAGGGCACCAAGGTCGCCCTTGGTTCATTTAAATGGTAATGAGTCTTTTTATTAGAGCACGGCCGAGATCCGAGATACGCTAAAAGCAAATTCATCGGCGGGAATGAGGTTAGCCGGACTCAATTTATCGAAACGTAATTGAGTTGTACAAGCACCCACATCTTGTCCGCGCGGATCAGATAAAACACACAGGTATAATCACTCGATCGTGATAATCGTGTAGCGTATTACAAAAGGGTTTCGGCTAATCACGATGACTCGACGAGGCTCGGCGCGACGCCACGCCGACGATTACGCGTAGAAAAGCCGAGCAGAGGGTATGCAGCAAACCAATAGCCCTTGCGGAACACTGCAAAGCCCCGAAACGTAATAAATGATCCCTTTCTCGGTTTCCCTCGCGGTGCCGTTACGGTTCGAAGGGGTGGAGGGCGGCAGGAATAAATTAAGTATTCTTCGGAGGGCGGACAGACTGGGCCGCCACTTCTGCGACCGGGGATAGTTTAGTTTTAAGGAAAGTGCTCGCTCGGACGACGGACTACCTCCTGGGACGAGGCGAACAAAGGTCCATGGCAGGACGAACTCTTTCGAAAAAACGAAATGGAAAGACGTCGGCGAGGGCCGTGGGTGGAACCTACCCTTTCTCTCTCTCCTCCCAGCGAACATACACGATAATAAATCACCTAGCGGAGAATCTTGAGGGAAATTCGGTGAAATCTCATCCATTAGGATTACCAGAAAACAGAGAGGCAAAGGCGTCGAGTCTCGAGCACGGGACACCATTGAGCACGTTTCGCAAACACAACTCGTGTTTATCTGTTGATACTGCGGCCAAAAAGTTTTCCAGCTTCCCAGGCCCGCGTTATGAAAACAATATTTTCGACTTTCCCTTTTGTCGGCCTGGGATTTACCGGGGAATATTTACCTCGAGTGTCCCTCCGGTAGATCCCTTCATATTTTGTCGGCGTTCCAGTAATCCTGGAATAGCAATGCGAGTGGTTTTACCCCGGTGCCTCATCCCCCTGGCGCGCCGGAGTATAAACAGAGGTGGCCCGATTAAATGACACGAATTGACGGGCGAGAAGGGGAAAATTGATAAGTCGAATGGCGAGCGTCGTAAAACGGAGATCCGCGTTTTAAGACGCGGGAACTGTGCCTGGAGGATTCGTAAACCCGTGAATAAAGCTTTTTCGCCGGTTTAATGGCTGATCCCCGCGCTCCCCCCGATCATTCGTATTATTCATCCCTCGATTCCGACCGCATCTTCGACCGTATTGCTATCGATTTTTTTTCTCCCTGGATACTGTTCCACTTTCGACCACTTCTAATATCAGAATGTTCCCCCGTCGTAATTCGGTGCTGTCCCACTATAAATTTTACATCTACTTGCCGGTTTTGCGGTCGCGACGTCTCATCTCATCGAACGTTATTACCACTCTATAAACGCATACATAATCATACGAAACACTTCGCCAACAGCTTTACTCATATTTAGCGAATATTCGAGGCATCATGAAATATGTAGCCTATTTGCATGATTGTGCCGCGTTGGAAATCGCTGACACATTCACTCGCAGCTGGCTTTTCGCGTGAGAGTAAATCGTGACTTTTACTGCCATGCCGCCGCGCGAAAAGTCATTACTAGGCTGCGGATGTTTATGCAAGCCCGTACTCACTGTTGGTTTTGTAGAAAAAAAGAGAGGGGAATTGTGTTCGCCATGATATATTTCATTTGATCGAACATTAACGAGAAACTTGGCGGTTTTTACTGGATTTTTATACTCCTCTATTTTCCCACGTATTTTGCACTATGACTGCAAAGAATTCCAAAGTTTAGTTATCACCGTGCTTGTCGCGAAATGGATGTGTGTGATTGCGAAATCATGTTTTGTACGAATGCTCAGTTCAGCGGTTTTCATCGTAATTCTTTGTTGATGGGAAGTGTTCGATACAGTCGAATTTTTTGAAAATATCTTGCTGCACTTGTTCAACTGTCAAACGTTCGAATTAAACAACGAAATTTTTATCTGGCCGTGAACGAGCCATAATGCCGGTAGAGGGTTAACATTTCAGCCGAGCCGCTGGGAACGGTGAAATAAAGATGCGTCGCGCGAGAGGTCCGCGTTGGCGACGCGTATCCACGTGCATACAAACGGCTGTTCTAAAATATACGCGAGCGCGACTGACCCGGCCCCCTTTGTTCACCACGCGCAATACCATCAGCGGTGCGCGGGACAGTAGTACGATCATGTTAACCCGATGCTTCGTCACCCTCGGCGCCGAGTTTCGAGTCAAGCCGGTGTTGAAATTTTGTTCGATGAGCGAAGTACACGCCGGTTTAATTTGTAGTACAGCCGGATGTGCGGCGTGGGTGGCGAACGTTGCGTGGGTGAACGGGCGGCCGAGTGGGTGGATGTGGCGGCGGACGGGCGGTAGTCAAATTTATTGAAACGCACGCTGTTCTCCGACCATCCCCGGGGACCGAATTTTGCTATTTTGCAACGGTCTCGATGCAGAGTCGAATTCCGACGGGCGCCGGCTCCAAGGACGAGGGTTTGTTAAGGGATGTTCCGTGGCCAACGCCCAACCTTCCCTGTATACACCCATGTATACAGATATACGTAGAGCTACACGTTTTGTAATTTAATTGCCGCCGGACAAGATGGAACACGCTTCCCTTCCTCGGGAATCGATTTAAATTCCGTGTCGCGGAACTTAAGCCGCTAAATTAATTTGTATTACGCGGCGACGACGAATGCGCGAAGAAACCGTTACACCGACTAATTAGGTTTCGCGTCGCGACGTCTGTTCAATTTTCCTTCGAGCCTGGCCGTTGAGAATGGTCCCGCGAGGATATTGCCTCTGTCGCATGGTTTAATTGAACGGGTTCGAGCACCGACGATTTTTCGAGGGGTAGTCTCGTTTTGAATCCTGAAAAAACATATTTTTTCTGTAAGGATACTCCTTAACAAAATTCTTCTTCGGATGATAGATACGGAATCGCGTCTCTTATTCTTCTGTTTTGCCGGATTCCTCCGGAAGCTTGTATTACACCGCTGACGCGGAAGCGACCCGAAACGGTGAACGGAAATCGTTTCTATTCGCCTTTACAGCGATCCCCGTGCAAACGTTTCTTATATTCGACGGAATAAAAGCGAAATGACCGCAAGTATAAAATCCTGCTGCGCTCTTCGAATTTATTTTTCCAAGCGCCACTTTTCCACGATGCTCCAACAATCCGTATTTTTCTCGATTAAGATTCTCGGTGAAGAAGGGGAAACAGCTTTCTTGTTACAAGCATGGGCATTCCCCGTGACGGTCGGGTCAAAGGTATATCATAATTGAATTTATCGATACCGATGATTTCACCGAGATAGAGGAACGTTCTAATTTTCAAATGCGAATTTCGCGGCAAGTGTTATTCAACAGGGAAAGAATGGAAGTAGCTTCGACGTGGGCGAGCGCGCGTGGAACCCTCTTCCGCTAATTTCGATCTCCATTTGTGTAATTGACTTTGAGGCGAAAGTTTTCACTGCTCGTACGGTACTCCAATTTATCGAGACGTTATACCAACCTGTCCTAGGTGGCTCTCTGGTCCGTGCTTGAAAACAGTTTGTCCGATAGAGTTGAATTGTGCGGTATGTTAGATACGAGTCTCCAGAGGAACTGACTAGACTGCTATAAAATATGTCAAGAGAACTCGGAGTATCAGAGTGAAATAGAACCGGAAGGTTTTATTGTTCGCCTCTGCTACGCTCTCCTTATTTTCTCTCGTTCCGTGTCGTCTCCGGAGAAGATGACAAGTATTTAAAAAATGGAACATGATTTCCTCCGGTCGTAATATCCTTCTTTCTCCGCGTTTTCATAAATTGCCCCCCCCCTCCCCGGTTATAAGTACCGTGCGAAGATCAAGGAGCACGATGACGAACTTGATCTTATCAGTTACATCAGGTAAATATTTATCATATTACTTCGAGATGTTGTATTTAATATTTATCGATCAGCGCTTTGCGATTGGTCAGCAACGCGGAACGAGTATCGAGGGATAAGGGTGGCTCCGCCGTATCAGTTATCGAGACCGAGGCTATTATTTGCGTTTGACCTAAATGCTGAGTCAAGATTTGCGTGAGGTATGAACGGTTAAGGGTCGCTAAAAGGGTGTGCTGAATCAGGTCCTGTCCACATTGCCCGTTTAACATTTTCTTATCAATCGCTTCCGAGCAGAAACTGCTGCTCGAATAAATTTCAATGGCCGACTATATCACGGAAATACGGAAATTCTAGTCAGCCGATTTTACCTCAAGCTAGAAACAGTCGAAAAATATTGCCGCTAAAAATGTACGAGTAATGGAGAATGTTCAGAGGCAATCCTTCAAAAATGTACCCCGGAAGTAATCCTCAAGGGAGTATTCTAACGTGGAAGGTATTTTTCATGCGCTTTGTAATTTGTAATAAAAGAAGTTGTAAAAATTCCCAAAAAATATATATCTTGAGTGTTACAACAGTTCTTGACATACATCGTGGCAATTGTTGGAAGAGTCATACTAAACTAGCTACAAGTTCGTTATTTTTTGGAGTATGGTTATGAAATTTTGGAAGCATATTTTAAAAATTCTGTGCTTTCGATGTCCGTAAAAAGAAATCAATTTTTCGAAGCTGGTGCAGTAGAATACGTCCTTAACGAGCCCGGAGGAACTTGTAAAGCTTGAGCGCAAGAAATAAGGGGCTGCTATCGATTTGTCTGTAGCGGGCGAATACAGAAATACTTTGTAAAATCGTTTGCATCGCTACGAGTTTGCGAGAGTTGTTTAAGACTTCAGGCAAGCAATAAAAATCCATTTACGTTGAACGAGGGCCTCTCTCCGACGACCCAGTTATGTTTCGCAGCGGCGCTGCGCAAAGATCAAGTTCATGGAAGCAAGTTAATCATCCCTCCGCCCCTGTAATTTCTCTAATGCACAGTTTACACGACACAGCTGGATTGTTCGTAATAGTCGAACACGAGGAGCCACGAGATTATACAAATCCGTTCTGAACTGGATCGTCGGGTGGCTATATTCAAGAACTTGTCGTACCCGGTCCCTACTTGTCTTGCTGGGTTGTTCGTTCCGTGGGAGGGTTGGTTCTCCGGGTAACGAGGTTCCACGGAAGTTCCGCGCGGCGATATTTCTCGCGCGGAAACAATGTAAAAATATGCGTCTCGGTATTTCGAGGAATAAATCGCGGAATTACGTCGCGCGGCCTCCATTACTTTTATTTATCACTCCCGGCATTAATTTTTGCGGGGGGAGGGAAGGAATCGATCGCGGGAGTCGCCCCGCTTCTTTCCCCGGTATCGATCTACATCCGACCCGGGCAAAGAACGGAAACGAAAGAGAGAAAAAAAAACGTAGAGAAACGAAGGCGAAACAGAGACGAGAAAAAAGAATTTAATACGTTATTGGTGGCGGAGAGATTTATCGAAATGCGCGCGCGCTGCTCTTCTCCCTGGGGAATAAATTCTGTACCGCACATAGTGCTTTACCAGACAGAGTCGAATTGCACGGTGCGGTAGATACGAAGGACTACGGGGGTAGCTAAAGGATGCGGCGGAGCCAGGGCTGTACATTTACATCGGAGACTCTCCGGCAACACGCGCATTTTTTCCCCGGCTGATTATTAAAATAAATGGACTTTCAAATGAGCGGCATTATCAGCACTAATTTTACTTGTAAAATCGAAAACTCCCGGCCACCGCTATTTCAAAACCAGAACCGGCAACTTCCTGCGTCTTCGCAATTAAAATACTTCGGAACTTCGCGATTAAAGCCACCATGCGCGGGACATGGCTAAAAGCGTTCGAATTAAATCAAATCGCGCGGAAGCGAACTAAACAGCAGAAATACAACTGTGTCGTGTAAATGGGTAAAACGAGGACCTCGTTTCTTTACTTAACCAGTCTCGATGGTCTATTTTATAATGAAGTTGGTGCATTTTAAATGTGCTTACGATTCTCCATGCGGTTACCTTCCCTTATTATTGGTTTTACTCATCAGCAATAGTGGCGCTGATCGCCGCATGACGTTGCGCAAATTATAAGTGGAAACGTAACAATCTGTGACCCCTTTCAACGTACGAAACTCCAATCCTGAGCAATATTTCGAAGCAAATCCTTCTTCAAATGGACTATAATAGACTGTCCCCTCTGTCCAAAAAAAAGTGCTTTCAAAATTCCCAATTCCCCTCGGAATAGAGGCACCCCGTTTCAGGGCTAAACGACACGGGAAACACTTTCCCCACAACAATTTTCTCTAGGAAAAAAAAGGTAACTGACTTCGCGATGGTTTCCTATTTCTCTCCCCGGGTTGGTGAACCCTGTAGTTCACATTGGAGCCGAGGGTGCATTTCAATCCCCAAATTACCACTGTGATATAAAATCATCAAAAACCTGAAAAAATCCATACTCTTTATTATTTATTTTGTTAATTATTTATGTAGTTAAAGGTATCTGAGAAAAGTAACACGGAATTTTAGAAAGGTCCTCGTATGATACTTCGTAATTGAGTAAGCAACCTTAAGGGTTAAGTCTCGTTGATTTTGAACGAAGTTGAAAATATGACTTTCTTTAGCGTGTTGTCGATGTTACCAGCGTGCGACGGCCCTGGGCAGAGAGTTGAACAAAGATCCGCGTGCACGTACCTCTAGCCGAGACAATCATAACAAGCGGCTTGTCGGGGCGAAAGGCAGCAACACCGGCGTCACCGGGGGTAGATGAAACACCGACGGGCTCAAGTTCACCCTCCCAGCGCCAATGAAAGAAGCCTGCTACCGGGAAAGGGGGAAAGGGGGTTGAATCCGCCTGGATACGCAGCGGCGACGATTACACCGAACAGGAAGCTCCGCTGGAATTCGCCACGGAGCGAGACGGTTCAGCGAGCGGCGCGAATCGCTCCTATAAATTATCCTTGCTAAAACGACACCCGGCATTCGCAATTATTTAAATGTACCGGATAACGACGACGAGTCCATGTCGCTACGGAACACCAACCGGCCAACGTTGATTCGCCGGAATAAGGCGAAGGGTTCGGCGCGATCGTTTTAACACTAAAGAAGGTATACATAGTTCCGGGCAGCACTCTATGCCTTACCTCGTTGCGCGGCTACGTGAAATTTCCCGACGCGAATTTCCGTCCGTGTTTCAACTTATCTAATCCCCACGGTGCTTTACTTTATCCCGAATATTATTTTAATTTGGCGGCAGGAGCCGTTTCTGTATAATTCTTCCATCGCGTGAAATTTTCACGCAATTATCAATTTTTGATGGTGCTGTTACGGACTGCGAGGTAGATTATTACGAGAGAATCGTTCCGTGCATTTTTATACGTGTATACATTGCTGATGTATAATTGGCAGACAGTACGAATGTTTTGCCAATGGCTGAATTCGGGAAACACAGCAGTGTTCTACATTTTTGTTAACGTTTAAATGTAATATTGTAAAAGAACTTGTTACCGTGTATAAATTACAACAAGCCACATGAGAATCATTTTATGCGTTTTCATGTGTGTATACATCACTGGCGCGGAGTTGGCAAGCAATATGAATTTTTTAGCGATGCCTCAATTAAGAAAAATACATCGATGTTTTACATTTTTCAATATTCAAACAGAGATGCGTTGCGTAATGGAATAATGGCATTTATAACGGCGTGTAATATTATAATGAAACATGCAAGGAACGTTTTACATATTTTTATATTTACGTACAATACTAGTCTAAAATTTTTCTCAACATTTCAGCAACGATTAAACGAAGAGAGATAAAAATAGATTTTACATATTCTAACGTTTAGCTTGATACAACGAAGCAATGAAAATTTGGAATATCCGGTAACCACTGTGGATATACATTACTTCGGTTCCACAATCTTTTCGCCAAGGAACGAACGATTCAAATTAGGTTATCCTCTCAAAGAGAGCTCAACTGATTTGCGAACATACTCTTCGGATCACGGAGTGGTTCTTTCGGAAATAGATTTCCAGGCTAGAAAGCCGCACGGTTGATAGACCAATTTGCCGAAACGTTATTCTCATCTCTCGGAGTTTGAGACGCGCGTTGTACTGTCTGAGAAGTGCCCGCGGAACACACGGTACACGTAAAGAAGATTCCTAGGGAATACGGCGATGCCGACGTCGCTCCTAATGGCAACATTTCCGAAACACAGCGTGCTTCTCTTCGAGTCTTCTTCACGGAATCGGAGTGAATCGTGCTTCAAAAGCTACGAGGTGGAACTTTCGAAGTTCATTGTAGAGCGCCGCGTGGTACACGTTCATTCGTAGGGGGGGTTCGGGCACGACCTATTTCCAATCCGCGCGTCGAAGCTTCGGGCGAAATTGGCCGCCATATTGGCAAACGTTAAAGATACTCGTACGAGCCGAGGCTCGTATTAAAATGAAATTAAGTCGAAAATCGAATTTCCCGTCGTTATGCTTGCGCGCGGAACATAATGATACGTTCGACCCTGTGTAATTTGTCCGTCAATAATTTTCGGGTGACGCGCCGGGTCCCGGAACCCCGATCGTGGACCGAATATTAAGTACTCCGTGATACATTTGATTCGAGCCTCGGAGCGTTATCTAAGTCGAGACGAAAGCTCTTCGAGTGGCCATTCAACTGACTTAACAGCCACCGAGAGAGCGACGACAGTGAATCGCATGCAAAGAGGAAAGTTCCGAACTGATTCCGAAGGTCCGCGGCTTTAACGCGGCATTAAAAGATTCCGAACTTCCTCCTGAAAAGCTTCAGGTCGCTTTCGATATTGAACTTAAAGCTGCAGGCCGAGGTAATAGTCGTTTATGAGGCGGAACTCTGTTTTATAGTCAAACATCATTTACCGTACTCAATAGAGCTACCTATCGAGCGAATGAACGTAATTCATATTCGACGAGAAAATAACAATTATACCCTCTTCTTATCGAAATTTATATAGCAATTACATTATATCTATTCGAATTCTGTCGCATAAAGAATGCTTGTGCAACTCGAATAAAGCTCGATTCACTTGACGCGAAGTTTTGCGCTCCGAGCGTGCCAGCGGTGGCCTAACCGCCGCGCCGGTATCGGCGTGTCGCTTGCACGTGTTTCGTGCGACACGCACGTTCCAATGTAACCCCCATCGGGCTAAAACTATCCTGGTCTCGCGATTATCTCGTCCGGGTTACAACAACGGCGCGAGCGAGATCCGTGCCCGTGCGGCTGGTGTAATGAAATTGAAACGCGGCGTTGTTTCTTTCCCGACGAAGAAGTTCGATATCGAGGGAGCGGGTAATGAAGAATAATGGTTCGAGTAGCGAGCGAGCCGGTGTAATGAGCTCAAACCAGGCACAATATTTCGTTTTAAAAAAGTAGAATCAGCGTGGCACGGCGCGGCGCGGCTCCGCGAATAATGTACGCGGTGCTTTTGTTTACTTCTTTTCTCGCTCCTCATCAAGAGTTCCTTCCTTATTTTTTCCTCGTTACAGAAATAAGGGAGGGGAGGGAAGAGGGTAGGAAGAGGACGCGGAAAGAAAAGAGGAACCACCGCGGACGCGGAGGAGATGGACCGACGGAGAAAGAGAGAAGAATGCAAATTGACGTTCGCTCGTTTGCATAATTCAATCATTTATGCTATCCTCTCGATCGATAATGCGAGAAGTTGCATAATACATTTTTTATTAAGCGCAGCTACGCGGACGCAACGGACGGCACAGTAGCCGGGTCCGCGCAAGTGAGCGAGCGAGCGTTCTTCTCGTACACCCCCGCGTCCTCCCTCCTTCATCCACACCATCAAATATGCAATAAATTTCCGCGAATGTAAATATTTCAGCGCGTTTAACAAATCTCCGCGGCGTACTGTTCGTACTAAAACCGCAATTTCCTGTCGCTACATAAATGTCGAAAATCCTGTAAACGACGTTTTAATTAGAGACTTGCATTCACCCGGCTAAACACGGGCTCGGCTCGTCATTTGTGCCCGCGTCAATTATCATTTAAACAGTCTACGATGAATTGCAACGATGCATTATACACGTACACACGCGCGAGCGCGCGGAATACGTCGTGCTTTCATAATTTACACTCTTTAATGAATGTTTATCCGCGGCCGATGAAGGATAATGAGTTTACTTTCGCGGGGGCGGCCATGGATGGGCAGCTTTTTATGTCGATTCTGCGTGTATCGGCCGAAAGGACACGCGAGTGGCCTCGTTATCAACGATTTTTAGGATCGTCGTCGGTTAACGAGCCCCCCTCTACTCATCCCCCATTTCATATCCTGTATCTCGCAATCGATCGAATCTCGGGATTGAGCCGCGGAACTTTTCCATAACTCTTTGTTAACCAACAATAGCAAGTTTCACGCGAAACCCGCGGCGGATTCGTGCTCATCAGCCTGTTCCCTCGAAGATTCGACGGGCGCGGTGTGTTATAGAGAAACTTTGCTTCGTACACGTTTATAGGCACCGTTGCGAGAGAAAACTTCCTGGCAACTTCTGAAGACGGTCGCGAACGTGTCGGCAACATAATGTGTTACTTGTTCCATATTGTTTACACCGAAACGTTGAAGTGTTACGTCTGCGAACCTGTGAAATGGGTTAAATTGAATGCACGTAATTCCGCGAATTACGTTCGTCCTGCGATGGCGAAGTTCTCGAACCATTCCAGCCGGCGCTTTCATGTCTTTGCGTTTAACCGTGATTTGAGTAAATTCGCCGAGGTGTTTAATTGTTGTTCGATCGTCGGTCGATTCTGCCACGTTCTACAATCAAGAAAATTGTCCCTGCATCCTTGTTGTGCATTTCAATTACATTCCAACTATTGGTCGCTTCGATGGAAGAAATAAACGATAGAAATTTTGTTGGGTTTTCTCTTATACAGCACGTTAAGTAACGAGAACTTGCAATTTATTTATTACAGTTTTCCTTTGGTGAAATTCGCTCAATTAATTAGGTACATCGAACGAAGATTGAAACTACAAAAATAGAATAACGTACTCTTCCAATCAAAGTGAACACCACACTGAAACAAAAATGATAAATTGAAGGGAGAAAATTTTCAAGTTGAGGGATGCACAAAATACGATGGTCCAGAAGAGCGTACGTTCTGTAAAATTTTATTCCCGGCGGATTTGAATTGGAATCCTCGAACAACGAGTTCTCGTTGTGGCAATAAGAAGACCGCAAAGCATCGGTTGACGATACGGTTGTAATTTTTCCCGGAGAAAATTGAATCGAGATGAATGTCCTCATAGAGTGCAGCGGCATGTCGGCCTGGTGGAACACGAGTAGAGAGACTAAAGGCACCCCGGACGTAACTCGCTAGCCTGAAAATCCCCTCGGGAGGGTTGAAATCTACTTCTCCCCGGGCCGGCGTAGTTCTCCTCTCCTAATTCTGAGTTCCATCACATTGATTCTGGCCTCCCTTCTAGACCTCTATCAGCATATACAAAGAGGGTCCAATTTATAAACTGCCCGCAGATTCACCCGCCTGCGGTGTCTGATTAGATGTCCCCACGATTGAATATATCTTGATGATAATTGGGGGGAGAAGATTTCCGAAGGAACGGAACGCGTCTATTTCCAATTAGGCGCATTGTGGCTGCCCGGGAAAAAAACAATGTTGCTCCTGTTTTTCATTTTCTCTCTCTCTCTTATTTGCTCCAATATTGTCCAATAATAAAATGTACGCGTGTTCCAGTGCGTCGCCGTTGTTCCCGTGACGTGTTCTCTCGTGCGACTGGCTATGTTAATCCTACGTAAGATCGCTGGGAACGATTGCAACGCGACGCCAGGCCGGCATTAAAAATAATCCAGCGGAGTGTTTAAGTAAAATCGCGACACGCGAAGCGTTATTGGGAATTCGCACGTTATGTTGTTCGCCAGCAGCAGAGCGCGTTCTCTCACTCCGCAAAAAAAAAATTAATAGAAAAAGGCGCGAGGACCGTAACAAGGTAAATACGAGCCCTGCGCGCGAACGTTACATGATTTCAGGAGCAGGGGAAAAAGGCATGTTGTTAGCGCGTTAAACGGCTTCTCGAATAATTCCCGTTCGAAATCTCGTTTTCCATGGCGCGCGTCTCGTTAATAGATTTTCCGCGGCATTTTACGCGAGTCTGCCGTCGCGCGTCGACCCGGCCCAACGTCACGAATACACAGATTTTCTCGCGCGCATAAAAAGGTGCATTCAACTTACGGCTTTTTCCGTTATGTACGTTACGTCCCTACCCCCCTCTTTCTCTTTCGCAGCGGCAAAGCATTTTGATTTGGCCCGATATAATTCCCTTTCGTCGTCCGTAACTCGTTTTCGTTAAACCCCCTTCGAGTCCCCGACCCGATTCGAGATTGAATCACTCGCACAGGAGGGGTTATACGAATAGTATACGGTGTAACGCGAAATGGATATGTATATATGAGAGGATCTATTCGGAAACGGAGATCCCCCGACGTGATAACACTGTGTCACTCTTCCGTGGGGCTGCCCGTGATATGATTTATACGTATTCTTGCGAATCTTTCCAACTTAAGCAGATAACGTCGGTGCAAGTAATTGGATGTTACTTCTCGGATACCTCGCTCCGAGGATCCACGATACTCTTTATTACTCTTTTCGACCTCTATTCAATCGTTCCTATAAAAACCATTAATTCATACTCTCCTTTGTACAATCTTGCCCCATAGAAGGAACGGGAGTGCATCGGAGGATGCATTACGGAGATGAAACTGATGACAAGATAGTTTTCTAAATAGCAGCTGCTGGAACGTTTAGGCTTTTTGATACTCTACAGATGTGCTCTGGCGTTTACAATAAAGATAAATTAATTTGTGATATCTCATAATCACACACCCAGTGCGTTATGATATTTTATACTTAGAATGCGCACACAGCATTGTTGCTTCATTGTTTAATATTTTTATTTTGTTGATTTTCCAAGTCTTAGCCATCAGCTTATTTTTGAAAACGAAACGTGCCCCATTTTTGACGCGTACGTGAGCAATTTGACCAAGTTTCGAATCAATTTCTCGCCACCAACATTCCGAACTGCAGTCTCCGGTGGAAATGAACGACAACCCATTCGTATGACGTATCCCTGCCATCTCCCCACCCTGTATTCGCCATTTTGCACGCGACACGGCGAGACTGCCACCTTCTTTTGACGTGTCATAGCCAGCTAAAATATCACGGCTATACGAAACACGAATCTGGTTACCACCCGGCGTTGCAATGGCGGCCGCGTGGGATAAGAAACCGGAAATCCAGTCTGCCGTAACTCAACCGACCGGCAGTCTCGCTGTTACTATTCCTGTGAATTCGAGTTTTACAGCTGAGCCGCCATTTTAGTCGGAGAAAATATGTAAAGACGACACGCAGATGACGCGTGTGGGTGTATCTTGCTCGTAACACTGGTTGTATCGCTGGGATCTTATTCGCGCAGCCTTTGGACACGAGAAGCTACCGATATCGTCGACGAGACAATTAGCTTAAGAAGCGACGCTGCCCTCGAAAAAGAAGGTTATCAATCGCGCCGCCCAGGCGCAGCCAATCGATGCCTTTTCAATTCTCTGTAAGCGGCTTTTCAAAACTTCTTACCCCTCTTCGAGTCTATTACTGGAAATGATAATATCTCTTTGTGTTACGGTATCATTCTTTGTGTACTTAAGGACTTTGCTCGTCTGCTGCTCAATTCTTGCAGGGATAATTAAAAATCTTCTGATTAGTTCGCGTTAATTGATCGCTGATTGTCTCTCCGCACGTCCGAGCGTCTTTCGAACAAAACTAGTTGTGGATCTTCACAGGATCTCGAATACTTTTAATCTTTCTACTGTTTTAAATTGCACCCTCTTTATTGTACAATAATGTAATCCAGCAGGTCTCGTTTAAAACTATCATAAGGAAGATGTATATACCTGAAATAACTGTACAAAATTTTGTTCCGAAACCTTTTTAAAGCATAACTCGTTACTCTCGATAACAAACAGCTCGATATTTCTTACATTTCCCGGAGTTCCTCTATATTTCCGTTTTTCTTATTGCCGAAGCATCGAGACGCTAAGTAGACCCCGGATCGATGCATCTCTTTTCAGACAACTTTTAATTGGCTGGTTCGGCAACTGTCCCTATCCCAGGAAGATGTTCGATTTCGAGTATCGATATTACCATCCGCCCGCGACTAATCGTCTTCATAAAATTTCGGGATCGCGTAGACACTGCACGCCTCCCGCATTGATCCCGAGGATAATTCGATTCGGCCAGATCGGGTCTAGAGTCGTACACTTAATCCAACCTTATAACGCATGGAGATTGCGCACGTCGGGGGTGAATCGTTAGGACACCCCGTGGCAATGAAGAAACTTCCTAAGTTCGTCACACCGAGCACCCTTTGGATGCTGGAAGTAATTCTTCTTCTATGCATAGTGACAATAAATCTTTCGATTCGTTGGCTTCGTTGGGGGAGCGATCGGACTAAACCCTGGCTCTGTTTCCAACGAGATGTCATGAATCTGAAGTGTTCTCGATCTTCTTTGTTCTCAAACCAAAATACTGGCGAGATTACAAATATTCCCGATACAACAATTCTAGACTTGAAAAATACAATGTCGAGCTTCTGTATTCTCAATTATTATAGTTGTACTGTGAAAAAGGCCGATCAATAAAGCTCTGGAGATTAAACTGCATTGACGTTTTTCGTGAAGCGTAAAAGTGTATGATTTTAGGTCAACAGTCTCGAACAATATTGAGGAATACCAAGGCTCTTGAAGTCACGCGGCAATCATTGAGAATTATTCTTTGTCGTGTGTCGGAATTTTCACAATCGAGAACGTACGAATATTTCGACCGTGCCGATGTATCCATTCATATGTTTCGCGTGGAGTCTGACAAAGCGGCAGCTAGTATTTGACCTACTCTCGACCGAGCGCGTTCCATCGAAGTCACTCTTTCATGTATTTTTTTAAACGTCAATCTCAAAGGAAATCGAATTGTTAATTATTAATTGGCGAGCACTTCGAAGGTTTTAGCGAGCAACCGCCGAAAAACCGAGCCCGGTCGACAGAAAGGAATTTCATTCGATACTATTGCGAACCTCGACGTTTAATTAACGAATTAAATTGTGATTGACGGCGATCTATTATCCCTGTCGCAGTATCGCTTGCAGTCCATGAATTAGCTTTCATGGGAGATTGATTCTTTCGAAATCGAGCGCCGCGATTTCTGTGCTCGAAACGGTCGGCCATGCTAATGGCTCATAGTGATCCGTCATGCCAAAGGGAAAGATGCCAAAGTTCAATCCGTTATTCAAGTGTTTCATATGAATGGCGAGTTGAAAATGCAACGTCGGTTGTGCGTTCTAGAAAAAAAGGACAATGGTCCGCAAATGAAGTTAATAATAACCGAAAGCATCGTGACGTGTTTTCACATGAGTTTATTTAACCCCATAAATTGAAGTACAGCGTAATTCGAATGACGCGAATGTATCACTTGTCGACATAGCTGTTAATAATTCAAAATGTAAATGTCATAATTTAATTCAATATATACACCACATTGTACGCCAGTCAATAATTCAGAGCTCGCGAAGTTAATCAGCAACAGCAGCAAACATAAAGTTCAATTATCTTCAAGCAGAGAGCTGTTCATCGTTAAACCAAACACGTTCTGTTCACCTGTTTACGCTAGTTCGAAGAACGATAAAGATTTCTATCAAGCTGATCGCAGAATCTGTGGACTCTTTTTGAAATAACGAGGAGGATCGGCACCGAAAAGTTTCACAGGATGTCCGCCGATTCGATCGTCTCACGGTTCGCGAACCAGCGCACCGGTTCGCTCTCATTCTCGATGCAATAACAACGGAGATTGAATGAAAGGCTACACACACAGGGGCGTACACATTGGTGAACACATCGAGAGCAATAAAAACCGATTTGCTCAATTTTTCATCTTGCATAAATGGAATTGCGTAAACGGTGGTGACCACCAACGGAACACCGGATGGTCGGTCGAATTTTAGCGTTGGTCGATTAATTGAACGATTAAGTCGAATCGGCGTGGTGTGTTTCTTTGCAATTTTCCGACTGAGATTATCCGACGAGAAACGCAAGAAGTGGGGCGGGGACGGAGGTAAAAAACAAAAATGGGAGCATCTGTGGTAGCGTAGGAGTTCGCGGTGGATGGAAATATTTTTTTCCGCGAGGCGGGGATCGATCAGCAGGGGGAAAAACCGGATAGGTGGAGACAGACGACGGCCCGAAGAAAAGCGGAAAGTCGGCAAGGCTGCACCCGTGTTTGCGTCGGAGATTAAACGATATTGCGTCGGATAATTTGTCACGGAGATAACCTGCGAGCAAAAGAAGCGTCGAGGAAACGACGACGACGGCGCGACGGTGAGGACGGGAACGACGTCGGTGGATGAGGAGAGCAGATCGAAGGGGGTCAGTTTTTCAGGAACCGTAGCGTGAAAACGGCCGAAGCCGCGGCGAATCGTCGCCAGTCACGCCCAGATACTATATTCGCTTTTGTATTCAATCCCTACGTCGCCCCTCGGCAATTTCGTTTACGTGGACCAATGGCTCACAATGGGGTCTCACAAAGGGATGATCGGGTCCCCGCCAATAAACCGGGGGTTACAGGGGAAATCGGACTCGTGCGCCGGATTCTATTGCGAGGATGAGTGGGTCAACCGATAAATGGCATACACCGACGACGAAACCGGCGTCGGGACGCTGCCGTCGCTCCTCTCGACCGAGAATCAAATCTACGCGCCGCGTCGGGCGCGAAAAAACAAAATCAACTAAAAACGAGAAAGTTCGCCGACTGTTCCGGACCGTTGTTCCATCCGATGGCTATTCTAGCTCGGGTTAGGTTGTCTCTGTCTCTAATACTATCTCTCTCGTCGTCAGCTCGCCCTGCAGTGTCATCGACCGTTAATATTCGTTCTGTTAAATCGGAATCAATAGGGATTGTTTAATTATTGAAATCTTCTTGTTCCTTGAAATTACAGATTCTATTACAATGCAAACTATTTCTATTAACTCCACCGTTTTTCGAATTTAATTTGTCGAATTGACCCAGTAGTAAAAAATCAATAAGATGAAGGCATGATTGAAGTCTCATTGTTCCTTAAAACTATGGCTTTTATTGCAATGCAGTCTACTTCTTAAAACTTTCATTGAATTGCATTTGTGTGATCATCCCTTAACTCTTGTCCGTCCCTCGCTTTTCTGATTTAACTTGTCAAGTTGAGTCAATGGCAAAAAATCAATGCGATCGAGGGTTGAATGTTTCACTTTATAAATTGCTTCTTTGAAAATGTAATCCCAAGGTAAAATGAGTTTAAGATAAGACGAAGAATCAATAGAAAATGTGATAAATCGACACAGGAATAGATGAGGATTAATAATTATCAAATATTTGCCATTGTTATTATGAGAGAGGATTTTTATGTAAAATCCCAGTTTAAAAGTTTTTGCCGACGGAAAAATATGACAGTTTGCGGAAATGCCATAAAATATAAGGTCAAAGAAAGTAATTACAAGAAATCTCTTTTTCTCTTGGAAGATAATTAATATTCTATAACATTATTTCACTAGCTAACTCGGTCGACGAATGAAATAATAAAATACTCGGAACTTTTCCTACTCGGGAAGTCGAATTCAATATTTTTACATCTTGAATTAACGTGTTTCTACCAGAGAGATTTTGAATTCCGTCCGTACAATATTCTAGCTTATGTTTTATGTATGTTCAAATATATATTCTTTCATTGCTTTCCATCTGTGAGTACCATTTAAGGTAAAGGAAACCAAGTTGAGAAAGAAATTTTGAAAATATGATATGACTAACGTAGAATTTCGACGTCGAGATCATTTCTACAATATTTTCTGATGCAAGCATGGGACGTATAACTGAAGGAAAAGTATAAAATTGTTTCTGTATTAACCAAATTATACACGTTGAATATCATCCTTCCATTCCGTATTCTTCCACGCATTCCTACTAGAAAATAACAATTTTGAAATAGTTCAGTGCAGTGAAGGAAACAGTTTATACTCGAACGCGAAACTCGTTAAAACATTAATAATGACATAGCTCAACATTCCAATTACTACATCAGTTATCCATATATCTCTCGCGGGCAGTAAAATTATAACAAATAACTCTACTAAACAACTACTTGGGTAGAAGCACTTAGGTGCATGTGCATTCTGATAGAATTTTTGGACTGGATAAAAAGGTCACTCAAAGGGTTGGAACAAGGGTTGAATGAAAATAACGAAGGAAGCATTCTAATATGTCAAGACAAGATTAAGTATTAAATGCTTGCAGTTGTTAACAAGAACAATTCCTGCCAAGGGGTAAGGGGTAAAAAAACGTGGTGCACATCGTCGTGAAGATATGTTCGTCTTGCAGCTCGTAGTAGCACTCGTGGGTAAAGGCAATACGGTTCCTGGCGGAGCAATACAAGGGGCAAGTAGCGGGGTAAGTAGTATAACGTGTTCGTGTAACACTTGAATAACGACGGCTCACGGGTGGAGTTCACGTCGGGGCGACCCTATATATACATATATATAGTATATACATATATATAGTATATATATATATGTATATAGTATAATATATAGTATATATACTATACATATATATATATATATATATATATATTATATATAGTACTATATATATTATATAGTTTTGCCCTTTGCGATTCGTAGAACCGTTTAAGCCATTCCAGTAGTTTTAACACGACGAAAGGACGGCCTGATTGGTCCTAGGCGGTTCCCTCAGATCGCCCCACATTTCTCATTCCAGCCGCCCTGAAACACTTTCGGGGTTCTTCGCCTACTATGAATTTACAATGAGAAATCCCCTTTGTCGTAGGGAGCTACGTTTTTACAGTGGATCTCGGAGAAACTTTAGTCGTTAGGGAGTGGACGTTTTTCACGGCGCGGGGGCAAACAGTTGCCTTGCCTCCGACAGATTAATATTTAAAAGCCATGCTGCGAGCCGACGGTATTTTCGTTCTGCCATACTGCCTTCGAATAACCGCGTTTCGCGACTATCACCAACCGATTTAATAGCTCGTACAATTTCTAATAGAACGTCCCCTCAAAATTTGTGCTATTACATCAGACATATATGCAAATTTACATAGCAAACATTAATTTGTCAGGCTTAATATTAACTGCCAAATGTTAAATTGAAAAAGTGAGTATGCTAGCACACGCTGTAAAATGTATGGATCGATAACAATTTGAATTTATTCATTATAACCCTATGTGGCGAGAGAAAAATCGCGGCGAATAAAAATAAGCGCAATGAGTCGTTCCCATATTTTTAACACGTGCAAAAATTCGTTCTGTGCCATTTTTCGACTCCTTTCCCCTGGCATTCGGCTCGGTGCCCTCGGGGGTACTGTTGGGGTTACTTCGTAGCCCACTATGGAACCGAATGGAAGGCGACCCCCGTGGCAGGCAGCCCTCACCATTAGATGTTTTTACAATGAATCCCTATTTACCGGCCTGTCAATGCGATATTTATGTTAGCCGATATTGCGTCGCCGAGCGAGTAATTGAAATTTTCCTAACGCGAACGCGAGTCCTTGGACGGCTGCCGGCCATTTTGCCCTTTGCTGAGTCAGCCTCGATCTTCCTTCTTTTCCCCGTTCGATTATATCGAGAAGCGTTCCATGACACGAAACGATCGACAACCCATGACTCCGTTCGATTGTGCCAGATTTTCGAACCGATACAAGCTTTTATTTTGCCGTTGTATCTCTTTCTCTGCCGGCAAAATTTATCCGCGAACACGTGCAACGACAACGACGCGATGCATGCATGCATACCGTTGTCGTACATACGTATGCATGTATGGATGTAGGTAAGGTGCAAGCGTGCATACGTGTTCCCGGGAGAGAGAATCGCGGAGCTTCTTTTTATAATGGGTAAAAGGAATCGATAGGAATATCGATGAAGAACGTAAGGTAAGCAGAAGCACCGCTATTTGCGGCGGACAATTCCCCGGCGGAGGTTGCATGGATTTATTGTTAATTTCCTTCGGAGCGGACGGGAGCTATCTTCATACTCGTCGTCATCGCTCCGAGAAGAACTATTTCGCTCTTTTTACCCGTGGCGAAATAAAAGTTAACACGGGATCCGTTTACGAGCTACATATATTTCATAGAATGCTCGCCAGCTCGCTCGCTCGATCGCCACGTTACATAAAACATCGGCGATCGCGTTATTTGTACGATATCGTAAAATATGCCTGCGACACACGCGCTTCACGATCCTCCCGCCACCGGCTCATTTGCAATTATAATATTTACGATTTGTTCGCCATGGACAAGTTTACGGTTGCGTTCCCTATTTTGATTAACAGAAAAATCGTATACTGTTATACTTTCTTGTTGGTTTGAATCCCCATCGCGTCGTCACAATCGTCGCCATTCATTATAAGAGAAACGATTTTTTTTTCTGTTTCCGTGCGTTTTCTTTTTCTTGGTTGCTCGCCGTTGGAATTTTATGTTCTCGAATTATAGCGCGCTGTGTATACGCTTCGCCATGCAAACGCGTCCGTGAAATCCAACCCACCGCGAGCTGACGGCGGCTGGGAAACTTTTCAACTTTAACGCGGTGGATCCGGTTACATTGTCCTTCTCAGCGGACAACGTTAATGCATTGCTAAGAAAAATTTTGCCGAACCACTCTCTCTCACTCTGCTTGCCGGTTCGTTTCGAAGCGGACGGTGTTACGACGCTCCCAAACTTTTTTTCTGTTTAAATGCTGCCCCGCTTCCCGGCCAAAGTGAACTGTGCATTCGGGAAATAGCCATTCATAGACATTCCTGTCTGCAACTATTTTTAAACTACGCAAACAAAGTTAATCTCTGCCCCGGCAATGTAATTAAGCATTATTATATAAAGAATTGATTGAACGTTATATTTGTAAAAAGATTAAGTAATACACGTTAAATAAAACGGTATATATAAAGTACAACAAGCGGTAAGAATTATTAGAAAAACTGTTAGCAAAGCACAAAGCGAATTAATTGCTGCAGGAACAGAAGAATTGTCGTTTTTGAAAACCGCACGCATTATTGGATAAAACGAAGCGGTTGAAATTTTTTGCGGGGAAGTCAAATTTAAACATGTACAAACTTGTTGGAAAGCCCTTTGATACATTACCAAGGAGCTCGCAGAATAACTCCGGTTTTCCACAGTAGAGTAAATCGAAAGTCAAACTTTTCCGGGTATATGTGAATTCTGCAGCGATTTATGAAGGAATCGAAAAATGTTCCATGTACGAAAGCACTCTGTACTGCTCTGCGCCATCGGCTATTTAATCAAGAACCCGCGTTACGCTTGTATCCCGATATATGTATATTCAGCAAAGCACGTCGAACAAATATCTAGTTCGAATGTACCCGCTGCCGGATCCTTTCTTTCCTTTTTTCATCGTCTGGTACGGCGACAGCAATTGCCTGATCGGCGCAGTTAATAGCGGGTAAATATTTAGCGAAACGGAAAAAAAGACGAGAAAGAAAAAACCGAGGATAAAAATAATAAAAAGAAGGAACAGCCTCGAGAGCGCTCGTTCGAGCGGTGTTCGCAACGTTCGCGGACAATCCTTTCGATGGTGCTTCTCTGTTCGACGTTACTTAACATTTAATCGATTCAATACTTTCGCCGGATTCGATGTAACCGGCTCGCTCGCGTTAATTACGTTTTCAATGAGCGTCGATCGCGACGCGCACGGGTAATTGCAATATTCCGAATCAATTGGCGATTCTCTGTGGAAAAAGTAATCGACATGGAGGAGGGAACGGTAAACATCGTTTTCCCTCGTTTTATGAGAATGATTTTACGGTCGAATTTTTTCGTCACCGGATCCACGATAACAGTGTACACCGGTGTGTACACATTTTTCTGTCCCACCGTCACACGGATTCCATTTCAAGCTATGATGTCCGTGTAAACAAGAAATGCGTGTAATTTCGCTGGCATCGGATCGGGAAAACGGTGTTGCGGCCGATGTATTGCAATACGAGGCCATATTGCAGCTGTGACACATTTCACCGATAATACCCAGAAATATTTCTGCCCGCCGGAGAAAGAGAGACAATCGATTTTTACATTAATCCGCGAGCCAGCCCGTTCCAGGAGCTTATAACGGTAGCCGGACGCAGATAGCAGAAAATTAGAAATTTATTGACTCCGACCCCGCCTATTACCGCGCGCGCTACCTCGAGGTTACGCTGTAATCCGTTCGTTTATGAGTGGCGCATTACCATAAAACACAATAGACATTCCGCCACCCCCGTCGCTCTCGAGCTTTGACGCTGATAATAAAAGAAACGGGTGAGTTACGATTAATAATCGAACGAGCTCTGCTGTCGCGCGTCGCACTAAAAACCGTGACCGAATTCCCGGTTTCAGAAACGACGAACGCCATGAACACTCGGTCCTTTCTGCCTTATTGTTGCCATACTCCTCCCCCGAAATCTTGGCAACTGCCCACGCACAAACACACTTTCCCTTATCCTGTAAACTCTCCGCGATTTAGCCTTCATTCGAGTCGATTAATCGAATTTCATATTTCTAACTCTGACCCTCGGTCGTTATACGCACTTTAATCCAACGAATCATGTTTTATTCCCAAGTTTACAATTTATAAAACATATCGAAATAATGACAGAGACATGTTTCAATATTTTAGTCGAATAAAATATGTTCAGTATTTCGAAACAGGAAATGAATGAATTTTCATTCGCAGAGAGCTCGTAAGCTACATGTGAGCCGTTGGAAGGCGATTAACTCCACCTTTTGATTTTTTAAATTTCGTTACCAGCATTTCATGAATGTGATGTGTATTATTTTATCAATTCTTTCACACTGTTTGTTACTGCATTGAAAATACAAATTTAATACTATTGGAAATGTCTGCTGTCTACCCGCGCGATGTTGAAATAAAGTTGAAAATGTCTAGAAAAATATAAACTGAAAAATGCTGAAAAATATTTTTAAAAACGAACAGTCCTAACGCAACGGCTGTAAGGTGTTGCTGGTGAATGGAACGGCGAAGAACGCGTTGATTTAAATATAATATTCAGCAGAGGGTGGGAAAGGTTGTCGAGGGGGTGGGCTTGTTTAAGATCGTGTAATGCAATCTGGGTGTAAATCGCTCGGGAGTGTGCTGCGAAATGCGGATAGCTGTTTGCCGGTGCAGTTCACGTATGTAGAGCAAGTGGCAGCATTCCAAATCTCGCCACTTCGTGGGATAAACATTTCCGCCAGGACAACCGCTTCCACCGGTTATGGATGCTTGGCAAGGCCCCTAAGACTCGCGTGACGTGTGCGTGCACCTTATTATCCTAATAAGGATTACTGGCCACGATTGTTACGGGCTTCGCGTCACCGTCCATGCAAAAGCGAGCCTTTGACTCGCGTAAACGAGGACAACGAGGACAACGGGAACATTAATGCAATGAAGTACACTCGACGCAATTATTATGCTTCGTTACGCTTAACGCGACTTTAAATGCGGCTAGTAGTGCTACAATAAAATTCTAATTTGTGTAAGGCAATATAAAACAAAAATGTTAAACTCAACGCGGTATCCTCATCACGACACAGTAACGATATTACATGGCGTGACTGGCGACATCGTGTTTTATATCCTTTCCTTAAATGAAATCTTCAAGTAATGAATCTCGACCTATTTTGTAGACTACTTCGAGCGAGAAGAAATTCTCATTTATGTGTTACATTCGCTTTTCCCGGATGGTACATCAAAGGAACAATGGTAATAAAAGTGTAATACAAAATGCTCGTACAAATTAGAAAATATATCAAAAGATTAACTAACGATGCTATTAACAATTGTCATACGCGTTCAACACTCTGAGTGTCTTAATATAAATAATATAAATAATTCCGTCTGCCACTTTCGTAAAGACGTGGTGTTTAAAAGTGTTTAAAGCGCGTAAAGATACTTTCCTCGCTCGCGAGTGAATTTCGAAAATGATTTCGAGGAAGGGAAGGCACGCGTAATATTCTTTATCTTTCTCGGCCGCTGCATTTACCTTCCGTCTAACAGTTTCGCGAACTTGCTACCCCGCAGCGGCGCACTCCACACCACTCTCCTCGATCACAAAACTTCGTAATAAGGATATACGCAAATATTTTCAACTTAGAAGTAGTTCGCGGCACGATGCTCGTCGTGAAGTGTGGTAGCCGAGCGAGCGAGCGAGCTGGCGCACGAGGGTACACACTGCGGGGAAACCCAGGGATCGAATACTTCGGGGCACTAATCGCACAAAGTGGTTGTAATCGAGAAACTTTTTGAACGGTACCCGGTCGGTCCTTCTCTGCTCGAACGACACGACAAACGTGGGAACGCCCACGTTCGCGCAACTAATGGAATTATACGACAGTCCTGCCCGCGATAGAGCAGCTCCGGTAGACTTAGGGGGCCACGTTCGTCAAATCCTATCGGCGAAAGTTTTTGATGTGTTTCATGGAAATGTCGGTTCCTTGTTGCAGCAACGCGTCCTTTAATGCACCGATTGTGTACGCGCTGCTAAAGTGGCGGATAAGCCGTGGAAAGTTAGCGAAACTCGCCGCGCACGCGCATACAATTCTCTCTCCTATGAAACCGATGCTATTTTTTTCGACGCTGCCACCACGATTATCTTTACTGACACACGCCGGGACGAATCGTCGTATTCGAACACCGATCCTCGATAACGACGACGACGCGCGACGATTCACGTCGTCGTCTTGGTGCTCGACTCGTCGGATTTTCTGTTGCTTCCTGTTCCTGGCATTTCGATTAGACTTATACGCGGGGGCTAATGGAATGCTGGCTTACCTGATGGAGAACCACTAACGGACCTAATAGCACGTAGATTGCATATGGATAAATTCAATCGGCGAAGGCTTCTGATAGGCTTAACCCAAATCCGTCTTCGCGCGACCGTAATGCGCCATTGCGTCTCGAATGTTGACGTGATCTCGAAGTTCAACGATTCCACGCTCCCGCCGCGGAATCACGTATCGCCAAACCATGCGCGTTGCCAGGAAACTGTTTGCAAATTCCTGGCTGTGGAACTTGAACGTGTCACGGAGCCGATTACCCTTTCGGCAAGTGTTTTTGGTTAATTTTAATGGGCGTCGCTTCGAGTTGTGTCTTGTACAGTGGTTGCTCCTATCAAATCGTTCATGTAACGAAGCAATAACCGTAATACAAAAAACGAAGAGCAATTTTTATTAACAAAAAGACAGAGAAAAAAGTAAATCCTCTTTGATATACGTTTTAGAAAAACAAGAAAAGGAACGAGAATGTGATTCCAAATCAGTCGGATCTTAATGCCTATCGCCAATTGATTACCGCGAGCGCAAGAACAGTGGGCGAACGTTTTTGCGGTTCGCTGTTAACGACAGGTTGCGCTGTAATTCGCGTTTCTGTTGGCGGGAACGGTTGGTCGGTAAACACAGTTGTTTGGACAGCGGGGCAATCAAGGATCGAGCCGGTTTATTACACGGACGCTCTAAAATTCACACTTCCTTAACGAACAACGATCGCCACTTAAGTGAAAACATTATCCGGAAGAAGCGCCGTAGGTTCCCCTGCGGTGAAGCGTTAAAGCAACGATAGCGTGTCCGTGGTCGGTGTAGAGAGGGGGAGAGAGAAAAAAAGAGAAGATGTAGGTCCGTTCTAATGGGCTAGGGTCGTGGCGAAACGAGTAGGAGAATGAAAGAAAGAAAGAAAAGACTGACGAAAGAAGAAGAAAGGAAGAGACGTCGGCGTGTGTGCGACTACCCTGTGGTGTAGGCCTTGGAACGGGAACGAGTTGCCGTTACCCAGGGCAATCCTCCGTGTTTCTCACCCTCGTCGAGTGGTTCGGGTCGAACCGTGGAGATGTTGACGAGGTGGACGGCCAGAGGAGCATCGTCGGGAGAAGAATAGAGGAAAGAGACATCGCGTAGGACGGGCTAGGTGAACGGCTAGCCAGACAAGCGAGGCTGACAGCAACGCTGCCGCGGAGGTGAACGTGTTCATCTTCGTTGAACCGGGCGGCTGCCGTAGTAATTACGCTTTCACGTGGTACGAGCCGGTCTTCGAGCTGTGAGCTCCGAGACCTCTGTGTATGCTATCCGGTGAATAGTGGCTGCCGTGCGCCACGGAAACGCCGCGTCTAGCAGTGTCGTCGTTCCGGCAGCCAAATAACTACACCGAATCCTTATACTTATATTTGCCGTCGGTGTTTTGCATCATAACGTGGGAGACCGAACCCGGTCGTCTTTCTCTCATCAACCATTACGACCCCGAGAGCTAAATGACCGCGCAAAAACCGGCCCAGACTCCCGCTAACTCCCGCCGCGTGTCACGTTCCGCTGCCCGACGCGGAAAGCCCGCTCTGTGAAACACGGCCGACGTGGAATAGGTTTTAAAAGTTCCGAACACCGAGTCGGCTCGTTACTTTTACCTGGACAAAACGATGACCTCCGCGCGCGATCCTCGTGGTACCAGGAAAAACCAGAACACCGGAAAGAAGCTGCGAGTTACGCGGCTGCCGCTCCGGCCATCAACAAGAAATTCAACGTCTTGCCGCTGTCTCGCGGAAGCTTCCTCCGGTGAAAACTCCGTAATTGTGTTTCCGTATGGTTCTCGCATCCCCCGCCCTCTCTCACCCCCGACCCGGCTAGCCTGGTCCAGACGGGTACGCACGGGTCGTTAAGGCGCGCCGTTTTTCGTGGGACCGACGGCAGGCTTAGTTGCGAACATGATCGATGAGACCGCGGAGCCGCGCACAAGCTATTCGACGAAATTCGTTTACGCTGCGTGGACCGCGGTAATGAATTGATAGAGTGTCTGGATGCCGTGCGTGCACCAGCCGCCGCGCCACGCCGGCGAATATTAACCTCTTCGAGGATGAGGTTTTTCAGAATGAACGAGGCTAATCGAATGCTCCCTAGCGATTTTTATCAAATTTATATGGAACTCGGAAAGAGATTTTTTGCTGATCATCGTTCATATTTAAAGGCAGACTTTGGGTCGCATACTGGACTCTTGTGTCAGAAGCTTCTCCTCTAGAGAACAAGTTTATGCTTATTTAACTTTTAACGTTGAATTCGCGTGTTTAAATGGATTTTAGTTTGAACATATTCTTGTATGTAGAATTAATGTGACTACAAAACGTCAAGTTTCACTGTGAACCCTCGTTACGCTGACTTCTGTATTTTTCGAGACAGTAAAAAACTATACAGCAGCGAACATTAATGTTAATACAAATTAAAAACAGGTTTGATCGTCGTTAGAGATGGGGACCTATTATGAGGAGCATCAAGGTACATATAACTGCGGTATTAAATGGATTTGTAACGATAATGTAAAGCAGGCTAGGCAAATACAAAGAATCCTGAAGAGGATCAGAGTACCTGCGGCCGTGTCTCGATCAATCACTCTAGTTCCAGCAATCGCGTGCAGTTGTAAATAGTATGCGATGTGTTCCGCGAGAGGAACGGAAACCTCGGGCCGAGCAACACGTTCATTATACGCGAGACGACGAGTCCGGGGATGCCTGTTGATTAAGTTATAATAATAAAGCCGTGGCAGCGCGAACGAACGCCTTGCGAGCCGCGTATGTATTCTTCGCCACGATAAAACAGAATTCCTTGTGTTATTATATTCAAGACCGGTGCCCGCGTGTGATCCAACCGGTTGCACCGATACCTATTCGTGGCTTATGAAAATCCTTAAGCCCTGTAAATCACACGTTATGGAACAGTTGTAAATTACGATTATTGCCGGGTTTACGAGGCTCGACAGCGCCTTCGTAATCCGACTGTCACACCGTAAAAGCGAAAGTAGGGAATTGCAATAAGTAGAGACTTTACGACCGGTCGATCGCATCGGCGCCGGAGCGTTACCTGTGCGTAGGTTTCAAGGACACGTGGCGAAAGTGAGCGAAGAAGGAAGGAAGGAAGGAAAGGACGAACTGCAATTTTGTCCTCGACCACTACCTACCATAAACAGATGAAGTCCACGGAATGATTTTACTGCCGCCATATATCACCCGCAATTTATTCGTAATGCCCGAACAGTGAAACGTTCATTGCTGTTCAAATGGGATTTTCGAGTTTCACCAAAATATTGTGACCTCGGTCGAAATTGCTTCCTGGTTGGAAACGATGATTTACCGTCTCATGGCGAAAGGGCCGTTAATAGAGTGATTTGTACTTTAATGGCGGCAATATTTTTCGGCTCTTCGGCGAACGCGTTCGTCGACTCAAGTGTCACGGATACCGTAAACCATGCACCGTTTCCCGGCTACGTTCGCAAATTAATAACGAGGTCCCTGTAATTATTACTTACTTTAATTCTTGCATTATGCAAAACCCTGAGTGCAGATGCAAATGATTAATTAGCCGGGCCATTATAATTATGACTTTGCGGCGGCGGTGGCCGGTCATCAACGCGAGAGCGAATTAAATTGTTATGGTTCAATTAAAAATGTAACTCGGCGGAACGCGTGCGTTTACGCGATTGCTTCTATCAGCGTGTATGACAAATTCTGAAACGTTAGAGGGCGGGAAT
Source organism: Lasioglossum zephyrum (assembly GCA_028455615.1). NCBI lineage: Eukaryota > Metazoa > Arthropoda > Insecta > Hymenoptera > Halictidae > Lasioglossum > Lasioglossum zephyrum. The sequence goes on from CM052333.1 coordinate 8,160,557, forward strand.
CAAATGGAATTCGGAATGATTGAACACGCGTAATCGTTTTTAATAAATTGTTGAGTATAAATGCAAATTGCGCGATATTTTCTTGAGCATTCTTGACGTCCAATAAATAGACGTCTGCGTCACGGATCCGTTCTCAGGACGCGGGGAATAAGCAGCCATAACGTGCCGGGGAGGAATTTAATCCTTGGCTACCGACGTCTAAGGGTTCAAGAGCGAATGAACTTTCATTAAAAAATCTAATTTTCAAGAGGGACTGCGTTTAATCTGCGAGCAGAGGGGTGGGGACGGTAGAATTAAATTTTACGTGCTTCCTTTCCTGCTCACAGAAGCATGAAGCTTCTTGACTCGTTTGAGAGATGTCTTAAGGAGCCGACACGAATGACATCCGCGCCGGAGGATAAACGAGAGGAGTGTAGATTACACCGCGAACAATAGAGCGCTATGATATTTTCCTTGTTCGTTCGCGAGAACGTTGAGCGCGAGTCTATCTCGACGCGCGTTACTTTTCGCGAAGTCGAAGTTTCGCTTCGTAGCTGGATACGTCGAGCCAGACTGATACGAAAAGTCTTCGTTCCCTGCTTACACTTACAGAAGGTCTCAACTCAATGTAAACGGATCTACATATTCAGCCAGTTAATTGCTTGGCTCGTGTGATGCGGGTATCACGGTGAAGATTAGCGAAACCTCACAGAGCATGAGAACTAAACCAAGCGATTCGCGCATCAAGTTTATGCGCCTGCCGTGTGCTACATTCCAAATGAGGAGATCGCCGAAGCGCTCGGAACGTCGAGTTAAATTTAAACTACTTTCTGATATCGGATTTAATACGTGATACGAGTTACAAATCTGTTTGTCTTCTGATATCAGCGAACGGACTTTCTTAACGGGGAAAAGAAATAGCCTCCACCGACGGACTCCTATTTACGTTTTAAGATGTCGTGATTAATTGGCAAATGGAAAGAAAAGCAATTGTTAAGAAAATTTGTCTGGAAGACTTAAGGGACTCTTTTTAAAACGAGTATTTTATCTGAAAGTACGTATATTGTACGATTTATAACAATATTTAGCTTGAAAATTTTTTTAAACTTTCTTATTAATTGCCTCTCTTCTACAAGACCCTCTACTGTATGATAAGCACGATCTTCTGGAACCGGATCGTCAGAACTAAAAAATTCATGAAGATTCTGTTTATATATGATTTTATCTGGTGCTTGGTCAAGAAAAAAGTCCGTTAATTTTTTTCAGGAAATATTGCTAAAAGTTAAGTTGTTTTCAGAATTTCTCATCTCATTAACCGAGGCACTTTGGAGAACGAGCGACTATTCTCTAATCTCCTAGGTTTATAAAACTGGAACAAACTGTTATTTGATTAAACTGTGGTACTGGCTACAGCGACAAGTGTGCCGAAGGTATTCGCGTGGTTTAAAGTCGTTCCATCAATTGATTAATCTCACTGTATTTTTTAGTTTGATGGAACGTTTTACGATATGAAAATATTACCACTATCTTTGATTATTCGATATAAATACGTGTAGATCTGATGCGTATCGAATGCATTGTCCAATGAATCCACCGGGAAACAGATTTTATTCAACTTCTAGAGGAATTCATCAAACTTTTTCACGGATTCGAACTTTCACAGCAATACAGATGTAGAAATTTAATCTTCGGAGCGGTAGCCGAAAATACTGGCGCAGTCGCGTCCGATTCTTAAATATACACATATGTATGTATACGCTCGGTCAAAACATTTCACAGTACGCAACCTCCTATTTACTCGCGAAACCAAAATTTTGCAATTTAGACGAGTTGTCCGCGTGCACGAACCGTTTCACCTTTGATCAGACGGTGTTTGATGAAACCCAAACTTTTATATTTCGTATTCACTTCAGCGTAACTTACAGATAGGAAAACCGTCAACGGTTCGTGTTCGTATATTGCGATATTCATTTTAATTAACGTTTTACTAAATTAACTTTAATTAACGTTCGCCCGGGAGAACGAAAAAAAAGGAAGTAGCAACGAGACGGTGCGAAGCGCAGACGCACACAATTTGTAATACGGTTCTGATAAATGTTAATTACGCGTTCGAAACTCGTCTTGTCTACGCATGAGATACGACAAAGTGGCAACGTTAAACTCCATTTAAAACATTTTTATATTAGGCGTAGATATTAACCATTGCACTCTGAAATGTTAATCTAGAAAATTTTTTACATTACTCCATTTATTCAGATCAAAATTATTTTTTTTTACGAAATTATCATTATTCTTAAAAAACGTCCATCAAATTTTTACTAAACTACGTAATTCCTTTTCACACGGAAAATCGATAAACTCAATCCATAGAAAAGTATGCTAAGATTAATTTCCGTTCGCAAAGGATTAAAAGTTGCATGAGTATGATCAATTGAAAATGCATGAACTAAATCGAATCATATATGGTAAGAGCGTTCTAGATCGAAATGTCTAAGTTATGGAGTTAAAATAGCTTTGAGTGCAAAAGGTTAATTATATAACTGAATCCAATATGAATTCATGTTAAGTAATCTAAAGTAAAACATTTCTGACATTAACTAAAACAAACTCAATTATATATTTTTTTTACATTTAATTATTTATATATTTCCTATCGATATAAATTTCACGAGTGCTTATCAAATGCGTTACTCACAATTACTTTAACCAGGTAGTATTAAGGCGGAGATGAAATTAATTTCAGTGGACGGCAGCCCCTAATAAAATTGTTCTGGTTGTTACAGAGTCGAGCTGGAGAGCATAACAGAAACCCAAGGAGCAAAGCGTGGGCTCGTTCAATATTTCGAGCCTAGACATTCGGCAACGTAAGCCGCCTTATCCTTAAAAGGGCCATCGTGCTGCCCCAAACACGAAGGGTCAGAACACTTTCGTGCACTTGTTCGCCTCCGGAATCCAACCTCCGCGAGTATGATAAAAAGATTCCTCCCCGCCTGTGACTTCCTTCCCTCGATTCCCACCTCCCATTCTCCCCGTTAACCCGCCGCCCTTTTTCCACCACCCTTTTTACCGATGCTAGAAGAATGGACGTACTCGAAATGGCGAGCATGTGCCCCGGATTGGCAGGGGCACTTTGCTGCCGGTCGTTCGAAAAGCGGCCGAATCGAGTCGACCGGACTGCAAGGGGTGTACCGGTGTCGAAATATTTCTGAAAGAACGGTGGCCGACTCGAACGAGATCCGGGAAGTCCTTGGAAAGGGTACACCTCGACGTGGAAAAGTGAGAACGCGAGACGATGGCAAGAAAGATGGTAAGAAAAACGAGGGGGGGCAAGAGAGACTGAGAAAGAGAGACAGCCGAGAGAAAAGGTTGAAAGAACGAAGGAGCAAGAAAAACGTCCGAAAGAGGGAGATAGGTAGAAGTATTCAGGAAAAGAGTATGAGAGTGTGGTATATACCGAAGAAACGGGTGGTCGTTCGGTCGTACGTGAAGGGTCGGCGTTAGGCAGTTGGAACCTGGAATAGTGAGGAAAAGGATAGATGGAGATTGAGCGAGAGAACGAGAGAGTGTAGGAGCGAGGGAGAGAGAAAAAGAAATGAAGCGTGGTAGGGTAGAGAGTAAGGGCGAAAGGCTGACGAGGGGGTCGAGGGTGTGAGAAGAGAGACCGAGAGCGCACGCGAGAAAAAGGGAGAGAGAGGGTCAGACTGGGGGTTGGTGTGCCTAGGGTCGCGCGAGAAGAGACCGAAGAGTGGGGAGATTCCCTAGCAGAAACCAGTCGAGTCCCGGCCTCAGGTCGCGACGGGTATTCAGTTCACAGGCGAGAGCCGTACCGTGCGGTTGGCCTGCATGCTGTCTCGGGTTCTATTTCACGCTCGTTCTCGACACCGGTCAAACACAGTGGAATCACTCGCGCAACAGTGATCTTAAACGTGGCCCACCGTCTAATCAATCCCACCGAATTCTCACCGAACAAATCCTAAAATCCCGCAACGTATTTGTTCACCGAGTTACATACATGATCGACTTAATCGCGTGTGACCATTTCGTGGTGGCAAGTGCGGCGAACTAATGCCAATGAACACGAACCAGTGACAACTATCCATCTTTACACGATCCAAGTGCTCGACGATATAAACAAAAACAGAAGGGTAGATTTCGGAACCTAGTTCACCAGTGCGACGATCTGTGCGAACATCGTTTACTTGCATCCCTCGTTGCATGTACCACGACCTGTCCCGATTCGTAAACGTACAAAGAAAAGAACTGCGGGACCACGCTTGTCTCACCTGTGATTCGAAGTGAGTGACAGTGACGATTAGTGTGTAAACAAGCCAGTGATCGGAGAGGGTGCTTTCCCTCCCTCTGTTCTCCACTTTTTGTTTCTTTGGACAACCAGCGAAGGCGCAACCCTTTCTCGAGAGGATCACCGAGAACGATTCGCCAACCGGCAGCGACTTCGCGACACCCCGTGCACCGAGTGGTGAGTGTGATCTTTATCTTTGATTCTTCCACCCCCTAGATACATTTGCGTCTTTGGTCGCCTTTTCGAGGGGGTCGTAAACCCGCCGCACTTGCGCCCAACTTCACCGTGTGCCTCCTGACAAAGATGAGATCTTGCACGCTGCTAGAGACGGGGGTGGTCGAGGAGATTCTGCAGAGGAATCTCTTTGACGTTGACGTCGATCGGTCTTCCACTTACGTTCCTGAATACAACGTCCGGCCAGCTAGTCGGAATAGAAGGCGCACGATTTACTCCGGATAGGAAGATCCGACGTTTCGCGATCCTTTTATCCCGGGAACCCTTCGTGTCTCCATTCTGTCCATTGGTGTCTCTAGTTCGGTCCACGGGTAGATGGCTATCTGGGGCCAAAGGAACTCGCGCGCCAAAATAATCGCGAAATACATGGACCGGTCCCTCATAGAAATCGCCTACCGAACACGAACGTGTTATCGCGCTCGTGTAATCGGACCAACGACCAGAACCGATCGCGTAACGAGTTTTCCAGCGATTCCCTTATCGGACCCGGTCGGGAATCGGACTTCTCGTTGCTCCTGAAAGGCGGGTCGTGACCGTTTATTACGAAAATGGAGCGGATCCGGTTTATTTGTTTCGGCTGGTAGGCGGAAGCCCGCCGTGCGTGTAGGAAGGAATCGATCACTTACTTTCGTCATGTTGTCCCGCGACATTTCATCGGTTTGCTCGATCAATATTTACTCCCATCGGTATCCTTCCGGCCTGTTGTCTGCCGGTCTCATGTTATAGGCGAACGCCATTTTCCTGTTTTCGGGGCTGGAATGGCGGATTAATGAATCGCGGGAAATTAATCGGTCGCGTATCGCGTTACGCTACACGCCCGAAATAATGATGTTTGCGACTGCGTTTCGTTAATGCGGTTTCAACCTGTTAACCTTGAATGGCGTGCTGTTATTTGCTGTTTGCTCAAACTCTTCGATGATTTCTCGATGTCTGAACCTTCTATATCATTTTTCCAGAATTTGTCTAAACTTCCAATATTTCTACATTAATTTTAATTTCGATATTGCCATTGAAACTGTCGGAATGTACAACGAAATGCACGAAGGAGCAAAGGGTCTTTTTTGACCCGAAGTTTATTGCACTTCAAAAGTTGCTGTTCCCTTACGCAGTCGTTTATTATCGTTTATTTTCGTTTATCATATCATTTGGTTTAGTTCAAATTCAATGTAGAAATAATAAAGTGTCACATTGTGTTATGTCCGAATAATCTTAATTCACAAGTAATACACGTTGATTCCATGAGTGTAGTGGAGATTTAATAAACATAAAGTCTAGATTTTCATCTCTCAACCTCGTCCTCCAAACACGAAAATATGAGACTCTGGAATTGTCAAAGGAACGTCTAAATTTATCCAGAAACTTTCGTCAAATTGATGTGTTAAAAGTGAATTCAACAAATCGAAAGCTGAGCCAATTTAACTCTTTTCACACTCGCTGAATGACTGTTTGAGCATTCAAAAACTGTGTTGTGCTCGCGTTGATCTACATTTGCGGTGTAAAAATTTACGACAAAAGTTTCAAGTGGAGCTATTGGAAACTTGTCGAGTATCGTGGAAAATTTTTGTCACTCTCGTCAAAGCTAAGTCTAGATATCGCTGTCGTAAATTCTGAAAGTTGCAATATCAACCGCAGAACGTTCTTAACAATTTTGGCTATTATTACGATCACTTCCTGACAGATTTTTTACAAGAGTCAAAATTACAAGTCGTCGTGTATGAAATGACAATTTTAATATGATGTGATATAATATCATTGGGCAAGTTTTTTATATTGACACATCCGTGAATGATTCATCTGACATGTTTCTACTAATTTCAATCTACGATAGAGACAGCGTGAATTCTTACTGTCATAAGAGTAGCACTTAACAAAATTTCCGCACGAGAGTCGACTGTCGGGGGGTTAATCGGGTGAAAAAGAAATTGATGGAAACGACGGACAGAATGATATATGTATAACTGATGTTCATTCACCCGGAAATTCACGATTGTTTCCGACTTGAAGTTGCCCGATCGTTTTCACGAGCTCCGACACGGCTTCTGAAAATTCCCTATTCACGAGTTGAATGCTTAATCTGCGTATGCCGCTTTCGGCTGCGTACGCAATATATGGTCCGAATCCCTTCAACGTCGACCACCCAATATTCCCGGGGATTTTGCAATTCGAATTTTCACAATCAAAGCCGCCAGTCCTGAGAAAAACCGGGCCCGCGAATGTTTATCTTGATACCGTAGAAAATACTCGTCGATCGACCGAACTGCGAAACCGTTGACCGAAACCAAGCAAAATTTCAGAACTGTCCGGTTCCGGAAACTTTCCAGAGACACGATCGCTTTTCGGATCGCAGAAGTTCAATCTCTGCGAAAAAATGAAGTCGATCGACAATAAGAGGACAGTTGGTTTTTGCGGAATTTTTCGCAGCATCCGCCGTCACGAGAAAACATTTTGATTTCAACTAAAACGAAACCGGTCGATGTATTGGATTTACCTGTGAGCAAGAAAAGCAGTATGAATCATTTGAAAGAAAAACAGAGGGGCTGCTCGAGCCTTTGAGGCGACAGCACCCACGGTGACTCACCGGTTTGTGCAAATAAGGTTAGCCTCAACAATGATTCAGATTTCGTACATTTTCTTCGAGCGTGGAAAGTCTGGCGATTAAATACGCGGCATTATGATTGCAAAAATGATAAAAAGTTCGTATATGAAATAAAATTGCGAACGTCTCGTGACAGTATCCTGCCCTGCAGTATTTTCAACCATATTTGACTAAAGAGTTTACCGTTGATTATTGTACGAAATATTTTTGACGATGCATTTACATCGTAAACATAATAAAAGAGAGCGAAAGAGTTACGCCACTAATGCTCTTGAAATGCATAATGCATATGTAACATTTGAATACATAATGTTCTAAAGCACATGCCATCGCATGAATATTCCAACATCCAAATGTTATAACACTACTCGAATATGCAGTTAGAGGAAAGTTGAATCGATAGTTTGGATCCTGGCTCAGACAGAGAGAAACCTTAATTGTGTTCCCCCTCCTATTAAGAATCGCTGCAGGACGCTGCACATCCTGCGTACGTTGCCCGCGTACGTAGTATGCGTGGTCCGGTTAACATGGACGATGAGTGACCCAATTTCTACATGACCGGTCAAACGGTTCTTATGAACCGCCCGAAGTATAATGGCCGTGTCCAGCGTGCAAGACTGAGAATTTAAGAGCATTGTCGTGTTGCACGACCAAGAGTCGGAAATAAGAAAAGTTTGAATGAAACTCTTTGCACGGTATTCGTCGAGAAAAGTGGAAGGAGCGAGTGGGAGCAGGGGCGAGTCCTCTCCCTCTCTTTCACCCTTTCACGGTATAAGGGATGTCTGTAAATCTCGAGGAAAACCATCTTTTCCTGCGTATCTCCCGGCCAGAGTGGGGGGAACCATCGCGAGACGCCACGATAAAAAATATAGCACGGAAATGATGAGAAATAAAAGTCCGACGGAGGTTCGTTTTTTATACCATAATCTTGATGCCACGTGATACATGAGCGGCCGCTGCTTATAAAACCGAGAGATGTATTGCTTTATGAGGGAAATGACATTTTCATTCGCCGTTGTACGGAAACAGGGAGGCGTCGACGGCGAATCCTAAATGCCACCCGAAACGCGTCGACTTCGAGCTCTCCTAGAAGAGAACTCCTAGAAGAGAAGCCAAATAAATTGCACCATCGCATTCGAATCGTTTGACTCGGTCAAGGCTGAAATTAAAAATCTATCGCTTCACGCTTATTGTCTACAGTAATTATATCCGTTTCTGGCCACGTGTAAGCGTTATGAATATTGCGAAAACCATAAGCAGTAACAGGTTTCGACTGTCACGAAACCAGACGGGCAGCCAGAATTGATTAAAAACGTAGCGGTTGAAAAGGACGGGACAGCGTATTTGGTCCCGCGAGAACGACCAGGTCCAGTTTTAATGAGCGAAAGACGGGAACCTGTTTTCGCCGACTGGTGTTTGTCAATTACCCGCGGCGGCGTTCGATTCGTGCTCCATCGAACTGTACCGACACCCTTTGTGAAACTATAATAAACGTTTGACCTTTTTCGCAGTTGATGATCACGGCAGCGACGTTCACCGGTGCGGCGGGGTGTCGCTGAAAATTCGTACGGTTTTGCTTTGCGGATGTTAATAATTAACGAGCTATGCTAACGGCGGCTATTAACGTATCAACGACTCGGGCGAAATAATTAATTGCCGGCCCCCGCGATTGTGTCTTCAGACGAATTAATTATAGGATCGCGTGGCGCGGTAAATTGGGTCGCGCTTGCCTGGGACTTAATCTCGCGTTTCCGTCGGAAAATTCGGCCGCGATCCGAATAGGGGGGAGGCTCGAGGCTTACAAATGGCTGGGTCGAGGAGCGTGGAGCTGCCGTTGCCCCGAAAGTCCCTCATAAATCAGTCCAGAGAACGGGTTACTTACCCGCCCCCTGCGACCCGACGTCCGGAGAAACGTATCTCGACGACGATAGGACGAGACGTCGCGTCGGGAGCCTCTGAATACGTGACAGGGGGGAACGAGAAGCGCGAAAGTTAGCGGAACATTTGCGTCTTACACCCTGTTACGTCACGCTTAAGCTGCGAAAAGGACGGGGCGGACGGGATCGCGACGAAAAAGAACGATCCTCTCCGAGCAACCTCTCTGCTTCCATCCCGGACGTGTTTCGATACGAGACCGTCGGAACTAGTCGTGTAGGAGCATGGTTGGCGTTACTCGCGACATCAGCAACAACGACACACCGGCATGGCAACAGTTCGAAAGTTTCGGACCGGGCGCAGCGAATTTCCATAAGTTGAGGGATGGCCTCTTCTTCGCAAAGTGAGAAAAGATTGTCGCCCCCGCGAGGGGCCAGCAGAAGATGGCGAGCCGGGATACCGACGCCATGCCGCGCCGGGCAATACATTACTCGCTTGTCCCGACGAGCGCGATCTTTACCGGCTATCTCCTTTAAGTTTCTCGGGAAGGTCTTACTAGCCGGGCGCCAGCCTGTGGAAATCGCCTTTCGAGTGACGCGCGGCGAAAAGACTCTCGATCTTCCAATCGGACGTCGAAAATTTGGGGTTTCAGCTTCTTCGTGTTCCTGCCAATGTTGGTTACAACTGGAACATATTATGTAGTTTCTCTTCTCAGAGTACCAAACGTTTTAGGTTGGAATTTTAAGGTTGCTTTTTAATCTTTCAGGAGGGTTTTGAGTCTTTTAATTTTCGAGCCACGCAGAAGCATTCGAACATCCTCAAAAATTTAGACTCATTCCGAAGAACATCCGCAGGTCCCTAAAACACAGAAATTTTTGTCTAGTGTCATTTCAGCAGCGATTTTGCGAGTCCGCTGATCTTTTAGTTACTTGGTTAGGTCCGCGGGAGCCAGTTCTTATCTGTTCCTGCTTGCTTTTGCTTCCTCCCATTCCTTCCTGCGGCGAGCTGGAGAAGCGCGTGCTGTCTGCTCATCGCCTCCGTTAGGAAATCACGCGAGAACAGAGCGGCGCGGTTGCTTCCTGCGAGTTGCGTGCCTCTCGACCGCTGCCGGCGAACATAATTTCCCGAGTAATTCGGCAGCTCTCGCGGTTCCGACGGGAGGGCGAAAACCTGCTCTCGTCGGACGCTGCAATCTGCTCTCGAGAGAGCATTTTTCTCTATTATATCGTGGTCACGTACCGCGCCAGTTGGTCGTTCCTGAATCGAACCGACAGGCGCTAATCCGGCCTGATTGCATGCTATTTGTATTATTCTCGAGGCCGATTATCTGCCCGGCGGTTCACACTCTGCGCAGTTCTTTGCGACCGATGCTGGAGCGTGTGGCAATTGTCGCACGAGGACGCGTCGAACAACTGGCGAACGTCGATACCGGGAACGGAAACGCGGCTTATCCTCGTTATACGTTGGTCCAAAGGCGCCGATAACGCGTGCACACCCGGGAAATATTGCATCGAATGCCTCCGCTCGGTTTCTCTCGCTTACTCCATCTATCGAGCTATCGCCGTTTCTGCGTGGCCGCGAGAGCCTCGATAATGATGTTAAACACGTACAAGCACGAGCACCGAAGGAGTTGAATCGTTAGGTCACAGTCTAAATCGCCGGGATAGATAAGGCGACGCGAAAGCTCGATATCGGCTGTGTAGAACCGCGCACTCGACGGATAGCACGCTCACGCGAATTCTCATTTTGCGAGCCACGCGATACGATCTTGTATATTCCCGCGAAGATTTCGCGCCCCGTATCGATCTAACTTATTTTATAACTCTAATAAATTAACGGCCCACTTCGCCAGACCCCGCGTTCCTTTTTTTGCACCTCGAACCTGAACGAGTTCTTTGATCCGACACTTTCAAAGATAAAAACCATTAGCACGCCAGTTATCTCGAATCAAATGATATCCCTGCCGCTGCGTTTCCGTTCGGCTATTTGCAAACGATTTTTACCGGTTCACGAGCGAAAGGCAATTTCGAGAAGTTCGTTCATAACGTGATTATTTTCTAACTACGCTTTATGCAGTTTCGTTTTCCCGGGCGTTCGTGCTATGATTGCTATGAAACGTACATATCTCTCTTTATAGAATAAGTGGGTGTATATTAAGCCATTTCGAACGAGGATTTCTGTAAATGATTGAAACATTTTTTTCTTGGAGAACTAAAGTATGTATTAACAATATGTATAATGTGTATGTTGCTCTTCAAAAAAATTAGAAAAGAGCATTGATTTATGAAAGTTATTCCATTTACTTGAATCAGTGTATTGAGAGTTACCAAGCGTTTTTGGTTCGGGGGACCATCAGCGTCAATATTTCTTACAAAAAAGGCCATAATCTCTTACAAAACTATCGGATAGCAGCAAGTATCGTGAAATATGTGTCTGGTTGGGTACAAAGCCGCCGGCATGCCCGCATAATTAATGGAGCTTAACAGCAAGAACCATAAAAAGTGAGTATCATTGTGAGCACAATTGTCACGAAGAATGATATTTCATCTGGCTACAGATGATCCGAGGTAAACCCATTCAGAGTCGAATTCGGAGATGGAGGTGTCCCGTCGCGAGCGCAACATATGTTAATTCTATAGTCCGAGTGCTTCCCTTTTTCATCCAGCGCACAGGCGGAACACGATCGTCTCTTTCTCTCCCCCCCTCTCTCTCTATCTCGTCTCTCACTTCGACGTAAGCAAATCACGCGTTTTATCCGTGTTTCCGTTCCTTAGATGCCCGTTTACGGCATTCCCCGTATTACCATAGTTGGCATTGCCGGCAGTGCGTGCCAAGTACGCCTGTCGGCTCCGGTATTAGCACAATTCAATTGCGTTCGTTCAACAGATACTTCGTCCTCTTCATTTCCGTCTTGCCCGGAGACGTTGATTTTGCGCGGTGATTAGGGTCAGAATGTAAAGCAACAGCGGAGCCCTGATTAACACGTGCGCTAATATAATCAGTCGGCAGAGCACGCTAATTCCAACAAGCGGAATCTCGTCTACTAGCCTGCAATCGACAGCCCGTCGCGCGACACTCGCTCCCAATTATCCTAACCCGAAGCAAACTTTGCTTCCCTATTCTGGTTAAGTGCCTAGCCTCGTCCCGACGCGACGATTCGCCATCAGTCGGACTCCTGGAATGCACCAACTTTTGTTTATCGCATCATTCGAACTGAGATGGGTTGACATTTGTTATCGTTCATATTTACTTGACGATAGACTGGACCTTTATAGAAAGTAAAAATTAAGGAAGAAAAACAGGAGCCACATAAAATTGTCTGTCTAAATATTTTCAAAAAATGAAAACGATACATTGATTTAAATCGACAAGTTTGTTGCACAAACCAATATAATGTGATATATATTTACTAGCACAATAAGGTTCGATTTAATAATCGCATCAACGTCATACGACTTTTATCCGAGTACTTACTTTCGTTAATACCGCGTCCACTGTGATGCTGCATTCATCAGACTCTGTGCTCTTCATTTCAGTTTGCGTAATACCCATTAATAAACTGTATATGACGGACAAACGGAATTAACGGAACGGCATTGATCACATAATCTACATATAATCGACTTTACGGTGAATTGGTACTTACCTGTCAAAGTCAATTACTATAACAATATAGTATTATCATCATCCAATTAGCATTCTGACTTTGAAAAGAGCCCGAATGTGTCGATACATTATCGAATTTAAAGCGGTAGTGAATTGAATTAGAAATGAAACAGAAAGACACCGGTAAGACGAGACAGATTTTCAATAATGGAATCTAGAGTACATTCTACAGATAATATTTAATAAATTGTACGTGCCGTATCCGTCGTTTTACATTTCATTATCCGCAGTCTATTAACAATTTATCTATGTGAAGTCTTTATTAATAGACTGCGGCTCTTCGAATGGAAAAGTTTGCTGTAAAAGTAAGAAGATTTTTCCCCGCGAAAAGACCTTTACAACTTCGATAATTGTACAATCCACTATATGAAACCGGTCATTTGGATGGTGGCGTTTAGCGTTAATTTCCCAAGAAAAGGAAAACATCGTCTGCGTATTGCTCAATCGTCCCGGGAACGTTTATTTCCAGCAAGAACATCGAAAAGCTTCGACGGAAGCGTTCGCGCGCGAGCGAAGAAGATTCCAAAGCGGCACGCACACGCCCACGTCAGCTTATCGCGTGTCCCCCCGTGGCGCGTGTTAATTGCCTTTAAATTCCAGCTGGGGCCGGAATAGTGATCGGTGTAATGACAGTCGGAAAGAATGCTAATGGAGAGAAAACGAAGTTCCTGGGCCGGGGGCCGGAGACCGGGGACCGGATCCGATCTGTAATTTCGTCATGGAAATGCCAAAGACGCAGCCTGCGTCACAGGAGGACCAGCCAACGAATAAGAGAGAGAAAGAGAGACAGCCAAGGGGCAACAAACGGGGGACCAAAAGGTGCACTTACAAATTACGACGCAGCCGAAGTCGCGGCGCACGGAACCCGGCAATTTGGGAAGGGCGACGGGATTAAGCTGGCCCCCGAAAACCATGATTTCGTCGCAACAGAGGTGCGCATTATCCGCGAGAATGACGGGGCGGGGGTCGCGACGTCGAGAAGCATCGACTTTGACTTGCTAATTTCAAAACGGTCCCATGGGTCATCCGGTGTTTTCGGTTTCTGCGACCAATTATGGCCGAACAGTACACCCTCTCTCGTGTTCCCGGCCTCTCCCCCGACGTACTCCTCCAAAGCTTTTCCGGCCTAAAACGGTGCGCGTGTATCGTTTTTTTTTCTTCCTCTTTTTTTTTTTACTCGAATCGCTTTCAATGGATGTAGATATCCAATCCGCTCTCGTTTCACGAAAATGGAATAGCGACTAAAGCTTTGCGGATTCGTTCCAGATTTTCCGCCGGAGCAGAAATCTGTAAATACGGCCGTGTTTCGTGATGACGCGCGTCGAAGACGACCCGTTGCTTCTCTGCAGAATATTCCCGGATATAATCGATGTATTTTAGAATGAGCACGTTTAACCACGATTCTCGATGTAATTTCCCACGAGGTCAGGGTTGAAACTAGGTTACTGTGATCTAACATTTTAATCAAACCTTCGATAATCTATCATTAATTTTTCTTTCAGAGATATTTTAAGAATTTTATGTGACTTTCTATACCTTCTCAAAAGATGATGGAAACACTGGTATTCCGTGTTCGAAACCTTGAAAGTCGAAGCACAATAATTAATTGGAACGTCATGTTTCGATGCCGACAGAGACAGCCGAAAACTCTACAGTCTCTCCCCTTTGACTTGCTAATTCGAGATTGAAATTGCGCGACATCGGTGACAGAAAAAAGGGCGCGTGATAGCTTTGGTTCGGAGAAATTTCATCGGTGGAAAACGTATTGTCTGGCCCGTTCCGTCACGCTGCGTTGGTGTCCATCGATTCACGCTTTTGTCGCGCGGCGAAACCTCACGGTATGAACTAAAATGATTAATTGAATATTGGTATATCGCGACGCGAGGGAGCTATCGATCCCCAGGGCCGGCTCTCGATGTAACACCCCCATTTTTCGGTCGGACAAGTGGACGAAACGGCCGGGAAAAAAGGAGGACAGAGTCGCGGTATCGGCTCGTTACCTTTGATGAACGTTGTGATTGCGCCCCTTAACAGGAAACGACACTGCTCGGTTGCGTTGTTAGCGTGCCGCCGCTGTGTGTCTGATGTGTCGTTATTTTTTATTGTTTCTCCTCCTTTCGCCGGGGACGAAAAAAGCAATGAGAAACAACCGGACGATATTTCTCTCGTCGGTGTGTCAGGAGAGAACAATTCCGACGCGTTCGTTTTCCAGATCGCGGTTATGACGAGCACCGATACGAAACGGCGATCCTGGTACCGATGGGAGCCATGCAATCGCTAGCAAATGTTTATTCACGAGAAATCGAACAAGTCGACGGCGTAAGCTGTGCACCGAAATTTTCGCTCCCGGAAATAAACGTTTTATTGAACGGATCAACCCGGAATTCGTGGAGGACGATTCATATTTTTTTTTTCGTTCATTTTTCAGTGGAAGCGTAAAGCCGAATGTGTCCCAGCCGTGTAAACTATAAAGCTAACAGATCGGCCGTGTCATCCGCGCCGGATGACAAATGCTGCCGCTAAGAAATGGACGAGCGAGCATCGTATATCACATAGATAATTATATTATACCGCTTCTGGTGTATATTTATAGTCGTCCACGCAGGATACCAAATACCCCGCGCGCCGTTGTTGCTCTGTCACCCTATCTGCTCTCATCCGGCTCCTCGTGGTACCTAGGGAGATAACAGCGGTCGGTTGTGTCGCGAAGGGGTAAAATATTAAATTGTCCGTCATTTGTACCCTTCATTCGGCCCCTGGACGTCGCCTCCCGGTACACGCAGATGCTTTCGTGAAGATAGCGTTTTGGTTCCATTTTTTTTCTCTCTCTCTGTGTCTCTGTTTTCTGTTTCGATTCGACAAAACCCGTTCCGGTTTTATCTCGCTCATCCGTCGCCCAGAGGGCCGAACAATTAACTGCATTTGTTACCGGTGGCTCCAACTCCGAACGATTTTTCACTTTCCGACCCACGACTGGTAATTCGAAAACCGACCGTTCGACGACCACGCTGAATCGTTATCAACGGACTCTATTATGAAAATTGAGAATTAAATTGAAAGAGGGAACGTACTTAGACGACCCAGTTCACGCGATGAAACCAGGCCGACTCCTTGTTGAGAGGTTGCTTCTCGTTACCGCAAATATCGAATACTCTTGTTCCTTTTGCTCTGGTCCGCCCAGATAAATCCGCTGTTTCCCGAGGAGAAGAAAATTGTGTCTTTGCACCCGGTGCCTCTCCTTTCGAATGAAATCACTTTATTTCGGACAATATTCTTACTCGTGCTACTGTTGTTCTCGGTTAAAAACTTTTGAATGTTACTCGATGTCGTTGTACACTGTACATACTCTCGAAAGGAATGTTCGTGTCAGCAAGCGGCGGTTAAAAACGCGTAAAAACGACATCATTTGTATCGCTGCGTTTTGATTACTGTTCGTCACGATAAGGGTGTACCGGCATTGTGTTAACGACTGGCGGACAATAAGTAGTATAACCCTTTCGCGTCATTATTCCGACGGCGATCAAGAAATTCGCATTAAAAGGTCGTTGCGTAGCATCACAATGAAACGCGAGCAGAATTCGTTGTTCCCTCCCTATAGAAGGGTCTCTCGGTACGTTCTCAGGAACACATTTACATGGATGTAATCGCGGTGCATTCCCATGAGTGCGTACACTAATTCGTGAATCGTCGCGGTCGACGGCGAGTCAAGAGAGACGGCTCGTTGAAGCCGTCAAGAACTCGGTCGGTTGTGCTCTTCACGACGCGACGTGACTTCGAGACCGCTCGATGGATCATCGAGTGCTACAAGCATTTCCTTTCTTTTTTCGCCGGGGTCGAGTGTTTCCTGGCTTTTGCGTCACTACGAATCATCCAAGCCGCGCGAATAAACATCGATCGCGTCCGCAGGCCGGTTTTCCGCGCGGCTCCTTCATAGAAAACTTGCTGCACTGCTGCTGTCAATTCGCTTCTCTTTGACTGGTCCGAGGACTGTTTAATGAGCGAACTTTCCGGCTAAATCGAGGAGGTATTGCTCCTTCAGCGTCCTGTTGGATGGTGAAATCGTGAGAAATATTTTAGATAATATTTTCAAATAAGTCTGCACGCTTCTGCACCTTCCACACCTTTATAGAAGTCTTGAAACGAAATTGATAGTGGGTACCAGGTATTGACCCGGAATAGAAAGACAGATACAGAGAAGCTCGGATTCCGAAGAAAATGTGTAACAGCTTCGGATGCAGCTTTTGGCTGGTTAAATTATGCGAACGAACTGAATGTCTGAACCAGCGTGGCCACGGATTGCCCCTTGGGGCATTGGCCTGGTTCGAGAGCAACAAAACCATGATAACACAGGGCGTTCTACACGGAGAAGGCAAAATAGATAGTCTCCTACCGCAAGATCGAGAGTCGCTCCTTTTTCCGAGGCCGCTTGCCCCCATGGGCAAACTTGAACGCTCCCAGAGCAGAGAGAGAGAGTTAGTTAGCCACGCCCCTAAACAACGATCCGAATCTCGACGGTTCTATCTAATCCGTACGCCTAATTAATCCGCTTGAGCCGTCTGTAAATTTTTCATTGTAATTAGCCTGCGGCGGCGGGTCTAGTAGTGCAATTACTTCGTTATTAGTGTTGTTATAAACGAATTAATAATTAAATCACAATTGGCGAGAGTCGGTTCGGCACGGCGCAGCTCCGACGAGCCCCGAATGAAAGCGCTCATCGAAATCGCACGCGTAATAGACTCGATATTGCAGGCATTACTTTTTGATTGTCTCGATTGCGTTCCCGCGCGCGCAAATAACGCGGCTGTACAAATTGAGAAGGAAAGAGTACGCGAGGGTGGGAATACGCGCTCGCGCACGGTCCGAGAGCCAGTCGGGGAAAGGTGGGACTCGCATAGAATGGGGCAAAGTCGAGTAAATAAATTTGTCGAACTCTCGTCGCGCGGTGCTCGTTATGGAAATCATTCGAAGTATGCGGTTCAATGAGGCGAAGGGGTGAGCGGATAAACGTATATAACGTTTCGCGACGACCCGCATTCACGTGCGAGCGTGCTTATAATCGCGGCGGATTTTTTCCCTCCTCCTCCTCTCTCCATTCCGCCCTTTCTACCCCTCCTCCTCCCCTCTCTCTCTTCCTCTCTTTCCCTCGCGCAAATTATCCACTTTTAAATCGTACGATTTTAACGAACGCTTTCCTTTTCCTATCTAATGATACGCGCGCGACCCCGCAGCCCCTGGCTCAACGTGGAATGTTTATTCGCGCGGTACGTTGGAATTTAATGAGCGTTCCTTTTTCAACGGCGAGAATGTTATCTTAATGGAAAAAGATCGTCAATTGGACGCGATTTTTGATCGCACGATGAGCTCGATGTGCTCGAACAATGTTTTGTCAGGATCGAATAAAAAGATTCTTTCGGGAACCATCGTCGTTTCACAAATGTCTGTTGGTTTTACATGGCTCCGTTACAATACGCTGAACTGAATTCGAAAATACACTCCATGGAGATTCAAAAATCGTATCAATTCGCGCAGATTTCTTATTGCCATTAAACAGTTTTATCATACAGTCTAAAATTGATTAAACTTTCACCGGTAAGTAACGTGGTAAAACTCCTTTTCAGAGTCACTAGAATTTTTTGTCCTCTTTCGAAAGAAGCTTTTCACAGTCAGCGGCTAACAAATTTCGCACACGACGAGCGGTCAAGTAATTGGTCGCGGTTGAAATAATTTCAATCCGCGCGACAGCCTCGGCTGCCACGGACAATTAAGAGTTAGCCGAGAGAGCGATAGTCCTCCGGTTTCTTCGAGATAAATCTTCCTTTTAATCTGGATCCGTCGCTTTCCTTCGTCCCCCCAGAACGATCCCACAGCGGTTGATGAATATTACAAGCGAGGAGGGAAGAGCCGTCGTCTAATGAGTAGATCGTGCGGCCAACCGTCAACCCTGTGTGCACGTATGAAAGGATTCAGGTCTTCGCGCTCTCGAGTCTTCTGCAACGTTTGTATGCGTGCACACATAGCCTTGCAGCCGGTTGTTAGTCTAGACGCTCTGCCAACAGTTATTTCCGCGGATGTCGTCCTGGCGAATTTGACAAATGCGAGCAATTATCGGTTGCCTCGGCTGCCTACGTTGAATCCCATGGTCCCGATGTTAATTGAACGTCGCCCACGGCCCCATTTGTCGCCGATCATCTCGTTCGAGCGAAAGAAGCCAAACAATAAACGACCGACGATAAATATCTTCACGATGGAATAAAGGCACGTTTATGTCAGAGCTAAAATAGGAGCTGCAACACTGTCCATCAAAGAGGGAAGAGAAGCTGGTCATCGGTTGATCGTTTAGCGAGCGTTGCTCTGATCACTTCTCCAACATTTTTATTTTCACATTCTTTCACATTACAACAGAATAGAACGTATTTCTACCTGTTCTAATCATAGCTCCGATCGTTTAGCTCCAGCATATCCTAAGGCATTAACCTTTCCTGGCCGCATACTACGTAGCGCGTGACGTCTACGCCTAAACATTCGGATTACGCGAGTAGTAAAGTCGCACATGGGAAATTGAAAGAAAATGGAGCATGAGAATTAGCAGGGAATAAGTTTGAAATAGTCATTTGCAGTTATTGGCTTGGAAAAAATGTTTCGGAAGGTAGGATCTGTTCGACCGGCAACGGAATGACGTTTTAATGAATCGTCCAATAGAAACGGGAAGCGTAGTTGGTGTGGACGTCGGAAAGATCCCTGGGATTCACGCGTTTGTCGGTGCAGGCGCGTGTGAAATCTCGGCTTGTTAGCCGAAGCGTTTCGTCGACACTCGTCCGCCGCGGATGTAGGGTTAACGTGAATTTAGCTGGATCAGACCGGCATCCAAACTCGGCGCGCCATCAAGAGCGGCTTGAACGGTTCGACGCGTCTTCTGGTCGACGGGTGGAAGTCGAGGTTGCTGCGCGACTTGACGGTGATGGTGGTGTGGTGTGGTGTGGTGCACCCGGTGGGAATTTATCGTTCGCCTAGGTAGGAGGATGACAATTAGCCCGAAGCACCCTTGGAACAGTGAGCGCCGTTTTAACGAGACCATGCCGTTTACGAGTCGAGTTTGGAGTCGCGGGGATTTCATGCTTCTCGAAGGAACTAATTAGATAAGGGTTGCCGCTTCGGGCGTCATTCCTTTCCTTCGACTCGATCTCTCGGTCCTCCCCTTGTCTTTCCATCGTTTCCGCCAACTTTCCTGAGCGAATTCGAGCCCGGCCAGAGAAAGGAGAGAGAAAGGGAACGAGAGAGAAAGACCAGAGCAGAATCGAGCGAGACACCCGGGCTAACTTGCGCGACTCGCTTTTTTAGATTCGTCGCTTACAGTGCAAGTAAAATATGACCTGTTTTTTCGCCGGTGGTCTTTCCTTCTCTCTCTCTTTCACCCTCGTTTTCTACTTCCGGCGGCGCGCGGGTTTAATTCCTGCTAAAAGTGGAGCCGAGACGTGCGGGAGTGGTGGCCCGTAGAAAAATAGAAAAACAATACAGCCGGAACGTATACGTTCTACGGGGGCGAAAAAAAGGACGAGAGGAACGATGGCGATCCGCTCCGCTCCGCACTGCTCCGTGCCGTTGGAACTTTTGTCGAGAGCCCGCGTCGTGAATTAAGGCAGCGTATTTTTAATTTTTTGGCTTGGTGAAAATCGAGTCCTCGGCCGGAGTTCCCGGCAATGATACCACGCTCTCTTTCCGCGTGCTCTCTGGCAAAGCCCCTCGCAGAGGGTCGAAGGCAGAACAGCCCATCGATTCGAACGATGCTCGCCTTCCTCCGGTTGCTTCTTTTAACGACGCGCCTTTTATGTCGAATGCGTTTCATTCGTATCTATTTAAATCGGCGCACGGTCAAATCCACGCGGAACACGTGTACCCGTGGAACAATGTAACGAGATAGCTCGGACGTTCACGTGTACGCGCGCGTCCGCGGGCGTCTGTGTTCTCCGGTCTGCTTACGGTAGCCGCGATATACCATTCCGATTATAGTATGTTACTGCCTTCCTTAACGAGGGCAGAGCCCGACTATGGACTAATCTCGGCGCTCTCCGGCAACTATGCCATTGACTCGCACGGAAAGCAAACGTACAGATTGCTTTTCATCGGCCCCTTTCGCTTTCTACTCGCGTGCACGAGTCCCGTGAACGGCGGCCGGCTGCTCGTGCGTTTCGCTCTCCACTTTATTTCTTCCGTTTCTTCTATCATCGTACCGTCCCCTCCCCCTTGTATTCCCTGCTAACCCCCCGTACGAGCCCCGCACTGTTTCCCACTCGGTCTTCAACGTCTCTCATCCCCTGGGTTCCGTAACGTTGCCCATCGCGTTTTCTTCACTCGTTCCACGAGCTATTTGTCTCTCGAATAAATGACCGTTCATTTTCTCGCGCTCTCGACTCAACCTCCCCGTTTTCTTCGTCTTCAACCGCCAACGCCGCGTGTTCCGGTATACCCGGTGGCGGAACGATCGAAATCGACGATTATGGTTGAAGAAAGCTCTTCTCTTCTCCTGTCACGGAACACGATTCGTTCCGTCGTCGTGTTCACGTAACGCGATTCCACGCGAGACGCCGACGACTACACCGCCGCCGCCGGCTCGGAACTTTGGCCCCGTTTCCATTGGTTCCGGCGCCATAGGTGAGCAACGATACTTTCGTCTATAAATCACCGGTTATGCCGAGGAAGCTATTAATTACGATACCGATCCGTAAAAATACTAACGCTGCACCTACTAGCGCTGATGAAACGGTTGGTTTTCTTCTTCAAGCACCTTTTATCAAAATTCTAGAAAATCTAAGTAGACTAGAATTAAATTCGAAAATATTCTAACAAACTGACAATGTTACGTATATTGAATTTTACACAATAAATGAATTAATGCCACACAATCTATATAACGTTTGCTTCGTCCAAACGTATTTCAAATTTCGAAGCCGAAATTTAAAATTTAGGAACGTCCATCAAAAATCGCGGCAAAAATGTGTATTCGCAGAGGAGGCCGAAAGAGAATTCGAGGGGGGAAACATTCCAACAATTCTGCTAGAACGCAACAATTAACTGGTTCGTGGTTATTTCAAAACGTACCGACGTATTAATAAAAACATGTTCGAAATTGTTCGCGGTTCGTATTTCTTTTACAGAGCGGCGAGATATGAGTTACTATTCCCACATAATAGTTTCTATTCCCACTATTTGTGAGATTTCAAGATATCAATCGTGTAGCCTGTCTCACGTTTACCAGTGCACGTGTCCGGTGACTTATGCGCAAAGGTGTACGTGCACGGGGCGCCAACGCGGTTTTTCACGCACAGATTTCTGTCTGGCGTAGATCGAAACCGATCGCAGGTGAAAGGGAGTGTCGTTGACAATCGAGAGACTCGATCGTCCACGCGGTCCCGAGGAATGGTTCGATTATTCAGCTTGTGTGAGAAACTTAGCGAACGGCGTTTCGATCGGTGAGCGTTGCCCGTGGGCGAGCGTCCTCGATTAGAAAAACACCGGCGAGAAGGCGTAATTTTCTCAGGTTCTTGATCGATGGTTTCTCGCAACCGTTTAGGAGACGTTGAGATATACGATCTCCGTACAACCTTCTTCAACCCTAGGATGGTAGGGCTTAACCCAGAGTTACAAATGTTCCTTTTATGATTTTTTGAGAACTATTTCGAATTGTTAGCGCTGCTAGGTTGCTAGCAGCGTGAGGTAAGGAGCGACCACGCGTTTTATCAGACGTTTGAAGTGAATACATGTATTTCCTATTTTATTCCCTTATTCCGAAAGAGCCCTTATAGCTTGAATATATCGGGATTCTCGAATATTGTTAGGAATTCCGAAAATACATGGGATCCCGATATTTTTGGGTTCGCGTAGAGTTGCTATATCTCTAGAATCAATATATGCAAAACGGACGATCGGCAGCATCTCCGCGGGTTTTCCTGTAAATTCCAAGACGCGTGTACGCCGGCTAGGAAGCCCGTGAAATACGAAACGAGGTTTGCGACGCGAGAAATAAGAATTCCCGGCGATTCGAGGCCCGTCCGTGGTTCCGGCTTCTGACGGAGGATATCGTAAATAGCTGGGGTCCGGCCGGTCGGGTAGCTTTCGGTATTCCTGCTGTTGCTCCATCCTGTGAAACCTAATCGAGACGCGTTCCGCCGCGAGGAATAGTGCCTCCGTTCGCGCCACTCTCGGATGCCATAAATATGTGGCCGGGGGAGGACGAGAGATATACTCCCACGTGCTATTGCTGCCGTACTCTCGCTGCGCGATCTTCTAGCGTGGGCAGATGCCAACTTGCACGACAACGGTTACGGCGATGTAGGAGAGACCACGGAGACGACGACAGTGCACGGAATGGAACAACAAGAACCGCAGGAGAAGGAAAGGAGGAGGACGAAGAAACGAACGGAGAGAACGGTGATGCGAGATGGAGTCGGCGAGCTTGCTGGACGAGCTTGTCTACATAAACGTCCCTCGTTTCTTCCTTCGCGCCCTCGTATACATGTCCCCGATTTTCTTAGCAGCTTCTGAGAGTACGTGTGTCGTGTCGGTTACACGGCCGAGGCGAGGGCGTGTGTCTTCGGGGCCGAGAGATGCGTGTGGCCTGACCACTATTCGCGTCTGGAATTCGAATCCAGGCAGTCGCAGCTGTTTGAATGTCGTCCTCGAATCCGCTGAACCGCACGGCGCTTAGAGAACTGTCTGGTACATCTCTTTTTTTCCTCTCCGAAACAAGACCGTTCGAGGAAGAAACGGAACGGGGGACACAGAACAGAGGGGGCCTTCAACACGCACCAATTTCATTGCATTGGGATCTGTTTGTGAAGAAATATTCACCGATGAAATATCATCTTGGAATAACACCGCTCCAGTTGCCCGGTTTTTTGCCTCTTCACACGATCTTAGTATTCGATGATCGTACTTAGCCATCCTGTGTTTGAATTGGCCTCGTTTTTTTTCAGGGCTCTAGACGAGTGTGAACCTAGTCAGTCTTATGTCGTACCGGACTCGGAAGATCGAGAATCTATCACTCCTCTTTATATCGACATATACAGAATACAGACTAATGGACAGTTATCGAGGTTATGGAGGAGAAATAGGCGTTGCTATCGAGCAGTTACGCAGTCATTGTACTATTCAAGTTCTGCTTTGCCCCTACTTTGTAAAGCATAGGCAGCGTGAATCGATCGGCCTGTTAACGGAGAAGTTCAGGTTGCCTGTCATCGTCTCTAGAGACACGGAACAAGCTCAGAAGTATAAACTCCACGCTTTACGGTTTACGATGGAGAATGTACAGCGTGAAATATGGCAGCGTTTCTCCGAGGAATTCAAAGGTAATGAGAAAGGTATGGTTCGCTGATGGTAGCTCATCATCTCGTCCGCTACCCGTTCAACTGCGAAGGAGAAAAATGTTGGCGAGGGGGTGAGCTCCTTTTCGCTTTCCCTCCGTGTTTTTCGTGTTTCATTCCGTATCCTCCGCGAACCCTCCGTGTACCCTCCGTGTACGTGACGTGTCACAGTGACACGTTTTCGAGACGCGTTCAAGACCCGTTAGTCCCGTGCGACGAATCGGACACGAGGGGTTACAGCTGCTTGACAATCCTTCTTCGTCACGCAACGCGTCGATGCCACTCGGAACGGCTCTGTACCGGTTAGAAAATGTTCTGCACGCAGGCAGATGCAGTTTCACGGATTCTTACCGGCTTTCTTCGACAAGCGACACGTGCCTTTTCCACCGGCGAACGTATCGAATTTCCCTTCGGAAAATTCGTACGATATTATAGACGAATCTGTGTCTTCGGGGGCTATTGAAGTGCCGGGGGCACTATCGGGACTGCTCGCAGCATTCCTTGAATGCCACGACCTATATCGACGGGTCTAAATCCCACTTTTAACGCAGTTTTTATGAACGCCGAGACATGTTCATGCGGTAATATATTTCGCAGTTGAACTCGTTTCCCATGAAATTTCTCCTTGCCTGTTGTACGGATTCAACCTCGGAAGCGACGCTTCAACGATGCTCTGAAATACTACCCAGGAAAGGGATACCGTATCAAGCCCCTCGCCATTCAATTGGTTTCCAAAAATTCTAACCGGGACTTCAAAGTGATCAACAAGTATTTTTACTCGACACTTGAATTCATTGGTATTCAGAGTTTTATTATATCGTTGTAATAGTTTTCAGAACAGCAAGCAAGTCCTTTTTAACCTAATCCAGAGTTGGATTTTTTGACATCAGGATTTTCGGTATGCGTTGCATTATTTTTCGAAGCGGTAGATGAGAAGTAAAAACAACTTCTATTCTCGCAAGATAATATCTTCGATAAAATGTTTTGATAACGGAGGGATGTGGAACATCTCCGCACCAATTAGCCGGTTCCGCCATTAGTCGACAGACTAGCCACCCTCGCGATGTTTCAGCTGACATTAGCACATATACCGCATACAATGCTAACCCAGCCCATACAGCAGATGACACTTGACAAAAGGGAGACAGAAATATGACAAAGACAGACTGATGTATCGGTGGGGTTTTAGTAATATCGAGAGGGCTGTCTTCTTTCACTTTAACAGGGAGTAGGAAATGTCTCGTCAAAAAAAAATTGATCGTCGATATTAAAACATCGGTACGTTCTTACCTAATAATGCACTTAAGTTGATTCAGTCGCTTTGGAAATACTGATTGACTAAAGAAGACATTGCGGGATGAGAAAATCTCTTTGCAGGGGCAGAAAATCTGAATTTGTTGCGTGGAATTCGGATCACGTCGAGGTTCGCTCTGGAATTCAATGTGGGCACGAGGGATACAGTTGTCCGAGGGTGGCCCTTCGCAATGCACGCCGGTACCGCGGAACGCGGAAATTCGAGCTCACGCGGGGGGGAATCCGAACGGTTCGATACGCGTCCGGCTTATTGACTTCCGGTGACGTGGGAATAGTTCGTGGCCACGCGTATTACCTGCTCGTTACCGTTCCTGAGGTACGTATAGAAGCCCGAGGGCTACGGTCGAAACTGTTCTCTCTCCCGTTTGCTTCTTTTCCGCGGATCGGAGGCCGAATCTGATCAGGAAATGTCGGCCGGTGAATTTTCTATGAGCCCTGAGAGATCTTAGCGAGCAATAACGCGCGCCCTGGAGAAATAGAGACGGATGAGCTGACTAAGCAGAATGGATGTCGGTGATTACCACGGGATACTCATAGATAGCCGTGCCGGACAGATTGCATAGCGTTTGCCCGGCAGATAAAACAATAAATCATGCCTCGCTCGTAGGCAACCGAGGCGGATTCATTATTTTAACGATAGAGGCAAATATTTCCGGCTACGCACACTCGCTCGCGTGTTATCGAGCTTGATTCATTTAATCGTAACAATTTCCAGGTGAAATTTATCGCATAACCCCGCGCGGCTCTTCCTGCGTATCGCGCGGCGGATCTTTAAAGCCCGATGTCTCCGGACAGGTAACGCGGCTGTTTACGCGACCCGAGCTCCTTATCCGCCTCGCGGCAATTTGCGCGTAATTGCGAGATTTATAACTTTAATAATCGTCCGCGTTAACCTGACCCACCGGGGCATCGGTATTAGTTTTAATCATTTTTCGCCGGGAACTTGTATGGCTACAACCACTTTAGAGGCTTTTTAACCCCGCCAACGTTATTATATCCTGACGTACGGGGGCGCGCTCCGGGCACGATGCATGTGCACTTAAATAATTTCCATGCACTCCCGGGCGTCATTTAATTGCGCGAACGTAATCTTTATCGCGGACCGTGCTTGCGCAATTATCTACCAACTTTAATAAATGAAACGTTGCTTGTCCGCGACCTCGAGAAGATACATTCTCCGCTTGCCCCGTCCCCCTCTCGCTTTGCCGCCAAAGTGCCGAAGCGTTAATTAACACCGCTCCATCTGCGTTCCCGGGCCAAGAAATTCCGTCCAAGTGATCGCGAACTTCGCAATTGCTCCCGCTGAACTTCACCGTTTCCTCGCTAATTATGACACTTTTATTTCCCCGTCCGACTTCAGCTTTGTTCCCCAATTATTACAATTAACCTGCCCCCATCCTCCCTCTTCCTGACGCAGCTCTTTACCGGTTCTTCATAGTTACACGGATTCGAATTGAGTTATAGATACCTGAGAAACACCGTTATTAACTCTTTGATCGGGAACACCGCCTTTAGGCGACCGGCGAAAATCATCGCGCGTGCTGCAGCAGTCCAAAGATGTTTGTGACAGAGCGCCAACTGTGGCCACTTTGTGCCAAAGCAGCTAGCTGGTTTCGAAGCGAGACTCAAAGGGTTAAATGGTTCGTTAGTATTAGAATCGCGATAGAATCACAGCTTGCATATGAACCGACGAGACCGTTGTTGATCAACCTGTCTAGATCGATGGGATTACCCATTGATCGTTCGATCGGGCTATAATTTAATTGTGTACCCACATCGGGACAGTCATTACGCGTCCTCCAACGCTACGGTTCGATGATAATAATTTGAACGTTGCGACACGCGTCGCGATCCTTCTTCGACGATTAACCCTAATTTCAATTGAATGTCGTCGGCGAGAAGCGAAGAACCTGGAAGTACGGAGTGAAATTGATGGTTGTCCACCGAGAATTAATATGCCTGAACGGCGCGCATAATGCGTGCAGTTTCTCGTGGCAGAGGTCGACAGGGTCCGCGGCGATCGCGAACGGTCGAACACACGGAGTCAAGAAAGGTTTTATGCTAATTCCTGCGAGCGGAACCCACTGACAACGACCGAGCATTGTCCGCTAATAACCGTTCGACTGCTTCGGTTCTACCTCTCGGCCCACTGCCTAACCCGGCTCGGAGAACAATAATTATTTCGCGAAGACGCGCGGTTAGAAAATTGCCGTGCACAACTCGCACCAGGCTGAGACAAAGACAAGGACAAGCGCAAACGGGAACGTGGATGGTACTCGGGCCGGCTCGGACGGCGCGAGACGTTCTCAGAAACGCGTCTGAGCGATGCGAGAGTCCCTCATTCGCCACTTTATTGCCTAACGTTCAGAAAGTCACGGGCGTAACGCTGTAATTTTCGACAACTCTAACTACCCTCGCTGCTTTCTTCTTTACGTCGCGCTCGCGAAACACCGATTCAAATGCCAGCTCTTAATTGTTTTACCACTTCTAGCCGAGTGAAACAGGCATTTTCGACGGTTCCTGGATAATCCTGGACCTTTTAGCAGCTTTTTAGAATAGCCGAGATCGACCTCCTCTTTACGAAGTTAAAGGGTCACAAATTATATCCGGTCGATGTTTGAACTCCTGTAACTGAGTGCACACAAATCTTATAATGTCCCAACTGTGCTCGTTCTAAAAGGTGAAATCTCTACGTTAGCACACTTAATTGTAGTTCTTTCATAGACTAATAAATTTTTCTTAGTAATTAATTTTTCGTAGACTTGAAATTTTGCAAACAATTTATTAGGATTTATTTGCATTATTTCCCGAATATGATGAGTGTGCTTTACATGCACACACGTCAGAAGAATCGCTTCGGGCTTATGAATATTCAAAGTGCATTGTCGAATCGGCAACTTCGCCGGCCGGAATAATTATTATTTCGCAGCGATGAGCCGCAAAAATCGCGAGATAAGAGGCACGGAAGGAGATAAGACGAGTCTGGCGTACAATGAGGCCGATGATATTACCCGGACGAGTCTCATTGAAATACCGCCGCGAACTCGAAGGCGACTTATTTCCCTTCTTTTCTCTTTGGTTTCGCGTCTTTGTGCTCCGTCCTGTTTCGCCGAGTAGCTTAATTTGTAAATCCACCGCGCTGATTCCCGCTCGTGAATTCAAGTGGCGACCTCATCCACGCCCCTATTATTTCTACTTTTTGAGTTCGGATTATATGCGATCGTGGTTGGGGGCGGTAGTGGTAGTGGCAGTGGCAGTGGAGGGTTGCCGCGTTCACCCGCTTTTGCTTTATCGCCTCCGTATAAACACCCGCGAATATTTTGTGTCCCCGACTCGAACGTCGCCGAGTTTCTTGTTAGTCGGACTCTCTGTCTCTCACACCTTCTCCCTCTTTCTCTCTTTCTCTCTCACGCTTGCTCCGTCGAAAATGATGTCACGGTTCTCGCGTTTATTACATACCCCTAAGGGACACGCCCGGCACGTAAATAAAATACGGCCGCGTAATATTTCGCGATGCCTATTTGTTCAGCCGGCATAGTTCCCTTCGTAATGTATGCATTTCCTCGTTCCCAGTTCTTGCTCTAGTTGCTAATGTTGTTACATTTCCATTTGTCGGCCTCGCTAAGGGAGCCACGGTTAAAGCACGAATAACTTGATATTCCCATCCCACTCTCACCGCAGCCATTCCGTCATTTTTGCGTCTCTCCGTCCTCCGCGATATCCGTTTTGTCTGGATCCCTTACACACCGGCGTCGCGCGTCGCGTCGTAAAGAATTCACGCGAATAATTCGAAAACCGCGCAACAACCTTTCTACACTTTAATTGAACCCCTGGGAGTGGACGAGAGAGCTGGGAAAATCGAGCGAACCGCCCTCGCTTCTCCTCCTTTTCTTCCGGTTGCGTGCCACGTTCTTCGCCGAGGATTTAAAGGATCCTTCCGCGAGGTAAACAAACAGTCGTGCCCGCGTTGATGAGGATCCGTTTCATTACGTGCCACTAAAAAGGCATGATTCGAGTGGCACCGGCAACAAAGCGGTCTACAAATCGAACCGAAACTTACCCTCGCTTTGCTCCACTTCGAACAACGAATTTCACGATCCCTCGTTGCGAAACCGAAAGAAAAGTTTCATTCATGTTGATTCTTTATTTCAAACAATACCCCGCCGACTCGACACTTCTAACTTCCAGAAACGCGGTTTGAATGTAGAGTTCTTTTGAATGCAATATTCGGTTGTATGCGAGACCAAGGCGAAAATGGAGAACGAGGAAATTGCGTGGTTAGAATCGTACCGGTGTTCTCTTCATCAGAGTGTCGTACTTATTTGTTCGGTAGGAACCGCGAGAACTTTTTAATGAACTGTCACTTAAGGTGTTTCCGGAAATTATTTTCTGCTCTGGACAAGTTCTGAAAAATTACCATTACCATTAAATATCTTCACCGACCAGCGGGAAACAGGGTTGCAAATTTAGGGGTGGCTAGCCACGTGTTTTCATTCCGAGGAAGAACATTTTGGAATTTCAGAGAATAGTACCGGGACCTTGATCCCAGTGGACTCGGTTCGTACATCAATTACGGCGATCTGGGAATGGTCCCCGAAATCCGTCCGGTAGGAAGATAACGTTTAATACCGACGGACGTGTTCGCAGGGGCGAACTTATCGGTTCCCGTTCCTCTTTTTCGTTGAGCGTCCTGTGTCGCTTGCTCCCCCAACAACAGGGACGAGAAAGCGACGACGGTTAACCGCCACCAACACGATCGCAAACCGCCGACAGAGAGGCGGTGTGCGGCGTCGGCGGTGGTGGTCGGCGGTCGGCGGCTCGGTGGCTCGGTGGCGCGTCGTTAGTAAAGCATCGCGACGCCATTGCCCGGCCACGGGGCGCGCACGATTTAAATTTAAATAAGCGCGACGAGGCCGCGATAAAATATAATTAAGTTGGCCGAGCGGCGTCGGATGTGGCGAGGAAGTGGCGCGGGTCTACACGGAGGCCGTGGGAGGAACATAAGAGAAAGAAGGCGAAGAACAGCAGCGGCAAGAAACGAGGCGGGGGGAACAAGGGTGTACGGGCCGGAATGAAAAGATGAGGAGGCTCTGAGAAAGGGATGAGGCGGTGGCGACGACAAGCACCGGGTGTACGTATATACACACGTACATGTATATTGTGCGTATATTACGGCGAGGGCGAGCCGGGGTATCACGTCGCTACTTAACTTGACGGACTTAATGGCCGGGCG
Organism: Lasioglossum zephyrum; assembly: GCA_028455615.1. Taxonomy (NCBI): domain Eukaryota; kingdom Metazoa; phylum Arthropoda; class Insecta; order Hymenoptera; family Halictidae; genus Lasioglossum; species Lasioglossum zephyrum. The sequence continues at coordinate 8,191,111 of CM052333.1, forward strand.
TAATGGGCGCGGCCGCAAGAAAAAAAGAACGTAATTAAGAGTGGCAAGGATCCCCGTTGCCAGTTACCAGGACCAAGATTTATGTTATGCAGTAATTTCAACGAAATCCTACCGCGTCCTGACGAGAGGAGGAATTTCATCCCCGTGAACGTGAGAGATAAGCCACGGCGAAGAGGGTGGGTGAGATAGAGGACGCGGCGTCGTTCGCTGTTACAACGTCGAGCAGCCGGTTTAACGATTTGTACAGAGGCTAAAGGGAATCGTTACGGTTGTGTCGTGTCCGCCCGATTTTGTCATAGGTGAATACGCCTACCCCTCTCTCTGTCTTTATCTCTCTCGGGGTGTCCTCTCGTGCACGACGTGCTCACGACAAATCCGGCGTTACTCCTGCAGGTACCGACGCAGGTGGCAAGTGGTGTGCACGCTTGTAAGTTGTAACTTCTACACGGACGTCCCGGCGACGAACGCCGGTTCTCTTCCCGGTGATTCAGACGATGCCCAGGCGATTTATAGCTCGCGGTAAACGCGGCGTACATACCGTACGTGGACGTTTGGATTTATTGTTGTTCGCGCGAGAGCTCGGGTATCTTATTAAACGGTTGACTTTCGGAGGACTCGACTGGCCCGCAGCGTGCTGGGAAAAAAGGGAAAAACACGTATCGAAGTAGAGTATCGGTTGCGTAATGGCCGTCGGCGCGGTGTTGGCCCACCTGGCGCGGATCCTCTACGCGGCCTTATCGACGGAAACGCGAGCCACGGGATGAGCGGTTTCATCAAAATCGACGTGGTACCCAGTCGCTATCCAGCACCGTGCTGCGCGAACGCCAGCGAAACGTTATACGCGGATGGCACACCGGACATTTCTCATCGTAATGTGATTTATAGAACATTTTTAACTCCCCCGAGGTGTAACGCTGGCTGGTCCACCGTTCCCGAACTGATCGTGCGAGGACCGTCCACAGTGTGTTGCGCCGCGTACGTACATTCCCGCTCAAAAATATTTGAACACTTATAACGTATATGAAACTGAAGTACAATTTATTTTAGTTTCATGTGGTCCAGTGATGAAAAAATGATTAACCATGCGATGAATACGTAGATGAGAAGAAGAGAATTAAATCTATCGAAAATTTCATACACTTTTCTTTCTGGTACTTTTGAACAAGGGTGTATTTGCGAACCTGCCCGATCCCCATACTCTCGTGATCTCGTCGTCCCTGTTTTATCATCCTTCGCGTATACGCGCGAGCATTGTTCCCCAGCGGGCAGCGCAGCGTCTCGCCAATACTTCACGCCCGAAACTAATTACCGGCTCGAAAAATTCCCGGCTATTTATTGCACTTAGCCGGTCGGCCACGGCTCGTTAGAACGCCGGGAACCACCTCTGCCGCGTGATTTACCGTAGTCATCGTACATTCGCTTGTCATTGCGGCCGCATTGACCGCCCATTATTTTTATTCCGGGCTCCATTCCGGCGCCCGTCGTTACATCACTTAGGTCGTTAGTTTATGACGTGATTCACACCAGCCTGCGACAACCAATGGAACCGAAGAAACTCGATTTACGACGGCCGCTCGGTAAGCACCCGTATTCGGGGCTGTGAAGGGGCGGGCGAGCACTTATCGGACGGCCAATCGCGTGCAGTGTCTTCTTCAAATCCTTCGCAGATCCCTTTACTTTTTACCCAATCACTATGTTTAAGAAGTCAGATTTCAAATCGTTTTGATCCGTTTTTGATTTATCTGTTTGATCGAAGCTGTATAATGAGATGCTGTCCAACTGTGCACAATGTAATATCATTTTCAGAGAAAATTGGACTTACACCAGTTAGCTTCCAAGTCCTCTACAGGTGAAATATAAAATTACGGAAACGATTTTACCGCGTTCTAGCGATCAGCTACCTGTAAATTAGGATTCAGAAACAAGAAGCTAGCAGGTACTCGTCAGACGAGTAAACAGACCTCGCCCACAGTATCCCTATCCCATAGCTTATCGCATCCTCTAACAGCCTTCCGCGTCCATTTAATCCCGTGGAGCATGCGTCCGAAGATTTCATGGGTTTCGATGCTGGGGACACGTCCAAGTGACAAATTAAATAGCGGCGGCTGTTCGTCGCGTTCGTCAGGTTCCTACCTACAGACCACTTTGTAATTGAACAATGCTCTCTCACGCATTCGGTGCCGTGACACGCTTCCAATCCATTGGAATCGCAGCCAGCCATCCAGCCGGCTGGGCATGCAGCAGCAGCAGCCTCTGCGAAAGAAACACACCAGCCCAGCAGATTTAGTAGAAAAAGACACAATAGCTTCGTTCCGCCCCGTTAGGCAGTTGGGTCATCGCTTTAATCCACCGACCCGTGGATGTGCGCGTGCACGTAACCTACCCGGGCCCGTGTATCTCCGCGAGAAGAGAAAGAGAGAGATACGTACAAGTGGTTTTCCTTCGAGGCAATCGTTACATCAGCCGCGGCCCCGCACGTTCACGAGCCCATGTATCGCGATGTTTCCGTTAGAGTGGCGGCCGTTTCGCAGCGTTACGTCGAAGGGCTCATTAGTAACCGACATCCCATTATATCCAGCCGTAAATAACGCCGGAGAGGCCGCGTACGTACGGTTACGCAGGTCCAACCGGGCTATGTATTTTCAGCGGACTGTTTGGACGGCCACGGAACACGCCAGAGCCCGAGAGCTCGGCGTTGTATCGTAAAGCAAAATCGTAAACGGACGCCCGAAGGAGCTCAGGGGTCAACAGGAATCCTCAAAGACGACCGGTGCCTCTGTAATCCGTCCGCAGTCGGTAGTATCGACTTCGTTCTCCGTGTAAATCGCTTGTTGCTCGATCTTCCGACGTCACGGGCCAGCTATTAGTTGAGATTAGCTTGTCGCTAGACGCTAGACGAAACCCCTCCAGGTGGAACCGTGTCATCGTTGTCAAAACGCTAGAATCATTCCAGTGTTACGCAACGGTCAATTATTAAAAAGGTTCCTGAAACTCTTAGCTCCTCGGACCGTGAACGTCTCTGATCCACTCTGGGGACACGCGTGGGCGTGTTTATGATAATCTATATTTATGATCGATCGTAGCTGGATGTTTAAACCCTTTGGGAGAACCCGGACTGCTAAGAGTCGAAGCGATATATCCCATCACGCCTCACGGACCCGTTCGAATAAGAGAGAGAGACAGAGAGGGTGGCCTCGAATTTCGGAAGCGATATTTTCGTCGCGGTCTTCGAACAGGATTCCTCCGTCGTTAAATTAAGTTAAATCTCGTTTAATCTCGGCTTTCTACGATTCCACGGGAACGGTTTGCGAGCCGAATTTAGGTGGAGTTAATCTGAAGTCCACGGGCTGTAATCCCTGTGCCGTGTATTTCGGTGCTCCGAAGCCCTTTGTGCCCTTCGTCATAGTTCCGCGACGGTCACGGAGTCGAAATGTGTACACAATTCCGCGAGCATCGATCGTAAAGGTTGGGATTTTACGCGTGCGGATTGTTCGAAGTTGAAACGGGAAAGTGGATTTCACGGCTCGAGTTGTCGGTTTCACGGTGGGACCCGATCCTAGACGCGGTGCAGAATGCGTATGCATCGCGCGAGTTTCGCGTGGGAGTATTCATAATAAGCAATAAGTCGTTCGGTGTACAATAATTCACGCGCGAGGCGGATGCCTCAGCGACGGGCGTAAAATTTTCACCCTTCGCAAGTCGCTGCGTTGCGTGCGAGTAAAATGCACACCGAGCTGCGTCGATGCTGGTGCGACGAGCGTGGGCGGTCGTTCGACGATTGCTATAGGTGTGCATCCACCGGGAATATATACACCGTGCACGCGCTCGTCGGCGGAGACCGATTCCCAGGAGATGAGCCATCCGATACGTTCCAGACATCGAACGAGCAAGGTTTGTGACAGGAAAATTCAGGGGAAATTAATCTGTCGGCAAAATACTTCGTGCAATTTCTACGGTCGAGTGAACGCCGATAGGCGAAAATCACGAGTCGTTTAAATTCCTCGTTTAAACAAAATGTGGTACATGCTCTATCATTATTATTTATTTAGTTACTGTCGCATTGTGGTACATAATTATTTTATTTTGCACAAAGATCCACAGTGTATTTATTGACCCAGAGTTACGAGCGCTTCGTATAAATTTTGATTTTCTAGTAGCTGATGAAAACTATTAATTTATTCACGTGAAGGGAAATCCGCAGTTTCGCAAGTTCCTTTGTGGTGGTAAATTGCTTTACATCGGCCGTCATATGCGTCGACGCCATCTCTGCAGATTTCATTTTATCATTCCATCGATTGGGGTCAGAGCAATACCTGATGTATCGCGTATAGTTGATTTGTTGTAACAAAAAAAAATAGCTACACGTACGGGATATATTGGTTTACTTTTAACCATTCAGAATTTCGAGATTTACATTCCACGATTTATAGAAACAACAAAGCTCTTTAATGGTTATTCAATTATGCATTGCAATGCAGATTTAAATTAACGAAGCAGAAACCACAGCTCCCAACGCAATTTACTCAATTCACCATTTTGTTCCACGCACGCCTTCGTTAGAAAGCTAATTTACGAATTAAAAATAGCAAGAGAAATTATCGAGCTCATCTAAAACACTCTTCTCGCGCGTTTAAAAGAATGTATTTTAATTAATTTCTGCGTTACCTATTTTGTTTGATGTTCGTCCACCTTCCCATGTATTTATTAGTTCATTAAATTTGTTCGTCTGTTGTTATTCAAACACGGTGTTGAAACTGGGAGAAAAATCGATCCAATAAACGCGTACGAATATTGTACTAAATGATGGGAATAACCGCACAATAATTAACAAAACAAAATAACTGTGGGAACAAGGTACGATTCAGCACGAAAAATAATGAATATTTGTTATGAATTTAAAATTATTTCATAATAATGACTAGATCGAATCTACTTAGACCTTGCTTCATTATTCAAATATTACAATGCGTGCTTAAATGGAGAGACATTCCCACAATTTAAATAATTATCAACTAAAATTCGAATACTAGTGATGCGACTAACGATAGTAGGTTCAGTGTTGCCTCTCTTAAAAAAAGTTTTATTCTGGGAAGGTGGATGAACGCAAAATTTTCGCAGGAACACAATAAATCGTAAAATGCAGAAAGTCGTGGCCGCCGTGCGGGTTGAGAAGCTGCTCAATGTTCTCCTCGTTCCTATCATAAAATAATATCACGCTTGCCATTGAAATAACGTAATTGTGATGTAGCCGTCTCGGTGAAGCGCCGCGATGACGTGCCGGGTAGAAATTAACTCGCGGCGTTCGCACGATCTTTCAATGGCTATTCAGCGTTCACTTTTATGACACACCCCCTCTTCCTCGACGCTTTTCTTGCCTCGATGCGAGGCACGTAGAACAGCATCCCCCGTGTTGGGGAGCGTGGGCGATCGTGGGTGGTGTTTAGGTGCGTCGTTCGTAATTACTCCCGAAGTCGCAGAAGACTCTATCGACCGGAGCGTAGAATTACCTGACGTCGGCCTGTCGGGGAGCGGCATAGGTGGAATTTATAATGACGGTGGTGGAGCGAGAAGGACCAGGGCGAATTTGCATGTAGTCGCGTCGAGAGCAGGGGTGAGTCTGTGCGTAGAGGCCGGTGGGATCCGTCACGTCTAACGGGCTACTTTCAGTTTAGGGAAAAAGAATACGGCAAGTTTAAGTCGCCGGCAATCTTGAGCAGGTAATTAGGTCAGTTCGAAGGGGTGGTGCAGTTTCTTTCGTTCTTGTGCAAACCCGGCCAGACTTTCGCGATACTTCCTAGCGGGGACACCGCGATAGTTACTTTCTTCTTGGAGGACGTTCTCGGAGGAGTCGAAAGTCGGGGAGAGTCATGCGGTACCGCTCTAAGTTTTTGTACCATAACTTTAGCCACTGTTGATCAAATTTCAAAACAGTAATTTCTAGTTCAAATATTGCTTAATAAAAGAGAACGAATCATTCTCCTTCAATTTTACCGTAAAGAGATCAATTGCACTGGTACTGGAATATTCAAGTCAGGAAATGACGAGCGATTCGAAAGAACTGCGAACGATCTTCAGATATTTGTTTCCTCGTTACTTCGACGAGGGGACAAATGCCGTCGGCGAGACAAGTTCGATCCGGGGAATACATCTTCGTACGGTGTACTTTCCAATAAAGCCCGTCTCCGCGGTGGATTCCAGCGCCAGGGTAAAATTGGTCGTTCCGTGTAACCGTTTGATCGTGCGGCGGTTGTTAGCCGCGTGGAAGGATTACGCCCGCGAATGCTGTTCAGATATTGAACGAGCAGGTGAGACGGTCGTTGGAGTTCAACGACGGTCGTAGAGACCTCTCGGGAAACCACTCTGAAAGTTGGCAGGGTTCCTGATATTAGGGCTAGAGGTGAAGCAGCCCTAACGTCTCCGTCCTCATTACGTAGGTACGCACCCGGGTACTTTGTGGCAGTGGGTTTCTACCTAACGATCTGTTCTTTTTTAATTAAACGCCGCCCCCGGCTCCGTGTATGTATTATCATAATTAATGGGATCTGAAACGGATGGAACCGACCCCCACGGGGGCACTCGTCTCTACAGTCTCCCATTTCGCCGAGGAAATCGATTAATAATGTACCTTGGATCTGCCGCGTTCTTCGAGTCGTTTTCGACCAAATCGCTTTTTCATTTCCTTCTTTTTTAAACGGTAACTAAATCATAGACACGTGCGTGTCTCCGAGACTATTGCAAACGTGCATCTCAACCCTGCGCCTTAAATCACATTTTCCGGGAATGACGTTGCGGTGGGGAGGTTGAGATCAAGTTCCGCGGAAGCTCGCCGTAAACCTTGTATCTCCTCCGTCATAAGTTCAGGTTTCCAGGCGCGGGCGCATCGTGCTCGCATGTTCGCAAAAGCCGCTTTTGTTCGTTAACTACACGCGGAGCGTAACTCATAATTAGAAGTACCACCGCAGACACGCTCAACGACCCCCGTTCGCGGTCAATATATGCTAATGCGTGCCATTAATACGTACGCGGAGCTCTGTGTACGGCGGTCGGCCGCGCGTTCCCGCTTGGAAAACGAAGGGTGTAAATTGTGTAAGGTTCGCGTACGGGTCTATGGGGTGAGCTTGACCGATTAAACTAGACGTACGTTGTGACCCTGGTCGATAGTCGCGGATTAAGGAATTAATAAAGCACTTGGAAATTTCTCCCGATACAGGCCGCTGCAAATAAAACGCTGGGCACAAGCTGCTTTCCTCGGAGCCATTTGCAAACATGTACTTAAAACTTGAAGCTGCGAAGCGTGGTGGAAACGGTGCTTCCCTCCACTTTTTTCATGGCGAATTGATTTTGTCAATGTTCACAAAAATGTTATCAGAAGAACAACTTTTTTTTCTATGTAATATAATAACTTCTAATACAAAATACATTTCTTTTAATATTCTATGGCTCGTAGAAGAGTGGCATCCTTTCCATGTTAACCGTCCATCGCATCAAAATTTCAAGCAGATATTAGCGATGCCTCCAGAGAAAAAGAAACATCTTGTAACATTTTATCCACCCTATGTACTATTCGTTCTTTACGTGCGTTCGCCGGTTATCGAGTTATTTATCACCGGATTAATTATTAATACCAGCGCTGTTGAATAATGAATGTCGCGTTTGCCGTTCCGTGAAATTATTTACGTCGAAATTACGTCTCCGATTTCCGCCTGCCCGACGTTCCATTACGTCGAATTACCGCGACGCGAGAGAAAGCTTCTCTCCTCTGCGGGGAGGCGTTCGACAGTTTTAGGTTAATACAGGCTAAAAAAGCGAAGAGGGTTGAGTGCCGGGAAGATTGCATCGGCCCGTAGACACTTTCCTCCGGTGTTGTTCCTTTTTGTTTTTTAATCGAAGAAGACAGATGCCGGGCGACAAGTTCGCTGTTTTGCGATACTCGATAACGTCAGCGTGACGCGCGTGCCGCCGCATACTCGCAGTCTCGTTCGGCCCAGGTAAACATTGTTCCGAAACCAATCTCGAGACGACAAATGAACGGTTTATTATACGCGGAGGAACGTTCCGCAATCAATGGGATGCGACGACCGGCTTACCGCGCGGTGCCTACCGGATATAAGAATCAATTTCACGTGAAATAGAATGTCGCGCGCGGCACATGCTTCGCCCCGCATTTTCGTTCTAATGAACATATTTCCCTGTTTCCACGGATTACGCCGAGTTCCGACGGGACATTTCAATTTCGTTTACTTTGGGTATCAGACTCGGATCCATATTACGAAAGCAACCGGGTCGTTTCGTTCGCCGACGTGGTGGGAGTGCTCTTGATCGTCTTAGGGTGTCTAAGGACGTGGAACGAACCGAGCTGATTACCGAAACCGTTCGTAAACACTGAACAATCCTGTCTCCGCGTTCCGGGCTTTGGCAGCAGCCGCATTGTTCCGCGAACAGTTGAAACCTCTGAAATGATTTCGCGATGGTATGTCTGTATGTATCTGCCGCTCCGAATCAAGCGTGGAGCCTGGTATTTGTGCTGGGAACATGAATTTCTAATTAAAGTACGGTGAGTCTTCGCTGGCGTCTTTTTATTCGGGGAATACAGCGGCACGTTAAAAAGTAATGAAAGCTGGTTCGTCTTTGTTCTCGTTGACCGGCGACTCGTTGCAACGGTGATAGTGTCTCTTGTTTGGGAACGATGAGTAATAATAATGCTGCTATTTTTATTCTCCTCGTGGGATGTTAAACAGTGCTATCCCTTTGTCTCTGATAACGAGAAGCCATCCGATCGCCAGTCAGCGCAGAGTTGTCTACACTACGTACTTCGCTGAAACTTCACGCGAGCCTAATAAGGGTATGCAGTATACATACACCGTTATAGGGTTCTCTAAACCGTGATGGATAGGGTGGGAACATTATAGATTGCGTCTACACGTCGTCTCGTTGCATCGTCATGTTATTTCGCTTCGACGAGCGCCATTGTAACAGGGACTTCGTGACGATGATCCGGCGCACATGACCGCGCCTCTTCAAGACTGCTAAGTAATTTGCCAGCGGTCTATTATTTCAAGGTCCCGTTGCCGTGATTATAGGCAAACTCTAATAAGGACAATTATGCTATTCCTACGGAACTCAACCGCTTAAGGCGACCTGGGACAATGCCTTCGTTATCCAGGAAGATTCGGGACCCTATCGAAATCAGTGTACGCGAACAAGATCAGCGAATACGTTCACCAAATGTAAGCAAACAACGAATCTTTATATGTAAAATAAAAGTTCTCTTCATAAGTAGATTCGTAAGACCCGCAAGTAAGGGAGGCATCTTGGAAAACATTTTTCCATGCACCTCAGAAGCGCAGAAACAAGTGTAGTAAATGCAACCTGAGCACGTATAAAGATAACGTAATCATGTGCCTTTGTGCTCAATAAATTCCGAGATAAAAAGTATCTAAGGTTTTCATTTGACTCGCTCCAGTAAATTTGTAGGTCACTGTGGAACGCTTTGCGACCGAATGCGGACGGGTGGTTTTTTTGCCTATATGACAAGACTACCAGGAGGTTTATAGCCCGCTTTTCAGTTCTAATTCCGAGGGTCCATAAAATCCAACAAACGCGTACCGGCTCGGTTCCCCGGTGACGCGTGTATAGGGAAAAACGTACGCACCCCGCGCTCACGCGGTTATTTAGGGAGCGAAAGAGAGAAAGAGAGACAGAGCAAGCGCTCTGGCATCATCGTCCGCCTTCATCTCCCGGAAACTTTTTTTTCTGTTGAACTTCACAACGCCACGACGACGGGGCGGCCGCAATCGGGCCGGCTATGTACGGTTCGCCACATCAAACAGACGTGTGCCCTTTGAAGATGAAAAGCTCGCGTCGCACAACAATTTAATCTTCACGGTAATAGCGAACGGGGCCGGTCGTCCGCGCAACGCAGTTTACGGAACTCCCCGGAGGTTCCCTTTCGTTACTACGGTAAAGAGAAAGAGCGACGGATATGTAGGACCAACGGGGGGCCAGGGAGCAAGCAGTCGCTAGGACCAAGTTCCGGTACCCGTCGACCGACGTAACCAACGAGGCGGATGACAAACGAGCAAACGAACACACCATATTACATAATTAGGTGCGCCTGCTGACGGTGTAACAAAATTTGACGAGAGACCAGAAACTTTTTTATGCGGAACTGGCCGTACTGACCTCTCCGCTTCTCGTGGCAAACGATACCCAGTGCCACAGAATTGCATATCTCGCCGGAGGCCCAACGTGGATTCGCCAGTTACGTGTCCGTTACTTAGCCCTCCTTTCAGTCGTCCAACTTGCTCATAGTCAATACTGCCTCAAAGAAAGATTTAAAAAGATTTATGTAGAAATATGAATTTAAATATCGATCAGGTTCGCGTGTCCTAGTGTCTGCAAGAAGTATAATGAGCAGGTCATGGTCAGACCGAGTCTATAATGAAATTTGCTTGAAAAGAGGTGCACAGTTTGTCTAGGGAGTAATTAGGACTAGTGCTTACACAATTAGCTTAATCCAGTGATTATCCTAATTCCTGAAACGATTTAGGTCGAATTCGCCCGATCCCCTAACTGGAAATTTATCGTCCCACGGAAGAATGTTTCCAATTACGTGTAGATAACAGCATTTCAGAAAATATTTGCAAGGCCTGGCATTGTTGCAGGAGCTCTGGGTGCACGGCATAGTTCTGATACGGAAAAGATCGATAGACTCCGTAACGAGCAGACACGTCCACATCAGTTACGCGACCCGAATGGTCGCGGATTGACTGTGATCGTAGCTTGGCTCGCAGCCTGCGGTCGTAATACTATTGGACGAGCGTATCAGCCTTTTTACAGGAACTTTTTTTTCACTGAAACCCCGAAGGAAGCAGCCGGGGTATATCGAGAGTCGCCATCCAGCGCGAGGACAACAAGCACGTCGATAGCCGGTGGACCTCGTCCGAGGAACGTATAGCGATTGATGATGGGCAATTTATGTGAAAGGTTCGAGGGGGAACGAGCTGCTGCTGTTGCTGCCCGATGGGAACTTAAAACGATACCGTAATTCATGATCCGTCGCCTTTCGTCTAACGAGGGCGCGGCTGTTTCATTACCAACGAAATGAGGAATTTATTTCATCAAAGAAACCGAGCGTGCTTTTGTTGCTCGAGCCATAAACACGCCGATATACTGTTACCGCAAAGTGGATGAAACCCTTTACATTATCTCCGCAGTTGCTTAAAAGCGATTCAAACCGATCGAAATACTAGTTTCTCGGCTGTGTCGCTGTTTTCCTCGTCCGCTCATCGAGCTTACAGAACTTCTATAATTTCCGTTGATTTAGCGAAATCGTGACTGGGCGAAACAGAAGCCTCAAACTGAATTTCCGCGGAAGCAACGATCGAAACGATAAGGCGATTCGTGAGTGTTAACGAGCATAGGACGATTCTGTGTGTAAAAATACGAATACCTTTGCGACGATTTGACAATTTTCACATTGACCATCTGTTTGTTCAAACCGTATGACAAACTGCAAAGCCACACGAACATTCGCAACTCGAGGAAAGTTGACAAACTGGTATACAATAAGGGCACGGAGAATCGATCAGCAAAGCCATCAAACTTTATCTCACACTTTCACAAGGAGTCCGGTTTCTTCTTGAGCACACCTCGTGTATTTTCGAACCGAATGATTCCTTGTCCGAGCGGATAATATAAATCGACGTTTAGGCGTCGGCTCGTTGATCGATCAGTTCGCTCGAAAAAAGCTGTTCGGTCTCGTCGACCGATCGGTCGGTGACCGGCGCTGAACAATGCGTAGGTGACGTTCCGCGGCGTGTCCCGCTATCCTGTTTTCATGTAGGCCGGCGAGGCGGCGATTAATTACGGGGCTCCCTTAATTGGTCGTTTAATTAAGAGTTGTCGCGAGCGTGGCCAGAACAGCGCGTCACGCGACATTCGTTCCACCGAATATTCGTCGGCAAGATCGGCCTGTCCTGATTCCGCAGCGTCGGTGACGTGAGCGAACGTCGCGACGCTCGTCACCAGTCGCGCGCGGTCGGCCGCACAAAGGAGCCAAGCCGCCGACAGTTGGATTCGTTGACTAATTAAGCCCCTTGACGCCGTAATTAGCCACGCGTCATCCCCGATACTCTCCCGCTCCTCTCTCACATTCTCGCTCTCTCTCCTCCTCCTCGCGTTCCCTCTCGGATTCTTTCGAGTCAGAAGATAAATGCGCTCGGCGTGCCCGGTACGTTGTCGACGCGTCTACGTCGCGCGCGTCCGACGCTCCGACAGAACTCGCTCTGCCTGTTATCAACAGCCCCGCGGTAGCATGCCGCGGATTAATCTGCGAAAATGTGTTTTTGTTTCATCCCGTCATTCTCTGCGCAAACGGGACGACGACGTGTGCCGCTCCGCTTTGAAACGGCGAGCCCCGGAGTCCGTATCACCCGCCTATGGGACTCAAAGGTCTATTGATTTTCTCCTCATTCCGTGGCACTTTTTTCCTTCTGTCGCCGCGCGTTGCATCGGAAATTGTAACGTCGTTCCATTCGGTTCCGAGCGTAGAACGGGAGCCGTTACTGCTGCCGTTGCTCTCCAGCTCTTCAGCATCGTTATCCGACTAATCCGAGACAACCGGGCTTTTCTCGATTTATCGCTCGGTAAAGGTTAGTTTCCCCGGGGAACCGTTATTAATTTCTGTCAAGAGGCGTCAAGATAGTTTTCGCGCTCCCGCACAAAGCATTCTGCGCGCCCGATCGTAATAAGCCTGATGAAAAGCCCAATTGACAGCGTCGCGAGGTCTAAGCTAGAGTCACGAGCCTATACACGAGCCTTCCAACGATTACAGCAGTTAATTCCCGGATTGTATATGTGCTAACCTCGCGGCTACGTACTCGACTCTCGCCGTTTATTATTCTGGTTGAACGGATCGGTCGGGTCGAGCTGTCGGGACTCCTTCGCTGATGGGACCTACTTTGAGGAGAGGTTTATTGCTGAAGAATGCTGTACGACTTGCTCACGCTAATTCACTAGACCTACGTTTACCAGAAGACGGTCGCGCTTAATTCGACAAATTAGTGGGAAACTTTTCAGACTACTCGATTATCCTTTTAACTGGATGACATAGTTAGAGACACATGCGAAGACATAACGAAAGACTAGTAAAATTGTGATAAGAAAAATGTTTCTCCAAAGACAAAAATAGAACTTTATGCGACAGCTTTGCGAACCTTGTAGATTGTAGATAGTCGAAGCTCCAGAGACGGGATTGGAAGTGTCAGGGAAATGTAGGGAAAGGCAGCGGGGGGATGATTCCTCCGGCATTAAACGAGCACCGCAGTACCTATAAGACTCTTGCTGACGTTCTTCCCCTATCCAATTTACGGTTCTAGGATTTGTTACCGGGGAAAAGTTTCGGAGCGAAACCGAAGACCTCGAATTTACTATCGCAACCGAACCGGATTCGTCATCGGATTCCGCGATTAATTCGTGATAAGATCCCTCGTTCGTTTTCGCGGTACGTTGGAAATACCCTGAGCGCAAAAAAGTAAACGGTCAAAGAAGTCGGATGAACCCGGACGAGGTTGCAAAGGCGAGAGCGGATCCGAGCGGATCCGAGCGTGAACCAGACTGCTCTCGGGGCGACAGCGAGCATCGCGTTGCTCGCATTCCGTCGTTTTAATGACACCTTGCCATTTACGAGCATAGCTGGTCGGGATCTGGTTCCACTCAACCGGCCCCCTCCTTCGCCCACCCCTGGACTCGACCCCAACCACGGGAAACCTTTTTCGGATCCTCTCGTAGCAGTAATTCACCTTGACAGACCTACTCTTTTGCGCTTCTTTCTCGTTCCACTTCCTCTCCACTAGAATTTTTCCGCCACGGTTGCTCGCGCGGACATCGTTTCCGTGCTCTCTTACGCGACGCCTTTTGCAACTCGTTCTTGCCCTCGACTCCTTCTTTCTCTCCATTTAAATTTTCCTCTCTCCCTGGGCGCGGTTCCGTGGGTCTTCCTAAATATTCCCGATGACCCGAAGTTCAGGCGAAGTGGGGCACATAATTGTAATTAGTAGAGCACGCCTCTCTCTCTCTCTCTCTCTCTTTCTCTCCTTCTCTCCTTCTCCTTTGCGTTCTACATAGTTTCCTTTCTCTCTGTATTCTGCGGCGGCGTCGGAATTAAAACAAGCGACGCGTGCGCGCGTGTACGGCATCGTGGAATCTCATTTAAGTGATTAAATTGTACGCTCGTTTCTCGGGCCGGCGACACATCGGCTCGCGTTCGTTTCTCCGTTGATTAAAGGACACCCGTCTGCCCCCTTGCAACGAATTTTTTGATTCATTAGATAATTAAACTCGTGGACGGTCGCGTGGCCGGCGCGGCACTGGTGCGCGTCGCGTTCTCTCGTCCCGCGAACACACATTCGTGCTGGACTCGTTAATATCCGATAAAATACGGGACGCCGCGCCGGGTTTATAGGAGAATCCACGGGAAAACTGATAGCCGCCCGGCGCAAAGAGAGAGGAAGAGGGAAACGAGAACAGAGAGTTAGGTTTGTAGGTAAATTGGAAACGGCACGGCGGGTAACGAATCGGTACGGTAAATAGTTCCCATTGCCTCGGTCGAAGGTTGTATATTGATAAAACCGTAAGCAGACATTCCCGCCGTAAATTGATGTCCGTTCGAGTCCCTGTGTGCATAGCGGATTGGCTCGTTGCGTGTTTTACCACATACGGTGTGCACAGAGGTCACGTGGGCCGACACGAAGGTCAGGAACACTGGTCCTGGTTCCCGTCCCCGTCACCGAGCCGTGATGCGCCTGCGAATGCCGGAACCACGATCCTCTTTCCCGGCTGACGGACCCACGGAGACACACTTCAGATTTATCTCCTTACGGTACCCGCTGCACTCTCGCCAACTGCACAAGCACCCTGAAGCATCCCGGCAAAAATAACACTTCGACGAGGAACATTTACCGCCTGGCCGTTTATACATTCCTGGCTAACCAATCATTTACGTCTCACAATTGAGTTTGGTTCGAAACAGTACATTCCCAAAGAGGAGTCGAGTGGTCATTCTAGTTTGTCGAATATTTGTGGTAATTAATTCAACGATCAATTGCTGCGAACATGTGTGAATACTATTTTTGTTATTATCCAGAGGGATCATAAATCATATTTACAATTTTCTGTTGCAATCAATTAAAAATGTTTAATATAACAATTTAGAAACTCATTCTTGAAATTGAAACAATTTTCACACGAGCGAAGCAAGTTTCATCGTAAAATGAACAAGTTGGAAACCTGAATTTGCTGTTCATATAGAGAACATAATTATTAATTAGAAGCAAAACTAAAATTCAATGCTTCCCACCCAGATATTACAATCGTTTAAAAGCTGTCACATTTTCGGAAACCATTATTAACCGAACTAATAATTTGACTATCGTTTAATAATACAATAGCTTTCGCTTTTGTCATTACTCTGCGCGGTCGGTTAATAACGCAGACAATGGAACTACCCGCGCAAAAATACGTATCGCGCGTGATACGCTGACGCAGGTACCAGGTAATACACTGTGGAATATATGAACAGCATCCACGGAATATCGATAAAGCTGCGGACCCCGAAATTTCGTCACAAATTGTTGCTTTGTGAGGTATAACAACGATCATCGTATTCCGCAAACGAGCATTGCAGCGATACGTTGGATTTTTCTGAAAAATGATCCCGGAAATCCCCGATTTACAAATTCGATTCAACAATCTATTATCTATACTTCAATACGATAAAATATTATACATCTCTTTGTTCGAAACGTGAAAACAGTCTCATCTGCTACTCAGGAAATAACTGATTCGAAGAATGATGAAGGAAGCGTATAATAAGCAGGATGTCTGAAAAATCTACTTCGCAAAAAATTTTAAATTCCGTAGAACACAGGAGATAAAATTCAGACCGCGAATTTTCTGAAAAATGATCCCGGAAATCCCCCGATTTACAAATTCGATTCAACAAACAATCTATTATCTATACGATAAAATATTATACATCTCTTTGTTTGAAACGTGGAAACAGTCTCATCTGCTACTCAGGAAATAACTGATTCGAAGAATGATGAAGGAAGCGTATAACAAGCAGGATGTCTGAAAAATCTGCGTCGAAAAAAATTTTAAATTCCTTAGAGTCCAGGCGATAAGATTCAGACCGCGAATCGGCTAGCAGAACCGGCGTGAGAACCAGTATAGGAGTCCGGGGCAGAAGCGTGCAAACAACGAGGACGGTCCCAAGCTACCGGTGTGAGGCAGCCGGCAGGCAAGCAGAGAGGTAGAGCGGGTAAGGAACGAAGGCTGTTGCGGTAATATCGCGGCGTCTCTTCCAGGCGAGATTATCAAAATGATACATTCCGGGTGCGCGCACACGTGAGCCACGCCGATACCACGGGAGCACGTAATGCATAAGGCCCCGGGTAGCGTGGCGATTGGCGCTTGCGTCGCTTGCTTGCGTGTTCCTCGGCGTACGGTACCTACACGTGGAAAGGGTTACGTGTTTCGCGGCCGGAGACTACGAGGACGACGACGGACAACCGGTGTGTGGAGACGGGGAAGAGAGACGAAGAAGCCCTCTGCCGATCCTGGGTCCCGTCTCCGTCGAGGTCGTGCATTTACACAGGCGGGGTCATCCACAGTCTCTATGGTACCGTTACTCCGCACGAAGCATACATATTCTCAGCGCAGTTATCCCGGCAGCATCCTCTCTCTCTTCCTCTCTCTCCACCTCCTGTTATCCTGGACTGTTGCATATTTTTGTGCATCGTGTAAGCGCGCATGCAAACTCGCACGGCCGAGGGACCGGTAACGTTGGTCACGTACGTTTCTTCGTGTGTCCAGTGGCTCAGCCGGCTGGCATACATAAGTCAGAAACCATGGCTCTGCTGTTGCCGCAGTTTCTCGCTGGTACTCCCATAACTAGCTCACCTGGATGCATGCGTACCCCCGCACGTTCTCCAGGACTAGCTCTCATCCAGTCGCCGAGATCGCCGTCACTCTCCTGTTTATGGATGAGATCGATCGTTCCCGAGGACACGTCTCGCCGTTTCTACCTCTTGAGGAGGATATTATTCCATGTGCATCGTCGGCTCCACGGTAGAAGCATCGGTTTTATCAACAGTTGCCTGGACGTCTAGCTTTGGCCCCTACCGTATACTGATTAGAACGTGGCACCGATGATAATGTTGTCAGCAAGCTCCCACTGGAAACGGCGATGTTTCGACGCGACCATCGATCAACCGGTGAAAATCCCGGCCGTTCTTTTTTTTCTCGCCTGTTTGTTTTCGCTCGTCTTGTTTTTTCGACGCGGTGCACCAACATTGCAACGCGTTTCATGCAGTCACGCGAACCTGTCAGTTATACGAGGCTGTTTCTTCCGCGAACACCGGAATATCGAGTTCCCGTTGTCTCGTCTGGAAATTGAATCCCCGACGGTGATCTCTTTTGGCGCAATTTATATTGGCTTCGTTGGAGTGGAAACACAGGACCCTGTGCGCTCCTGCTCGCTTGCTCGCGAGTCTTGGCTCTCCTGGCAAGTAAGTTTGTAATGAGATTTCGCGACTAGACCGGTCTCGACGCTGCGTTTCCACCCTGCCGTGGCTCGCCCCTCTCTCTCTCTCGTCTTTGGAACACTTAATTCGTCTGCGACGATACGGGGAGCAAGATCGACGATCAAGCTATTCGCTCGGACGACGTTGACGACGACGCTGAGGAGGACGGTTTATTGCGCCCCGTGCGCTGCTTCGATCCACGGGGAGAAAGGATCGAGTGTCGGCGGCAGAAGTATCATCGAAAATCGATTAAACCGGACCGCGCGCGCAGCTGGTATAAATGCAACGCGTCGAGAACGGTATCGGTGTTTCATCCGTGCTTGTCAAACTCAGCGACGCGGTGCCGCGCGAAAACTGGTATTTGCTCGTCGGATTAACAATAATCCAGGAACTCGAGAGACTCTCGCTCGGGACGTCTTATTACCGGCAGCGTTGCACCGCCGGGAACACTTCGAGCGAGCGAACGCCCGACGAGAATGAATACGTATCTCTTTTCCGCCGAGCTGACACGGCACGGAACGGAACGGAACCGCCTGGACGATGTTATAAAACGATAACGAAACGGCCGGTGTATCTCGAGAGCCGGTCTCGGAATGGAACGCGTTGGCGTGATCCAGCTTGCCACTTGATATCGCAACGACGTCGGCCCGTCGGGCAAACAGGAATGATTTGCGGGAACGGGGCAACGGTCAGCGATACGCAAACTGGGAGGTTATTATCGCGGTACTGACAGTAGGCTTAAGACTTAATCGGCCGTTGCGATCGCGTGCTTCTAATTTCACGCTCGGTATCCTCCAGCCCCGGCTCCAACATCCGGCTAATCGAATCTTTGCAGCCCCCGTAATCACCGTTTGAACACCGAAACGTTTTGCACGCTTCGGACGTAATATACACTGACCCACATTAGTAGTTCTCCAGAAACTTTCCCTTTTCATCGTGACGTGCGGTTGCCTGACGATTTTAACGGCGTTCTTTCCCCCTCCCTCTCTCTCTCTCGCTCGCCCTATATTGGTTTTTTGTTCACATCTTTTTGCCCGATGTCTCTGCATTCGAACACTCTGAACACGGTCAACAACGGCTCACGCCATCCGCCGTTGCACCTTTGGTCCCCGATGGTACCGTTACTCGTTCCGCTATCGCGAAAAACCGTGCGGCTCCCATCGAACAGCCGACTGGCCAGTTCCTTTGGCGATGGCAGATACCTCGTATTCTGCCAGGGAATTTATAAATGATAATCTTTTATTCAGAGTTGAATATTCCATCCCCAAAATGCGTTGAAAGTGTTTAATTTAAGACGCCCTGTATAAACTCAAGAGGAGAACAATGAAAACGTGTTCCGTGACACGAAAATCCTGTTAATTTTCCGGTTGCATTAGCTAGAACCCGCGACAAAAAGGTTTTCTTTCAAAATAATGATCCATAAATCACTCGAAGCGAGTTTCATTAAAATCAGAAGGGTCCATTTGGGTAGCATCCCTTGTGAGCGGCGCTCTTGGGGACACGATGAAACGCGCTCCATTACCCAGAGGCTGGGCTAACATCTCGGTACTCCATTGAGCGATAATAGGACCAATTGCTCGACATAATGACGCGAACTATAATAGTATCGAAAAGTCGAGGGAGGGCGGGACGGTGAGGCGGGAGCGCGTCGTTTGTATAGGGTCGAGTCGAGCAATTGGTCCGAAAGTTGGCTTTAAGATCCGCGTTAATTTCGCAGCGCGTCATCCGTCCTCGGTGGAACGAGGGTCGGGAGAGGAGGTGCTTAGGAAATTAGGAGGAAACTTACGGCAGCTAAGCATCCATTTTCCAGCGGCGTCGGCGTCCGCGTTACTCAGACACGCCGAGAGAGCCCAGCCTGACGTCTCATCCGTCTTCCAATGCGCATACGTCCCGGCCAGAAATTACCATTACGATGGATGCCGCTTGGTCTCGAGCTTACGCTCTCCTGCAGCCGAGTTTTATGACAGTTGCTCGGTAATAATGGTCGTCGCACCGCGTCGTGGCGCGGCTCTACTCGGCATGCCGTGGCGTGGTCACGAAATTACGTCTTAACGCTGGAACCGGCGTGAAGTGCAACGGAAGAGGATGCGAAGGGTTGGCTCCAAGTGGCTCGAGAAAGGGAGAAGGTGGAGAGATCGATACGACGGGAATGGGGATGAGAACAAATGTATGACACCAGCCTATTGTGCGCGATCGAATGACATTAGGGACATTAAACCCGCATCACGAATACTCCCCACCGCGGCTGGCATCGCACTCGAGATATTCTCGTCTTGCCTGTCCTCCGGTCTCGTATTAATTAAACGTTGTCTCAGTAGAGACGACGGCCCAGCGTCCTCGACTGCGCGAGTTCGCACGTACTCTCTCATTCATTTACGTAAACGCGTTCTTCATTCACATCGCCCGGCCACTTTTCCCAAGAATTGAACGACGGATAAGATCCGATCCGGTTTCGCCTCGACGCATCGAGAGAAGGGAACGGAAGCTTATCGTTCGGGGGGTTGCGCAAAAACGGTAGAGCCAACCGACGACGATGCCGGGGACACCCTGGAAAATTCTTTTGCTCTGAAATTATATCGTGCATCGTTATGCGCGTCGCTGGAATTCCAGCGAGGTCGTTGTCGTCGCTACGAACATCCGGAGCATGCGAGCAACGATGATACGGCCCGGTGACATTAGCATGGAGACAGCGTGATGGTCTCGCGCAGCCACCCTACAGGTATGCGGTGGTTTTCGCGCTTTCCTACGGGCTACGTGCCGTCGCTACACCCGGTAGTCGCGGCCAATTACGGAATGTCTCGGTAGGTTGTTTTGTAGGCCGTTCTGTATTACCCTATTACGCTACTACCTCTTGGCATTTCCACGAAGAGCCAGATGGCTCGCGCGGGCCCAGGGATAATTTCGCGAACCGCTCTCCTTTCGCGTTCTCGCGTCACCCTTTCTCTTTTCTTTCCGTTCGTTTTCGTTTCGCCCTTGTCTCTCTCTCTCTTCTATCAGTCTCATCTTCGTTACTCCGGGCTTCTCTGTTTGGCGTATTTCTTTTCTCGCTCACTCTTTTACCGCGTTTCTGCTCCTTCTCCAGCGCGCGGCGCAAATCCCGTGATCTCTCTCGTCCAGTGTGAAAATACAAGCGACGGGTCTCGTTACAGTTGAATTGTGCCCGTATTTATTTTGTCCCTCGTTCCGGCGCGAAAGACCGCGCCAAGCCGGGCGCGGTGCTACGCGTTTTAACGAGTCTGGAAGTGGCTCTCGTGTCCCGTTTAGCATTACCGAATGATAAACAGAGAACGAATGGGAGTCTCGACGGGCGGCAGTCGCGCGAGGGGATTCTATAGTTTCTCCGGCTCGAGTTTTACGTTTTTGTTTCCCCGATAGAAAATGAGATCGGCGTCGCGGCCAGAGGGAAAGGGGGAAAGGGAACTGCCGCCGCGCAGGATAGATAGGTTTGAGTATCAGTCCTTGAGTAATTTTCCGGCTGGAAAGTTTTCTCATTTACAGAGAGCCCTAATTTGATCCGCGAGCATTTCACCGACGCACGAACCCGTGGCGATATCGTTGAAGCCCGGCGTGTCGATAAACGTTTCTATCCGCGGATCCCTGACGTTAAATACAAGCCCGTGGCCGCGGGCCATGCGTTTGTTCGCGATATCGAGATACGTGTTTGTGCACCGAGGAAAAGGTAGGTATTGCGAGATATCGGGAACAGTTCTTTCCAATAGGAGACAAGAATGAACGAAACTGTTGGCGAAGTGGAATTCTGGTTTGAACGACTGCCGTGAGATGATCTCTCGACGTTATTGAGATCAATACGCCGTGCTCGTTAGACTGAGAATTCTTATGCAAAATAAAACATCACTTTATTCGTTGCAAACGACAAGAGCTACACAGACATATTCCTCTTCTGAATTATTGTACGAACTCGAAATTAATTTGTTAGACTTGGTCAAACAATAGTGCCACCACAAAGACGGAAACTAATAAATTCCCTACTCAGTATGGGCCTCCAACTGCCCCTTAATATAGACACAATTATCGCAAAGCCAAATATTAAAGCTTGTAGTAGCATCCACTCCTTTTTCCAAAGCTGTAACCTACATATTTAGCGTCAACGGATATTGCTGTTATATTCACTTGTATTTCATAGAACTCTTATTGTATTATTCCTGTAATCCACGTTATTGTATTTAACTACATTATTCATGTAAATTTATTATAAATTAAAAAAAAAATAGTGCCACCAACACGTTCAACGTGTTAACAGAGCGACGGAAAATAGCCGCTTTGTTTGGGGATTGGGGTGGGAGAGATTTGTATCCGAGTTTGCGTCAGATCGAAAGTGTAGCGATTTCGCGGGAGTTTTCGTTGCGATCGTGACAGGATGTTGCTCGGCGTAAGGATTTCGACGTTTCCACGCGATTATCCGCCGCGGTGAACATTAGTTGGTGTAATACACGTCCCAGGAACGGCGTCGCTAATTTAGCCCACGTTCGCGCGTAGGTGGGTATGCAATATTAGAAACACGGATAGAGCAGTGTGCATATACGTGTGCGCGAGAATTGTTGGGAAAGTACGACATGGGAGTTACGGGGGTGGGCGAGTAGAATAGGAGCGGGGCTCGAACATGTTTGATATTAACTTCGTTTAGCCACACAGTCGAACAATTTTGTCAGTTTGCCGCGCACACTGTAAGCAAGTATCGCGGGAAATGATGCATTAATTAGCCGTCGACTATTACGCCGGAAATTATTCTCGAGTACGTAATTTTCGCGAAACTTTTTTGCAGCAATCCACGCGTGAGCGCACCCCGCGTTCTCGCGTGTGCAGCTCTCTCATCGACGACCGGCTTCTCCTCTCTGCGATATTAAAAACTGTTTTACATGGTCGAGAGAGTAGGGACGTCATTAAAATTAATAATCGAAACGCGAGTTTCATCCGCACGCTCGTAAAATTGTAAATTTTTCTAACGATCTTGTTTATTTTCTCTGTTACAGGTAAGCATCCCGTTACGTTTCCCGATTTCCCGAACGAACATAAATGACGCCGGTACGTATCCACCGTTGGCGAATATTTCAGCGCTGCTTGTCGCCGGTTTTTTTTGTCCGGTGATGGATTTTAATTCGAGCATGGAATTCCGATAAGAGCGAGTTTCGAATATCTCGGAACTTTTAAATGTCTCAGGATTCGTTCGAAAGGCAACGACGATCGATCGCGTGTTTCGGATACCAATCCTATTCCCGAGTAATTACCGACAATGGAATGATACAACGAAACAGTGGGTGACTTCAATTATAGACTGAATGGGAGCCTAAATGGATTCACTGGGGTTCTCGTTTTCACGGGACATTGACGCGGAGGTATCACGGCGGTGGCGGTCTCGTGAAGAGGCGGTGGTGTCGTTTTACGTTTTAAATGATACCTTCTTCCGGTCGCGAAAAATATAGCAGCCTTTCCCAAGGCATTTATAATCCGGCGCCCGGCACAGAAATACCGTTTTATGCCATGAAAAACGATGCGACGTCCGGGTTAACCAATTTCATCCTCGGAGATCTAATTTCCTGCCGTCAAGATGCGTTACGCTGGGACACCCGTGTTCCTCTTTATAATACGGCTCGTTTCCCCGTTGTAAACGCGTCAGCCGGAATTGCGTCCTCGTTGTAAATCTCGCTGCATTCTTGCACCGACCTGGCCTCGGTGTTGCAGCCCGCGTACACACCGCGCAGCCGAGCAATTTAAAGCGCGATTACCCGCCCGGGTTCTCGTTCCTGAGAAACTGCACGTGAATATTTTCATCCCTTATTCGGGGACCTTCATCGAAACGAATGGCACTGCTTGCCGATTCATGGACTCGGCCTCCAAACTTCATCGCTACAACGTTTACGAAAATTAACATCTTTATAGACAACTCAGAAACGTCTGAATTTGAACATCCTTTAATATTACTAGACCGCAGATTTTTTCCGCGGATTAAAGGAATTTAAGAGCTTCAATGTACAAGTCCAAGAGACTTTTAGATAACACTATATAATTGTATCAATTTCTACAGCACAAATATTCTATAGCACAATGCGCTGTAATCTATTGAACACGTATGAACTGCAATCAAGCGTGCCGGATACATGTGAAGAGCAATTTCAATACAGCCAAAAAATTTAATTCTCCATGCAACGTAACGAGACAACGGGATTTCATAATGTACGACGATGGTAGTTTAATGAGACTTCTAATGTTTCACTCTAATTACATATGTATACGAAGCGAAAGTTTCATTATAGAGATTAACGTGCAATAATCATTTTACGGTTAATTATTCTTGTGTAGGAGAAATTTAAGTATTACAATCCGTGAGAATGTAAACGCAACCCGGTGTGCTTTACGATACGTGTTTCAATCTTAGGGAATTAATATTCATTTGATAGCGCGGAGTTGTTTCGCTGGTGAATAGTACCTTAAATTCCTCCCAACTGAAACATACTGAAAATATTTCATAGAACCTTGGGACTGACTCGCGTGAGAGCCAGAAAAAGTTGAATCATCGCTGCCATCTTTGAAAGTGACAGCATTTCCGCGCTGTTGTGGAACAGAACTTGCATCACAGGAGGATCCTTCATCTTCAAAATGGTTGCAACGTCCCGTTCAATGCGTGTCACTGTCACACGGTCGACTCCTACGCGTTTCCATTGTGGCTGGCGCGACGTCATTAAGCAAATGAGAAGAAAGTGGCGCGTATTAGCACGAGTACGGGGCGTGTCGAGTAAGTTTTGCGTGGTCGGGATCGATGTCGTGGCGCGTAAACACGCGGGTAGAGGCCGGCCTCGATCGAGCCCTGGTTCTCGAAATTATTTTCGAGTTTTTATTTTGCTTGTTACCTTGTGCCCGATTTTTTCTCTCCCTTCCACCGGCACGGCGGCGCTTGCATTCAATTTCGTTGGTGTGCGCGGTGCATTCGGGTGCAGCAACGGCCACGCCCCTAGCCCGCACGATCTGCTCCGATCGCTCGGAGCAAGCGAAACGCTATTTGCACATGCAACGCCAACGCGGATAATCGCGCGCTGGGACGCGCATGCTAATCGCGCGCGCGAGTTTGCACCGGCCGGCGATTATTCTCGATGCCCTCTCTCTGCAAGCGCGAATGCTGTTGGTCGCCTTCGGGACCTTCTCAAAGGAACGACGCCGATTACAATTAATGGACCCGTAATGGCATGTTAACGGCACTGAGCGCTGCTGGGACGTTACGGCTGATCCGACGCATTAGCCCCAGCTCCTCGATCTATCCTAAATCACGGGCTTCATTAATATTAGAAAACTCCCAGGTTTCTCGCCACGCTGAATTACACCGACGCGACGCGTCGCCTCGCATCGCCGACTCGTAATTTTCATTGCCGCGCATAAACGTTTCGCGAAATCAACGTGGTAATGGTCCCGGGAACGGGATTCGAATGAGCGCCGGGTGGTCACGATTAAAAGAACTACCATTTTACGATCGTCGGTTATTTCACGAGATAAAACGCACGTTCGTAGAAACGAAGAAGTAATCCGGTTTATTCGAAACCGAAGTATCTTATAAGTACGCGATAATGCACTCGGTAACCGAGTCCTGCAACGTCCATAATAAGAACTAGAACAGTTCTTTGGTTATCTAGTCCGGAACAAAATATTCCTCCGCTGGCATGCTACTCTCCGCTCTCTATCGGATGAAGCGACGGATGGATTAAAAAGGAACGGACGCGTGGGAGTGTTCCGAACCAATCTTCTCTGTCGCAGCGATGAAATATGGAGGTCGATGGAGCCGCATCGGAATCGGATCCCGGTGCCGTTCCGCTTCGCGAGATCGACGAGACAATGCGGGGGTGGCACCCCGAGGCTCCCCGTCCAAACACGTACGATTAATTGGAGCGCGTAAACGCGCCGCACCACGGATCCCTTCTCTCTATCTCTCCCTCTGAATTTAACTTACTACTTAACATCATGCTACTCGACGTAATGACCGTTCCACTTGCGGCAGTTCCACGTTACTTTGCGTCGTTGTGTCGCTTCGACGTTGAGAACCGCTGTCGCTTTGCACTGTGGAGGCTCCTCGAAAATTGGGTCGCGAATTCGTGGATCTCGCCAAGAGCGTTTAAGAAGCGACGGAGGTTAAAATGCGTCCTGAATCATAGTTAACGCTGTTTCGCGAAAACTTCTGCACGCGCGTTCTTTCGAGTTCGGCGAAGAGAGCGAGGCAGCTAAGCCCCGCGCGAATTCCGGCTAACGGAAGCGTACGCGTGTTTTTAATTATTGAGCTACAAGTCGGATGTTAGAAGCAGCAGCTGAAAGTGCAGAGACATCGAAACGGACGGAAAAACTGGTTTCCGCGAACCCCGGGGAAAAGGGGAGAGACGACGCTGCAGAGAAGCCCCGCGAGAATAACGAGCGTCCGTCAAACCGAGACACGCCGCTGGAACAAGATAAATTCCCGCCGGTCTCCTTAAATTCAATGTAACACTTACCTGCATCCCGCGGCATAATGGCTGTTCCAATTACGCGAATTCCGCGTTACTTTACGCCTCTGTGACGACGCGCCGGTGTTAATGCGCCGTTAATACGCGGCAAGACTAAGCGCCCAAGCTCGTACGAACCTTATTCTGCTCCGCAGACACTCGTCCCCTTTAAGAATGGCTTGGAAACTCGGGTGTATCGTCGTCATGGTCGGCGCAAAAGCCGCCTTTCCACCCGCCCGGTTGCTCCGCTCCTTGCTGCGAAGAAAACTGCGCTCTTCTCTAATTGTTTTAATGACTCCGCTTTCGTGCGGACGTTCCGCGCTCTATTCTCTACCGCGGTTCTCTTTTTTCGCTCTCAGCTCCTCTCTCTTCCTCTTCTCATCTACGTGCCCTCCTTCTTCCACTTATTCCACCGCGCCACCTTTCATCAACGTCCCCTTGCTCTTCTTCTTCAGCCTCGTCTTCGTCTTTCTCTGCTCTCCTCAGCCTCTCCTCTCCTCTCTCGACCCACTTCAATGTAGTTAGAACGCTAGCCCGGAGACCTCACTGCGCAAACCTGCCGCTGTAGCTTTCTGCCAAGTGCTCTTTTGCGGTCGGTCGATTGCTCGGCCCTCCCGACGACCATCGGTGTGTACGTCCACGGTATTTCTTCTGGTCGGATTTCCCGGACGCGAATCGTTCCACTCGTTTCAACAACGTCTTAATTACGATTTCATTAACCGGCCACGGTCAACCGAGCCGCTCTCTTCTCTCGCCTCGCCCTGCCTCGGCATGGCGTGTCGTTCTTCGGCTTCTTTTAATCTTTCATGCTCACTCGAGCCTGACTCCGCGCTGCGCTGGTTTTTCCCGTATCGCGAACCGCCGAGTCATCGTACATTTTTACGCGACATGTCCGCTCCATGGGAACGAATTCGCCCCGATACGGGTTTTTGCGGTGACGAATTCAATGCCCCGAGATTGTTAGAGCGGATGGCTTCATTAGACGACGATGGGGGCAACGATCGTCGGCTCTTTGTACGATTCGCCGAAGTTTACGTGAATCTCCGATACGCTATCAAAGAACGACCAAAGCTTTAAAGAACCTGGACTCGTCGTGAAATGATCCCTGAATCAATGCTTCTACACTGTACATCGATCAGCAAAAATATTGTAAGATGTTTTCTGAAAATTTACCGTTACCTTGAAATTTTAAGCCAAAGTAAAGAAGGTTAAAAGTGTTGGAGAGTGTTAGTGAAACTAATTTTCTTTCGATAAAAGACGATGACTCGGGACGGCTGTGGATGTATTACGGATGAAGGTGCGTACCTCTTCAACCTTGAATTCCCAGCAAATCCAGGGCCAGTTTTTCGCATCGTGCGCAGCTGTAATTTATCGCCACTAATTTAATACCGTTCCAAGTACCGCGCGAACGCCGATTGTCCAAGCAAACGGTCGCTCTGGGACGCCGTTTAAATCCTGTTACCCGGCGATAATTCAGGAACTACGGTTCCCTTGCGCTGGTTCGACGTCCGTGTGGAACGGGATTCCTCGTGCGGAGGGCCGCGTCTTCCATAGAGCTCGCCGAATTCGTCGGTCCGATCTGACTGAGAAGTTGTCGATCGTCGAAGAATTCCTGAGCGGCGGAAGTTTGCCTCGTAACTTGGGGCGCACTCGGCCGAAGTTGTCGCTTTGAAAAGCGAAGCGGAACGCGCGCGGGATCGATAGACTTTCCCGTGCAATAATTCAGCGCATCTCCGCAAAACTAATGCAGGCGACAGGATGGTGGGGGCGAGCCTTCGAGCGGATAAATCGAGGAGCCGGTTGCCGGTTTCCAGCGCAGCTTCCTGGCCTACCTCCCAGTCCCACACGGCACAAAAAGCTGAGCCATCGACGCGAGGTTACCTTCGGGATCGCCTATTATATCCACATAATCCTCGCTGGGCTGCCTGCTCAGTCTCCGACTCTCTTGTAAGGGGGAGAACGATGAACGGAGAAAGAAACAGAAAGAGAGAGAGAGAGAGCGAGTTGCCAACACCACCGATCCACCTTTTCTCCGTGGTGTCGCGACGAAATACACAGACGCGCTTTCCCTAAGCTGGGTCCAGAATCTTTTTCTCCACACCGCAGCGCAGTTCCCACTTTTGGTCTCACCACGGAAGGAGAGAGGATTAGGGTTCGTCGTCCACGGTGTCGAAACTAAGCCCCCGGCCATGATATGGGATTATATACACGGTTGAAATATCGCGCGACCAGCCACCGGCGGTGTATCCATTTCAACCGTTCTGTGTTCTCGGATCTGCCTCACGTTTCTGCTTTATGTAGCCCCCCTCGCGTACCCCCTCCTCCCTTGCGTTCTCTCTCGGCCACCGTTTTTCCCGGGCTACGGCGTTCATGATGCTTCGCCACGGAAATATAGGTTCTCCGCTGATACGTGAATGCCCGACGTAAAAGTCTGCCGATCCTGTTGGTCACGGCAGCCCCGCGGCGCGTACCCGCCTCCATGAGAATTTAGTATTCCTGGGAAACCGATACGTTCGAACCCGGTGTCAGAAAAATCGAAGGGTAACAGAAGCCCGGTACACGGAATCTGCGTAGCCGACGATTATTATCAACCTGATGTACGTACATTATAGGGTAAACGTACCTTATTTTCAGTCCCTACGCAATAGTTAGCCTTCCTGAAAATAAAATGTCAGGCTATTTTTTCACTTCGAATCTGTACCTTTATGCCTTCATTCAAAAAAGATTGATTTATTCATTCTCCCACTGCTGTTTTATCGTTGTGTCAATTCGACACGAACGTACAACTCGAGTCGGAGAAACAAGGGTCGGCCGAGGGTTAAAAAATAAATCCCTAAGATCGGAGGTTGCTGCCGCCACGTTTGCCAAAGCAGACCGCAAGTATCTACTTCTCCAACACTCGCCGCGACCTATTCTAATTAAAAGGAGAATCGATACCCGTGGTACCCCTCCGATAAAATGCCACCGATTCCAGGGAATCGACCTTGAAGCTGTCGAGAGGTACAAAGAGCGTCGCGGTTACGTCGTCCAGCCGGCGATCGCTATCGATCGGGGGTTGGAAAAAAAGAACCCACTGTTGGAAGAGCGTCAAATATTATCATATCGGTCGGTTGGCGGTCAAAGAGGGAGGAGTACCGGATCAAAGACAACCAGCCTCGACTCTCTCCCCACTGTCGGCTCCTATTTTCCGGTGCGCATTTCGCAGTTCCGCAGCGAGGTAAGCGAGAGCGGGTCGCGTGTGTTCAATATCAACATTGCATTGTGCGAACGCATCGAGGCCCTCCTCCCTCTCGCATGCATATGCGCAGGCATTCGACCCCCAGATACATGTTTACAAAGGAGTGGCGGAGAACGGGCGTCTTCCAGACAGAGTTGGTATTGTGTTGGCTGGCGCTGCCGGCTTATACTTATGTAATGCGAGCCCTTCACCAATACACCGTACAGCCTCGGGGCCCATTCTACAGCGGCGCTTAAACAGCCCACAACCCGGAGAGACCCAGCTGCCATTGAACAACGTGTGGCTTGATACCAACAACACGCGCGGACCGACGGGAAACCACTGCCGCCTGCGAAGGTTCTCATCGTCCCAAGCGATCCAGTTCTGGACAGATAGCCTGGGATCAAGGCTGCTATCTGGCCCCATCGAAGTGTCACGCTGGTCGAAAGGTTCAGCCAAGGTTCAATCATTCCCGCACTTTAACTCTTTCGACGACTTTGTACATATCTTTGTTCCTGAATGGATTACCTTAGCTTAAGTGTATTTCTCAGATCTTCATTGTCAAACGATAAACATGATATCGTCGTAATCGAGTCACAAGCTTTGAGTCATCCACGTCGCGAGCAGATCTGCCACGTGTTTATATATGTCAAGATTCGAAGAAGGGTTCAATGTAGCTACACTGAACCACTCTGTTTCACGAAGCGTCTTCGAGGATCTTCGCCTGATCCAGATAATTGGAGCCTGCCTGATGGCTGGATCTTGTTTCGTAACTGCGAGAACTTTCGAAAAACTTGAGAACGTTGATCCACGGGATTATGAGGGTTGTATCTCGCGGCGATGTTTAGCAGAAAATTTGGTACGTTGCAAGATTGAAAAAGTTCCTCCAAGATCATCAGGTATCGGGATTAAGCCAGTGGAATAAGTTCGCAATATCTTGTGCCGATTAAGGATTGAAGTTTCTGTGGAATCGGAGCTTGTTGCCCAATGGCGATTCGGGGGTGAATCGGTTTCCGGCGATTAATAATGTATAAAGCGGAATGAATTCCGATTCGGTTAATTAGGGAACTGCACGATCCCGGTATGAATATCTTCGTGCGTTGTTTGTCCTACGAAAAGTTTCCCCCGGTAATAGAGGCGGACAAGCGTAAAGGGTAGCGCGGGGATGACATTTTTGTAGTAGTTCGCAAAACGGCCGCAATTACGCCGCCTACGGAGGTTCGTTAACGACCGCTGGTGTTTGCATTGCTAAGAGTCACTTAAAACTAGCCGGTGTTCGTGAAATTTTGAAATTATCAGGGCCCCGAGTTTCCCTATGACCGAAGCAAATTTATGTTAATCCCTCGGTAAAAGTTTTTTCAAGTCGTAAAACTTTATGTTCTCTCCACCAGTTCGACCGGTGTACCGAGGAATTTAACAATTTACTCTCTCCGGCACGTTGGCTCTCGAGTGGACGAGACAATTCGATTCGAAAATATGCGACAAACAATTGAAAAAGTGAATAAGGTGGAAGAAGGAAGAAGAGGAGAGAGTAGTCGGAACGAGAGAAAGCCGAACAAGATATTCGAACGAATTTCTGTGATTCGTCCCGCCCTCTAACGCATAAAAACTTAAGCGCTCTCTTTTAAATTGCAAGCGGCGCCTTTTGTTCCCTTTTCCTCGGCGTTTCCCTCCCCCTTACATTTTCCAAAGCCTGGAAAATCACGAATGGGCCAGGGGCGATGCGGCGACCCTCGCTCTGAAACTCGGAATAATATTTCCGCCCGGGCCATTCAGATTTTAATCAAGTCCGACTGTCAGTGCCGGCGAAGGAAACTTATGCCTGTTGCAACCAAGATGGCCACGGGGAACGGGGATGGAACTCGCTATCGGGGAATTCATTTACCGAACTTTTTAATTCGATTGAAGGTGGCGCGCGCGCGCGAGCA
This sequence comes from Lasioglossum zephyrum, assembly GCA_028455615.1. Classification (NCBI taxonomy): domain Eukaryota; kingdom Metazoa; phylum Arthropoda; class Insecta; order Hymenoptera; family Halictidae; genus Lasioglossum; species Lasioglossum zephyrum. The sequence goes on from CM052333.1 coordinate 8,222,318, forward strand.
TGTCCGCGCAAAACTTTCCACGAAATAAAACACGCGTCGTCGATCTATCTTGTCTGCGAATATCGTTCGAACTCGATTAAAATGGGTCGTCGAGCTCGTTCCGTCTTTCGCAAATCCTCAATCAATCAACTAAACATTAACATTTTATTTCGATAAGCACACTTTTAAAATTTTTTATCGTCCAGTGATTTTCTTTCTGGAAATTGTGTTTTTATATTAGTTTACAATAAGACGAGAACAAATTATTGGAATATTTGCGAATCGGGTATACGCAGGCTTTCAAGTAATGCAAACCCAGGATGCGCTGAAGTTAGGAAATAAGATTTGAGTTGAATAATCTATGCTCATAAAAATTCATCCAATTATGCGGCATTCCCAGGGCGAGCGCAGCGACAGAAAGAACGACACGGCTAATTAAGTTTGCGGGTGGAAGCAGCCTCGCGATGGACGAGTGCAAATATTTTCAGTTCACGCTTATTAAACTCAATTAACGTAATTTCGCGATGTCAACGAAGGAGAGGGGCTTCATCTTGGCCAGCAACAGGTCGGCGAAAAATGCGCACGGAGGAGGCGTGACCGGATAACCTGACACTGGAGCATAATAATGCGGGACATGGAGGGAAGTTACGATAAAAATAAGGGTGCTAGGGGTGCCGATCGTCGTAGGGTTGATATCGTTTCGAACGGGAAATTGATAAGGAGCGAATATAATCGTCGGTGCGGGCGGACAGGCGTATTCCCGGCCGTTTCGGGATCGCGATTGCGGCGCGTTATGCTCTCGAGGTCTCGCGCTGCTTTAATTACTCGCGCGTATTCTCAGTAATGGGGGCTAATTCGAAATAACAATTTACCTATCGTCCTGAGCGCGCAAAGAGCGGAGATAGTTCCCTCCGCATCGTATTATGCAGTTACGTTTCTTCTCATTTTCTCGCCGGCAGTTTCGCCCAACCCTTAACTATTCGACTTCGCGTCGCGACCGGTAATTTGGTTTTTATCGCGAGTCTACCATCGAGAAAACTTTTCGTCGCTGGCTGGATGGTTGGCTGGCTGACTGGCTGAGCTGGTTGGTTAGCTGACTGGCTAGCCCGTGTTCATGAATTTTATTAAGATCCACGATAAAACGGCGTGCGTCCGCATTACCCCGCGGATACGTCGCTCGTCTACGAGCTGACGTATTCCCTGCGATTCTTGACACAATTCGCGAACGCCAATGTTTTTTCAGATCCGTCGACTCTTTTCCTCTCTCTCTTCCTCTCCGAATATCATCTCCCATATTCTCTTGCTTCGGTACGAACGCACACGACCGAGCCGCTTCGCTCCTTTTAATTCTACCGGGCGGATTAAATCGAATAAATCTCTGACGTTAGTCCGGATTTCAGCCGGAGCCGCTTTATTACGAGATTTCGCGGAATATATCGCAGCCGACAAAGTGGCGTGCTTGTTTTTTGCTTGGAAAATATCGCCGCGGCGCTCCTCCGGTCCAATTACCGACGCGATTTTAACCGGCACTTGAATTTACGCGCCACGTTGCTCCGCGCTGCTTCCGCTCGATCTTCCTTCCCGCCGCCGCCGACATTCATTACAGCGCATCCGTGCATTCGACTGCATCCGTTTCTCGCGTTTTATACTTTGCCTATTCAAATAGCGAGAAAGTTGCGCCCGCTTGCGCATCCAGAGCTAATGAGTAAGCTGCGAATTTTATGCATTCACGTTGGACGCGATTGTCTGAAACATGACGCCGATAAGATCTTTAACGCAATAGGATATAATATTTTATTTAGACCCAGCGAAACAACCGAAAGAGGATCCGAATGTTTTACGACACCCAATTCCCGTAAATTATTCCGAGTACATTCATTTTTTGCGCACGCAACCGTAATCTACTAACGAGACGATCAGGAAAGCTATATGGTTCTTATTTATGCAGTATCGCACAGGAAACCGGTGAAAAGGATTAGAAATTAATTTAATACATTATTCAAATTGAGTTGTTAAAAGAAACTGCAAATAAGAAGCGGAAAATTAGTACGAGCCGTCCGACCGTTTTATTAAAGAAATACGTGCCTCGATTTCAGAAGTTGATTCGCGCATAACTGAATATCGGATACGAGTAACTCGATCCCATGCTACAGATAATACGAATTATAAATACATAATGGTACCGGTCCGTTCTTAATTAATAAAAGCACATTCCAGAGATTAATTTCGCCTACCATATTTGACTAGAATCTACGTGCCTGTCTATCGGTCGGTTATTTCGCGTTATCCATCGGCGCTCGAGCTGTCGAAACCCGGTCGGGTCCCGCGAATTCCCAGCGCAATTTCTCATTCTTCAAGCCAATCAGCACGTCCTTCTAAGCCGGGTCTGCGCGAAAATATGGTTTCCTAATCGCCATAATTCCCACAATCGCCGGCTGAAGCAATAACGCTCGAATAATTACAAACAGCGCTACGCGTAATTGGCCGCGATAGCGTTCGCGGGAAAGGGGCGGAGAAGAGAGGCGGAGAAGAGAGGCCGACAGAAGACAGAGAGAATAGAATTAACTAAAATTAACGTGGGGTTGCGAGGCGGGCGCAAGAAGCGATTGCAGAGCGGAGCGAGGCGGCGCACTCAAACGCCGCGAACAATCGCTATATTTATCGCGCGTTGCACGTTACAAAACGCGCTAATGATCGCATTAAGGCGTCCGTTTCTACGAACGAGCGTAACATTCCCCACGATCTAGTTTTCTAGCGGCTCGGCCTCGATTTTTGCCGCTGTTCTACGCGCGACTCGTTCCGCCGAGCTTTTTTTTCCACCACACAATTCCGCGTTGCTGCCGTGGAATGCGCAGGGCGTATTGAGACTCGTGGGAAAAAAACTCATTGAAAACGTGAAACCAACCTACTTCCGAAGCGTTACTTTCGAGAAGATCCCTTGGTTGCAAAACATTTTTGGTGTAAATTCTGAACAAGGTCTTCAAGAAAATGGTAAATAGTGATGACCTTCGTCTATACATACGTTGTCGAGGCCAACATTCCGAACAACTTTTGCGTATATAAGTACACATTACCTTACCTTCCTACAAACCGTCACTGATTATTTACAAATTAAAATGTACAGAATCATATACAGGATCTCAAAGTGAAGGTAGAATCGATTGTGACAGCTGCATTAAAATGAAAGTTTAAGTTGCATTAAGTAAAAGTCACATTCCACGTTTCAGCTCGAGCGACGATTTTCGATACACCCTGTACAAGCCGCGTGGACGATAATTAATAATACGTGCCGGGAATACACGGCGATGTACCTGAAATTCCAGCGCGGCCGTCCCAAGGTGAATGTCTCTTCGAACCGCTTGAATGCAGGAAGAATAAGTCGGGGAGAAAAACGGCTAGCGAGAGCGAGGGAGCGAGAGAGGGAGAGTTGAGCGGCGGATGACAAAACGGAGTGAAAGGGAAAGAGCGAGTAGAATAACGGAAGAGAGCGAGAGAGGATGCGATGGGGTGGAGGGGGGTATTACAGGCGGGACGCGCATCGTATTTGCAGATTTATAACCAGACGACCGAGCAAAAGGTGTCGCCTGGGAATGAGTAATGATATATTTGCCCGCATGCGAGCCGTTTCGAGATCGTTGGATACGCCGCGAGCGTTCTTGCGATCCCGAAAACGTGAGCGAGGGAGTGGCAGCCCACGGTAGTTTGTCGGAGAACAACGTCGTATCTTCGATCGTCGCCTTGTAGCTTCGCTCGCGATGCACTTAAATATATCCGCGGAAGGTGAGACAACGCGTCTCCTCCCCAGCAGCGTAGAGAACACTTTTGGTACCTGCGCCCCTTCCACGTCCCCGCGATCTTGTGATTCAGGTGTATGTGCGCGCGCGTTGGTCCTTTGACCGGGTCCTTTGAATCCCGTTCAAGCGGTAACCATTCGAGTGATTGAACGTTCCGGCATTGAAGCGCATTTAAATCTCAGTTTGCGGAGCCATCGAACGATACACAGCTGCGCGATGATATTTAATCAGCAAATGAGTTCTTTTCTATCAGGGACCGAGACGGAGATTAAACGAGCGCCGAGCGAGTGGGAACTCCAGAATAGGAGAGAGAGAGAGAGAGAGAAAGAAAGGACAAGAGTCGCACGCGCGCGAAGAGTGTCGCCCAGACGTTGTCGTTTTGGAATGAATAACGATAACGCTTCCTCGAGCCCCGGAATCCCTATTAAAATTGCAAAAGTCCTTCGTCAGGTAGCCCGGGGACCGTGTCACGAATTTTACCCGCGCCCGGTCCTAGCCTCGACTCTCTCCGTTCCTTTGAGCGCGCAAACTACGAGACGTCTTTTACGGAATATTAACGTGACCCCTCCACGGTGACCTAGGAGTGTCGACCTTTCACCTGGTGCTCCAGTCTACGGGAACCTTTGAACGGTGCGAAAATCGAGCGAACTCGGACGCGAGCGTCTCGGGGAGGGGGAAGAGTAGTGCGGTTGATGGACAGGAGGAAGGAAGGAAAAGGAGCCGAGGCACACGATATACAAATAATCCCGGTCGGAGCCGAAACAGGGGAAAAACCGGAGTGCTTCATTTTACTAACAAAAACTTGGCGAAGTAGCGGAGGAAGGAAAGTTTTTCCGCCGGCCGGATCTGCTTTGTATCATCCGGCGTGCTGCGAGAGAACGTCTCGCCGCGCCGGCCAGCAGGCGGAAAGATGAACGAAGAAGGAAGATGGAAAGAGCGAGAGCGGGGAAGAAAGGGAGGTGGAGAAGAGCGAGAGTAAATTCCGCCGCGATAAATTCACGACTTTAACGAGAATTAAATTTTTATCTTTCCGCGATTGCACCGCTTCAATGCGCCAGAAAGAAAAGTGCACCGATGTAAATTACGTTTCTTGCGGGACGGCGTGGCGTCTCATCGCACAAACCGTCGCGCGTCGCCGCCTGAACACCCTTCGGACTCGCTTCCAACAGCGGGTAGGTGGGGAGGGTTTGCGACGCAGACGTACCGGATTCGGCTGTATGTTTCGCCGTGGAGCGTCGACTCGATCCGCGATCCACTTGCCGCGCGAATTATTCAGCAGCATATGCCCCTGGAGACGTTTTCGACGAAAAGAAACGACCTCGGACACGCCGGCAGATGTCTGGGCGCACGGTCGAACGATTTCCCGGCAAATAACATGAAAACCAGGGCCCGAAAACCGGGCAAATACGGGCCGGAGAGCGGACAAAAGGGAGACAATTTTGCTAACGCTGAGCGTGAAAGGTCCCGGGTAAATACGTCGGATTGTTCCCTCATCAAACCGCATGAATAAATAATAATGCGCCCCGTGGGGGATTCTACCTACGCGGCGACCTTTCCCGCTGCCTGACTGGCCCTCGACGAAAGGGAACATATAAATATTTCTATTAAAACCTCCTTAAAACGATCCTACGGTCTCATTCAACTGCGCCAGGTTATCCGAGCGTCTCTTTAAATGATCCATCGCGTCGAGAAAGAGAGAGAGAGAATTGAGAGGCTCTCAACCCTGCGGCCCATTACCTGGCTGGATTCCGGCATTTGGTATGGGTTCCATATAACGGCAGTACCAACAACAACATGAGCCGGCTCACCGTCATAGTTAAATGCCCTGCGGTTATTCCGCTGGCCGAGCGTCATCGTCGTCGCGTCAGAGAATGGGACCCGACCCGACATGTTAGAAATGGCAGAGAGACACGAAGGTAAGCCTCTGTCCGGACGGAAGGGGGCAACGGAAAAAGCATAGACGTGCCCGGGCACAATAAACGTCCTGCCAAGCAGGTTCACCTATTACACCCGATAGCTTAGCCACGTTTAATGCACTTCCGGCGACCGTGGAATCTTCGATCGGTTATTTGTATGCGCGATGCAGCCGATCCTCTGATCCCTTGATCCTTCAGCCGCGCATTCACCCCTTGAACGATCTTTGATGGAGAGGAAGTCTTCGCTCAGGAAGTCCTTCTATCTTCCTTGCTAATGTCCCGTCGGAGCTTTGGATCATCGACTCGATTACGTAATGTCAAACTCTTCGCCCGGTTTAATGGCCACCTCTGAGAAAAAGGGGCGACGATGCGCCACTCGACTATTGCATTAGGAGCGTCGTTGGTGCAGTTTATTCCCTTCCCGTCGCATTCCGTTAATTAAATTACTATTTTATCGGATTATTCTTGCGAGCGATGCGGCCTTCGATTTCGACGACTGGTAATCAACAGTAAAAATTGTTCTTGGATCAACGAACTAGATCAAAAACTACCTATCGAATCTTCTTTGAATATTGTACATACATGAGACCAAAATCAGAGGAGACCGCCTAGATAACAAGCCTTGTTACAAGACAATAGCGACGGGTACATAGCATTGTTACTGCAAGAGACGAGATTCGCTATCCGAGCCGAAGATGCGGCGATCATATCAATGGACCCTGTATTTGCTTGAAAATCCATTTTCCTGCAGCGATAAAGTTACATTATATCGAAAGAAGCACTAGCCCGAAGCTATCGTATTAAGATAATGTGCTGCGCCAGACAGCACTTTCGCAAAGGTAGACTTTCTTTGAGGTAAGTCGATGACTGACAAGTGAGTGGCACGTATTCTGTATTAAAGGCGGTTGCTTATATCTTCCAGATATAAATACGAAATGTTCGAGATTTATCGTGCACCTCCATTCATTTCACTAGGAGTTCTTATTGCTCGTAGAGATGGCAACCGGCGATGTCCTTTACCGGTGAAAGGACCCAAAAGATACATGTCAGTATTCAAAATATTTTGTAAACTCGATATGCACTGGATGCGTCGTTTCCTCGCGCAAAAGACTAGCCCTCCTCGCTGTTCACCTGAGAATCGCTGTCTTCTTTGAGTGGTTCGCGTCTCCGCCATCCCGTAAGAGGGTTTACATTTCAAGGATCCTCTTTTCACGGAGAAATCGGTTTTTAACGTCGTCGACTGGCCAGATCGTATTCTACGCCGCGCCGCTCCGACTGGATACGTCACGCGCACTTTCTATCAATCCCTGCCCCCTCCAGACCCCTCGATTCAACGAGGAATTTGTTTGCCAATGGCCTCGGAAATTACGTTTTCATTTGATCGTTCTCGCCACACGCCATGCCACGCCTAGCCCGAATTTTTCGCGAAAGTTTTTCATAACTCGGTGAAAGGGTCACGCGAAGCCTTTGACCCCCTCTAGACCGTGAGCACCTTTGACGTACAACTTTAGGAAAAGATTGGCGCGATACGATCGGCTCTTTTATACCGTGCGTTTTATAGGGAAACGTTGGGAGAGAAGAGGAGTCGGCGCTCTTTCGATACAGCCAGCAGGGTTCATGCTTTCCGTTAGCCTCTGGCAAGATCGCAGATGACCCTATTCTTCGGCGTAACTATTCGCGCATATATGCAAACAAAATTTCTGTGGTCGCCGCGAGAAAGATACAGAAAATTTCCGCTGAAAGGCGATACAAGCTTCACGAAAACCCTACTGGATCTTGATTGCTTAAACCTTATGGGTCACCCAATTTTTCGACGCTGTTCGCCACCTGTACACTTCCACCCTCTTGTATAGTGTAGTCAGGACAAAGGACCACGATGTTTAAAATCAATTCTGTTTCGATCGGTGTGCCACGTTTTGGAGATAGGTTTTTGAAGTTATTAAAGAAGAAAAAAGAATTCCGTACCAGTCATTTTGCATAAAGATGTATAGTCTAATAGTCAGTAAGTGATGCGTTAAAAATAAGGTTTGAAACGGAACAAGTTTGTTCTCCGTCCAGAGGATGTCACGAATGTAAGGATGGAGGTTGCTGAAAGCCGATCGAAGACGTTCGATCACGGGGACGTGTAAAAATCGCGAAGTTGCTTAGCTCGAGTAGCGTTCCGGCAGCGTGTTATTCAACTACGAGACAGAAATAGATTTCGACGCGTATACGTATCGTTACCAGAACCGGCGTGCATTTCTGACGAGCGCGCGTACTCGAACAAATTGCACGGTACGTGGATTAATTGATTGCTGCCTAGAACGGGTGATTTATTATATTCCCGGTATTCTCGATCTTTCCATTGCCATTAGTAGCTCCGAGCGACGTCCTACCCAGCGAGAATCCTCCGTTTCCCGGCTGTTTCTATGTCTCGCCTCGCTTCTCACGAACATCCTTCATCGCCCGCCGTATACCTACCATCACGCCCGTCCTCTCCACTTAGTGCCTGATAATTCCGTTAATCCAATTTACCCGGTTAAACAATTTCTCGAGCGCGACGCCGCGCCGGTAGCGCCGATAAACGATTCGCCGACGTCCGTTTAAATTTACAGAAAAGTCCATCATCGTTTCGCACACATGAAACTTCCATATCGTTGCGGGGAAGTATTCTCAGAGTCCGCGGTGTCGTTTCGTCGCTAAAACGAGAAGATCCCTCTCTTCGCGGCTCGTTAGAAATTCATGACTATCGGCAAGTCAGACCTTGCCAGACAAGAGACATTCCTCGAGTGTATCGCATGTATCTATTCATACGAGAGTTATCGGAGCGTCGCCGGTGAGACTTATCTAACAATAATGGATCGCGCGTAAATTAACCGAAGCGAAAGAAACCGTTCGGAAATCTCAATAGACACAGTTGAAACTCTGATCGCGAGCAAGTCCGTTTATCGCGACTCGAGGCATTGATAAATGCGAAATCGATCGAAAGCACTCCGGAGCCCAAATTTCGGACGTATCGGACGACTTAGATTAATTCGAGATTCCACGCGGTAGAAATCGTACATTCGCGACAAACGAGTTCGATTCGATCGTACCAGTTAGCTTCTCCTTTCACTCGTTCCGCTCCCTTTCCGTCATTAGAAGGACTCTTTTACTTTGAAGTGAATCCACGATGCTTTCTTAGTCCTTAGAACCCGCGGCTCTCCTGAGAGGCTTCCGTCTCCTTGAATCGAAAGCGTTTTATAGGTCAACCACTTTCGATCGCGGACGAAAGGCTACCGCTCTGCATCGCGTCGGATCGATCTTACCGCAGACGTAGTCACGGCTCCAATTACTAATCGACGCATGATATCCTCGCACGACGCACACCCTGCAACCTTCCCGGAGTTACGGCTAGAAGATTAACGCAAGTGGTGTTAGCACACCTGCTCATCCAATCCCCGGTGCGACGTGTTTGTTCAGTACGCTCTCTCTCTCACTCTCACATACACACACATACACGGCCGGTGACGTGTCGCATCTCGTAAACGAGCGCAAACACGCATGTGACGCATTCAATGAATCGTGCATTGGTTCGCGCGACGAATTTCGTCGCAGATCGGTTGGAGGCACGATTAATTGCCGTTTCAATGAACCTCGCCGCGCTGTTTGCGAGATAATTGAAACTTGACGATGACGAGCCCAGAAATTAAGTGACGATCTCGCCGAGCTTCCAATCAACGAATTGCAGAATTCCGAACAGTCGGATTTCCGTGTTCTTATACAGGCTTACCCAAAATGTTGTGCATCCTTGAATGGGAAGATATCTGATAGAATAATCTTAGGACAAACTGTGAACACGTCGTAGAAATCCTTTATTGATTGAACCCTCTAGCGACCGGTATCCACGGTACAACGTTGAACAGACCGAAGACGAAGCGAGCGTAGCGTCAGGTTGATGATTGCCAGTCGATCCATCAAACACGACACGCTGAAAGAACGGGGTATACGGGTTTGACAAGATTTAGCGATCGGCCCAGACAGATTAGAGTTCTAGGACCGCCTCCCGGGCCGAACCAGATGTCGCAGACACGAGTCGAATGGTTGGGATGTTTGTCTGTGTATCTACCCATCGCAGTCATCGAACAATACACACGAGCGACGCGAGAATTCGCTTCGGGCGAAACAGAAACACACAAAATGAGAATGCTCGAAGCGTTTAATCCTATTTGAACGGAAGCCGTGTAACGCGGAATTTCCTGGCTCCTGCAACCCGGGAACCGGCGAGAGTTTCAGGTTGCTGGGTGGCTGCGACTTACGTCTAATTCCAAACATGGACCCATTATAAAATATTCACCTCGGAACATTTTCTGCGCATACATATAGACGACGAAGTTCAATATATCTTACACGCTTCGTTACTTACCGGGCCGTCTTATAAAGCGCGCTCGCGCGTCGAACATACAGCCTGCATAAACAAGGGGACATGCTCGCGTTAGCCAGCTACAGTGAGACCCAAAATTATTCTCATGGAGGTACAGGTTTTGTACACTCCATTCAATCTTTTGCAGATCATATTCACCATTTTGTAAATCAAGTTCACCTGCAACGTTCAATTTTATGTTACATAAGTCGCTCGTTTGTCGAACCAAATTCTTTAAATTTTTATTATCATTTTCGTTGGTATTAATAATGGGATAATAAACAAAATAAAAATATATCCCATGATACTTTTTATGATAATTTTATGTTATATGTATAAGTCGCTCGTTTGCCGAACCAAATTCTTTCAATTTCTATCATTTTCGTTGGTATTAACAATGGAATAATAAACAAAATAAAAATATATCCCATGATACTATTTTGATTACTGTTGTGATTTGAAGAGATATTTCGGTGGATCTCAGTGTATACATATGCTACTAGTTGTGAATCTCACTGTAGCGAGCACATGGTGCGAGACACGCATGCGAGGCGTGAAACAGTGGGATACCGGAGGCGCCTCTGATCCAGCGCTTGCGCGGCTTTAAAATAATATTTTACCAGGATTATTGTCGATGGAAATGGTAAAACAGCTTACGCTTCGCAGTCGAGCGAGCAGGGGCATTATGCAAACCGAGTTCGCCCCTCGTCTTCCAACTCCGGCGTGTTGGATTCTCCCTTCGCGTCGTGCTCCGTCCGACGAATCGCCGACGCAATCGTGCTCGCGTCACCGTCCTCTCGCCTTACACCGAAACCAGTGGGTGCTGAAAACCCCTGCGCCCCTCGGTTGCATCCTCCTGACATTCTCTTCATCCCTTTTCGCCGGGGCTTCTCATTAGGGAAAAAAGATATCCTTCGACAAAGGTATCCTCAGGTGTGGGTCCCGTTGTTCTTCAATCCGTTATTCGAAGGGAACGAATCGAATGCGTCTGGCCTCATTGTCCCTCAGGTCCGCGTCGCGTTTTCCTATAATTAACGCGTGCACAATTAAGTGGCAGCCTGTCTGGCGAGGGGTCGAATAAAACAAAAAAAGAAAACAGAGAAAAAGGGAAGCCACCGTCCCCCTTCGGGTTCTTCCGCGTCTCTTATTTTTCTTTCGACGGGATATTTTCCGAGCCATCCGTCGCTTCTAATCGAGTAAAAAGGTCGTCGTGATAAATTAGAGCCTGGGGACGCCTCGGTATCGTCCTTTAGTCGCTCGGAAAAAAATCGGGAATATCCATTATGCTGTTTCACCAGCGTGCCAGAAGGGGAACGAGCATCCACCGGCGCCTTGTCTCCGAACTTCTCCCAACATCGCTGACATTTTCACCCTTGCGATTTCTATCTTTCCGGCGTAGCTCGTTCCCGTCCGGATCCTTTCACACCCGCTAAATCCTTCTCTCCACGCCCTTGGCTGCGCCGAGGTGACGGGTTTCCTCGTTAGGAAAGAAGCTAACCGTCACGACGTTCGCCCAGAACGAACTACCGTCGTCGTTATGGCGACGGGTATATCTGGCGAGTGCCAGGGACAGGTGCTAGCCGGGTTATGATTCGACGTGTTACCCACCTGATATACATCCGTCAAACGGTCGTAATCAGCTCGTACATCGAACCCGTACACCTGCGCGATGTGTGTCCACCGTCATCTCACTTCTGGCGTACCGAGTATTATCGCAGCACCGATGATCCGCTCCGGAGGATCATTCTAGATCCTTCCCGCAGGTGCTAGGCTCTCTGACGTCGACTCGTAAAACTGGGTTACGCGTCCGAGCATCCTTGCAGGGAGTCATCGTGCCGAATTTTCAAGCTTATTGATTCCCCTCCCCCGAATCCCTTCCACCACTGACACAGAAACGACTCTGACCCCCTTGTTACATGCGCGAGAAGTCGTTACTTTGATGTCGACACGGTGGTTTTGCTGATGCGCGCCCGTAAAAGCTCGCCTTTGACGATGCAGATAAAGTAGCAAGCAGTCGCCCCGCCCAGTCAGAAGTTCGTTACGAGAGCCGGTGACATTTTACCTTCTCTCAGGTGGAGCTAGCCGACGTCCGCGGGAAGGTGTTCTGTTTTTCAGGAACGACGCCCGTAAAAGACTCCCGATACACCTGGCCCGTGATCGGAAACGGTCACGGTTTCCGCCGATTCACCAACCATACCCTGCATCCTACTTGTAGATATATCGTCAGCTTTGTCTCGCTCCATCTTCGCTCGCCTGTCTTTCTCGAAGCGGCTCCCATCGATGGAAGAAGATCGAACGAACGAACGAATCGTTCTAACACGAACGACTCCTTCAACCTACAGACGTTCCACCTACCAGATGGAAAAGGTTTCCCGGGGCTTAAATGGATTCAGCTTCCCCTCTCTCTCCCTCTCTATCTCGCTGTATATTAATCAAACTATAAATGGATACATTTATTTAGCTGAACCCGACGCGGTACATAGAGCTTAAGTCGCTTCGATCTCTACAAATTGTGGCTTAAAACTTTTGCCTTTGCCCTCGCTGCACCGAGATTTCGGCTACGCGCGATCAACTTCGAAGAGATTCCGGGGAAGGAGTGTTTTCACTACCGGAGGATCTTCTTCTCTGAGTAAATCCGAAGTTGTTCTTCGAGGTTCAATCATTGACTTTGCAATATGAAATCAATTTCTGCTGTATTATATTGACATTTCTCACTAGCTCTTTCGTGAAATTTTCATTTTATGTACAGCTTCTACGATTTTCCCATAAACATTGGAACACTTCTACGTAAACGCTCGATGAATCAATTACGCATAAACCGGAACGGCTAAGTACACACCGTTCGATACTACAGCATCTCGTGCCTAAACGAACTGCTGAATATTTAATAGAATCCATCTACCGAATGTCTGATGCGTTCGTCTGGCACCTGAACATTCTAGCGAACTAACGCATCGCAATACCGTGTTAAATAAAACGAAGAAGAACGACATTCTCGACTTTATTTCTAGCGGCGAAACTTTCCGGAAAATATATTCGAGAAGCGAGAACTAATTACGCTTTCCAAGGCTGACTTTCGTCTCCCTCGACTCTCGCCGGGGAGAAGAAAGTTCTGTCGATTGCGGGGTTTTTTCGGTGAATTCAACTTCCGATTCCGTGCGATTCGATCGCGGCGGATCGTGGCGACCGCGGTCGAAAGTTTCCGGCCTTTTTCACGGTGGCAACGGCCGCTGGGGATTCGTCGACGTATTCAGTCGTCCGAGCCGCAGGAATTACGTTGAACGGGATCGCGCGTGTGTACATACATCAGCCGCCGCCAAATATTGATTTTCCTTCATGGATATGACAATGATTTGTCACCGTGGACGAGTCCGACCGTGCATACAAAAGTTTACGGGATCGCCGGGTCCCCGAGCAAACAGAATGCGTGTTTCGTGGCCACGGCGCGAGGAGTCGATGAGGAGTTCTCTACAGACGACTGCGACGACGACGCGGAGACCAACCCGAGGGGGTTGCACCTTCGGAATCCAAAACGAGACGCTCGATTTTTGTTTACCGGTGGGGTGGGAGCCACCAAGCCACGTCGCGCCCGGGACTATTTTCTGAGTAAAGGAACGTCGCCGGATGGAAAGGCAAACACCGGAGCATTATAACGAAGTCTTCCTCGGCAAGGTAAAACCTCGAATCTCAGTACATACCGAACTTCTCGAATCTTGTTTTATTTCACGAGTCTATCCACCCGATATATTCGTCAATGAAGGATCGCTTCCTATCGCAGAACTTTCCATTTCCCTGAGAAAGTCAATGCGGAAAACAGCCGCAGTTAACCTTTGGATCGTTGCTCGTAAGGAAATCGCAGAGTTTCTTTTTTCGCTAGGCGATCTCTTTGACTTCATCGCAAATCGGTCGGGTATCTTTGAAAAATGTCGGTCCGGCTTCTAACGGTTGAATGAATACTCTTGAGTCTCTGTCCTCTTCTCGAATTCAAGAGTTCATTTACGTTGTGATGGTAGATGCGAAAACCCTTTCTCCTCCTGTCTCTCTCTGAAGCTGCCTCAGACTCTCTTAGCCCCCCCCTCCGCGTTCTATGCGAACGTTCAATCAGACACTAGCTGGTGTCTGAAATGACTTTATCGCTAATTCATTTAAGTTTCGACCGCATCCTCTTAGGGTAGAAATTTCTGAGGGCCGTCTAGGCAAGTAGGAGATCAACGCTGCTCCCTCGCAATACCCTTGGTTAATTAGATGCGACTACACAAAAGAGGAAGGCAAGAGGAGAGCGCGTGCTGAGTAGTGGCTTAACAGAGGGAACAGTGGCGGCATCGCTGAACAGCCCGAAGGTGAAATTCCAAGCAGTTGCTTATTACACCGTGGCCTTCCATTTAACGCAGTCGGGCTGGACACGCTGGGGATCGCTTTAAATAGATTCCCAAGCGCCGCGCCGTGGTCCTGTGCACCGGTTCGCGTACCTCGAACTCGCTCACCGGAATCGTCCGAAAGATTCCCGAAACTTTCGCTTTGTGATCTCTCCCCGCTGCGAAATTGCTGGAGTTTCCATTTAAATAGTTTACTGGTGTTCGGGGACCGAACGCGCGGCGGGTCCTTCGTTTCGGTAATATCCAGGCTAATTAGATACAATTAGAGAGGCAGCTTTTAGTTCGTACCCGCTTCCGACCGAACAGAAATTCCGTACTTTCTTTCACCCGCCCCGAGCACCCGACACTTCTGTATCTGCCTCCGTCGCGTCGCTTCTCAAGGGGTCGTACTTGCTTAACAGTTTGAAAAACCCTGATTTCCCCCAAAAAATTAATACTCATTTTTCAAAATTGTTCATCTTGTTACGAGGTATACCATGTGTTCCAGTTTTCTCGAGGAGCTCGAGTTTCTGTGTTAGAGGATTCGGTTAGGGCGTAATGAATTAGGCCTCGATAGATTCGCGGTTAAGGATTGAAAATTTTTGTGGTGAATAAAGGAGGTAGTCGAGAGATGGATACGGAGTCTCGAGACGATGGATTGCCGCTGGCAGCCGGACTGGACAGTTTAATGATCGATCTAAACGGATTTCCGGCATAGCCTCGCAGTCAAATCTACAGAATGCAATTAATGAACGCGCCGCGATCGATTTAACTGGATAATCTCGACCGCAATTTTAGCATCGGGCTCCGTCAGAATTCCTTAGCTCCCTACTCGTCATCGCGCCACGCGCTCTTTCATCCCACGAGCCTGAATAATTGAGTTTCCTAAGGGCGAAGGGCGGAGACCAGAAATTGGCCAGGTTAAAATGAATTAGCGACGAACAGGGACACGTCGGCCTCAGCCAGCGTTTTGTTCCAATTCCAATGCGTTCTAGAAGATAATTGCTGGAAGCGGCGGCGGTCATACAGAAATGGAATTGACTGCCGTCTGCACGAATCAGTCGTGCTCCCATTATTTTCGCTTCTATTTTTCTGAGAAAGCCGATATGTTTGTTAAATCATTCTTTAAAAACTATTAGTATTAGTCGAAAGTGTAATGAGATACTGAGATATAGAGATTGAATTTTTCATTTAGAAAATATAAAAGATCTTCCCCGCTCATTATAGAAGCCGGAAGTGTCCATTAAATAATAAAAAGGATATGCCCCGCAGTGTACTTATTTCCCATCTATGCTCGTTAAGGAGGTGCTTCGAAGATCGAAATTTATGGATAATTATCGGCGTCTTGTAATTAATAGCTCCGAGGTTACCCGTCCTCTCAGTTTTAAAATATGAACGAAGTTTTAAATAGGGCAACCGACAAATACCATTATTCTATTAATTAACATCCCCGCTATCAATGAAACCAAATACCGAACTCTGAAAATTTGTATCCACAGATACGAACATAATTAACATTTCTCGAATACTGTTAGTTGCCATTCTTCAATCGAACTTACACAGCATAATCGAACATTAGACAGGGAGGTATCTTTTCGAAAAGTGATTTATAGTTGCATTACATAGGCGCTCCAGTTTCGGTGCACCGCCTAACCTTTATTTCGAAGCGTATCGATTCGTTATAGCACTGTTACACGCGAGGCGCAGTTAACTCGAACATTAATTAAACCACGAATAACCGAAATAATATTGCAGCGTAACGTAGGGCCGATACATATTGCATTCCGTAAAATAGGGAAGCGGCGAATTTGCATTCCGAAGATGATGAAGTGTTTTCAAAGGCTAATACGATCTCTAGCGATTTCCCAAATTCGGCAGATTGTTTTTATTTCCGTAGATACAGTCAGAGTCGCAAAATTAAGTAGAAAGAAATGTATTTGTACAATTTCTCACGGATTAAACGAATAAAACGTATACGACAGATATACAGTTTCTTGGTTTTGTGTTTTTGGGAGCAGCGGCTGTAACCCGCAATCTTTCCCCAAGCTAAATATTTATCGAATATCCGAAAGTACATCGCGCAAACGGTTATGCAGCTTTTTCCCGGGGAAACCTGCTTTTTTTCGTTCGTTGCAGGATAACGCCGAAAGTACCGACCGCGACAGAACAGAAAACATGGGATTGCGATTGCCGCCCGGGGTCATGATTCCCGATACTTTTTTTCCCCCGGCGGTAAACATATCGAACGCGAAATATCGTAACCGGTAGCATGCAATTTTCGTGAGCCGACAACGTCGCCCGGGGGATTAGCAATACAATCGTCGACAAGGCAGAGATACTCTTTCGACGTGCCGTCCTCATTTCGGATGTACATCGCTTGTTATCGCGCGAAGAACGAAGCTATTTGACACGTCCCCGTCGGAACGAGAAAAGGGCGCGTTTACGCGGGAATCACGTGCTGTTGCGAACAAAAGTCGAAGTCCTCTACGAGCCCATTCTCTTTCCTCTCCTTTCCACAATCATACGATGAATTTTTCATCAAGTATTTCCCTTAACAACTTACAAGTTAAACTGGACCATCCTGACATAATTATGTGACTTTCTTCTCCGGTTTCCTGGTTTCCGACCAGCACCGATTAATTCCCATTGTTTTATCACTAAACTTGTCAAGCCTTAAAAGTATCTGGTATATGTTCCCTTATAAAAATGTGTTTTATTAAAGATCTCTATACAACAATTTCCTATGAAACCATTTTGGTTGTTTCAATACTTGTAAAATAAAAAATCTGAATCCCAACAGAGTAGCTTTACCGGTAAATAATTTGCAGCGGGGCCGATGATAATTCCGCCGGTATTATGCAGCAAGCTCCATGCAAAGTAATTTTCGGGTAGTCTCGCGGAGAAATCGGGGTACCAGGAAAACGAACCGCGTTTGTCGGAGCGTGCACACCGGATACCCGATAACGAACGAGGTATCGACTTATTGTACCTCCGGACTAGCCCAATAAATTACTGTTTAAACTTGGTAATCAGGCGGTTTCGATTAAACACGAAACAAACCGGCGGTAAAATGATGGAAGATTATCGATGATTAATCACTCTTCATTCGTGCGGTAACTTGTTCCTGATGGCATTAAGAAACCCGAGCGAGTTTGGTTCGGCGCTGATGGGAATTTGCGCTAGGTCCCATCAACTTCGGGGCCTCTCCTAATAACGCAAACCGCAACACTATCCTTGCTGTACGCTTCGATACGCACAAACGACGCTCTCGCAATTTTATTTTTCATTGTCTATCTCTCTCTCTTTCTCTCGTGCTTTCTCCGCGTCGATTTCCATCTGCCTCTCTTCCCGTTGATGGCGATACTCTCGATGTATGGTGAGTGGCGAGCGCAAAAAGCCGAGGCTTCGTGCTAGGTAACCGGCGCATAAAATCGAGTATCATGGTTCCCCGGTAAACCGTACGCCGGTCCCGGGACATCGATCAATCGGTAAATTTTCGCAACGCATGACATCCTAAGGCGTTTTTGCCGGTCGCGTCGGATATTGGATTTCCGTGGCGTGTACCGTTATACATGGCTCGCAAGAGCTGATGGCTCCACGGATAAAGAATCCTTCAGGATGGATCGGACCGTTCGAGTAACACGTTGCGATTGATTTTCCGAAGATGGTTTCGATCGGGCCGGACAGGAGACAAATTGCTCGAATTCACTTCAAATTTTCGATCGATCCGACGCGACGACTCGTAAACCGACGCTGTTTGACCTCTCGAAAGTCAAAACGGCGACGTCGCGACGGAAACTCTCCTCGTGTTGATGCTCCGTCGATTCCGAAAACGCGTTTTCAGAATCCCACAACAGACGAGTGTGCTACGAATAATTAAAAACGATCTAGAAATTTTTAGAAATGTAGCGGAACGGTTGAGGATTTTACGGTATCGTTCCATCAGTTTCGAAATGACTTGCCAACTATCGATCATCGTCGTCCAAATATGGTCAGCGTACATGAATCTTATAAATGCAATACCTAACTTGTGTCTACTTGTAACTGCAGTTTATTTTGTTTATGATGAGGTTGTTGTCTCGAATACAAGCGAAATAAAAGTGTGCGTGGTGTTCAAAACGAATAGGGTTGAAGTACTTGTTTTAGTGTCAAGCTCGGCATCGCGTTATGATGTATGAAAGCGGTGATAGGGTGCAATCCTTCTTTCGAGCTTTCCGCAGCTTTCCGCAGGCAATGTCACGGTTGGCTTGAGAACGAATCGTTAAAGAAGGAACGTAGACCACGCGTTCCCGAATGACAAGAGAAATATTTAGGTTCTGGTACGCGAACAGCTCAAAGAAGTCTGTCCCTGGCTGGCGTATTTTACTGCGCGTCGCGACGCTCGCCGGATCGTTCATCACGCTCCCGGTGATTTATGCAATTATGCGAAGCACTTACGAATACCTTCGTGAATATATCTATTTAGTCGGTTAATGATACGCACCGCGTGCTCCGGGCACGCTAATTACGAAAAAAGGGAGATGCAAGAGGGAATATCAAAATTTCAGCTGAAAGAGCTAGAATTATTCCCGGGGAAATTATTAGGTACCACGGCGAAACATCGCGCCGGTTATTACTAATGAAGATAATTTTCGTGCAGGCTTCCGCTAAATCGAAAAATTATTCATAACAATTAACTTCCGTTCACCGACTTCAAACTAATTATACCGTCGATCTTGCCTTTTTCTCGCTGTTGACCCTGTTTACGATTCATTCGGTTAAAACGCGTGTCGGTTTATAACATAAATAATTTTTGTTAGCAACTTCTTTCAGAACTGGTCTTGAAACACTGAATCGATGTGAACGGTGTACAGAAAATCGGCATTTCACGTGGAACCGAACAAAACAAAGCGGTTTGGTGTAGTGAGAAAGAAGAGGGGTCGACCGCGTTGCTGTTAGCGCGGCACCGGGCCGCAGGTGCGAAATCGCTTGTCACGTTCCCGGAGATTTATATTATTATGCCGGGCGGTGTTTGTTAAGCCTTTACATAATCCTCGGCGCGTTATAGCCTGTCCTAGAGGTAGGGGCAGACAAGGGGTGGGAGACAAAGGGTGTCGAGTTCGCGACTCCGCGAAAGGAGCAACGTTCGAACGAAAACATTGAATCAATAATCCTGGAGAGGTAGGTTGCACGTTTCGCGGGCGAGAATGGTTCCTCGCGTTTCCGAAGGCGAGTTCCGACGCTTCAGCACGAAACGATCGGACACAGCGATGAAAGGGACAGGAAAAGAGAGAGGAGGCAGGCTTCTTTCCTCGTTCCTCTTTTTTTCCACCGCGGCAGCATATTTTAGCGTGTCAGCTGGCTGCGGGAACGCGTACGACCGAGTCGTTTGTCACGCTCCTAGTGATTTACACAATTACGCGGAGTACTGTTTGCTAACAGCGTGTAGAACGCGACGAGAGAGGGTCGCCGAAGCGGCAGAACTCTCCCTCCTGTGAAAGAGCCTGCTTCGCTCGCTCACTTTACCGGCTCCACCCGAATTTGTATTAGTGGACACATTGTGTGTCCACGCCGGGCTCGCTAGAAAGAGATGGCGAAGGAGTGGGAGCCACGTCGCGTTACCTACATAGCAATTAAGGTAATGTCGCCTTCGGCGGTCCGGTCGACGGACGCAGAGCGGTTTGTCTTTCTCTTTGACCGACTACGAGAGCCACGTCTATTTACCCGCAAAACTGCCCGCGTCGACATTAACCTGCCCCTCCCGTCGGCTCGCTTTCAATATTAATTGAAATAATTGCGAAAGCTGTTTTGCGCGATACGAGCAATAATCGCTGCTGATGTCCGTTGCATCGATACCGACGCGGTATTAAATAACCTTAGGGTTTATTCATCTCTCCCTCTCTTCTCACCCTTCCTCTCTCACTCTTTTTTTTTCGAATCAAAAAATTGTCCACGTTTCACCGAGGAACGCTTATCTCATCCTTCTTCATCCGAGGATCGTACGCTCGCTCGTGATCGCGTCTCTTCAGCTCGTTGATTATTCAACGGATTCGACCAATTATCGCGCGATATTATGTTCCGTTCGACTCGTTCGAGCTCTTTCGTGGATTATTAACGCGCTCGGCTATAAAGGAATAATCGACCGAGAATGATAATTCACGGCACGGTACCGCGGTTGTTGAACTCGCTCATCGATACATCTACGTTTATCGTGATTCATCCACGATTACGCTCGCGATCAGAACACTCTGCGGTTTTGTCTGTTGCGCGCGAAGGCCGAACGATCGTTTAATAACTTAACGCTAAACCCGCCGGCAGAATAGTGGTCAGATTTTTTATCATACCGTTATAACAGTGTGGAACACGTTTCATGGGAAATTGTTGAACTCGAAATTTTAACAGGATTTCTGAACATCAGCCCTTAATTAAAAATTCTTCAGTTTATGGTTGGATTTTTTGGTTAAGGATTTAGAATCATGCACCTCGGCTTGAAGCAAGTCCCAAGACCATTCTTGGCCGCGCGAGAGGATGCACGCCATGCAACGCGTGCACGAGATCACATGCATCCCCGGTTCAATTAAGGTTTCACGAGGCGGCTTATTAGGAGATGTTGCGCGTGATAAGAATCTTATTATGCCGGCATTGATTCGCCGGAGATTCACGAGCGAGCTTCGGAGGAACGTTCGCCGTGTAACGCGCTTCTACTTGCGAAACTGCGAGACAATTAACATGGGGACGGTGACGGGAAACAGGGAATCACTTTGTGTGAGAAACTTTCCGCCTTCGTTCCTTCCTTACGACCTACCGCGTTGGTTTTATAATTTTAAACGCTTCTGCTCCTCGGCTGGATAATCGTTTACCATCTGCTTAATGACTACAGTTGGACAGTAAATTTTAAAACGTTGAAACGTCTTCTGATAAATCTGGATAAATCGATTTCGTCGAAAATTTTACAGGAGTATATAGAAGTTTTTATTTTTCGGGATCTGATGTACATCGAATGCAGAAATGTGTGAAATAGCAGCCATCGCGAGACCTCTGGGGCACTCGCGAGGCGATAGTTGAAAGACGGAGGGAGGAGAAAAATCGGAGCAATAAGAAGGATCATCAGTGGAACTGTAACCGTAGTAAAGTTAAACTGCCACTTCGGTCGCCTTAAAGCCCCAGATATTACGGAGTCAGCGGGATAATAAACTCGTCTCTGATATCAAAGCACATTTATCATCTGCTCAACGACCCTGGTCGTGCCCGTTACCCAGTTGCCTAGCTTCTATCGACGCTGGCCGTCCAAAATAACAAGATCGCCAAAAATTCTCTGTCCATGGATAACCTGGATTCGTTGGGTCGTGTCCTCTCTGCCAGTCCCTGATGACTGGATAATGATGTTCGTGGTAGCTCTGCGGGCCGATTGGCCGATTTAAGATCCAGCATTCGAATCTTCCCGGCGAAATGGATTTCGAATCTCATTGTCACAGCGTGAAAAGCGTCTCGGCCCGTCAATCCATCCGCTCGCCGGTCTCGTCTATCTGCGGCAAGGTGGTCTGCGGTTTATCCCTCATTACGTGCGATTCGTTTGCGGTACGGACACTCGCATCGCGCGATTTTCTCTTGTTCGTTTCGCCCCGGTCCGAGAGAGCGGTCCGGCAGAGTTCGTGGCCGCACACCACCTTCTTCCGACGACCGGCGCCGCAGTTATTTATCGATTTGCAACTCGCCTCGAAGCACGTGATAACAAGGCCCATGGCGAGAACGAGCTCTGTGCCGGATCGTTGCCTATTGCCGTGAAATCCATCGCCGTGGATAATACACGTACGCGAACCGTGAGTCATATCGGCCAGACTGGAATCTCGCCTCTTCCTAATAAGCGCACCTCGGATATTTGAAATGCGAAAATAAAATGCGGTATTCTGCAGAAGATACTGGCTCAGACTATTCTTGTCGCGTTGATCATCAATCATCGGTAGATGATTTTATTCTTTCAGTCGTTAAAGGGATTGCTGCATTTATCACCTTTTTACCTATTTACTATGAAACAAGCAATACGTTCTAGTTCATACAATAAATATTTTAATTATTGTTCTTTTATTTAATTTTATTAAAACTAGAACGAGAATCAAGTGCATCTTCCAACAGATATATGTTTTTCATCGTTAAAAGCAGCTGCTGAGATAGTCGTTCCGTAACGTTCCACTTTAAAGGGGTTAGATAACGGATTGTGAATGCATCTGCGAGCACGGAGTCATAACATTCTGTATTCCGTTCGCGATTACGCGAAACAGACGATTTTCTCTTTTATTGCAGCCTTTAGGTGTCAATAAATACGATATGTGTTTTGATTGTGCCGGATGTGTCGGATTCCACCTGCCAACTAAATATAATTGAAAAAAAGAATAACTATAAAAAAATGAATTCGTTGTTCTGTAGTTTTTACAAAAAACTGGAGGAATTTTATTGTTCATGAAAATGGTGAGTGTCAATTTTCATGAGCGATGTCGATCGGAAAAATAGACGAACCACTAATTATTCAAACTTGGTCATTTAATACGAGAATTTTAATTGTTACTTGATATGTGTTGGTATTTTCAACACATATCAATGTTGGTACATTCGACAATAACTATGAAGTAACTAACGAAGTTGTACTTCAAATAAAACATAGATGTACGAGTGAATTGTAAAAGCTTGAAATCAGATTTTCGTGGGCAAACCTCATTGAAGGCAAACGCGTCGCTGGTTGGGCGAGTCGATGACGAGAAGCTGGAATCTAGCGGCTCCGGTAGAAGGAGTTTCCCGAAACAAATCGCCACAATTAAGCTCGTAATTATTCGCGTCGAAGACTATTCCGTCCCCTCCCGTTCCCCCGTTCCGTTAATTTAATTTGCCTCACGGGAGACGTTGCCCGAAGGAAAACGATCGACGAGATTGGAATCTGTGGCAATGAAGTATTGAGAATCCATTTTTAAATGCGTTTTATCGGTCCCGCAGCGGCGCGCCGCATCGCATCACCGGTGAATATACGACTCCGGGAACTTATCCCAAACCAATTGCACTTAGTCCGGCCGATACGACTAACAATGCTTCTGCCAGACTGGTATATAAATTGCGAACCTGGCTAATGTACTCGACATCCACGGAATACTTAACCGCGCCTTTCGGTGTTGCAGCGACCGCCATCGACGAGCTAAATATACAACCATCACTCTTTCGACTTGGAGCGGCAATTATTCAGCCGTTCAAAGTGATCCGAGCTACAGAGAGAGAGGTAGAGAGTGAGCCCGGCTCTCCTTCGCGTCGAAGGATGTCGCCGTTGACAGATTTCAAAGGAACCATCCTTCTGTGCCGTCACAAAAGCCTCTGGAACTTGTATTGCTCGTTCGATCGGCAAGGAATTCCGGCTAAACCATGGATTCCCGATTATTTTTAGCTCAAAGTGTTCCGCGTTACGCCGGGGCGCTTTGCTATTCCAAATCTTCGTGTATATTGGTCCCTCCGAGTAACATGTAACGAAAGCAATCGATGCACCGAGTCTTTCGCGGCGAAATCGACAATCTTCGACGCCAGACAATATTCCTCCTCCCCATCCCTCTATCGCGCTGCGGACCTGCTTCTTCAAAGCTCTCAATTTTGCAATCCTTCGAACAGATTCTCTTTCTTCCAATGACTATTGGTTATAGTTTAATGTAAACTAATAACATTTCGTGTTACACGGACACTACATACTGGCATACCGTGCCACGTTATAAATCGTCCATCCACTTTATACTTTCACACTGTTATCTACTATGAATCTGTCACTTTCCACCCTTATCGCTTCGAACCATAAACATTGCAGAGATAGACAGTTTATCGGTGTTTCGCTCTGTATCTTGACAAGCGATCCAAATCGATCCAATGTTTGTTGAACATGTCTTGTCCAGAATGACCTCCAAAATACCTACCAGGTTTGTACATCTCCTTACTCGCATTGCACTTTTACCAACACTATGTTGGTGCTGGAGTTTGCGTAATCGCGAGACTTAAATCTTAATTACTCGAGTCCACAGCGCGAAGTGCATGAATCTCGCGGATTACTCACGGAATATTCGCAACAAATAGGCATGTGAGAGAGACAGAGAGAGCTCTGCGAGCGAGCGTAGAAGTCAGCGGAGCGGGATCGCAAAAGAATAGCGGAGTTTATGTCCATTGTCTCGGAGGCAGCGCGCGTCTATCTCGGACGGATCGCGAGCGATAAATCGTTCCCGATTCCTCGGGCTTCCTCCGGTCGTCCTCGCTGTCAACTGTAGGGATCGTGCGACTCGCCGTGTCGCGGACTTCCGGTCGGCGCAGGTGCGTGTTACACGCGTGAGCGGCCATTGCAGGCCGCGGACAAAAGGCACACGCAGCACGTCCGAGGCGTGCAGGCATCGTACGTATGCACGAATCCTCCGACCAATCGCGAGGCTCCTTTTCAGAGGCCATTCCTTCGGAAAGCTGCGCCAAGGTGTGCGGAGAGGAACGAGTACAGGCTAAGGGCGTGGTTCCCGCGATTATTTCATTCATCGAGGACAGGGAGACAGGGGTTCGCCTCTATGATTATGCCAGTGCATACTTCTGAGAACCAGTCACACAACTGCCACGTAAAACTTGTGGTACTATGAACACGCTCGAACGGCTCCGATAACGCGGCGATAAGATGAGCGAAACATAGTCGACAAATAGAACAATTACTCCAACCAAACAAGGTCTAAAATGAGTCCCGGTATTCTGATTGACCCCACCTCTACAGGATCGTTGTTCTTTTCTGAGGAGGTTTTCCAGGACAAGTGGCGTAGACTATCTATCTACTTGTCCCTCGTTGAAACACCCTCATCTGTAAGCCTTTTGCAAGGACATCGGCGATGGTATTCAAGGACACTGAAGCACTGTCCACTATCGATCTAGGAGCACTTGAGATGCCAGGGTTGGAGGCGAAGATCTCGCATATTGTCTGCCATTTCTTACGCTAATCTTGGCACGAGACGTGTGAACACGGTCGCGGCCAATATCGTATGATAAGGGGCGACACCCCGTCATCGAACACGCGGCCGAACTTTTAAAGTTTCCTGTAATTCCGCGCGTATGGTGATTTCCTTCGGCGAGGACTCCGCCATTGCATGCTCATCGAGATGCCTCCTCGAGTAACCACCAAGGGATTACGGGTAACAAGTGATTCCGTTGATACACGGCTCGCCAGCGACACGAAAATCCTTCGAGTAGGGTGCTCGCTCTATTGAATGGAATATCCACGGGATTTATTATCCGCACACCGCCACCGTAGACCTCAATTTATTCCGTCCCATGATATCGGAGACCGGCGTATCGGAGGCTTCGCAAAATTCGCTGACCCTTGGATTAAAAATTGATAGAAATACGGTCCAATCAGGTGACACGAATAAATGGATACCGATCGAAAGGTAGGTTCAGCAAGGTGACGATCGTGGTGCTCGGTTGGCCGAGCTTCCTCGCGCGGAACCGGATAAATTCGCCCCGTCTACCTAAGAAATATTCGCCGTCGCCGGATCATAAGCACCCACGGTCGACCGCCATCATCGACTTCACCGTAGGTATCCCGGTGATGGCTGTGTGCGCGTGCGATCTCGCTTTAAAGGGATAACGCGTCCGGCGACTTAGCTCATAATATATTTACGGTTACCTTACGACGTTTATATATTATCCTGTCCCTGGCTGTCCCCTCCCGCGCCACCACCGAACCCGGCGCTGATGTATTATGCATTCCGAACGCGATGTATTCTCGCATGCGCGCGTTACACGGCTCATACATTTTTGACCTCGATCTATCGAGTTCATTCCGCGGTAGCAGCCACGTTTAGCTCGCGAGCCCCGCGACCGCCTCGGAAGAAAATGCGTGAAATCCCTTCGCAGCCAGGCTGCCACGAACACGCCGGTGGCAGTGAAGCAACGTTCACGTTCACGTTCACGTTCACATTCGCCGTGCCATCGACCTTCTCATCCTTCTCTCTCGCTCTCTATCTCGCTTCTCGATCCTGCTCCAGCGATCCGTCCTTCGCTCGTTCTTCCCTCTCGTCTTCTCTCGATCTATCTTTCTCAGGCTGATCCTACGTGGTTAAGAGTTGGATTACCCTTATGGTGTTCCGCGGGCTAAATCACCTATTATGCATACGCCGGCACTTCTGCGAGCCAAGGAGAGCGAGAGAGAGAGAGAGACGAGTCGAACTGAGTCGAGTCGACTCGAGTCGTGGCTGGAGCACACTGGAGCCAAGTTCTCGGTAGCTCGAACGCTCCTCTCGTTCCCGGTGGCAGGCGGAATCCTCCGCCTATTACTCCCTCATTTGCCCCAGGTCCATAGAAATGTAATTAAATCCCCTGAGCGGACGCGAAACGACGCGACGCGATCCGAGTCAGCCCGAACCCGAACCGACCCGATGCGACGACGCGAGCTACCGTGCCCGCTGACTCGTGGGAAAGTCGTCGAGCTTCCGGGGGGTTGTGGGCGGCCGGTCGGGGAGGTACTTTTGACAGGCAAGCGTTAATTAGCGCCACCAGGATCGACGACCTCATCATTTTTTTAAACTTAATTGGGCAAGCACCGCAATTAGAGGAGAGGCGAACGCTAGAACGCGCGCACGGCTCGACAAAGCAGGGGGGTGGGAAACACACCAGGGTTGGAAGAAACGCATCTACCGGACGATCTTCTGTTCCACTGGGACAAAGAACTTCGCCGGAGAACAGTCGCGTACAATTTTTACCTCGTGGCCTTCCTGTTCCACCTTCCAACTTTGTTTCTTCTCTCTCCCTCTTCGCTTTTTTCTAGGCGACCGTGTCCTCGTGGTTGATATACGCCGCGCTCGGACACAGGGAAATTAATTTCACGTTTGCAAGACAGCCCCGAACATTCTAGACTCCGTGCAAGATATCCTGGTACACCCTCTGGCAAAGCGATAACACCTATATTTCGTGGATTATCAAGTTAAACATTCCGTTCATCATTTTCGCGCAAAGTTAGCAAGCCAGGGTTAACAGTTAAAAATCCATTTTATTTCTGTTTACCCTCACTCCAGTTTATTTTTGTCCTACCTCGGGGTTCCGTTAAGAACTGTTTTATATTTCTCACTGCAGTAATATTTTCAACGCTGCCACCATTTTTTCGCACCCCATGCCGAAGAAAGGATTTTCTGCCACCGCGTGCAAAAATGCTCCGCGTTGCAGAAGATTTGAGAGATCTACGTTGTCCTATCATTTTGCCGCGGGGTGTACGTGCGCGCGATACGCCACGAAGTACAGACAGGAGAGGAAATAAAAATATCTTGGCCAGGAACGTACGCGGTTTGCGACGTTTGCGCAGAGTTTCATTTAAAATTAATTTCTCTCGTCGACGGTCGGCGTGTGCTTCCGTGGATGTCGACGGTGCTCTCGACGCACGCGACTCGCGACGGTCCGTCGTCGACGGGAACGCAATTCGAGAGAGTGCGAGAGATCGGCCTCGCGACGGTTTTCTTGCCGCGGGTATCGGCTTTCGCGCGCGAGGAGATAGACGAGGTTCTGAAACAACGGGGCAAAAAGAATGATCTACGGGGACGACGGGCGAGGTTGCATCGATGCAATTGCATTCCGCCCACGGCCCCTGGCTTCGAAAGTCAAAACCCCTCCTCGTTCCGTGCATCTTCTTATTCGTCGTTCTACCTCTCCCGGAATCCTCTCTGCGGCCCATCTCTTTCTTCGAGTTACCGTGAACTTTGAAAGTTTATCTTTTCGCGCGTCGGCCATCCTCGTCTTTCTTTACGCGCGGCCGCGCAAAGCAGCATCGCGATCCCTCGGCTGTTTGCCGGTCTCTCTCTCTCTCCCGCCGGCCGAGCCAACTTTACACTCGGTACATTATGAATACCACGATTTTCACGAAGAAGTTATACGCTTCGGTCATTTTTAAAATGGAAAACTGCGAGTAAAAGTGGGTCGTGCGCGCACGGGCTTAGGGCAACGTTCTCCCGCTTGCCGCTAGACTCGCCGATCCTCGAATCCTCTTACCGGCTTTCCGGCTCTCGCGAATACCTCTTCGCTGAATGCAGGAAGCATAGCATATTTTCCACGCTTCCCGATACTTCCCATCGTTATATTATTAATTAGCACGGACAGAACTTTCCCTTCGTCGATTGTTGCTCCAACCCTCCGCGGCTATGCTCCTACTAGATGTTGGCGACTCGTTGTGCCGGAAACTGCTAACACGAATAATTATGCTCTCTCGTTAGCTCGTTATTAGTGACGGTCGGTCGCGTTTCTCTTACTGAACTCTTTTTCTATCGCCACTTCGGAAGAACGGAAGTTTTTCTCTGGAGCTTTTCTCTAAATGAAGATGGTCAACTATGCTTTATTATGCGCTTTTTAATTACACAACGTTTCTTCAAGAAGCATGTTCGTTACGTAGACTATGCAATGTACAAGGGTGAACTGCAACAGATCCTGAAGGCAAACTAAATAAATCCTGCTGCAATGTTGAGAGAAGTCGTGCACTAGCAACAATTTTCATAAAGAAATGTAATACGATAGTATCAAAGAATTTTAGTGAAACTTAGCTAATCCTTATCCACCCCTCGTTGCCAATTTGACACATTTCAAAGAGGGGTGAGTAGATTCCGGAAAACTGAATATTTCATTGAATAAGATCTGGCGTGGTTGTTAACAGCTGAAAATAATTATGCTTTCCGGGATCGGCGGAATCGTTACCGGAGTTAATAATTTTCGAATAGCCGCGCGTCACGTGACGATACAAAGAGGCCAGGAGCGAGCACTTTTTATCGGGAAATCTGCACGCGTCCTCTCGTGGACCTCGCGGGACACCGTAATCCGTAGAAATATTAGAATGCAAAAGTCAGCCGGTGTAAATGTTGGACCTTTGCATCAAGGCTCATTAAAAGGAGAGAATTGTTTGCTGAAACGCGAACGAGCGACGCGGCGTGCTTAATATGGCGGACGGTAATCGCGAACGGACACGTGACCGTGTCGAAAAACACGCGACAGCGTTCCAGACCGCGATAACGATACATACTTCGCTGAAGTACGAAGTTTATCGATCGCAGTCGTCTGAGCCGATTGTCAACAAGTTTGATTTTAAACGTCGATTCTTGTAATTTCGCAACGGTCACCGGGTCTACGATTCGCAACGTCAGGCACGGTAATGGCGAACCAAAGTGCACAGGTGCCGCAACAATTTACCGTGCACACGACGGTGGAAACGGCACCTTGTTAATTGCTTGGGAACACGTAACGAGTAATGAATATTTTACTCGACGGCAGTTAGTCTTCCTAAAATGAGCTGATAATGTTACGAATGTTTTAAAGGGTGCTTCGAAAACACAGACACTCTTTCCAACCGACAACCCTAGAAAAGAAACGATTACAAATTGAAATTGCGGTCATAATGCAGCCGTATCTCCCCTTTGAGGTCTGCAAATAAAAATGCAGCTGCAGAGATTGCCGGGAACTGCATTAGCATCTTAAAAAGCTACGAACTGAGTGTAGACCATTATGCAAACTAATAGAATCTTCTGGGATTGTTCTCCGTCTTGACGATTCATCTTACATAACGTAATTCAACGGATTTAACCTTTGCACTCGCAAAATAAATATATTGTAATTCGAACCAATTAACTATTGCAGTATTTCATATGTACTGGAGTGTGAAAATTCTAAAGTGAAAATAGCTTCGAGTGGAAAGGGTTAAATGTAGTATGAACGAGTCACATCAACCGGAAAGGGTCGAATGCATAAAAAATCTTCCAATTTCGTCGAGGTCTAGTCGTGAACGCCTTGTCACGAGCATAATGATCGATTGACGAACGACGGCCTGCAGCAGCGCAGCGCGTCCCTTAGAAATTCACAGACTCTCGGCCCCATTAACGCAGCGTTCCCTCGCGCGGCATTAGGTTCCATCTTGTCATCCTTTAAACGTTGAAACGTTTAGACCCGGGACCCGAGCCGTCGTGTGATAGAGAAGGCAATTTAGAGCGCGCGTTCCGGGCGTCTTCGCGCGACACCGAACGATTTTACGGGCGTTAATTGGTGAGCCCCTCGTCCTATGCCGTCAGCAGGTATATGATTTTTTTCTCGAAAAAAGTAAGACGCCCGGTGTCAGGTTGATGGATGGATGAGACTCGAGCCAGTCCATCCCCCTGCTCTCCTCGGACGACGCGACACGGCGACGGTTCGTTGATCCAGGGGCTTCGTTTTAAACTTTCAACCTCGAAAACTTGATACCTCCGGCCTGATCTCTCCCGTTGCCCCTCTCCGCCATCGACCGATACGCTCGCCCCCATACTGTTTTTAACTACTTCCCCCGGCATCGGCCGGAATTTATCCGGGATTAAAGGTGAACCGGGGGACGCGACTCTATAATATTCCGCATCACGCTTATCTCCGGTGTCGTCCGCAGAAATTACGTTTCAGAATCGACTTCGGCGCGAGCGTCGTCGAATTTTTCGTGCGATTCGCTCTCTCCTCCTATCGGTACACCGTATCCCTTTCAGTCTGGCTCGCCTTGTACAGTTTTAAGTTTTAATACACGACCAATGAAAGTCGATCCCCAAACCGAACTTCCTCCATTCGCCGGCTCACAAAACCGGGACAATCGCGGGAAGATCAAGGGTGGATCGAAGTTCCCTCGAAAACCGAGGAATCTACGTAAGGATGATCCTCGAATAGGAGATTCCGGGTACGAGTCCCTCGGAAATGGATACGGAGCTCCGACGCTGACAGTCGTCGAACCTTTTGTGCTTTATTTATTCTGGCCTGGCGGACTTGACGCTCCGTGGCTCCGTCAACTGGCTGGCGGAAGTTTCCGGCGAATTCGCGAAACTACCCTTGCTGCTACAGCTGCGCTCGACCTAGATCGACCGGCGGCAGTCTCTGAATAAAAAAGGAGAGACTCCTCGAAACAAGACAGAAGGAGGGGGGTTTGATCTCGACACAACGATTTCGTTGCGTGTCTACTCGAACGGGCTCTTGTCGCGCAATGTCCTCCTTGTCCGTTCGCAACCCCCTTCGGTGTCGTGTCGCTGGGACTCGAGATCGCCGCGTGTGATTTCGATTTCGCTAGGCTGGGCCGAGTACTTCGCGATTTATTTAACTTTAAGAGGAGTTCGCCGGCGAAGTGCTGGCTACCGGAAGGGGGAACGGGGATAAGGGTGAGCGGGGAATGGCTGGTTTTACGGGCGCGAACGGGGAGAATGGATGCGCGGGCGTGCACCGATGGAAAAGCGGAACCGAGCCGAGCCTGACTGGCTGGCCCCTCTGACGTTCCAGGGGCGTCAATGTATTGGGAGTACGTTCCAGGTTGATGCCACTGGCGCTGGACGCAATTTGAGAGCAATCGACTGAACGACACGCCGCAAATCAAACCCGTCCGTGGTAGTCGTGTGTTGGCTAGGCTCACCTCCACCGACTGCGTCGCCCCCTACGTTCAACGAGTCCCACTCCATGTCACCTTTCACCCTTCCCTGCCCGGCTGTGTTCCTCCTTCCTCTTTCTCTGTCCCTCAACCCTTCAACCTATACACCGTCACACTTTTCGTTCCCCTGGACCTCTCTGGTGAGGTATACTGTGCTCGCTCTGTCCTCTCAATTTGAGTTGACGCTTCTCCGTACGGTCGAGCGATTCGAGTTGACGCGCGACAGCTGCTTCTGCCGATGCATCGCCTTTCGCATCCGGCGCGCATTACACCGCTGTTACTGTTAATTGAATCGATCGATTTCAGATTGCCGGTTGGTATACCAGCAACGTAAAATCGACAAAATCTCGTCGCGCTCCGCTGTATCCATAAGCGAGGATTTCCGGGGGTTGGCCCGCCGCCGCCGTCGGCCTATCCACCGACACGACGGACGGCTGAGGGTGGCGAGACTATCCGGCTCACCGCAAATTCGCTGTATATTCGACAACCGAGTCCAGGAACCGTTTAACGAGTGAACTTTAGACTGTTTCGCTCCTTTCTACCTAGCGGGTGTCAAGATACCAGGTTGATACCGATCATGCTTGTTACAGATTTCGTATCGCTGCTCTACCAATGTTGTGCAAAAATGGGCTGTCTGCAATACTCGATGCAGAACAGTTTAGACACGAGAATTGGATACTGTTCCTTCGACATTGTCTTTGCTGTAAATATGAACGTGAAAATAGAAACACTTTCTTGTAACACAATGGAAACCAGAGCGTAACATGCCGTTAAATTCGAAGCGAATATAGAACGCGAACGCGGAATGCTTTTATCTGGATTTTACGGTATCCGGTGTGGCAAGTGTCCGTTAATAACTAAAGTAAACGCGAGCTCACTCGGCGCACGGTGTAACGCGTTCAGTAATTTCGGTAATACGGCGGCTACGCTCCGTTAATAGAAGCACCGAGCAGAGCAGCAAACATCTTGAACCATTCAAAAAGAAGGGGGTTATCAAGAATTGGATGTGCACGAAACTGTCTGACGTATGCTCGAAACTCGGCGCGCAGTTTCCGCGGCGTAGTTTGATTGCCGGTCGAACTTCAGCTATTTGTATGACCTCATTTGAGGTTTCTGGTCTTTGGAATCGAAGTTTCCGCGCCGCATCGCGTCAGAAATGGTTACGCCTCGGAAGCCCCCTGTATAACCGTCGCAAATTACTCTCCATCACTTGACCGAGTTTCGACGCATGAAAAACTGTTCCCGCCTCGGAAATTCATATTCCATTATTATTTATCTCCACTTCGCGAATACACTTCCGAATCCATACCGGGAAAAACGTTATTACCCTGGCATTATCGCGATAATCTTATTCCATAAATAAACGCGACATCGATCCATCCGTGGTGCAATCGCGAAAGCAAAAATTCGATTTCCGGATCTAATTAAATTTGACCTTGTTTCGGCTGCTCGAACGGTATAGAATTCGATAGACGCGGTAATTCAAGTTCACAATCGATCTTACTTCGATGCTGAACTTCGCGGGCACAAAGGGAGTACACTAAGCTGAATAATCGGATCCTGGCTATTTCAACCGAATTTCCAGCAAGTTCGTGTATCAAATATTGCTACCGGTTTATTTAAATAAATGCAATTTAGCAGATGACGAATTTAATTATTTGTCCGTTTCCAATTGTTGAAAATTTTTATTTTGCATAAAAATCGGCAGTCTAATATTTGGACTTCGAAAGCTCCGATAAATAACGTAACTCTCTACAAACTGTGTGCAGTTTCGTAGAGGTGTGTAGTTTAATAGTGTGCGACAATGGCGGCAGATATATGTAGAGATTTTCTGGTAAAAAATTTAACAGATAAATTGGGTAACGCAACACAGAGTACGCGTTTATACCATTGTTACCGTTAATTAAAACGATCGCTCGCGGATCTGTGGTTGTTTTGCGACCCTCGAAATTGCATGGAGCACGTGGCTAAACCGGTCCTGCGAGCGTGGCTGCGTTTCGCAGGCGGCCGGAAAACATCAAGAGAGAGAGGCAGACGGAGTCGCCGCTCGCATTTGACCGATCGATGATCTCTGTGATGCGCTTAATTCCCCGTTTTCCCAGCCGCGCGAAACGAATAGTTGAATGGGCAAAGCGCGGGCACACTCGTCCGACACTTCGTAACTGCGTCGTTCCCTTGATTTGCATCGGGTCCGTTCAAGCGTCACGCGATCGTTACTATTAATCGGTTCGATTGCGTCGGAATTGACAGTTCCCTTAACAGCTCGCGCCCTGCTGATTTACCCGACGGATGTTTGCGTACTCTCCGGACAAAAGAGATTCCGAATCCCCGATCCGCCATCTGTTTTTTCGATCCCCTTCGATCGAGTATCAGGCCTCGCCGCGTCGAGCCAACCGGGATCATCGATTTCGCGGCTGTTACGCGATCACCGGTGCAGTCATTGAATTTTTAATCGGAACTTGAAACCATCTCTCTGTCCCCTTTGATCAAGTTTTTTTCACCGTGTTTACCGACTCTTGCGGGAAACGCCGCGCGCACTTCTCCACCAATTTCCACTTTTCATTCGCGAATACGTGTGTGCTCTTCGTTTCGTTTTTGTTCGTACGGCGTCGATGTGCAGATTCGCAAGCGCCGCGCACCGACCGCTTATTCCCGCGGCTGTAAATTGACTTTACTCGTTCACCCTCGAATCCGACCGCGCGCGTCTTCCTTGATTGCCGGTCGGACGCAATATAAACGACGCATCGTCGCTCTTTCTGGCTCTGCTTTTTGTCTTTTTCGTTTCTCCCTTTCTCCTCCATCCGACACGCCGAACGACCACGCAATTTTATCGGGCGCGTGTCCATTCAGCCGCGACGTTAATCACGTTATTCTTCTTCGCTTGTGAGCGAGAATGCGCGCGCGCGCTCGCTCGCTCGCTCGCGTGCCTGCGAAGATAACTCCGTTGAAAACAAAGTGAAATTGATAGCGGCCAGGATCGACGGGACTTCACAAAGCGTCCGGTAAGAATACATATCAGCGATGAAACCGTCGTCTTTGATAATCGAATCCAGCCGGCTTGGTACGGCGTTCGTTCTCTCGATCAGAAATTAAGGTCGACGTCGATCATTGTTAGAGACACTGAATCGAACGGAGCTAATGACACGATCGGTATCGCTTTGTTCTTTTTGAGATTACACGGGGACGTTTTCCAGGGCTTTAATTACCGTTTCCAGAATCGAGCGTTTCTGACCTGACATCGATCGATGTATCGCGGCGAAGCTCGTCTTCGGGATCCAACCCGGGGGAACGTGTAGAAGCGGGACAGTGATTAGCCCGGGCTTCTTTTGATTAAGATTCTTTTGTGCACCGCGTACCTCCTGGAAGACCTAATTGCGAATTACAAGGTTCTAATTAGAAATCTGTTGGACCGTTTCATGCGCCGATCTGAAATTGCAGCTCCTGGAGATTGTACGGCGTTAGCTTGACCTGGAATTCAGAATTAAAACCTACAATTAAAACGTCCGCCGGCTCATTTCATTGGTTCTTCATTGGCTAGTCGGGTGCTTTGACTTCTCATTGATTGATCCCTATGATTAAACACACGGTGCACAGAGTTTTCCGATAATAGCTGTCCGATGGTTTTCCTTCCTCTCTGTGTGTGTGTGTGTGTGTGTTTGGGATGCATATGCAAAATAGGCTGATAAAAACGGAAACAAAATGTTGACGAACGGAAAATTTCCAAAGATTTTTAAACATTTAATTTTTAAATAGATAGAATCTGTTGTGAGTTAATTATTACAATCAATTAAAAAAAAAAAGTATCTTGCAAAAATCGTTACAGCGTTTTCGAGCATGTAGACGACAAACACGTGTTCGCATGGGGAGCGAAATTTTAAACCCTCCAGTGGTTCATATTAGAAAGCTTTGTCGTTCGAGTGCCAACAGAAGTAAAAAAGAAATTGAATAATAATAAAAGTTGTAACACGATTAAACTGGCTTTATTACGACGAATCCCGTTCGTTTAACCGAATATAATGGTTTCACCACGTTAAAGCTATTACATTATAATCGCATGGAGACGCAGTCGGTGAAATAAATCAGTCCAAGCGTGTCCGGATTCGTCGGATTAACAGAAAGGTAGATAGGAATTTTCGACCGGTGACTTAATTTACCGGGTTCGCGCAACCCGTTGTCCCTCTGTCCCTATATCTCTCTTTGTCTCTCTCTCACTCTCTTTGTCTCTGCCAGTTACTCTTCCTCTTCCTATCTGGAGCGGCAACTGGAGCGAGCACCGGCACGATAAAGAGGTTAATACGATTTTACGCGGCAAACGAGTGAAAATACCGTGGGCGTACGGTTAGTACACGGTAGCGCCCTTAAGCGCGATAAAACGGGTCGCATGTGAAACAGGAAAGATCGACCGGGCAACAGCAGCAACAACCGGTCGTGTAGCATCGGGAGAGTCGTTTATGCTTTAAAGGGGCCAAGTGGCCTGGGTCTGTGCATCGGTAACGACGCGGTTAATGGCGAGCGAGCGTTGTTAAAATATTGAAAGGAAATATTACTCCCGGCCCATCTATGGCCGCGTAAAACTTCTAAATAGAAGCCTAACGATCGGCGTGGAAAACGCGAGTATACCGGGGACCGTGTTCGACGTCATCGGTACCATTCGCATCGATACTACACCGCTCGAAGAACTCCGAAGACTACGGAAAAATTGCCGCGTTAATGGAACCGTTCACCGACCGTGTAAGGATTCCAAGCACTTGTAATTGCGGCGTTACGGCCGTTGCGGAAGCTGTTGGCCGAAGCTGCGCCGGTTGCAAATTGGTGAGCGAGCCGGGACCCGTTCAACGGGCTTTGAAAAAGGAGACTTTGATGCGCGTGAAAAGTCCTTTTTTCTCTTGCCCAACTTCTTTGAACCACCGATCCCGGCATTTCTGCTCGCAGGTTGACTCGACGGTCCGCAGAGAACCGCGCCAGTTTTTCAAACCTTTATTCCTGCGATTCGCGTCAGAAACGTCGCGCAATAATAAACGCAATTGTAGAAAATAATTGTGCGTACACTACAATACAATGAAAGTACAACTACTTCTCTGGTTGCGCAGCGTTCCCTACCTCGTGTATATTTTAAAGATCTTTACGAGGTACTTGCAACTGTACAGTGTCGCACAGTCCGGTCATTACACCGAGCGAAATTAAAAGGTTAATTAAAAGCGGGCAAGCAAGAAACGTGGGCGTGGAAACCGTTTATCGTCCGCCGCTAATTGATTTCGCTGATCGAAAAAAATGTCGCATTTACTTGGCATCTGGTAGCTAATGATGAGACCCTATCGAGTAAATAGGGCTTCCTCACTATCCAATGGCACCATTTCCGGCTGGTTCATAGTAAATAATTAGTATCACGTCCGAACCTGGATCGCTAATGACCTCTAATTTTCTGATTGCAGATGTTT
Source organism: Lasioglossum zephyrum (assembly GCA_028455615.1). Lineage (NCBI taxonomy): Eukaryota > Metazoa > Arthropoda > Insecta > Hymenoptera > Halictidae > Lasioglossum > Lasioglossum zephyrum. Next base: position 8,259,597 of record CM052333.1, read on the forward strand.
TGAAGCGGATCGAACGAAGGCAAAGATGAAGGCCGTAATCGCGTCGTGTTTCCTGCTCGTGTTCGTCCTGACCAACGGCGGTGTCCTATCGGTCGATTGGAAACACAGCGCCGCCCTCGACGACAAGTTCCTGGTCCTCTGGACGCCCGGCGAGAATGATATCATGTTCGAGATCCAAGTAAAAACCCTCGGCTACGTGGGTTTCGGTTTCTCCAAGGACAACGACAAGGTTCTCGCCGACATGGTCATCGGATGGGTGGACAATAACGGACAGCTCCATCTCCAGGTAAGCGTCTTTAAGGAACCCGCCTTGTACCCGATCTAGTTCTTGTCCGTTTCTGGATTCGTCGCACACCTGTTAAGCTACCGACACTGTCACTGCTGCTTGCTGACCAAGCAACCGTATCCTCAACCTCGACTTACCAACATTCGCGTAATTTTAACATTTCGCCTTCTCGGAAGATCTAGATACTCGCGCGAAATTATCGTCGTTCATCGTCGGTTGTCTATGGCCGCGGATGATATACGAGCGCCAACAACAGGCAAAAATCCGCGCAATTATGGACCCTAGTTTTGCCGATGAGCAATTGAAAATGATCGTCCGGCGAAACGATTATTCCTATCGTCCTAGCCGGATTATATTCATTTCCCGAGCCTCGACGTGGAATAATTTCAACTAATTACTCTTATGCTACCGATCCGATGCGTCGAATGTTGTAGAGGATTGTTCGGAGCCGGTGTTCGCCGCACGGGGTGCGGTGGCAGAGCGGGGCGAGGAGGAACGCGCATAATGATAGTCCTTTCGGAGATAAGTAATGGGTTTCTCGTTTCGATCGGTGCATCGGATAGTTATCAATCTTGCCAACCGAAGCCAGCGGCCTGTCATTACGCGTGCTCGTCATTTTGTACGACACTTTGTCGTTTTATTTTTCGCGGACGATTATCTTGGACAATTTTCAGTCACCGAGCATGATGTATTGCTTTTATCGGCGTACCAAGAACCGCGCCGCGCCGATGAAAACAGATAACTTTCGACTGGGAAAAAAGAAGCGAGTCGCTTGGAAGAAAGGAAAATAGACATCGCTCGAGATGCGTCTGTCCCCGTTCCGAAGTGCCGAGACGAAGATCGACCAAATGTACAAACATACATACATACCTACCAGTCGGTTTAGTCGTAACCGGACACGTTTCGAGCATCTCGCTGATCCGTGGAAGCCGGAGGGTGGTTGACGACGACGAGGACAAAGTTGCTCGGTCAGTAAAATCGCGCCGGATATCGTTCGGAACCGGTTTGATTTCGCCAGAAGAGCCGCGTCGCTCGTACGCGCGTAGAATTTCGACGGTATGCCCGCGGTTTATTTCCGAGCGCCGTTAAATTTAAAACACCGCCGGCACGCCGTAGCCATCTTGTTGACGTAAACCCTTCTCGAAAACCGGACTCGGGAGGATTACGCGGTATCCTCCCTTTCATCAGCGCTGCACGGCTGTTGTCACTTTGCCGGTTCTTCATAACATCGGAGACCCAACGGAGGGAGATGGATGTCATATTCTCTTTTTCCTCTCCCCCTCTTTCCGCGGCCCGAGCTTTCCTCTGACGCAAATGGGACGACCGGTGGCATACGAGCAACCATGACTCGCTCCTTTCTCCGTACGTTTCTTTTTCTCAGCGGGCTCGCTCTCTCATTTACAGGCCCGCCGTTGAATATTTCTTTTAAAAACAGCTCTCGTCCCGACGCGACACGATGGCCGCGCGTTGTGCGTCGGCGTTTCATCATCGCCTCCCGGTGGCTACTTCGCACGGAATTTCCCGGCGACGACAAATTCGCTTGGCATCACGCTGCGTCACTGTCAACAACGCGACAGATGTTCTTCCTTTTCTGATTACCCTCCACGGTTAACGACAACAATTTTCTCTCGCTAAACCCACCGCCGCGGGGACCGGCCATAATTCTCGCACATTCGCGCTCTCGCGAGACCGCTTCGGCCCGAGCGCTTCTCTTCTTCGTAGTTTAAGCTGATCGTCAAGCTCCCATCGCGATTTTAATAATACGCCACGCGAACTTTGACACAAATTCCACCAATTGTATTCACAGAAGCAATCAACATTATTACTAATGTTAGATATAAGTACACCAGATCGGGCTCTGTACGGCGTTATAGAATAAAGGTATAATGTGCGGATCTAGTCACGTGTGACAATTAACGGGATTCGCGACGCACGTACAGTAGAGAGTCGGTTATAAGAGTCGAACATGTGAGCATACACAGCGATGTAAAGACGAGCACAATAAATGTGAATTATATATATTAGATACTCAAATAGTGAAACGGTGTCTAGTTCTTTCCCATACATAACAACTAATAATTTCCTTTTAATTTGTGTTCTGTTAGTTACTTCGTAATTAAGGTTTTATATTATAATCCAATTAATTTCTATATTAATAAAATCGCAATGGCATCGTCAAAAATATTTTTACGTTATTAAATTGGTTTATATTTAAGAGTTGATAAGATTTTTCAGTTAAACCAGCACGTATTAATTTCGAATTTCTTCGCTCAGGCATAAAAAACCCGGTCTCTTATCTTTGTCGGGCGGGATGGCGTGAAACGGCTCATACATTTTTTCCAGGTGCCTCGTACAGACTGGTAGGGTCGGTAAGGGGACGAAATAAAATCTGAGGAATCGACGGAAGTCGGTAGACATCCGTTGGCCGCGTAAACAGCTCGCTTATTGCCAGCGAGTGTATGATCGGGTCCGGTATCAGCGGGTGGCCGGATCCGTGTTATAGAGATCTCTCTCGGTCGTTTCTTCTAAAATGGAAAGGAGCCGTAACCGAGGGGCGGTGAGGCGGGGTGGAGGAGCTCGGGGATGCAATATAGGAAAGCAATCTTCTCCGGCGACTAGCGCGGGGCAACCCCGACAAGAGAGGGAGAGAGAGAGAGAGTAAAGGAGAGGATAGATAGAGAGAAGATGGGAGAGGGAACGCTGTGGTTCGGTGCTTAGGTACATATCTACGTAGGTAGGTAGTCAGGCTGCAGATCGCGTCCGTCTCGCGTGTCCGCAATTTTTCCGGTAGAATCGTTGCCCGCTCGTTCCATAATGCATGCCGTGCCGCGCAATGCTCTATGCGATGCAGCCGTCGCCGGACGTTCTCATACAGAGAACGACGCCACGAAGAAAAAGGAGAGGGAACAGGCTGCCGGATGGGACAAACGGAGACAGAGGGATCGGAAGGACGAGCGAAGGAAGAGAAAACGAGGGGCTGGGGTGTGGGGGCAGAGTTGACGGCCAATGGGAGCGAGAAGGTTTTTCGTTATGATCGTAATCTTAGAACCAGAACAGCCGCGGGCATCCGAGAGACCAGCCCGAACCACCGACCCCGGACTCTCTCCTTCACTCTTTCTCACTCTCTCTCTCTGTCCTCTCTCCTAGTGCTCGATTTCTTGTCCTTATAGATGCCCGTTTTGCACCCGACGCTCACCCAACCCCCGACCTTCCATTGCCCCCTGTTCCAATTCAACGCTAGGATTCTTTTCCTCGCGTGGCTTAACTCCTCGCTTCCGGGGGCGCTTTCTCGCCTCAAACTAAACGAACCGAAATTCCGTGGTATATAACTCGTACGAAAGGGAAAAATGCCCCTGTCCGACTGCTTTTGCTACTTTCCTTTCTCTTTGCGTCTCGTGACCCGACAACACTCTTGAATTTATATACTTAATAGACTTCGTAGATGCTTTGATGATCGAACACCTAAACATCATGACAAGTTATTACAATAGTCACTTATCTAAGACGCGCCAATTGAGTGCAAAAGATTGATAGCGTCTATGTGAAATCAATTTATAAAATTCTAAAACTTTTCGTTCGAATACAATCCAAAGATTACAAAGCATTTTAGGATGTGCATACATTTCCATGCGAATGGTCTGCCTAAGATAAATTCTCGTTGCGTCGAGCTTTCATGCGGTTCTACTTGTTTTCCGGTTGATGGAAATTTTATATAGCCACTGGGAATAGCCTTTCGTTATCCAGGACGTACGAGGGACTATGAAAACCTCGGTTTTCTTGTTTCCACTTAGGGGAAAAAGGGAGGTTGACGGCGATTGATTAAAGCAACAGTCCAAGCACTCCAATCAGCCGATTCTTTCGCACGATCGGCTGCATCTAATCCTGTTTAAAGGGAATATATTTCGCGCGCGCGGATCTGTTATGGTTATTACCTCGGCAGGGGTGAAGGGGAGGAGAAACTCGTAGCAACGTCCGACAAGACGAATCGAAGTTGATTAAAGATGTACGGCTGATACATCCTACCGCTCCAGACTGCGGGCTGTTGTGTGCCGAACCACTTCGGCTTCCGTCTCTTCAGCCAGCTGAATTCAATTTTCCTGGTCTAATTCTTTTATTCGCTTCGTTTAACTTCCCTGTTCCGTTCGGCACGTCGTTTCACAGCGGATCCGTGGCTCGGTGTCTATTTGAGGTCTTTTCTGCCTGGAATACTCCTCGAACAAGCCACCAGGATGCGAGTTGACGGGGGATTTGCGTTGCTAGACAGCTACGATTTCGTACTACCGAAAGGGAGGCATTATTTTTTGCTCAGCTACCTTGCTTTCCCTACACGAATACGTCTGTCATTCGTGACGTAACCATTTTTCTTTCCCGGTAATTGTTTTTCGAAATCTAATGCTCGCACCACGCACACACTCGTTAATAAATCTTTAACAATTACACGTTGCGATGAGCGGTCGAATTATTAGAGTGATTAAAATCATTCAAAGTATTTTTATACGTAGACACATCCTGAAAAATTTATTCTCTAATGTGCATGTATAATGTTAGTACATCCGTGTTCTGGATATTTCAGGAAAACTAAACGTATTTTTGGGACAACCAAATTCTAATTTCATGAAGGGCGTTCAGCTGTCGAAATGCGGACGCGCGAGTATAGATTCGCAATTATTTAAAGCGAATTGAAAGTGGAGAAGCTCGTTTATATTCCGGGAGGAGAATCCCTTACGAAATGCAACAAGAGAAAAGTATTCCATGCATAACCGTCGGTAGAATACATCGAAAAATTGTATGTATTCGGCTCCGGTACGTATTACCGTTCCGAGCGAGGTCGCTTGGCAAAACTCTAATTTAAATTCCGGCGCGTTTAGATCGGAATAGATTCTGCATTCGGAAACGCGCGGTGGTATCGCACGGGTTCGACGATGGGGCGCGTTGGGCACCGTCCAAAATATCGCGGCCCTTATCCGCCTCTCGCATTCCCGGGTGCCCGGGGGATTAAAAAATTTCCACGGCGAATTAGGAAACGCTATTTACCCAGCAATCGTCTGAACCGGCGCCGTTAATGGATTTCTCGAGCAAGTGTTCCTCGGAGGAGGACGAAATATGCTTCGGAGGGTTGTACGGTCTCGCCTTTCGCAGCACATTTTCATGGCCCCATCCCCGGCGGGCTTTTTTCAGCCACTTTGCCGACTGCAGTGGCAAACCGCCGACAATGCGGAATAGGAATTTCATTCTGCGCGAAATGCCGCGGCCCGCTCCTCGTTTTTTCTCCTCGGCGAGGCACCCAGTGCCTGTCCTGCATCCGGTCCCACACTGTGATTACATTCGACTCCGTGCGTGCGGCCACCAGGGAACTGTTCGCCTCGCGAGCCTGGATTCCAAAATTAACTGCAGCGCAAGATCTCATTACCGTTCCGCCCGAAGCCTCGCTCTACGGGGACACGCCGGCCGAAATAATCGCGAGTTGGCCCGGTTTTTGCACGCCCCCGCGTTCCTTTCTTTTGCTGCCATTGCCGCGCACGTCGCGCCACCGGAACCAAGATGCACGGCTAAACCGGCGAACGATTTATCATGCGGTATTATTTATTCGAATGTCAGCCGCAGCTACAGAAGCGTTCTCCGCGTTTCGCGCTCGCCTCCGCTCCATATGAGTCGTTAAATATTAACCGCCGTAAGCCGGATCGCTACATCGCCGCCTCCATTCTTTCTCCCGCTTCCGTTCAACAGATCCGCGGGATCGCGCGCGTTTGCGCGAAACATCTCCGTAGAGAAATCGCATGCCTCGAATCGGCCGGCTGCGGTAAAAACCGAACGTGTTGCGACAGCTCTGAACAATAGTCTGCGAGCCGTAAGTTTTCTCAGGCATGTCGTTTTCTATCTCGTGCCAGCGATTACTTGAGAGATTAAGGAACCCTTTATTTAATAAGTCACTTGTGAGAAAATGTGCGCAAAGTCTGGAGATCGAGTCGATTGTCCTGTGCTGGTTCAATGTACAGGGTGCTCTATCAATTTTCTTTGAAATCCTGATCGTTTAGAGACCTGTTGACAGAATAAAATTGATTATTTTAGTATATAATCAACGTGTTTAACAAATCCGCACGATACCTTTTTAAATAGCACTGTACGAGGCAGCTTTCTGTTAGTATGTAAATAGAAAAATTCAGTTTCACTGCATATGTGGGACACAAACAATAACTTCATTTTTTTCATTGGAGCGCAAGGTAAATGTTTCTATATTTACGTTGTCCTTACCATACCGAGTAACTTCCGTTTAAAGCGCCTTTTAAATTGTTTTTTGGTCATGTGTGGGCATTTCAATCTGACAATTTTTAATCCGTGAAAAAGTTTCAAATTCGTTTCAGAAGTTTACCGAGAGCTGTGCAAATATACAAAATATGGCTGCAGATTTCATTTAAAAAATTGAAGTTTCTCTCTATTTTGCGTACTCCACCATGGACACGTCAATTGCTGTTGATCTAGGGGAGCCAATCGCTGCCAGTGCACGCGTTTGTTACAAACGCGCGGTGGCAAATTAACTTGTGGTGACCTGATTCCAGTGTTAATTAGTGAACGTGTTAAATTAGTGGGCGGCATTATAAAACATGCTAAGAATTACTTTGAATCAATATTGAATAGTTCTCGAGAGAATCGAATTTGCATCTATGTGGTAGTTGTAATGTCAAAGTTCATTTTATTATTACTCGACGAACTTCAGCTATACAACAATTCCGAAAGGAAATCTCGTAATCCCCGTGACTGGGTCTCGTTCCGGTAAACAGTATCAAACGGAGGGTACGCGGATCGGTGAAACAGAAACAATGACCGCGGTTCGGCCGCATCAACCGGCAGAGGGGTGAGGCTGCAAAAATAAAGGGGTTTTTCGTGGGCAGGGGGGAACGGTGGTAGCGCGGCGATTGCACCGTCGAAGGAGAGGCCCGCAAGAATTCGCGGATATTTGCGAACGCGTGCTCGCATTCAATTCCATTCGATGTTCGCAAACACGCGCCGCGCCGTCGGCTTTATTGTGTGAGGTGCACAACGCACGGTGCGCGTCGGTCTGACCGCCCCATACGTGCGTTCCAACTGTTTGGTGAATAAATGATATGTTTAGTAATACGCGCTCACTCGCTGCGTTCGCGAGTCACGGGGAATGAGAGAGGGACTGGACAAATACTCGACCGGACGAATAAATCGAAAAAGGAAGCCGGGAATTTGCGAGAGAGCCAGAGTGCGCGTTTGCTTTAAACGATGTAATTTCGATTCCCCCGGCGCGGTGCGGTGCGTCGATTGTGCCGCCAACGACAAAGAATACACGCTGAATTATTGTTTGTTGGTCGTTTCTTCGACCGCGGTTGTAAACGGATTTGCGAAGAACGATGCAGCTTCTTAATTGGGTAATAACAATTTTCCTACTAACTTCATTGATTATGACGTTTCCGAGCAATTTCGGCTGGTTGGATTGGGTCCAAAGTGTAACAGGCGACTCGCCGTTGGACACGCGCCCCGCGTACGTTCGCTCTACCGAGATTAGCTCAATTCCGTTCGCAGACTGCCTTTTTAAACGGGTTACGGCAATATGGTTCTTTCATTTTCAAAATAAGTGAGGAGGAAATGCTGAGTCGTTCTTTCTGTTCTAAGGTTACTGCCACGTACAAGACGTTCAGTAGCAATTTGTTCACTTTCATGCTTCTGGTTCGATCTTTTGTTATAAACTTTATCACCCCGTAATTAATCGAAACATTGAGGATAAAGTGATAGCATACGATGCTGTATTATTGAACCCAAAGTGTAACATTTAGTAGCGTAGGATTCGTTTCGACTTATAATAATTTTGAATAGTTGAAAGACTTGTTTTCGACGCGCCGTGTTTTTAGTGATTTCTCGGTGGCGTTCGATTTGAAGCGCAGTGCCATCGATTACTTCCGGTCTGCTCGGTTTTTCGCGTAGGTCGCTGCTGGAAAAATCGTGAAATCAGCCTGGAGTTGCAGGAGTCGAGGCCGCATCGACAATAAGAAGAGGAGCCGGCCCCCGTGGAACGCGGGGTTGTGAGACGGGGTCGGAAACGAGGTAAAGAGGGATGATAAAAATACCGAAGCTCGCGAAAGTGCTTAACAGCGGCACGCGGCGTTCTTGCGTAAAAATGCAAGCGGTGCATCTGCATACGCGGGCCGCCTCGTTGCCGCACCCGCGTCTGTTCACTAGGCCGGGGGTTCGCGGGGTGTGTAGGGGGTTGTATAACTGCGCGGAGGCTATTCCCAAGGCAGCTCTGCCATGGGAGCCCCCCGATGCGATTTTACCCACCGTAAATAGGATTCAGTGTAAATGCAGTTACGTATACACGCGCGTTCTCGTAAATGTTGTCGCGACACTGTTTAAAACTTGCCCCGCACTCCCCGCGCGGGTTCTCTTTCTCTCCCTTTCTGCTGCGAGCATCTGCGCTGTGACACTCCTGCTGCAAGCCGGCGAAATCTGTGCGCGACGATAGCGGGTGTAATTGCGGTAAATGCAGATCGCCTTTCTGATCCCGAGCTCCTTGGAACACGCTGAATAAATCCTTTGTTTCTAACTACGGTCTCTCGTTAGTAGGTCAGAATCAGAATGGCGGCCGCAATTCCAGGCTTCACCACCTCCGAAGCGGAAATTTCGCTGGGCATTACTCGCTCCAGTCTCGAGTGTCTCGCACCGTGCCGCGATTCCTTGAAAAATCGCTTTCTCGAACGAACGATTCAAAATTAAATTGTACCAGCAGCTTTCCGCGTAGTCACGATGAACATCGTACCGAACACGATTCCGGTTACGAATTTCCGAGACGAGTCTATTCGATTCCTAACTGGGTTTTACGGTAAAGAAACCGTTAAAACTCTAATGTTGACACATTGCATGAAAAAACAAAAATAAGAAATGAAACAGACTTTGATTGGCAAATATAACGTATTCCGCGTGATTTTTGTTCCATTTCGTTAATAATCGATGAAGTTATTTGCACCGCAAACGCAGTAACGCTTTTCGACGTAATGGCTATCGTTCGCTCGCACGGGGTTCGCCTGTTTGTTCGCGTCCCGAAAATATGGCAATAACGTGCCAAAAATTTGTCGGAGCATGTATCGATGTCAATAAGCATAGTAAAAATGTTGCCGAGCAGGAAATCGGACCGGCCCGTTGAAAATTGTACGCGTAATTACGAGTTACGAACGGTGTTTATTTTTCCCGTTTTGTTTCGAGCCTCCTGCATCCGAATTGACGTAAACGCGGAACTATAACGAAACAATCGATACGATGCACGGCCGTTGTAACCGTTTAATATCGTTGTCCCATCGCATCAGCTGGAATGGCGGTGTCGCTACAGGAAGCGGGTTCCCTCAGCAGCGTGGAATCCTCTTTCGCGCGATTCAATAACTTCCGGATCGATCCGCGTCGGAAAAGGGATTCCGGTTAATACTCGTAGATGGAAATAATTGATAAAACGGTGGCCGAGTATTAGTATAATTCCGCTGGTCGTTCCGAGCGTCGGGGAATAAAGGGAGCAGACCCTTTCTCGTTCTCTTTTCGCCTTTGTTCTTTTTGTATGTTGGCGTGGGCGCGAACGGAGGACGCGCGTTTCGCGGCCGATCACCTTTTTGACGATGAACCTTTCAGTTAATCGATTCCATTATTGACTCTGCGCGCCGGTACTTATCGGATCAGAATAGAAATCGTGTTATGGCATCTGAAATGAAGTCGAGGGTGTTCCCAGGGCACGCGTTTGCCCCGGGAAAGCCGTGGAGAAGAGGTGTGTAAGAGGTTTCCCGTGGATATGGGCGGCCTTCTCGCATGTCGATTCGCTTTTTCGAGGATCCTCCTACGCTCCCGTAAGCGAGCTCGCGCGAAATCAAAATTCCCCGCGCCAAGAACTATTTAGGATTCCATCGGTAGACGATATCCAGACGTTTGGGAGTCCCGTCTCGAACCGTGGTATTCCGCGTAGTCGCGTAGTGTCGCGTCGAGTCAAATTGAATGCCACAAATCATGCGGACTACGTGGCGTCTGTGATACCGGGCGACTCGTGTAAATTATATTATCCGGCGAATGTTCGGGGAATATATTAAGATAAAAAGAACGAGGCTCGCGAGTAAGACAAATAAAAAATCGTCCGGATGACGTACGACGAGTGTCGCCTTTGTGGTTGGTTCCACGGTCCGCTCGAATTCCAATCAGTATTTCCTGGACCATTCGTCAGGAGATAATATTGACTTTACAATGACCATGGGCTCTTTTGCGTGTCCCTGTCTCTTTTTGTCGGAATGGGAGGAGGATAGGTGTCTCGGAGAAACGAAAATATTTGAGGGGACATCTCGTTATAAATTGTATTATAATGACAGCCGTAATTACGTGCCTAGCGTCGAAGGTGTCCGAAAGAAGTGGCACATAATGGCATTCAGAGTGGGGTTTTGTAGTCGGTCGCGAAATATACTATAGCCCGAAACGACTCCGTGGAAGGCTCTCTTCTCTGTACGAATGGCATCAAAAGATTCTCGGCTCGAAGCCATGCCTCGCATGCTGATTCGTCTCTCTCTTCTCGCTCTCCCACTTTCGTTCTCTCTTTCTCGACGTCTTTGGAGCAGTTCGGCGCCCCGGGCTGCGTCTAGACTCTTGAGACGAGATTACTCAGACCCAAATCCTTCCGAGAAGGACCATTTAAATCTTAAAATTCAAACGAATCCCCTCGAACGATTTTAATGGCGCTAATACGATTCTCGTTGCGATTTAACGCGAATGCAATCGAATTAACCATTTCTCATAGCGACTCCTCTGCAGACACTATAAATGGGCTAAAATTAATTCCCTCTTGTCCGAGGACCGGGAGCCACTTCGTCGGATTCGAGAATATTGATTCCGTCTTGTTAAACGGACACGATAGAGAGGTCCCGGTGACATCTTCTGTTTCTTAGTGGGATGGTTATTGCGAGGCCACGCCCCCGAATATTTATAGAGGCTCAAAAATCTCGAGGATAGAAGCTTATTTTTAAGAGAACGCTCCCGACGGCACGTCTAGTTTTTATCGCAAAATGTCCGTCGCCGCTCGCGAGTTGCAAACCTCGCGAATAAATATTTGCATTCGAAGATTAAGCAAATATTCTTCTACATATAAGTAAATAACTATATCTCCGGCGAGGTGGTTTGCGTTGAATAAAACATCCGCCGGGAACTTTCGGAAGTAAAACACTTAACTGTTCGGCTGAACATTGTCGGAACTTATGAAAGTTGTATCTTCGCTGCAGTTCGAAATAATACACTGACGGAATCGCGATCACTAGTTCCTGATTATTTGTTATACCGACTACATCGCAATTGTTCCTCCTTGTAATGTTGAAAAATTGAAAAAATTCTGCGAGAATGTTTAGTAGAGATAATTGTTCCTTTTCTTATTTCTGGCCTATATTACAAATTGACCAGAGTGCGTTATGTCACCGTGTCCTCGACAGAGCGTTTCGTTCCCGCGCGCGGATTTCATTGTATCTGTGTGATTGCTTTTCTTCGAACTGGGTGGTACGTTGCGGATCTTTACCGTCCGGCCGAAACGATGCACTCGCGCCAGTCGAGCCGGACTGCATAAAACTTTACGACGGCAGTAAAAAGCGGCGCCGCCACCGCTCGCGCCGCGATACAGATGGAACGGAAAAAGACGGAGCGGAAACCGCGTTCTCGCGGCGGGACACGGTTGCACGTGCGAGCCACGCCACCCCGCGATTTCACGGGCACGATTCCTTTCGCGTCGCTTCCACGGACTTTTAATAAACTCACGGGAAAACAGGAACCGTAGCGGGAGCACGCGTGTGTCGCTTCACGCTGCAACGAAAACGATATTTGTTCCGTGGAATCGTGGGGAGCGCGTAATGAGCGAGCCGAACGCGCTGTCTCTCCTCTTCTTCGCCTTCTTCTTCTTCCCTGTCCGTTCTCTCTGGCTGCGTATCCGCTTCCCTTTCGCCTCGAAATCTTTTACAGCACCGGCGCGGCGTGTCGCGTACCGAGAGGCTCCCCGATTTACGCGACTGCGTCTCGTATTTTATATCTTGTCGCGCGGAGCATTTTATGAAGAGCCGAGGTGGTCCCCGAGCTCGGTCTGCTGGCCTGTGTACATTTCATTGCTGGCAGAAAGGCTCTTTAGTACACACATATCGCTGCTCGGAAATTTTGAGCACCCTCCGCTATTCCGGCTTTTACCGCGTCACATTATTCCGCATCTTTTTTGGCTGGTTATTTATCACTCTGGCTTGTCTCATATTCTTTTGTCCAGTCGACTCGATCTACTGCACCTGCATTTGTTAGCTATGACATATCTTTTATCTCACAATTTACTAGCGAAGCTCTTTCGGAATTACTCGGAGCGAGTTTTGTATGTCGCGTGTTGTTCGGTATTTATTGTAACAATAGAACGCGGAATTGCTTACTATATTTTGCACGTTTCGAAAGGATACGACAAATTAATTTCTAAGGTGTTACAACAGCAAATGCCGTGAATAACCCATAACGAATCCATTAACATTCAGAAGAATATTTTCTTAAAAATTAAATCAGAAACATGGAGTAAAATGATTTCTTCTGACGCCTCATTCCCCAGAAAATAGAATCTGAAAACTGTCAAGTACACATCCACTTGGTTGGTTGTAATCAATAGAAGGTTATTCCCTATGGAGAAATAAGTAAAAAGTGTAGAATCGAATCTTTTCATTTGCGACCTCGTTTTCGAGAAAATCCAATTTAGAAGTTTGTGTCTGTGCCCGTGGTTGGCTGTGGCTTGATGAAACGTGTTCATATTTGTATGTTCGTTAATGAGGCTTTGAACAAAAGAATTTTATCCTACATGCCCCAATTATTTTCACATGGTTAGACTTGTACAGTGGGAAACATGTTGAACAATTATTGATATTCGATTTCCGTGAAAATAGACTCTCCGATGAAACAATTTCACTCGAACATTGTGGAGAACTGTTCATTCCATCATCTCTCAACTAGAATATCGGAAAGCTTGACGTACAAAGTCATTGACAATATTTTAATCAAGCAAGGAATGAACTTAATTTTTTTCCGACTTTAAAAAATTTGTTCCTAAAGAGGCGAAGGTGTTCGTCCGCTGGTTGCCGGCTGACTGTCCCGAAAGGGGAGTCCTTAGCTACTTTCTCGGCAGGGATCTCGATGGGCTGGCCGATACTGTCAGAACTCCGGAAAGCTGGGCGTGAGCGCAGAAGTCTGTGCTGCGACCGGTCTCCGACACGACGATTATCTTTCTGACTTCCTCGTGGTCCGACAGCGCCGCGGCGTGTCAGGTGGTTAACAATTTTTAACAAGGCTTTCCCTGGTTAGCACCAGCCGCCAGACAACCAGCATCCATCGAAACGACCTGCAACTTTTGCTCGTTAACCAACAGGAGGAGGAGGTGGGGGCATTGATGGGCGCAGATGTTATTAAATTATTGTTAATTCGATGCGACTACGCGGGTCCGGATTAAATGGGCCTCGGCACAGTCGGGCGGCTCGAATTATTGGAACGTTAAAATCCGCTGTCATTACTGTCGTTTCGTTATTAAATTACGCGGTGACCGCTGGATAAACGATCTAACGCGGTCAACACAATTCCACCGTGAATGTCTGCGGACGACTGTTCGCGGAATGATTGCGCGCATTGGATTTCGCGTTCGACGAGTCCTTAGCAAAACCGCTGTTTCAATTTCCGTTCGGTTTTCATAGTGAATGTCGGTTCTTATCGTTTGTGTTGCGGAACAAACGATCCGAAAAACCGTGTACAGATCGGCGATCCAGATATTGTCGACGCTGTTGGCCGAACGTTTTCGAGTCGCATTGTGCCACCGGCAATTACCATATTTTATAGAGCTCCTGCGCAACGAAAATCAACCGTTCCGCCGTTGCGTCGCATAAAACAACTATTTGATAATAATTTACACCGGTGCTCTCTGTATTTGTTGGATTAATGCGGCTTGGCTGGCTCGTAATGATCCACCCTGTCACGAATCGCGTACGTCTCGTAAATACGTCACTCCGTTATCAGAGGCTGATACGACTCCGACAACTGATTCGATACGTATGCAAATGCATAGGCACGTGGACGCGCAGTTATTGAGCTGTGAAATATGACTCGACGATAAATAACAACTTTGCGGCAGATGATCATGCCCAAATCACGTTTCCATGGACATCGGCCTGCCAAGCTACAACCATAATCTCGGATCGCGATAGTACAATTTGCAATTCTGCGGATGGTAAACCAGATCTCCAAATGATCAGTTTATTATTACACGCTTGATTAATATTAGTACGAGTAAAGAGGGAAATTACTATTTCCTTTGAGAGCACATAATCTTACGTCAATATCCTTAACAGACCCATTGTAAATGATCAGTGACTTAAAATACACGTCATTGGATGAAGATTCATTTCATGGATAACAGAATCGAAGAACATCACGGATAAAGTAACGCTGAAAACAGACACGTGATCGACGGTGAGACTTTTCATTAGGCGGGATCGATTCTGAAACGTCGTGGCAAGAACGTGATAATACCACGCTATCCGACAAAGTCAGCAGTAGGCAATCTCCGACGAATTCTCCTGACAGAATTTCCCTGTCCGAGCAGGCGGGTCCGCCTTCGAGATATTTCCGGGATCCGTGATGGACAGTGTCCACGTGTCAGCCGGTTAAGCAGATTATTCCGTGACGTCGGTATTTCCGCACGGAAATGTCCGAGATCGTAGTCCTGGGGTGGATACCGAGCTAGCGGTGCGTTTCCGCGGTTCTTCGGGGGATAATTGGTAGAAATTAGACATCGTTCGGCAAGTTTCTGAACCGGCGGAGGGGAAAACGAGAATTCGGGCAGGACAAGCGGGAGGGAGGAAGGGAAGTCGGCTGAATGAGCTGCAACTTCTATTGGTTCTTTGGGAACGGCGGTGGGATCCATCGATTGTGTTGTGGCTAAGCCAATTACTGATATGGGCTTTGTCTTTGGCCCGTTGTCCGCGCGACGCGTTCTCTTAATGGCCGGCTCTTTAAACAAAACCGGCGCGACGGACGGTAGGTTTAATCTTAATTTTCAATTTCGCGTTCCTCGGGGCCAGTGCTCCGTATCGTGGAAGAAAAACAAGGACGGGGCCACCGGCGCGGAATCTAACTGCCGGATTTTATTGCAGTCCTTCTGATTTCTCCGCGTAATTATGAGCTCGTCGCGTAAGAGGATTTGCCGACTCATCCGTCGAGTTCGTTTACAGTAAGTAATTGCATTTTTAAGCGTGCTGCTCGACTTGCGCCAGCGTAATGCAAAACCCTCGGTGCGTCTCCCGCGCGTTTAATCTTCCTGCTCGCGTTTATGAATTTCTTTTATCATTGTAGCCCGATACCGGGGCCCAGTAATTTCAGCCGAGTCGTTCCAACCGACCGTCGACGAAGGACAAGAAGCCGAACTGCAGAGAAAATGGGTATCGGGACCGTGAGAATCGTTCGGGAGACGGTCGCGTGAGACGATCTCCTTCTCCCAATCGAAAAACGACAGACAGCCTTGTTGCACTTAGTCGAAGAGCCACTCTACATACCGCCCTTTCGAGGAATGACTATCCGTCACACGTACCTATGTTGACGTTGCTTCAAGTGTGCTGACAGCGAAGCATCATTTTCTCAAGTCCTCCGCAACCTTTAACTCGGCAAAGTTTGTCCGTGTGGGCGCGCGGGATTCCGCGAAATGGATTAATGACGAGAGCCGTGCGGTTCAAGATGTCGCGTTGTTCTTTCACGAGCAAAAATGTCCCTGTGAAAAGTGGCCGGGACCGCGTTTCACGCAATTAATCTACTTTTTCCATGGACCGTTCATCCCGCCTCGCGGAGATAGATATAACCGTCGCTTAATCTAGTAGCAAAGGATTTCGGTCCGCGAGACGGGTATTTATTTCGCTACCCTTGGAAGCTGTCCACGTCTTCTGGCCGGGTCGCGCGGGCTCGAACAACGGGGAAATCCTTAATAATTGTTTCTCTTGCCCGTGGTATCCGTAGGGGACGTCGGACAGTCGCGCGTCCTAGGGTAGTAGTCCGGCGGTTAAGTGGTGGCACGATACAAAGGATCAAATCTGCCAGCTCTTAACGATCTCCGGCTTAGGATGCAATCCTCGAGGTGAAACCGGCTTAGGCGGCGCTGGGACACTGGTCAGCCAGACGGGGAAGGAACAGAGGAAGAATGGAAGACGCTGTCCGTGGCAACGAAACGGATGGAGACCCAGTTTTCGAGCAGGCGCGCGGCGGAAGGATACTGCGGCTCGGGTCCAGCCTGTGCTCGCCTAACCCAACGCTTGTTCGTTCTACCATATCTCCTGTCGTAACAAGCGCCGATGTTAAAGTCGACTTCGCTGAGTCAGCTCTGCCAGCGCGCACCGTGTAGGTTTACCTCGGCCCTCGTCGGGGTCTATTCGTCCTACAACCCTTTTCCGTTGCTCGCCTCGCCGCGCGAGCCTAGCATTGTATCGGAATTCCCCAGAGCCTTTCCTACTACGGGACAAAACAAAAATGCTCGTGCACCGTCGGCTCTCTTCAAAGACTGCCAGGCGCACTCCACGTCCACGTCCACCGCCTCCTGCCCCACGGGAGCGGAACGCCGCTGTCGCCTGCTATCGCTTGCAACTGACGCGATCCTCCAGGCTTTTACGCCCGGGACCGACTTAACTCGCAGCCCCGGTGATACCGGTGTATTGACTGCTTTATCGCGGATTACCGGCGTACGCCTTTTGTCCGGTAATCCTTCCCAAATGGACCCGGAAATTGTCCGACGTTCTGCGACTCTGTACACGCCGTTCAGGGACGCGCGGATCCCAATCGGATAGCTTCGTTCGATCAGCTTGCGGGGACTTCGGGTTTTGCAATTTCTTCCGCTGATCGTACGAGTCCCGGCGTGGAAACGTTTGTCCTCGATCCGACTGGTACCATTGTTGCATCTGTTTCCATTGTATGGGGTTACGAGGACGTTGCTCGAGTGGCGCACGCTGATTGTGTTACTGTGCACGATTTTATTCGACCACCTTTGGTATCCAGGTGGTTCGTTATCCTATGGAACATTACAATGCTTCGTACCGCTAGTTAGACGACATAAATAATAGGCACTGATTGTCGAGTAACTATCTGGAATAAGTAGCAATTTTTGTCCGTCCGCAAAAAGGTAAAGATTCATGAAAAGGAAGATTGCGGATCCCGCGTCGCGTCCTTGATTAGCGTCACGAACGGCACTCGTAAATCATCATTATCACGAAAATATTACAATAAGGTGATGGATGACGCCTTTCAACGAGCACCGTCGTTGCCCTTAATACTTCTCGCTCTGTTTTTCGTGGAGAGCCTGACCGGATTGTTCACGGAGCCAGCCCCGTCGCGCGGAATAAATAATTTTCGTCATGAGAGTCACGCACGCGCCATTATATCACTCGGCCGGGATTTTTTTCGTGAGCCCGAGCGCTGGGGTTAACGCGTGGAGAACGAGACCGGTCTCATCAAGATTTCAGAAACCGGCTACTTTCTTGCTACCACTCCCGGAGCGTGCGTGACACGTTTTTCAGCCGGCTGCCGCGATCCGGTTGACGATGAGATTTCTCATTTCGCCGGTTACATGTTTACGGCGGCGAGCATCAGCGCCGTGGAACACGTTTGCGAGGGCGTCGCAGCGATAGGGACTCACAACAGGCAGACTATTAGCAGTAGCAGTGAAGACTAGCCAGGACTCTAGCACAACATTGTAAACCCGTAATCAATTGAAAAGTGTTGCGTTCGATTCCGGAATCCAAGATCCAACAGTGCAATTTAACCGAAAACGTGCTGCTCGGTCGATCGTACGTTTCTCTTCAGCTCCCATCTTCGCCCCCGACTCCTTTCCGAGACGTGCGTTCATATTTTTCGCGCTCGCAGCTGCACCGCCGCATCCGCTCTTAACGAGCATCCGTCGTTTTTTCCTCTCCTCCCGAAGAAATATTAATTTCGTTGTAAAAACAGCCGGGTTCGATGGATCGTAACGCGTCCAGTTTCGCCGAGGAAACGCTTCCCGGGAATGCCTGTCCGAGATAGACCGTGAAGAAAGCAAAATAGCCGGTACGTGTTTTATCTTCCTAAAAGAAGACTCATTATCTGTCTTGCTTTTCCTCGCCTTTTTCATCCTGCAGACGACGACCCGGCTGATCTTATAAGGCGAGCGGCCATATCTCTAGATATAGCTTAATGCCATTGTGGAGGTCGCTCTCCGCTGGAACGCCGGAAATTCTTAGAGAAACCTGCTCTCTCTCTCTATCTATCTATCTTTCCTCCTCTCTTTCGCAGCGGCGTCTGGCCGTGGTTCGAGGCCGCCTTATACGGCCGCGTAACGAAGTGTAATATTTCTGAGCGGTTCTCACGATTAACGGCGGACGTATGCGATAAAACTCCTTTACGGTGTCGAAAATTGATAACCGACCGCGGATAGAAAAGAGCGCGGAGCTAGCCAGCCAGCCAACCTCGAGTGGAAAGAGCCCGAACAAAACGAGCCACCGGTGGCTGTCGATGCTCGGCCATTCAGAGGGAAGATTCATCAGGTATCCCCGGTCCTTCGATTCTCATTTCCCGGCTCCGTTTCATCTTATAAGGCAAAACGTCCGGCATCCCTGCGGACCCAGCTGTTGCTGGTGTTCCGCGGCTGCTCCTCAAAAGTCTCCTCAAGGTACCTCCCCGATCTCTCGTGTCCCCGATCCTTTTTCTCATCCCGCCGGTTACTCCGACTGCCCGACACAACAGTGTGCGTGAATGTGTATCACGAATGATGCATGGAGGCTGAAGGACAGACGAAGGTGGCGCGCAAGGGAGTAGGCAGAGGAACGACGACAACGACGATGGAGGAGAAGTCAGGGAGATGGAGGTGGAGGAGGTGGAGGCCTAAGAGGCATGAACGAAGCCAGTCGCGAAAGAGGAAGGGGAGGAACTAGTTATGGTAATGAGGAGATGCAATGATAGCTCCGCGTCCGCTCCAGCTTTGCTCTGGCCCCGCTCGGCTCCCTCGCCTTCGCTCTGCCCGTATGGCAATGATCTTCGAGACCGCTTACACCTTTTATGCCTTATTGTCCGAGATGGCTGTTATCCGTGTGAGCCCGCAATCTGTGGCATCGCGACCGCGTCTCCGCGTGTGCACACGTATCCCGTGTACGTGCAACGGGCCCCTCTCATTGTCTGCGTGCCCGCGTGCACCCTCGTATAATGGGATGGGCTGCTCACTTTAAACATGGTAAATAACTCGCAGTGGCGCCGCATTATCTGGAACGCGGCCGAGCGTAATTCTCGAGATGCTCGGTGGATGGGACGTTTTTTGGACGTTGACCGTTTCGACGCTAGCTTCTCCCCGCGTCTCGTGCGACCGTGTTCCGCGCGCAAGGATCATCCTCATCCCCGAGAAACACGGACCCGTATACCTATGTAGGAGATCTTGATGTCCATCCGTGGGCAAGCATACTGCTGCGAACCGCGGTGCGCGATGATTACGCCGCGTGCTTTCACGTGTACCAGTCTCCGACGTGCAATCTGCTGTTTAGGTCAGCCGAGGGAAATTCTTCGCTTTCGTTACCAGCTCCGAGGAACGCGCGCGGCACCATGGAAAAGGGTAAATTGTACGCGTATACGAGTCAATCATCATTTCCTTCTGCGCCCTGCTCTGTAACAATTTTTTTACATAAACACTGTCGATTACCTTCCAGAAATTGAATCGTACCCCGCTAACTGGTTTTTCGCCGCGTTACATCCGTGCTCAATTTACTCTGTGAATCCCTTTCTAACCTCATTTGATCGGACTGTTCCCGTTCCGAAATATAACATAGAACTCGATCTTTAAATATCTTGTGTATTGGCATTGGTTAGCGACCTGTTGAGTGATCGCGGGGCTATAAACGCGACGGTAGCGAACCGATTGAAACGAGCGTGACCGTGGAACGGCTGAGAGCAACGTCGGAGAGAGAGAGAGAGAGAGTGCCCCCACGGGACCATTTTAAGAACAAGATTTCACGCAGTAGTCACGAACGATCAGCGGTAACCTGAATAATTGAGTCGAAACGATTTCGAGAGCTCGAACGGGAGATTAATTTCGCCGGGCCGAGGAATTAAAGGTGTATCGAGTTTCCGTTGAAAGGAACAAACTGGCCGCCGCGCCGCGTCGGAGTCACGATCGGCGTGTTAGCGCCTCGGTGGGAGTTAAGGTAGATTCCAGGGGACTCGTTGCCGGCCCCCGGCAGCCCCGATACCATCTTAAGAATCTTTCGAATTCCGCTTCTTTCCTCTCGGCTCGCCGGCGAGAACGAATTATCTGTAAATTCGACAAATTATCGACCGTATCGTTCACACGCAATACCATCGTGAAGAACGCGGGGGCCATGGGATGCCCGTGGCTTGTTAAGATTATCAGGAGAGAAAGAGAGAGTGAGAGAGTGTGATATGGAGTGAGGGGGGAGGGGGCGAGGTGAAAGCCACGGGTCGGCGGTTTTCGTCGGCTCTCGAGATAAATTCCAGCTATTCGGCTACTTAACTCGTATTACAGCTAATTGGTGGAACGGCTGCGTCCGTTTAATGGCTCACTTTTAACGACGCTTCCATTTCTACCTCTCTCGTGCGCTCTCCGCGGTTTCTCGTTCCGTCCCCTCCGCCGTCGGCGTTACAGTGTCACGCCTCACGACCAATTAGTCGACCGCCACGCCGGGGAAAGCAATAATCGTTAATAGATTAATTATCCTGTGGCACTTATTCATTGGCCTGCCGGTTTCTTACAGGACGTCCGAACGAGCACCATAAATTAGGGCGGTTGGGGTAATTAAGGAACATCTACCGAGCCACTCCGCGATTGCGTCATTTTTTCCTCGAGGTCCGGTCGAGGTCGACGATCGCTCCGGAGGAAGTATAAGGGTGGTAATTACGCGCGAACAACATGAAATCATGATCCACGATATTCCACTTTTATTATTACAGTGTCGTTACTGGCAATACCAAACGCAGTTTATACAGCTAAAAAAGCCGCCAACAGGAGCGCGTCTTGAAGTACGCCGGCACGGCAGCCGAGCGTGGAATTCTCGTCTTTATCGCAAAACGCGAGCATTCAATTCAATTCCTCGAGTAACGAGGCTCACGTAACTGCGGTTTTCTATCCGCTCCATTGTGCCCGCGTGGAAAATAGGGTTGGATTTTCAGCGCGCTCCGTTGTCATCCGATTATGACGGTAAGAGCTTACGCCATTACCAGGTTGACAAGCGAACGGTCGTAAGTTACTTTTTGCGGTCGGCCGTTCGTTCGGTCGGTGGGTTCGTTCGTTCTTCCCTTCGGCGGATAATGTATTGCGTTCCTGATGAAGAGAACGGGCCGGCACCTGGCATTCGGATCGCTTCCCCGCCGGGACAAACGTTTCGCCGGCCACAGGGACATCCTGCGTGCAGTAATGAGCCGCAATAAGACGGTCGGGGAGAAAAACAGTGGTGGCCCCTGTGTGCGCGTCTCTTTCCGTCGATCCAGCGCCGTCTTCTTTCCGTTCTCCTTTCGTGCGGCCGACGACGACGACCAATGCGGCCGCAACAAGAAACGGCGAAAAGAGACGTCGAACTGTGACGTGGGAGGAAACGTAGCGTGATACCGGACCACTTGCTCGTATATAACGTTATCCATCCACTCGGACCCCGCGTGTCTACCCTTCCTTCTCTTCCTCACTCTTCTTCCTTCTCTTCCTCATCCTCATTCTCCTCCTCCTCCTTCGCTACCGACGCTTTATTTCTGTCCCGGCGAGATAGCCGTGTTTTTCCTTCGTGCCGCTGACAGTTTCGCCGGGGTCTCTCGCTCCTGCTGACGCTGCAGTTACCCGGGATTGGCCGACGAGAACGGACAATCGGGCGCAATTCGCTCGGTGTTTCCACTTCGGGACAACAACACGCCGTGTTAGCGGGGAAAATGGTACTAGGACGCGGAACGAGAAACGAGAGCCCGAACGTCCTCGCCAGGCTAGCACCGGCTGGCTCTATAACGTCGTCCCCCTTCTCGCCGACCCGTCTTTGAAGTGGACCCATTGTACATAGCTGCACGGGATGTTTCGTCTTGGAATTGTCATAATAATCCGCCGTGGCCGCGTCTTGGACGTTAATACGCTACCTCGGACCAACGCGGAAAGCACGGAGTCATTGTTGCGTTAGTTGCGTTGGAAGAGCCCTTTGTGTCACACTCGACTCGAAAACAGACCAAATAGAAGTATCAAGGTATTAATGACGATGCGGATGAACTGCATACTTTTATTTAATTATTTTGCCCCTGAAAGGGAACTAAGTTAGAAATGTGAAGACATTAATGACGATAGCAGGGAATTATTCACGTGGCCGAATATACAAATCGGACCTGGGTTCATGATACTTTAAATTCTTAAATTTCAAATAGACGTATCAAGGTATTAATGACGATGCGGATAGACTGCACCCTTTTATTTAATTATTTTGCTCCTGAAAGGGAACCAAGTTAGAAACCTGAAGACATTAATGACGATAGCAGGGAATTATTCACGTGGCCGAATATACAAATCGGACCTGGGTTCATGATACTTTAAATACTTTTCCGAATATTTTACCGAATAGTCTGCCGTTTACTTACATGCTGACAAATTTGGGTCACCCAGCTTTTAGTAAGGGATCGCAGAGAAACAGATAGAGAGCTTAGTGAACGAAGGGAAGGATGAAAGTGTAGGTTTCGGAAAATTGAGAAAAAGAGAAAATAAAACGAATAGTACATCTATAAAATAAATGGAGCAGCGGAGACAAGAATCCAAGGGAAGAACCCAAAGGTATAAAGCGTTTTGGGATAGCGGTAAACCAAGTCCGAATTCCTCACATGCGAGAGTGAAATAAAGAACCTGCCAGGTTCACCTGGCCACTAAACCGCGCTTATGAAATTATCCGCTCCCCCTTCGATTCCGCTTTACGATCTCTTTATCGGGACGCAATTTCAGTCGATTTTCACGTCGATAAGCAACACGGTCTACACTGTCCGGCTAAAATTTCAGCAGAAGCGGCGTCGGATATCTGCCGGCGAGAGAACGGTACGTAATCCTAAAACCGGGTGAACACGATTGCGATGTCGCGTCGTGGAAACACTACGGTGCCATAAAAAGGGCGTTCTTGGAAGCGGAATCGCGGCGCAAAATCGGACTTCAATAAATCCCCGGGTCTCCGGTGATTTATATTTTACGGCAGAACAATTTACACCTTCCTTATCAATACGTTTACAATCGGCGGAAGGATCGTGCGAGCGGACCATTCGCATTTTTGTTTATTGCGGCAATAAAATTTTATCAGCGGCGCGGGGCTATTTCTTGCAGAGCCGATGGGATCGGATGAAAATCGACGGGTTGAGGCGGACGCGAGCTAACTGGTCGAGTCCCCGATTAATACGCCGAAGTGTACAACGGGTACGCTGGGTGGATGTAGCCCGGTCGCTCGTTACGTTCGAGACGAGATCTCAGCCGAGGGAAAATTCACTTTCACGCGAGCTTCTCGATTGCGAAGCGCGAAGAAATTGGGAGCGGCGAGACGGGCCTCGAGAAACGGTATTTCCCTGGAGATGGATGAAAAAAGAGACTTAGACGGAAAGTGGGACGGATAAATGGACGTCATCCGTCGGACTGGCTGGCAGTACACGTATAGCCTATCAAGGCATCCCTCTGGTTCTCCGAATCGACCAAAAATCAGCAACAACTTATTTTCTATTATTTCAATGGGTAACCTTTTTAAACGAAATTTCTGTTGCTGTATAAAAACACAGGCTTAGACGGAATGTGGGACGGATAAATGGACGTCATCCGTCGGACTAACCTTTTTAAACAAAATTTCTGTTGCTATATAAAAAACAGTGTTTCGTTCCACTGTGGCGTCGTCGAAGCAATCGAGGCTGCACAACGGTACCGTTCATCCTACCAAGGAAGTGGTGAGACGAGGTGGGACGAGGCGTATTTGCAAACGCAAAGTATCCCCGCTCATCTTGAACTGTCCAATCTCCGCGCAATTACATCCGCGCTAGACACCGCAACTTTTTGCTCCGGCGTCCCCGCACCGTGAACTCTCGTCACTCTGGTTTCCCAGGACGATTTCCGACTGCTCTGTGGTCCGTAACCGCGAGGGGCGTGTATCGTGTTCGATGATGGACGATCATCTGAACCTGAAAGCTGAGTAGACGCGACGGATCCCCCGGAAGCGAGACATTTCGCGGTGATAGGAATCGGCGGACCTGCGGCCCCTAATGATAAAGTTCGCGAACCCGTCACCGTAAAATTGCTATGTACGCCGCTGAATACTACCTCTGTCACCTACGAAGCACTCCCCTCGGGAAGCTATGCTTCGATGTCAGCGTTCAATCCGCTGCTCGAAATGATTCCGGTAATAATAATCATTACAGAAATGATAATATTTATTAATGAGACAACAGTCTCGGTTCAGCAGCGTGAGAGAGTCTCGATGAGATAACTTGGAACAGCCTATCTATTCAGACGAAAACATTTTTGTGACGTCAGCAGTGATAGTATCATTGCTTTGGAGAAAAGTCTATAAAATTATTTACAATGCGGACCTCTCATGTTTTTAATAATGATTTTAACAAGTTGAAAATATTGTGATATTGCTTTCAAATACGTGTACCAGTTTTGTGTTTCACCATTCATTTTTATTACAACTGCATAAAATCCACAGTCTCGTAATGAAACGCGCCGATTTTTATGAACTTTCAGCGCGGTGCAGAACCGGAAAAAAAAGTTTGACGCGTGTTGCTTTTTGTCGACCAACGCCCTTTATGTAGGGGTGAAAACAACCGCCGAGGTTCAGTTTCAAAAGTCTATTTTATCGAATATTCCCGACACTACTAGTTGTAAAAGAAAATTTCAAAATTCAGTTTACACGTCATTCAACATTGAAGGTTGACAATAATGATTGTCTTACTTGGACAGCGTGTCTATTAATGAACGAAAGTAGAGGAAAAGAAATTTGCACGACTTTGTGACTGCAATATGCCGCATCGATTGCAGTTGCAGACCTATCGTTGCACTGTGAAGTGGAGTCGACAATAGGCATCGAGACGCGCAGGAATTTGATAAAGTTCACGAATGATAGATCGAATGATTCCGCGTGGAGAGGTTCTGGATTCGCGGATCCGCCGTTTCGCGAATGCGATAAATCGCGCGCGGCCGCGGAAGGCGGAAGGCGGAAGAGGAATCGCGGTCAGCCGATTTGGCACGGTCGGTGGCGCGTTATTCGATCGGCAGAATCTTCCGTATCGATGGAGAATAATCAAGGCGCGGGAGCGGGACGGAATCTCGAGCGGAAGGTTCACGGAGAATTTCGGTGGCTTTATCACGGTAATCTCACAAAGGAGCCGAAGGATTTTCGGCTGCTTGACATTCCTCGCGTCGGCCGAGCGATGCCTGTGCGTTCGCCGAAGCGTTGATCGTTGGCTGCCATTCGGCTTCCTACGTGAATGCCAGGCGTTCACCGATGCAAATGCGTGCATGCACCAAAGGTCACGTAAGTGGATTAGTTCCCCTGGGCTCGGGGATCTGCATCGCGTTCCCGCTTGGCCGCGGAAATATGATAGCTGCGGCAGAGCCGTCGATTCGGTCTCTCCCAGGAAAAATCTCCGGGACGCCATTCTCGGTTTATACGATTCGAGCGAAATCAATTTCGCGCCCGGTCATAATCGTGGATCACGATCGAACGAACGGGTATTAATAAGCTCGTAGAATCGCGGAACGCGCGAGATTTATAATTGATATCAAACCGGACCCGAACGGGAGCTGTTCCCCCGGCCATTCGACGTTTATCGCTTACCGATTCTCTGATTAATCCCGTAGTGCGCTACCGCGGATACCTCGAGCTTTGATAGATCGCGGAACTAATGAAACCCAAGCGGAAGGTAGCCGAAGGGAAACGGCCGTTCTCCAGGCAGCTCGCAACTCGATTCGTGAATCCACCGTTACGCGGTGGCCGGAAAATAAACTAGCACCGTGAAATATGTCAATTCCGATGGGTGCTGGATCGCTCGTTAAAACGTTTTACGACCGTCGGTCGAACGTTTGCGGCCGTGCACCGATCGGTCGGGCGGTTAGCTGCGATCAGCCTGCAGCAAACGAAGCGGCCGGCTTGTATCAGTGATACTGGAATTGCGGAATATTCTGCGGCCTGGCAAATCGTTTTTCAATAATTGCTCGCCGCCGCGCACCGCAAGTACGAGCCATCGCGAAGGCGATAGAGGGAAAAACTGTTTCCCGTCCGTCTGACGTTAGACCCCCCTCCCCCGGGTTTCTCGAAATTCCTGGGCCCCTGGAATGCCAAATTGCCGAAGCAGAAAACCTTCTTCGGCCCTCACCGAAGCTGAACCGGGTCGATTATTCATTATTAACGACCGCATCAGTGTCGACTGTCGTTCGTTACAAAGACGCATGTGATCGCCGATGGAAATAGACTAGTTTATTGAACAGCTGCGAGTTCTCATCACCCCCTATATGTTTGATCTACGTGTTTGATCCTAGTAATTACCTGCAATTAGGAGATCCTGTTGATACAGTAGTTACGGAGAGCTTCCAGG
This sequence comes from Lasioglossum zephyrum, assembly GCA_028455615.1. Classification (NCBI taxonomy): domain Eukaryota; kingdom Metazoa; phylum Arthropoda; class Insecta; order Hymenoptera; family Halictidae; genus Lasioglossum; species Lasioglossum zephyrum. The sequence goes on from CM052333.1 coordinate 8,286,499, forward strand.
CTCTATCCCTACTCCTCAACACCCCTGGATACTTCGGCGTATCTACGTACCGCGCGCGGACAGCCGATCGATCGATCAATCTACTCTCGGTACACGTACCCTTTCACCTGGCGAAAATTTTTCCACCTCATTCCAGATGGATGACAGTCCCAATCAGAACCGTACAGAGGGAAATTTCAATTACGGGTCGAATGAAAAAAATTCGGGAATAGAATGTCGCAATACTGATCAAGCTTGGACTCATCGCGTGTAAAAAAGCCTGCGAACTGTTCGGATAGTGGTCACCACGGTATCGAATGGAGGAGGCTCCATGATTGGATTGGTTACGGCTATCTGCTACAATATTAGATATTTTTAATTAAATTCTGTTGACAACGATAACACACACCTCTGATCTGTTTGTCCGAGTCAATATGTTATATTTTTATCTCTTGCAACGATAACAACAAGTGTTCACATATTCTAGTTGCATTTAAAAAAAATTATTTCACAAGTTCGTGTATAACCTGATCTTCCCGAGTCGAAACAACAGCGAGGTATGGATTACAAATATTTGATCGAAGCGAATTCCCATAAAAATGTATTGAACACTGAAAACTGGCAAGGGCAGCGCAGGGTATTCTGGGGTCTGGTGTCAAAAAAATTCAACATGGGTTTCGCAGCCTCACCGTGGCGGAATGTCGCCGACACCTTATTACACGGAAACCCCATGAGTATCAGGGGCATTCAGCGGCGAGGACAGTATCATACGCGCCCCGTGGGAATCCAGCGAGCTCGGTTAAGGGTATCGCGTTTCATGAAAACGATAGAAGCGCGCGGTACCTGCCCGAGGACGACGGTGTTGCAGGTCGTCGGCCCCTTTTTCACGGGGGGGATCGTGATTCGCGTCGCAAATTTATCACGCGCGAACCTCGAACGGTCGGTTATCGCGTCGTGGAAATGATTTCATTTGGAAAAACCGTGCGTCGCCGCAGCCGGCAATTTGTCTTCGGCGATCGCGGATCGTCGATCTTCCTTGTCCCGGACGACGATAAGTCGATAAGCGGTGGAACACCGAGTTCGCGAACGTCGCCGAGAAAGCACGGCGAGCAGTCACGCGCGATTTGTCTCCCGTCTATCCGGCTTTTTCATCTGGTCGCTTTGTTTCGTCGCTGGCCGAGATTTCTGGCGTGCAATTCCAGACCAACGCGACGATACGCTCCGTAATTTCGTTTACGGATGTCGCTCGATCCGCGAGAACTGTACTTCCGGCTTGATTTCTTCGGCAGTTTCGACTAACCGATTCTGGGCTCCGTTCGGTGAAATTTTATGCTTGCCTCGTTTTATCCGACACGCTTTTATCTTGATTAATCAGTCAACTTACTGCAGTTCTTGGTTAGGAAAAAAGCATTTTTTGCGAAATTTCTTGTAGAGAATTTTTCTGAAATTTTTATCCAGGTAACGTTCGCACAAATCGTGGCTTTCAGTTCGAAAATTTCGCTCCTCCAGTAATCACAGCATCCCGGAGCATCAGTAGTTTCCTCGAGCAAACGGCACAAACTTTCTTCCAGGTGAGGAGCGACGTGATTACGAGTCCGGCATTAACGTGGACCTGGTGTGTATCGCTGTCGGAGCGTGGTCCCGAGAAAAATGGAACAAAATCATTACGCTAAAAGCGACTGGGTCTCGGAGTGGCGGCGTTGGTGGCTCGTCGCGTCGGAGAGACAAAAAACGAAATTATACCGGCGGGGATAAAAGAAAGGCGGGCCGGGCTGGTCCTTTGTCAGGAAAACTGCTCCGTACCATTTTTCGTGGACGGTAACGCCGAAAGTTTGCGACGCGCTGGATCCTGGCCGTTCTCCGTGCGGTAGATTACGTGGAAACTTGCTATTCAACGCGCGTGGCGACGGTTGTAAGGAGTTCGGCAACAGGGGTGGAATGAAATTTTCAGGGACGTGTACGGGGGTGGGGCTGGTCACCCCGAGACGCGCAGACGACGTCTCGATATTGTCGAATTTTAGGAAAAAGAGGGATCCGGGCAGAAGGCGGGACTCGGGAGGTCGCAACATCGAAAAACGTAGCTGATCAGTTCCCGACATCAGCCACAGAACCCTCCCACTTTTCTAATTTCCATACAGTGGCGTTCCCGAAATATCGCAATTCGTGTGCTGAATTTCGCTGGGTCGGAACTTCCACGCTGCTGAGAAACATTTTATTCATCTGTAATATTCTAAAATGTAAACCGTATACAGAATGTAGAAGCAAAATAATTCACCATGGACGATAGACCAGTTTTATTGTAACTCATTATTTTTTACTTTAATAATTATTTTGCCGCAGCAAGTATGTATCTTATAATTTTTTTGTATGATATGTTTACACAGCTGTGTCGCAATATATTTCTTTTTGTTTCAATATTCACTATTAACGTATTAATTTTCAGACGCAAAAATGTCTCTCTTGAAGATGATTCATACAGAGATATCGAAACGTTGAGTTAAATTAATTTACAAACTTGTTGTTGTTACTTTTTAATAATCCATTGCAGTCCCCGAAGGATCGGGCGAGTCGACACATTTGAATCTAAGCAATCGTGAAATACAGAGATCTGTTCGATTGCGACTTCGTGTTCTACAGATACTTTATTTTTAATTTGAGGAGTCCTGATCCTACAATATCGGGAGTGGATGATGGTATCTGGGGTGGTGGTTGTCCCCGGGGCCTTGAACGGACCGAAAACACGAACCAGCGACGCGTATCGCGGTCTTATACGGTTTAGGGGTTGCATCCGCCACCGGGGGACCGTAAAGCGGAATTAATAACCGTTCCAGCCCGGTAAAATACCGCAACGGGCCGCCACCGACGCGGCGTATCACGGTATAATGGGCCGAGCGACGAGCTGCCGGAGATCCTCGCATCCGCGCGGAACGCCGCTAAGTAAGCTTGCGCGTTATTAATAAATTACAATACGCCCGAGACGTTAATTACCGGCCCCGGATTCGCGACGGGACGATGCGACGTGCGCGCGAGGGTGCTGGATCGCGAAGCAGGAAACAATTTCTAATTACTTCGGGACACGCCGAGCCACGGGGTAGTAGTCTATAAGTAAAACAGTAGCGCATCCGCGCGGCCATTCAAAAAACCTGATAGACGAGGCGAACCGCCCTCGCAATTTCTGTCCCACGTAACCCCTGCTGCGTCTCGCCCTCGAGTTTCTAATTTACAGTCGCGGGAAACGAAGAAATACGTCGTCACGCGAAAAGTATGCGACGCCAATTATTGGTTACAACGAGCCGGGCTCTGTTCTGGTGCTTCTACAACCTGGTTTTCACGCGGGCATGATCTAGAAGGGTTTCCGTGTGTGCGGGAATGGAGAACTTTGATAATCATCGCCTTTTAATATTTATTGGATAATTAACGCAGTGATGTCTCATCGGATGTGGCCGAATGGTTGGAATTTGTGATCAAGCTGAAATTACTTTCCTAAAATGGCCTGCGGAGATCAAGTATGCGTGTTAACGATCACGTTCGCGCGAGCGTTTACGTCATGTAACGAGGTATTCGCAGGATTTCAATACGATTCAACGAGCGCTTCATTTTCACGGCAGTGTACTTGAATATCCTCACTCTTTTAAAATTGATTGCAAGCCTTTTTCTTGTGCTTTCGAAAAATCACCGATCGTCGAACCGTAACAGCGTCGAATGTGGAAAATATTGAATCGCGTAGGCAAAAGAAATCGCGAAACGCTGCGAAACAGTCGGCGGGGTGATAAATCGTTCCGGACAGTTGCCCGGTGACGGGTCTCGAGAAGGGTGGAATCACGATCGGTCGAAGCGTCAACACGCGAAGCCACTGGGGCGCAAAAAACGGCATTATTTAACCCGGACGATTCACGATCCCCGTCCCCTTGTCGGGTCGTTTCGTTTTCTCGCGAAACCCGAGGTCCGTATCCCGGCCGCAAGGAATTCCAGACATCGTTTCGTATCCTCCCGTCGTCCGTGTTTTCACGGCTGACTGGGCCGGATCTCGTGAAACCTGCTACTAATATTTATCCTCGAAGTGACATCGGAGCCCGTCCTTCGACGTGGCCGACGCTGTGCGTTTTATTTTGCGCGCGTCGCGCCGTGTCCTGACGAGGGGAGTCTGCAGCCCACACCGCAGTTCCCTAGTTGAACATCGAGGATATTTTCGTGTTACCAAAAGATCCTATACGATCCAATCTTCCCTCAGTTTTGTTTTATCAAAAAACTCTCCAGTAAACCCGTGTTCGAATCTCGAGAAAGATATCGCTGTTCCCTCGTTACCGGCTGGAAAGCAGGAATGTGTTTCACGGCTAGAATGTGTACGGTAACTGTAATATGCAAATGGCGCACGCGTGACGTTATAGGCCGTGACACTAAACGCGCGCCACGCTGAAGCGTAAGTTGCGAGTGGAGAAAAGGGAACATTGAGAAAGCAGGATAGTCGGCCAGGTCCGTGAATTTGTTATAACGGTTCCGGTAATTAAATTCATGGGATTCCGTGAAGTTTTTACGCTATGTCCCTGGGGGTGGAAAACGGTCCAGCTCTCGGCCGCGATTCCGTTGGGTCTAGCATGAAATCGACTTCCAGCGGATTATCCGTGAAAGAATCTCGCCGGGGCCCCGCGAGGTTCGCCGAGGCGACCAATGTTTTAATTTTATTCGTCGGCTCGGCCCCGGCAGTCGGACGTTAGGCGTTCCACGCACTATCACCTCCGGTGATCTCGCTCGTAATCCCCGAGGGCTCTCCGATTCCCGCCACTTTCGCCTCCACGCCGGGCCGCCCTTCTTCTTTCTTTTACGGGTCTCGCACTCTTTTGACACCCGGCCCGTTATCGTTAGCCGCGCTGCCTGATGCGTGTTGACGCGCGGACGACCGCCCCCTCCGCTCACTGTCGACACAAAGTAGAAAAAAAATACGACCCTCTCGCGTTTCCTTGACCATCCGCCTCGATGGTAAACCCGTGTCCCCTCCGTCGTGTCGACGTGTTGTCCCACTGTCGAGCTTTTCGTGGAGAACCCGCGAACCTACGAGGTGTGGCCAGCCGAACGCATGCTCGAATTAACCGGGCCAATGCTTTCGGAGATCTCCGGAGCTGATCGCGCGGCATCAGAAAATGTAAATGGGAAAGAGGAGACACCGCCGGGTACACGAGCATCTATATCCTCGCTAACGGTTGTAGTTCCCCGGGATACGACCGAGAGGTACAAATTCACCGCGTCCTCTTATTGCTCCGATCTTCGTGTATCGGAATTTATCATCGTCGCCGCTGAAACAAACGAGGGATAAGATCTTTGAGCATCTCGACGGTTCGTACCAAGATGCCGTAAAGTAAGCGATTTATCTGAACGTTTTACTCGTCACTGGGTCCCGCGACCACGTGACATTGTGTGCTACGAGGATCGTGTTATGGCACTACTCAATATCTGTGGATTTTTTATCCATCTATTGCTCGTAGTACAGAAATGTTGATGCTAATCTTTATACAAAATATTGTTGCATTAATTGCTGGGCGTAGAAACCAAACAAGAATTTATTCTTCTTTTTAGTAAATTCTTTTAATATATTCACTGTGCGAATTTTTATTCAAAATATTGTTCGCATTAATTGCTAGGAAGCAAACAGGAATTTATTCTTCTTTTTAGCAAATTCTTTTAATCTATTCACTGTGCGAGTTTTCATACAAAATATTGTTCGCGTTAATTGCTGGGCATAGGAACCGAACAGGAATTTATTCGTTGTTATTAGTAAATTCTTTTAATCTATTCACCGTGCGAAATTATCGCCAACCATTGTTGTTATAAATTATAATTTTATCAAGGCTTTATTATAAATGCATAAAGTTCCGCAGTCTATCCATAATTAACTGAAATAAACTTATGGGAATACCTGCCTGTCCACTGTTTCAACTGTTGATTCTGTTGAATATTAATGATTGTCCTATTGGTTATTTTGAGTTGGCGATGAATAACCGCTCGCAGTGTATATCGAGTCGGACTAGTAATAAAGACTGCAAATAAAATCTCTGCTAAATATGAATGTTACTACCTGTTAAATTGCAATGAAAGTCCATTTCTCTGTCATTGGATTTTCCGCTTGAAAATATACATATGCGCGTTCCGGTACTCGTGAACATTAGCTTAGCTGCTTCACCTGAAATTGCTGTTTTCCACCGGAGCTCGTAAATAAATAGCAATGCAAATGGTCAATGCTAAAGAAAGAGTTCATTTGTCGATACAAAGGCGTGCAAACGCCCGAGTATGCGATCGTTGGAGGCAGAGCGAGTGGTCTGAAGGTGCTGATGGTCGTCGCGACTCCCGGCTACCTGCATTGTGACCGAGGAGATCGTGCCTGGCCGTGTCTCACCTTTCAGAGTCTCCTTTTGGAGCCCGTTCAAAGGAGGAGTCCTCGTTACGATAGGATCGCGCTATTCCGGCAGCCGGGATTAATGTCGGCGACGTTTAGCGTGCCGGGGTGCTGCGTGCACGTAGAGCCCGGCCGCGCATTCATTTGGACAATTTAGGCGGGCACGGAGAAAACAATCGGGGATCGGGATCGAGTCGAGTTTGGACTTACAAAAGGGGGCAAGAGATTGCCGAGCGAGGAGAAGAGGCCACCTTTGGGCGAGAGAAGGTGGAACCGGTGAGACTCGGGGGCCAGAAATCTCTGGTAGTGGAAGCGAACCGAGCGACGGGCCCGAAGGGTTTCGAGAAAAAGGAGAAGCGAACGAGAGAAGAGAAGGAGGGGACAAGAGCCGCGCGAGAAAGAGTGGACAAGTGGAAGAAGGGAGACGGAAAGCCGACGAAGATGGGACCCGTTATGGAGATGAGAGAGGGGCCCAGCGGACAATGGCTTTCGGGGGCCGGACCCCCTGAATTCATAATCCTCATTCCTCCGGCGCACGGTCGGCCCCGGCTGCGCACAATGATCCAAATATGTTTTCTGTATAACAAAACGCTTTTATAAATGTTTATCATCAATTTAAATATTATCTGATGCCGGCGGTATTTTGCCGGGGAACCCAGCTACCACCGTTCGGATCGACCGGTCGTCGGTGGCCCCGGCTTCTCTTCTCTATCCTTTCTCTGTCTTTCCACAGGTGGAACAGATGAGGAATGGCTTCGAGATTTTTCACTGCCTACCGCAGAGACTGGCTTTACGTCTTTCAGCTTTCGCCTCATCCCATCCACGGCCCGGCGACGACTTCTTCTTTCTCGAGACCCTCTCGGCCCCACCCCCGCCACCGAAGACGGACGGGCAGAAGTTACGAATGAATTAGACCGAGGAAGAGCAAACTCCTCGGTCGCGAGCCGATGAACGGTGACTTTTTCACCCGGCCCCGTTTTCTTTGCGGGGAACTCTTTCATATTAATCTCTACGGTTATCGATACCGAATATCGCTAACTACGTAATGGATGACTATGGCTACAAACTGGCCTATTCAGAACCGCCGGGAACGCTATCGGTTACCTTTAATAGTCGCACAAAAGGTTCTCCCTTTACCAAAAAGTAAACTAACAATGGACAGAAATACAGATAAAAAAATTTTCATGAATGGAATTCAGAAAACAGCTCCGGCGAACCGCGAGAAACTAATAACAGTGTTCACAGAAGCCTCACTGTCCACCTCACCTGCGGCGAAACTGTAAGAGCGAATTGCCCCAAAAAATGTTTATAGCGAGCCGTTGTTCGTCGTCGGATCGTCGTCCATTTTGTATAAAAAGACGGTGCTCGGCTTGAAATTTATTTCGACTCGATCACGCGGCACGCCGGATTCCGTGCACCGAAACCGGTGCTTCAACCGACGGAGGAATGACGATGATTATTATTCCGCCTCAGGGTAACGTCACACAGCCCGACCATTTTTCTTCCACGGTGCACGTGTGCCCCCGCGAGTCAGCTCTCGGAGTAGCCGCGATATTAAATAAGGACGACGAAAGTGATTTACGAGCGTGAAACGATTTCTGGGATTCTCCGTGGCGATACTTACACCGATGATTTAGGAACGCGTACGCGATCATAGCGCAATTATCAGCTATAAGGGGAAAAGGGTGAGGGTGGGGCTGAAAGGGTATATAATGGTGTTTCTGGGTGGCTGTGTGGGCTCCGCTCGCTATACGATAGTCCGGCGAAATTGGAGCCGCGATTATCTCTCGGGTTTCGAGGTTTGAATTTTAAACAAGCCCGGAGTCCGGCCGGAACAGTAGTTCAGTGTACGTGCGTATACAACTTTTAACCGCGGCTCCTGTTATCTAATTAAGTCCCAACTTGTCACGAGAAACTAATATACGGAGTAATGCGGGATCGCTGTTTAGAATTACTTATGGGAACTTGTTTTTCGCCGGGATTACGCGGTCGAGATTTGCATTTTAAAGTTGCCCGGGCTTCCGTCGTGTCGTTCGGTACTTGACAACGACGACGATTGCGGTCAAAATTGCCTGCGTTCGCGAGACTCTTCGAATTGAAAAGCATTGCCGATGGTGTTTCCCCGGTTAATAATAAATGGAATAGTTCGGTGTCGTACAGTTTGACGCGTCTAACGGGATTATAATCCGGCTGGAAAGGTCGCGCTGGGATTGTCAATAAAATCGAACAGCCGGGCAACGACGAGGGTGTTGTGCGAGGCGGAATATAGTCGGCGACCGTTTCCGCGGACTATAACGATCGGCGACGATGCGATTGCACGTCGGTGGGGAGCGGGCGCCGCGTCGGCCGGGCGAAATGGAGGACGTCGTAACGCGAAACATCCCTGGAAAACAAGCTAGTGGACCCGGGGGTGGGGTGACGTCGGCGAAAGAATCGAATAAATTAATACTTAATCAGGACAGGTCGGCTGCGAGAGGGGAAAGAGGAACGGGGGCGTGAAAGGGAGAGAAATTTACGACGAGCGGACGCTTCGCGTTTCCACGATAATATCCTCGGGTGTCTCGTGATTAATGCAGGCGCTCGGTCGGTGAAAAGGCGGCGGGCTTACGCGAGGATCGACTCGTGATCCAGAAAAACTGGCTGCACGGGACGGAAAGAATAATGGAGTCGCGCGCTGATGACTCCTTTCGACGGAAACCTCGGCGTCGCGGTGACGACGACCGCGACGTGGACGTTGACGACGTCGTGGCACCCTACGTTGGGAGCCTCGACCTGGCACAGGCCACGAACCTGTAATATAGAATTGTTCGTACCACAGCGACAACGATCTGGAAGCAAGAATCCGCGTCTTCTTGGAGCGTAACACCGGTGTAACGTATCAAGCGTCGCGACGAGAAATTTAGTATGCAGTCGTCTGGGCGCAAGACTATTGGCGAGCAGGAACCGTTCCAAATAGAAATTTCAAATAATGGTCGCTTGACTGAACCAATCTTCCCGCGCTGAGACCGAGACCCCTGCGAAATAGAGGATTTTCTGGGCCGCCGGGGTCTGGAAAATGATGGCCTATCGGTATCCAAGTCTTTTCTAGAATTGTATGCATAATACAGTTTTTAGCTGATAATTGAATCATCCGACAGTATTATCTAAACTAGATCCTCGGTTTAAAAGCGAAGGGACGTCTATCGGTGTCAGTGTTCCTTTGAAAATGCATTTCAGTCAGGCTTAAGTGATTCATCGCGAGGCGATAAGTTATGCAAAGCTCGAGAATCAGGGACAGAGTAGTCCCGAGATCTACCAGTCGCTACTGGCCAGACTAATTACCACATTCAAACCTTCAGCATATGTAGTCAACTTTCATCTTCAATCTTATCAATCGCTAAATCATCGTGGTGTATGTTATTAGATACCGGAGAAGGTGAGTTTAAATTAGGACGCAATGATTGGGTCTCTCGTGAACATTGGTACTCTCTTATCTCATCTACCAGTGTATAATGAAGTTTCTTGTTGGGTGGTCTTGGGTGGAAATAGACTCGGGATGTTTCTGGAGTGCTGTGTCCTGCGGGAGAAAGGTTAATCCTGAAGAGTTTCCTTAGGCTCGAGTGTCGCGTCAGTTTTATGGACGCCTCTTCAGTTTTTGGGGGAAACGTGCACGGTTAAGCGTGGGTGGCCGCGAGTGGGATAAGTGACATCGTGCATCTGGAGTGAAGGGTAGATGATGCAGGCTCATTTCGAGAGATGTACTATTTACTCGGTGTAGAGTACATATTGCGTTTCGAACGTTTCGAGTCACCGAGGAATTTGGACCAAGCATTCGTAGTTCTTTTTAAGAAGTTAGTTTAAATTCGAGGCATACAAAACTGTACGCTAAGACGATAAAGCGAGGGTTAAATGTCGGTAGGTTCGATAAGCGATCGAAGTATTCGCGAGGTTCGAAGAATCACGTTTCTTGTTGCTGATTAAGAAACGCGGAGTCATCATCGTATCGCCGGAACGTATGATACGTGGCAGAGGAGTGATAGGTCGTATTCCCTCGAATCTAGGTTACCGTGAAATTTGTAGCCACGAGCTTCTTGATATTCATGAAACTTTTTGCTCTAGCAACCTCCCTCTTTCGTTTTTCTTGGCCTCTCCCGTCCGCTCTTTGCCTCTGTTCTACCCCGGGTAATTGTCTTCATCTGTAACAAGTCCGGGGCTGCCGCTTACGATTCCGAGGCAATACCAGGCAACGTCTTGAATAAAATATTTCTCCTGGCCGAGACGTCAGCCGCGCTCAATCTCCGCGAAAGCGATACATCCTCTCCGGGTGCGCGGCGCGGCACATCCGGCATTCATTTTCCGTCGTTCGATAATTTCCAGCTAGAACACTCGAGTCCCCTCGGTTCGACAGCTCGCACCACTCGACACCCTACCGGGTTTCGACGACCCGGCGAGACGAGACGAGTCGAGATCGAGACACGAAGCGAAACGAAGCCGTTAATCCTCTCCGAGGGATCGTCCGCTCATAGACGAAACCTTCAAGTGGTAGTCGGCAAATGAATTGATTTGCAAATCGAAGAAATCGACGGATGTAGCGCGACGACCGTTACTCCCAGCTTTTCATCGCCGCCGATCTCGATGGCAATTTATGCGAGGGTCATTTCGTGAAATTCACGGCACTCCGAGGACAAAAGTGGCCGGAAAAGAAACGATCGCCCCTCCCCGGCTTCGTTATCGGCTCCTCGAACTTCCAATAGCCGTAGAAAGCATTCTATTGTCTCCGTAATGTCTCACACCGAGACTTTCCGAAGCAGCGGAGGCTACTTCGTCCTTGGTACCGTTGGCTCCCGTGAGCAAGCTTCGTAATTTTACAATTATTAACGGGAATATACACAGAGCTAATCTATTTGATGTATTTATAAGAATTCAATTGTTAAGATGCACTTATAATTGTGTACATCAATGAAATAGTACAGTCACTTAATTCACGTACATTTAAAATGTTATGTTAGCTTATAAATCCATCAAAGTATCATGGAGCTTATCAGTTGACAGAAAATGAGGTATTATTGAAGGGCAAGGGAGAACGTGATGTTAGGGGTAAAACATACTGCTCGAGACGGTGCTCGCGTAATGCGGCACGTTCCGCCGCGGGTTTCTGTGTAATTCTTCCGCTAATTCGAATTCAACCCGTGCCCCGGGTTACTTTCGATTACAGAGACGCACGAATTCGCCGGGATTGTAATCCCCGTGACGATAAATGGAGCGCGAGGAATCGAAGGTCGTTGCTCGGTCTGAAACATCGATTATGCCGCGCGGACCCGCTGCACCGGCGGAATCGTGTTTCCACCGAGCAATGTTTTGTCGCGACACGACCGGGGTAAATTATTAATCCGAAATCCTGGAATCGCGTGGTCGAGGTGAAAACCCATGGAGCTGTTGGTGTGTCGGCTCGATTCAACTCAGATATTCTACCTGGAAAGTTGGTAACCCAGATCACCGGGAACCGATGTTGTACAGTGGAACCGTTGAGTGAAATCACGTGTAGTGAATGTTGAATGCTATCTACCGGTTCTTTTGCTTATTGGCACGTACTGACTAGCCCGTGGATATTACGTATTGATGCGAAACTGCGGATGTCTATGCGAATTCTCGTGTTCACCAATCACAATCGACTAGCATTTCATTCCCCGAGCACGAAGCTTCAATAATCTAGACGCGCGTTGTCGCTAAATTCTTTCGTCAGCGGAGCATATTTTTCTTTTATCGTAATTGTTGATTTATTAGGTTCGCTTATGGGAAACGAGCTATATTTAATGAACACTAATGAACTGATTTATTATATTATACGAAGAGTATAAAGAGGTACATACACGGTTCAAGTCTCAGCACGTTCTGATTGCGTCAACAGATAATCTAATTACACAGAAGTACACAGTAGGTGTCAGTATAGGCAGGTTGTACTTCATTATCGACAGACTTGTCGTTATTACATTCAACAGTAATCCCTCTCGAGAAATCATTACAAATAGAAAATACCAGATCGTATACAATTTTCTTGTACATACAATACAGGGTTCGAGAGAACTCGCCAGCGTATACCGGTGGCAAGGTACGAGATATTCACACTGAATTCGCATACATTTCCCACGGTGTGATCAAGAAAAACAAGATCCGCTTATCACGGCGAATGAATTATCCGTCGAAGTCGCCACTCACTAGTTTCCATAAGCAGATCCGCTTGGAACTCGCGTAGCAAGATTTCAAGTGCGAGACTACAGCACTTCCTGACAGCTACACGTTCAAGTTTCGAGTCTGGCAAAAGTCGCGATGCTAATGCTATCGTACTAAATGTATCTGAGACCGTTATCTACTGTCGATGATCCCTATACTCGCTTCCGCCGCCACGCTTTCCATCGTTGCGTGCTACGCTGCCCCGAGGATGCGTGCTGTTCTCGTCCGGCTACTTTCCGGTAATTTTATCAATTTTATCATTTCGAAAGAGGGAACGAGCGAGTTGCACGTTCCGCCTCTTTGAAACACTAGTTGAACTCTGCGACGCGTTGGCCGGATAACATCGCCCCGGAATAAAGTTGTTTTCCGTTTTTGCTGCATTCTTGTCGTTGATCCGCCGCCCGATGCTCTCGTTTCCCGTTCTGCCGATCCACCCGATAAGCGCGAAAGCTCTTCCTGACTTCCGTTTTAATTAGCGAACCTCGCGCGCCACATCCTACGATGGTATCGATCGTGTTTCCAAAAACATCTCGTACGGGTGTTTTTGATTGTTTATTTTTCTCGAACGTTCGTACCGATCACAATTTTACGTTAGCTAAAATTATAAAGTATACCATGATACATTCCGAGAATCTTTCCTGCTAAAAGAAAATTTCCCAATAATAATATAAAATTAGTAGGTGGATAGTATTGTCCGATGCACGGACTCTCCGCCGACGGAAAAAAGGAAATTCTTTCGCGCGAAACAGCATTTCCAAGGAAAGCATGTTTCAAGCTTTAGTTAATGCGAAAAATGTTCCGAACAATGTATTAGTCGAGGTAACTTAGTAAATACGGCTGAGCACGCAACGTCGGTTTAAATTACTGCAATTTACGCGATGAAATGAGAATTTCTGACATACCGACACTTGGTGCAGGCTACCTCGTAAAATGCATACCAGAAGGATTTCAGGTCAGTTTTTCGAAAACGAAATCACGTCCGAGTATGTGCATAAGTAACATTATGTATTATTTATTTGAGCGTGGTCGCATTAGCAGCGAGACCGTTTATCAAGAAATTGATCAAATTACCGAAACTCCAAACCTTTAATTCGATCCTGCGTGCAAGTAACATCGTTCTAAAATATAGTTGAAGGATGCTCGTCGGAAATTAACGTTTCTCGACACTTTTGTGCGAGTTCCGTCGAATCTTCGTGGCAGACGGACCTCTCGAATTTGTCGCAAGGACTGGGCAGTTAGCTCGGACATTAAAGCGAGAGAAAGGAAACGTTTCGGGCCGCGAATTCGTGCCGGTTTCGCGCACGCAATCGCTCGTGTCCAGGTTTTGTTATCGTGCGAGCACTTGCCATTAAACCCGGGGGCTATTTTCGGGACCGAGAGGACCGTGGTCGCCGATTCTCCTCGGATCGGGTGGTAGAACCTGCTGCACAACACGGGCACCGCGGATGCGTGCGGTTGTCGTTATCAATTTTATGAATTCGGGAGAACGCGCGGCCACCGAACGTTTCACGCCTGAGGTGCGCCGGGAACGCGAGAGCTGCCGTTTATTTATTGGGCCGATAGCATCGCCAGGCAGAGGAACACGGCCACCGTTAATGATTACGTGGACACTCGTGGAAACGAGCGCAGTGAATAAAATCCACGATCTCGTTGTACGCATTGCGACAAACGAGACGAGGTTAACGCCGCCTAGATTGTCGCGCAACGATAACTATTTTATGACGGGGCAAAGAACGTGTGTGCCGCGTACGCGCGGCCAGCCATACGTGTGTTTGAACCGTTGACCATCGCGTCGTGACCGCTAACACACGGCGAACGTAAATCCGGAATTGAAATCAGGAAATTGTTCCTTTTCAAATGAGCGAGCAATTCGTGTAACAGGTTGCCGGTTTTTAAATCTGCCCGGTGTTCGACGCGGTTCGACTGGCCGATACAATTTGCTACGCTTGACTGAGTTACATTTTTCTGTTTAAGATCAGACCAGTTCTAATCCTTCGCTGCATAGTGTATCATCTCTGATACAGTTAACAAATTTGCTATATAGTAAACTAAGAATGCGTTTTCTTACGATGTTTATTTATGTTGATTTTTCTGAAAATGTTGTTCAATTCTTTTAAATATTTTTCCTTTAAGTAAACCATAAAAACTGACTTTCTTTCAATTTTTTCATCACAATTAAAAAGATCATACTGTGAAGGGTTAAAGAACAAATTGAAGCACCTTCTTGCAGCTCGAAACCCTTATCGGAAGAAGACTTTGGTTTCGCAGGGGCTTTAATATAAGCAACAGGATTGGTAATCGCATAATCAGTGCCATTAAAGGGGAGAACAATTGCAATCGTCTTCGATCCCCGATTCGACGCTCCCGCTGTGGGAATTTCGGCTATCGATCTCGTTCGTGACGCTACTCGAGCCCATTAAGCGCTATCATTAGCCGGTCGGGTAGAATGCTGCTGTCAGCGTGGGTGATGTCGCGTCGCATTATCGCAATCGACGAATCGAGCCGGAGTAATTGACATAATTATCCGGCATGTGAAATCGATCGAGTATAGGCGTCGATAGAAGGTGCACCCAAAGATCGTCCCAAGCTCGCTACCGAATTCTACATATAAACATCCAGCGTGATCGGTGATCCGGATCAAATTGCTCAATTATATCCCACGCGAAGGACACCTGCGTACTTGTTCTCTACATTATATTTCTCGTCCACGTTCTATCGTCTTTGATTTTCTTCGACAGAGGTAATTAAAGCGATTGTTGTAACGAGCTTCATTAATCTTTTATCCCATTCTACTGATTACACGCATTCAGCCCCGTTTCATTCCACCGACACGAGTGTCATCCAGCGAATCGTTGCCATTCATGCGAATGATTCACAACACACGAGACAATGGCGACTGTCGAAACGTAGGATCCCCTGCCTAATTGGCATAATTTCTCGCTACGCAGAACCGTGGAGCATGTTCACTTGCATCAAGATGTTTTACATAGAGACAAGGCAGGACGACGAGGCGCCATTTTGTCTCCGAGAGATTTATGATGAGGGTCTTAACTTGCGTGGGGTCTTGAAAGAGGACAAACGAGGCTAAACACAGCTGTCGTCGATGCCTGGTGACCACGTACGGTTTTCTTTTTATTCGCTGAAAGTTATGGATGGAAATACGCCGGATGTAATTTTTCTTTATGCAATTCCCTTTAAAATTAGGACTATCATTCTCGACGAGTCTGGCTCGGCTAGAAATAAAAATTACTCAATTTTCGGGATCTCGCGGGGACTACGATTGGGATAATTGCAAGAGGCAGAGCACAGAAGTCCCCGGTCGTTCCAGAAAATAAACTCCACCATATGAGTTTGCTGGTTTAGTGGTGCCAGCAGATTTTCGGGTCACGCGGCTTTTTCCTAGCGGCATTTCGAGCCACTTGGCAAAGAGGCAAGGCCAAGTCGGTGAGGACGCAGCTTTATGCCAGTGTGGGGCATCTACCTTCCCGTGTTCCGTGTCACTCGAATTTAAAAAGGAAAAAAAACGGCCGAAGAACTCGGAGGTCGCGGCGCGGAATTTCCGGAAACGTTTCCTGTGCTTGACGTCTCGCGTTTCTTTCGGCCGGACGCTTTCCCGGTGGAGAGAGAGAAAGAGAGAAAGCTCACGACATTCGTGAGCGTGGCAAGAACGCAACGACAATTTATTAACAATTACCTCGTCCGGCAATTGTTTCCGTCGCAGCTTATCCGCACGCGTGATCGGGACTTTCGCGGGATCGCGACGATTTCCCCGGAAGGGTACCACGCGGTTTTGTCCGGGACGGTCTGCAGGACGCGATCGGGTAGGATCGTTATCTGGACAGGTCGTTTGCCATCACGGGCGACAGCGTCGGCCGATTCGCGATCGTATTGGGCCCCGGCGTAATTACTATAATCCCCGGAGCCGCGGAATTCGTCGCCGCGCCACACGAGATACCAAACTCGATAGAACCGCCAAGACAATTACACCGCAGCACGTTGACACGCGGAATGTTGGCAGCCCCGCGTCGTCTAACCCTCCCTAGCGCGCAGAACGAAACCGATTTAGAGGGGACCCGATCGCCGCGCCGATTACCAGTCTGATTGCGGGTTAAGCGATTCGACCGCGTAACATAATCAACGACGGCCCCGGTAATTGTATTAACGAGCCCGAAAAGAATTTACTGATTGGTCCGCGAGACCGTCTTAACGTAATGAGGGAAATTGAAACGGCGACCGAGAACTTGTTAATTCATTGACTGTCTCTGATTGCATCTGACAAATTCAATGCCGAATTATCTAATTCAATACTGAAATGTTTCTGCACCTCTCTCGGTTGCTGTTTCCAGTTCATTTATTGAATTCAATTGGCTTTACTGTCTCGATCGATTCCGCGAAGCACTGTCTACTATGGTTGAATCAGAAGATAACCATTGTAAACTACTTCCACACTGCTGCGTACAAAAGTGTTCGATATCATATTTGAGAATCGCCAAAAAATCGAAGATGTCCTATCACTTTGTGCCGAAGTTTATACAGCATGGTCAACGTGGCGTACTATAAGACCAGCTCTCTTTCTGGCGATCAATGTATAGAAAACGATAAGCTGCCCGTCGCGTCTGCCAAAAGGACTGCCAGTCCCCAAGAATGACTCCAGTTCGGAAAGAAGATTAAGTGGAGCAAGTTTTTGTATTCTAAATTCACTGGTTCAACGGGATCTTGCGTAACGCCGTCGCACCGTTGGAACTGCTTTAACCTACTTGAAGTAGGACCATTTTACCGGAGCCGCAATCTGCTATTTCGGTCGTACGAAGGCCAAAGTAATAAGCCATAATCACCGACCGCTCGTGAAAGTAGTCGACTCTCTCGTTCGCTTCCGTTACGGCTCGGCTGCGTTTCTTCGTGAACACCGCACAGTCCATCGTCTTCCCTTCGGATGCGAAACACTCGATAAATAATTAAAAAAGTTGTATAATGCAACGACTTCGCGGAACAGCTGACTCGGTGTCCGCGCCGTGCGGCCGAGTGTGTTTGCCATAGCATGACGCCCCCGCGACAATAAATATGGGGACGACAGTCGATGCGAAGGAAAAGGCAGCGGTGGTGTACACCGTGGGACGCGTACAGCCGCGGATACGATGCCTCTATCGCGATAGCGTTCTACAACGGCCGCGCACTTCCTGATTTTTTTAGTAGCCCCGGATGGCGTATGTAAACGTGCAAACAATGCCTCGCACGCGAGAACCGGGGAACTTACGAAAACTTTCTTGTTACGCCTCGCGCACTCCCGCGCCAGAGTCGATATCGGATTTTCGAGCCTGCGAATCCGGTTCGACGCCGATAAGATAGAGTCGAGCGGATGAACGTCTCAATGGAATCGTTAGCGGATCTTGGATTTTATGTATCCGTAAGAGAAAAGACATTCCTAACACGAATTCAGAAAATCAGAAAAACGAGATAATGCATGTTAAAATATTAATTAAGAGCTCTTCTATTCAAAGAATGAAACACTGGTCTGTGAAACGATTTCTGCGTTAGACACCGCGAAGTTCGAAAGAAACACCTAAGCAATTTGGTTCCCGTGATAAATCGCTGGCTCGTGAAAGCGCAGCAGCAACGAGGTAGAGCCCGACTTCAATTTCGCTGAAATAATTGCAGCAAGAAATTTCATGCGCAGCAGTTTCTGTTTCGTTATCTTCTCCGGCTCATTTGTAACCTTAATGAGTAGACGCGATAACGAGTCTGCATTCAATTACCGTAGACCAGCTAACCGCTCCCGTTTCATCGATAAATTACGGTTCAAGCAGGATGCACCTCGATCGTGTAAACACGGCCACTTTCCTCACGTGTGAAGAAAGGGGACGGAAGCGTGTGGGGTACGTTTTATCGGTTATAACGACGAGCGTCGACAAATTCGATAATACGCTCCCGAAAGAGCATCCGTTCGCCGGCGCGGAGGGACACGGTGAATCGGAACGGAAGCCGAAACTCGGGTCTCGTTTAAATCAGAGCAGTTAAACCGGCCTGCACGATCGCGGCCGCGCATTCACGCACCTCCCCATCCCGCTTTTCCCTTCGGGATGTGCGTGCACGGAGAAGGTATTGTCCGCGATCGGCGCTCGTTCAAACAGCGACAGACATAATTCGTATAATTGCGGGACACGGACATTCTTTCGCGGGAACGCGAGCGCGGAATCCGCCGGTATCATCCGGCCCGAGTACCTGGATGCGACAATAAACAGCGGGACCGCCGATGGGGACAGCCGGGAAGACAATTGCTCGGCGCAGGGACACGAGCCACTCGCGGAAACGGAACACACTCGTCCACCCGCGAACGATTTCCACGAATGACAACGACGTTTCCCTCTTTCGCTTGTCCCTTTTTACACCGTTCCTCCCCGCAGCTCGCCGCGCTCTTCACCACCCACGCAGAGTCTAGAGGAAACCTATATATCCGCGGGTTTACTCTCGTACGTGATTCGATCCGATTTCCTTTTATCTTTCGACGACCGCGTTCGCGCTCGCGACTCCATGACCGCTCCAAAAACGGTGGGCCAAATGGATTCGCTTGCAAACATACGGTGTTGGTGGTACAGAGGATAATTCTCGAAAAAGTGGGTCAGAAGTGTAGAATAAATTTTTTTACGCGAGCTCGTGTTTTCGAGAGAAACCAGTTTTAAAATGCACCAGGCCGGGCGCCACTAAATGGATAACGGCTGACGCGTCTGATCCTGACTTATCATTTCTACTTTGCGTATGGACTAATCCGTGAGTGCTCGACAGATTTCGAGAATGAAAATATGTATATAAGACAAAGGATAATATTAACGACTTTCTAGGAGAATAACCAAGTTTGTGTTGCTCTAAAAGAAAGAGGTTATAATTGACGTATGGTGTATATACAATATTTACAAATATACAAAATGATTTATTAATTACCTAAAAGAAAGAGAAACGGCAATTAAAGTCTATTCTCCTCAATTCCTCCCAGGTCTATTATCTTGTTTTATTTTATTTGTCACGTTAATCTTTTCACACGTGTTCGCTTACGTCACCTCTCTATGTTTTGATATCACTCGTTGAGCAACGATATATATATCGATTAGAGGTCGCGTTGGGCTGATTTGATTTAAAAAAAAGTATCTTTCTTTACATGTATTGTGTTATTTTTGATTTTACTATATCTATATTTCATTGTGGAATCGTCTGCTTGTACAGTGTACGGTAAAATAATGTCGACCACGAGTGTTGAACCGTCCTGTACACTTGGACGAGCGTTCGCGCGGCGCGCAACCGGCAGGAATTCCCTGTAAACTGGCACCCTCGCCTCCCCACCCCGTTCGTGTCTCTTGTACACAAAATTGATGACGAGTGCGCGGCGCGCTGAAACGAAAGTTCTCGCGAACACGTCAACGGCCTGGCGGTTGCTGGAAAAGTGGATGTAAGAGCGTCGTCATTGGACGTCCGATCGGTCGTGTGTCGGCTCGGCAGGGGAAAAAGTATGCTCCCCGCTTCCGACATGGCAGCGGAAATTGAAGAAGTTGCGCGAGACGGCATTGGAAATTATTTATTACTCGGCCGTCGACGTCTCGCGCTACGTTCCAATGGCTACGGTTTTTAGGGGCGCGTCGCGGTTTCCCAGGCTTTCGTTGCTTCGTGAAATTTAGTCCCAATTCCTCAAGCCCACCCTTCTTTCCGCGTTTCGATCCTGAAATTCTCTTTTTTCTTCACTGCGGAACAGGGCATGAGGAAATTAAACTTTTTCGCGAGAGTTTTGTCGTCCGGCGTGCTTGCGGTGAATCGGAATCAATACTAGCTACCGGTAACTTCTGATTATACCGTTTCCGCGAAGCTACAGTTTCTCTTTTTGCGTGTTTCGAACTTGATCTACGGCATCAGACTTGTACTTCTTGCTTATGAACTAATGAAGCTGTTTCTGCCGTAGAATGCAGCATTTGTTCCATTTTATTGTTATTCCTGTTGAGACCACTTCTTTTGAAATATCCAATGATGTACTGATGGTACTGGTTGTACACTATATGCTATTACACAAAGTTGAAAATTGAGACACGGAGCTGCATTAATTAACTCGTTATTGAAAAATATTTTTTATTACATCCAGAGTTTCAAATGTATATAGGTATGTACATGTTCATACACAATCATATCTAGGTATTCAAATCCGCAATTAGTGTTCTGGGCGAAGGTTTAGGAGTAGCCGGAGACTATGTTTCAATTAATAATACGTCACCGAGATAATACGCCATTAGAAATGGAATTAATTAAACTTTAAATGAATTAAATGTGGAAATGAATTAAAGTTTAATTCCTTCCCTTTGTAATGGCGTATTATCTCGATGACATATTATTCGATATCTCATCATGCAAATATTATCCGAGAATCCTGAACTTAGCTTGTACATGTGCGACTGACGGTGCGCAAACTTGGTTACCCTAAAGCAACGGAAACAAAGTCGAAGTTTTCCTACGCGGGAACGTGTGCCATGGGAAATAACGTTATCCCCGCGAGACAGATTTCGTGATGAACGAAAATCAAAGTTGCGAGTACAAATACTTTTTGGTGTTCGTCTCGGAGAGAGACAGAGGAAATGGTGGGGATCAGTTGTTAAATTGTCGTGCGGGAAGTTTAAACGAAATTCTTTATTCATGCCGGATTCCGGGTTCGCTTAAAGAATTTAATTTCCTTCACGACTAGGTTGGCCTGGTGTACAATTAAACCTGCGCTCATCTGGCAATAAACAGTGGCCTCGTTCCACGGCTTACTTGGTTTAAATCCGTGGCATCTTATTTGCAGGATTCCCCGAGATATAAAAGGGCGTAGTTGTTAGCTATCATCCTGGACGATCGAGGCCCTTATCGAAACGCTAAACGCGAAGGCAATATCGACACCGACTGCCCGCTCAAAGCGCGATCGTCGCGCTCTCAAAGCGAAAGAATGGTTCTTGTTTCCTTGAGGAATTCAAATTTTCTCCGAGATTCACTGCGTTACATCTTCAAGCGGCTTCGTGTCCATTGCAAGCCTCGATTCTCGTGGGACACGAGACAAAGAAGCGCTGGAAACAAATATACACTTTCGAATACTGTCTGATCGACGCGAAACTTGGCAGACATTAGGAAATTGAAAGGTAGATCGATGTAGAAAATCTCAGCTTCGGAAACTCGCGAGTTTGCTACAGCTGGTGGTTGGTGTGAATCACATCTTTGGCAAGTGGCGCACTATTAAGATGTAGAGGAACATGAGAAGACAGTTATTAACTTCCCGATTTATAGGGAAGTTATCATAATGATTTGAGTGTAGTCTAGTTACGATGCGAAAAAGATTGGGAGCTAACGACCGGATTTGCTGATGAAAATCTTCGTGAAACCATACACAGAGCTGGAAGCGAGCGATCAGCATCCCGAAAACGCTAAGTAACTTTGACAGTATCGTTGCCGGTCGCAGTTCGCTACACCTGCGCCCTGTGCGTTGTTTTTTTTCTCTCGTTGAACCGCAGAGGTTCCACGGTTTTTACGGGGGCGCTCTCTCGCACGGCAGCGAGTTTTTATTCGGAACGCTTTATATTTTATATCCAATCAGGCGGTTCTCTGGCCTGTTGCGAGGCTTTCGCGCGTCGGGGCAACGTAAATGGATATTCCGGTGTTCTTTCTTCTCAACGGCCCCCTTTCCTCCGTGTTTTCGCATACGGCTCTTTCGTGGCTGTGTGTACGCAGTATGTATGCGAGTCGCAGGTGAGACGAATGGCGGAGGACAGAAGAATGCCGGGACAAAAGGAGCTGAGAAGTATAACACGCGTGACTCGCCGGGGCTCACGCCGCGCGCGTAGCTGGTCCAGGGACCCCGACTGTTCCCCGCTGGTAAATTAAATTCTAATAAAGCTCGCCGAAAAGCTGAGAAAAAAGCGGCTCGCTCGTTTGCGGGGAACAATGGCTGCGGTGGAAGGCGTCGTCGGCTCCGAGCGTCCAGCCGACGCGAACCGCGGATAATTATATCGAGGCGGCGGCCGGGAATCTCGCAGAAAAACTTGTCTTCGAGCCTGCCGGGATTCGAACGCCGCGCCGCCTTCGGAGACGGTTAACTAACCTGCCGGTCCTCTCCCGATGCTGCTAGGTGTGTCCTTACGAGACGCGTCGGCCCCAGAAAAAAGGCGGCACGTTGAATAACTTCTCTCATCCTTCTCTTCTCCTTCGTCCTCTCACGTTGCGAATTTCGCCTCATAGATCTGCCTCTCACCTTGTTCGGACGGTTTGATAGCTCCTCGTTTGCAGAATCCGTGTATCGTGAGATTCAGCCATTCAGCCCCCGATAAGAAACCACACCTGACAGGCTCGAACGAAATATTCTCCTCTTCTCGCAAACGGAAAGCAGCTTCTTCTGCAAAGTGTAAATAGTCACGAGTTTTTGGACTAATGATGTGTAGATGTAGCGTTAGCCTAACGATAGCTGTGGAACACTCCGTCGAATGTGCGTCGGTTGAATTTCGGTTCCTCGATTGTGGTTAAAATATACGGGCTGGTTTACTTTTATCGAGTTTCTATCTTTCCCATGGCACACTTCGATATGCTCATAGTAAATCAGTTTGGAAATTCTAAATCCGGACGTCGGAATTAATGTTTCAGCTTAGAAACGTGAGCTATGCGGTTCTGTGAATATCGCTACCCTCGTACTCTTCGTGTACTGTTAAATTTAGACGTGTATAACTATAGACAATTTCTAGCTATAGATGATTGTAAAATACGTAGTGCGAAGCTCGAATCCAGAAACGGTGAGACGGTCGAACGGCCGCCGAGCATTATCCTAATATTTTTACTAGTCGATTTGCGCGGAGTTAACGTAAAGGTATTGCCTTTTCAGGATCGGCACGTGAAGGATGCCAGCAAAGACCCAGAGATGGACTCGAGCCAGGACTATACGCTGCTACTGGGTTACGAGAACAAGACGCACACCGTTCTACGTTTCTTCAGGCGGTACAATACGTGCGACCCACGGGACTTCAAGATCACGGTAGGTGGTTTGATTTATGTGGCTTCCGGTGTGAAAGATAATTCCCTGCGTCCGTGCGAAGTGCTCGCCCGAGGATCATTTGATGGATTTACGGGAAAAATTGAGCGGGCTCTGAGCGTGTGATGCCGGACGCCTCTGGGGGGTGGAATTATTTATCATAGCCTCTTCGGAAAATTGAACGTTGCAGCTGCACAGACCCCTGTCGATTAACCCTTTTACCCGAGCTATTTCATTACATCGTTCGCCCCTTATAGAATTTCCAATGTGATCGCCTTTAGAAATTATTTCTAATTACATTCCAAAAAACTAGGGTGATCTGTAAGTCAATAAACATTTGGATCAGCCATCTGAACCAATTTTTAAGAATTCATAAGTCACAGTGGTATGAGAACGCGGTAGATCAGACAAAGATGAATCATTCTCTCGACAAGTCATCCTATGAAGACATTATCTCTTCGTCGCGGTGCTCGATTATTAAAAGACGATTCATCCTACTAGCAATTAACTCGTATTAATCAGCACTACTGAGTCCAGGTTCTCGTTCGGATGACAACGAAAATGTCAGGGAACTGAACCGTTCATGGTCGACTGATTCGACACAGTCACGGTTCACTGTCACGATCGACGTGTGGGACGTTTCGCGTTTTATCGGCTCGAATTGGAAGACTCGTTATCACCAATCGTTTTCGTGGTATTTGAACCGGTTGCGGGACAGCTCGACCCAGTTCTTTATTTCGACGGTAATTAACTCGGAAGTAGATCGCGCGATAGAGCTGTCTACTGGCCGGCTTAACTCGGGGGGAAGGAGATCATGCGCGTGTTGCGATTTGCTCGAAACCGCGCGCAGCCTACAATTTATGTCAGCGGTGGAAGCCACGGTTGCTATCGAGCTTTCAAAGGGGTGGTCGGCACCGATAATGGCATCATTGATATGCAGTTAGGGCATCTTGCGTCTTGTAACTGTTTTTGAGCACCTCCAGCAAAGATACGCTATTAGTTAGCTATCCGTGAAACGAGAATCCAATTATGCTGCAACCAGTTATTTATGTTACGAGCTGGCAAAGTGTTCCCGATCATTCAAATTTTCCTGAAGAGATAAATCTTGTTAGAGACATAAATAAATAAATAAAATGAATATATTTTATAAAAGCAGGAATAAATGTTGACCCAAAAGAAAATTGTTAGCAGAGTTTAGTATCCCACGAGGATGATGTTGAATTTATTCCTGATGATTCCAAGCGTTCCGTGTGGCTGGCGTGTATCGGAGTTCAGCTAAGGAATAATTATACGGGTTAACGTTCCGCGTGTCAATATCATTCGGAGCTGTCGATATTAACATTCCGCGACGTTTATCCAAAACGTAGTGACGAGTCGCTTCGGTCGGACGATGAATATTCGCGTTCTATGTACGCGTAAATAATCAACGCGTGCAGTGCAAATATTGGCTGGCGAAGTTGAAGAGGAACGTTGTCGAAACTGTCGCGTCGAATTTCCGTGGAAGGCACATGGTGCACGTACCAAAATAACCGGAATAGGATTGCTTTGTCAATAAAGTAATTACACGATGCTCGCGGTTGGTGAATAGTTAATCCTTACGTCTCTGTCAAGAAGAAAAACTTTGCCACCCCGCCCCCTTCTCTAGGTGAAACAGCAACTTAACGATTGACACGTCGTACTGTTTATAACACTGTTGAAATGCTGAATTTTTCGAAAATTTCGCCATTCTTTTAACGTATACTCAGTGACTACTTTACGATTTTGTTCACTATATCTACAATTATTTTAACGCTGAAATATTGATATCGTGTTTAAATAATAAACCAGAGTTTTATTTCAACGGAAGAAGTACCTTCCATATTTAATGGGCTCTGTTTGAAATCTTCACGAGTTTGATTCGTTATTAATGTAGCGAGGGATTAACTATGTACTACAGAGATATTTGGAGCACATTATTTATACCAATCCGCAGTTTTATACATACATTACTTTTTAAAGGCTTTAATACATAATTACTAGGGACTATTATTACAGAAATTACGGTAATAGGCAAGATAGCTCGGATGTTCTAGAACGTTCACGATGACAACGAACACGTTAATTCGTGGAAGATTGAAATTTTGTGGATGAAGATTTCAGAATTGCGTTGTCTCGGGTCCGATCTTCTTCACGTATCCGTTAACCAGGCTTTAGAAAAACGGTTTAGGGCCGAGCGGGCGATCTTGATCTCGACGATCCGTTACGAAGGAAACTGTACGTCCTGGTGGATGTTAGTCCCCCGCGGGACGGTCGGGTACGTCCATCTAGCAGTTGAGTCATCAAAATAGTTGGGTGCAAAAATAAAGCGAGCCACCGCGGGCCGAGAGATTCTATCGGAGACGACAAACGACGAAGTCAGCTCCCCTTTCCCTTATCTGATCGCGTGATGTATCGGTACCCTACATGATATTTTTACGTGTCACGTTCGCCCCGCAGGACGACGGGGCCCCTAGCCCTGCATTATGCCTTCGCGAAAGGAACCGCTGAATCCGTAGGTGGACCCCGAGATACTTTAAATGGGCTTGCGAACTCGGTACAACCGTACGCTCTCGTACAAGGTTATCGGTGATCGGGGACGCAGAATGTATGGCGAGCCCTTGTTTTCAAAAGAAAATCGTGCTGCCTTGAGCGACTTGCTCCGCCGGGTTTCAATAGCGGCAGATAATTCTTACGACGACACGTAGTATGTAGATTGAAAATGTTCAATGATATTTATTCGTGCGAACCGTCATTTTTCAGGAAATTAAATTCAATGCCTGTGTATCATCGACTCCATTGTTCGAGGAACTCGTGAATCACACTTTTCGAACCGACCGCGGATATTATCCGGATAAAATGCTCCGAGAATGACTATTTAAATAACGCACCGCGTTATTCCATGCTCGGATAAAATAACTCGTTATCTTATTTTTTATCTGAAAAATATAATTTACTATCGCACGAAATACTATATCGTGGTAGTGTTTTGATTCAAAGATCATGTTTTTCGATCGTTTCGATACCGGTCTAAACGAAACAAAGCGATCAGCTATTTGAAAGTGTAGCTCCGACTAGCACAACAATCTGACAATAAATCGACGTGTAGCAGAATCGGCAGAGCGAGTAGGTAAAAAGAATTTGGCGTACGTCGATTCCGTGTCGAATTACCGATACACGGTGTACATAAACGCGACGCAGCACTCGAACAGTGCATTGTCAATACTGTTACGAGCCCGGGATCTCGGTACGATTGTTATTTCTAGCGACAGCCGCGCTTGATTAATCGAATGAACATCAAATTAAGCGGCGCTCCGTCATAACCGGCTTACGTGGAAGAGGGCTTCGATTGCATATTAATATAGCCCGGCGGCCGGTCCTCCTTTGGGCTTAGTATGCAGACAGTCTCATCAACGGTACGTGAAATTAGGCTCGACTACGTCGCAGATGACACACCGGTCTTGAGGCCAGCGAATTCGCAAACGCGAGGATGCGCGACACGACGGTGTATCTCGCGTGTGTCGCGTAATTAGTTCGTTAACGGGCTCGCGTCGGAAACGCGTGACATTTTGGCAGAGCATTGAAGTATGTATTTTTCATAATTAGGCTCGGCTGGACGGGACCAGGGCGCAAATCACGCGACGGAGTTATGCAAACTAGTAATTATTTCGTTAGCCGGGGAACCGGGCGCGCAATCACACACGTGAGACCCTGGATCTCTGCCCGGAGAATTTCAAACCCGATGGTACTTTGTGGTACAAAGGCTTCCTGCGTTTCCATCCGCCTCAATTATTTTGGAACATTAGTTTAGGCCGCGGTAACGCTCGAATAATTGTTCCAATTTCGGTCCGGCTAATTGTCTCAGAAGTGTCAACAGGACGACGCGTATAGTCTACCGCGGGCAGCCTCGTCACGTTCGCTCGCGAAATTTTCGAGCCTTTCCGACGTGCCGATCCGAAAAAGAATTCTTCTCTACTCGAAGCGTGGCGTAATTCCATTTCGTCATCAGGCTGCTTTTTTCCACGGTGGTTTCCGAGCACGAAAACCAACAAGCTGCACATATAAAAAAAGCTATTACCCGTGCCATCAATCATTTGAATTCGCTGATCGTCTCGGTTGTCTTAGCTACTTTCGCCCCTCGACAGGTGCTGCGTCTCATGAAGGCGAATCTTCTTCCTTGTTCGTGAAGTTCAACGTACTGGGTGGCCAATTTTAATCTTCAACTTCATAGTTTTAATAATTCCATTAATCTAATATTAAACAGACTTACTCATTACAAATTTACGATTAGTCGTGGAATAGATGGTGCTTCACCGAATTCTACTTCAGTACTTTGAAGTTAACATATGTACTAGCCGAGTTGTACAAATGTATTTATAAATCCACAGTCTGAGGAAATGCATGATACAGTACAAACAGAAAGGAAACAAAGATTTAATGGTAGCTGGAAACGGAAGATGGGTAACTTCCCATCTGGAAGAACATACGGAGTTCTTCCAATACCCGTATTCACGATCGTTTCTTTTCCGCCAGAGGTAGAAACATTATTATTCCTAGCCGTCCATAACTCACGTAGCACAGGGAGTAGATACTTGTCCCAACAAATCGCACCCTGTTGACTGTTCGGTGTCCAAAGAAATCTTCGGTGCCCGTAGGATTGGCCCGGTCCAATTTCGCGTTGTGTTCTCGGGTAAACAGTCTGCTCACCCTTTGCATTTGATAAATTTCGCAATGCTCGTGGTCCTTGACTGGTCGCAACGGGATATTCCCGGCAGTCAGTCACCGTCGGCAGCGTGCTCCCGAGTCTCTCCTCGGTTAGACGTCGACGATAGAAACCGCAAAAGTTCCGCGACGCGTAACAACGGAGTCCCCTTTGAGGCTGCTCGGCAGTAGCGTGGTGGTAGCAGCCCCGGCAAGGATTTTCCAACGTGGCATTATGCAATCCAGCTGCGCTGGCAACAGGATCGACGTTGCTTCGGAGTTTCCACTTTGCAAGATTCGTAGTCCGGTTTTTCCGTGGACGGGGCTCCGCGGCGCCCCTCTCCCCGCCGTCACTTTTTCACGTGGAATTCTCCCGAGTGCGATGACGAAGACAGAATCGTTGAGAGGGATTGGTCGAGGGTGGTGTGGGCAGGAGGGTAAGTGCGATTCGTACGTACATATTCGGGCAAGCGAATGGAAAACGGGGAAATTGAGGAGAGAAAATGCGGAAAAACAGAGGGGTCGGAGGAGGAAGGTATGGAAAGGTAGAAAGATGGGTGTGTAGAGGGTTGATGGTGGTGCGCTCGAGGATGTGCACGTGAATGTTACCAGTAGGGAGATTGGTGTGCCTTGCAGAGGGGATTGGCTAGCTGACCCGGTTCTGCTTCTATTCCCTTCCTATCTGTAGCCGTATCTAGTTTACCACTTCACTCCCCGGCTGGATGGCTGGCTGGCTCTGGCTGGCTAGCCGGCTAGCTGACTGACTGGCCGGCCCTATAGTAGCCAACGCGAACTTCCTGAATAAGGTCCTCCCTCGGCACTAGAACTGATCGCTATTCCGAATGGTTCGGTTCGGTGTAAAAGGAAAATCGAATTTGACCGATGCCTTTGGGAGTGACGAAGAGAGGGTTGGTCCAGAAAGGGGGGCTACGGGAGAGTCGCCAGGTGCGCTGACGATCTTATTGGGTGGATCCGTACACACGTACCGTCGTGCCAGAGGGCGCCAGGGGGATTTCGCCGGAAGCTACTATCCGGAGCGACGGGAAATCGAATCACCGTGGAAGGAGATTCCGCGGGCCTCGCTTCCAGGACCAGATTACATACGTTTGGAGACAATTATCGCCGGGAATTCGATTTCTCCGTCAAACCGGCGCGCCGGCCTCCGTTAAATGTGGGTGCGTCGCTCGGTCATTTATAGACTACAGCGTACCCGGGTTTGTCTCGATTTTTCTCCTCGAGCTCTCGCTTTACTTTTCCAATTACCCTTCGCTTTGCACTTTTCGTTACCGTGACGAGTCTGAACTTCCAGGAAAACAAGGACTCTCGATAACAGCACCAAACAATCCTTTTAAAAATTAACACTCTGGATTTTCTTAGTTTCAACAACTGGCTTTCCGTCTAATTGTATTATCATAGTTTGATCGTCGACTTTCCTAACGTTCAGTTTATGAACTGAACTATTCAGAAGAATTATATTCTTATACTTTTGTCAAATACGCGAACAACCATTGAAAAAGAGCTCAATAACGTGGGACGATCTCCATCATGCTTCAGTCGTCCTGAAGATTGAAGAGATTCTTATCGAAGGGTTAGGACCGATTGTTTCAGTCCAAGGGACAACGAAATCCCGTTCATCCAGGGGCGGAAACATTTTTTCCAGAACTTCTTCCGTCGGATCCCGATCCCTCGGACGTTAAGGAAACATCAATCTAACCGCGGCAAAAGCAACCTTCACCGAACTTCTCTCAGCGGCAACTGCAACAGAGGGTCGAGCATCGCGGGAAAGTAACTTCCAATTATGTGGATGTCTGTTCTCCCCCGGTTTTTCGCGGCCGGCAATCTAGCCGTTGTCAACATGTTTGTTAAAGGGAGCCGTGCCGACGGGATTGAATGAAACCGGACTGCCTACCGTCGTCGGCCGACGCTTCCCCACGCTTCGATAACTAATGACAGTTCGCGGAAGTTCTCCTCTAAGTTTTCCAATCGGCCAAAAACTTGCGAACTGACATTTACCTAGAAGAATTCGGGGCCGGGCCAGACAGTAGGAGAGAGGATTCCCCGACACTTTTATCGAGGCACTCGCAGGAAGGGGGAGCGCGAGATCTTCCGCGATCAATCGCGTCGGCTACGCTATGCTTTCCAATCAGCGTCCCCTTCATTTTCCGTCCCGTGATGTCCCTTTGAAACGACGCGATAAGGTATCCCGAGAACGCCGCCGGTTGCGAAGGAAGTTCGAGAAAGTGGCGCGATTCCGGAAAACCGACCGTCAAAATTGGCCCCTTCACTTGGCCCCTTCTTCGAATGTTTCCAATCTGGGAATCGAATTCGCCCGGAAGACATTCGTGACTCGGTAATGCAGCCCATATTCGAGATGTTAGTGCCTGACCGAATGGCCAACTACCGCGGCGTCCGAGGAAGATAGAGAGAGGGAAAACACGGGTATTGGTAGCCCGGAGAGAAATTGGAATAATTACGGCGGCTCCGGGGAAATTAAATTATCTAATTATTTTAGTTTTAATGAAATCGTTTAGCGACCGAATAGACCTCATCAGGAACACTGAATTGCCTCCGGCGTTATTCGATCGAAAGCAGCCACTGGGCACCAACAAAATGACACGGGCCAGTTCCTCGTTATGACAATTTTGCTGATCAGTCGGAAATGTAAACACAATGCACTTGGAGAAAATTTGTGACAACGATACCAGGTCTCCCATACATTTCTTTTTCAAAGGATCAGCGAATGTCCACGAGGTGCTGAGGTTTTAGAGGATTTATCCTCTCATCTGGGTGATATTTTGGAATTCTGTCCGGAATGGGTTGTTTTCTAATTGATCAAGTTCCGCGGATAAACGTCCGCGAACAGTTGACCGACAAAAGCTGCGAATTTGTTTGCGTATTATCCTGTAAACATTCGGTTTGTGATTGTATGGGGAGTTGGCCATTAAACTGGTGTTTCGGATTACCTCTAATTCCTCGCAAGCGTCGCGCCGCTGCCCTGGGAGCGCGCGGATTAGTCGAAGATTAAGGTGTTGGACACGTTACTGGCCCGGTCCGCAGCCGGAAGAAACTTGCCCGGGGTTCCCTTACGAAAGCGTCTTTTCCGAGCGAGGTAAAAGTTATCGACGCCGCGCTTGAGGTTAAATTGGATAAGCATTGCCGGGCCATAACTTCCTTTCGCCGACGCGCCGTGCCGCGCCGGTAGAATGATGAAAGTAAAATGACGCGGAAAAAAAGTGTACGCGCGACGCAGAGAACGGCGGCGGCGGCGTGTCGCCCGAGTCACTTTTTATCGGACGAGTTCCCGGAAATCTCTTCTGGCGCCACCGCAGGCGCAAATTGTATTAAATATTAGTCCCCATAACACGGCCGCACCGACGCGCAATTTTATTCATGGCGCCGCGCTGAAGAATGGCACCACGGCACGCCGAGAAAGGGAACCCTTGTAAGATTCCTCGAAAGAAATTCCGAGGGTCTTCGGAAATTAAAGTTTATTATGTTACTCCATTAAAGAGGCACTAGGTCTGAATTAAGCCAGAAATAGTACCGTAGAAAATGCCGCTGGAATGTGTTGCAATTTAATACAGTAAATCGTTCGACTCGACGCCGACCGCTAACGAACAGCTTGATTTACTTTTTCTGCGAGATTAGGCTAAATGAGCGCAGATTTTTAGATTTCCCTCGTCGACGGAATTTATCTCGAGTGACCAGACCGGATTCCATATTTCCCCGACGCGTTCGGGTGACGCCGTAATAATCGCGGGATAATCTCGTTACGAAAACCACAAAAGAATTCTTTCGGGGGGAACAATCGGAGGTTCGATAAACGATATTACGTAACGCGAGTAACACGAAATATCGGCGACACGCGCGCACAAAGGGAGAGAGACCGCCGAAAGTACATTCTACTGTCCCATCCTAATTTCATTTCACAAAAGAAAGTGGGTCGACGCGCGGATCTCGTTAACTCAGGAAGAACGAATCGAGAGAAAAGCTTTATATATAACCTCGCTGCTGTGGATCAATATTCAGGGGACATATTATAAGGATCGCGTCGAAAATATATTTGAAACGAGCATGCTGCTAGAATATTAAAAAAAAAAGAGCTCTGGGAAATAATGTCACTTTTAAACAGACGCAAATCAGCCAGTGCGTACGATAACGTTGCGGTGATGTTGCCGCAAATGAAAAATCGTAACAATCATGAGAAAACCGTCGAAATGGCCGCATTTTTCATGATGTACGCGCATTCATATTTCATATTGAATAACAGGGATTTTGTTCTAAGCAGGCAATATTTTACAACACGACCCGGATCGGTTTTTCCATTTTTTTTCTTTCGTCACTCGACACGCTTTGCGGCGAGAGCAATCCGTCAAAAACCGCGAGATCGGCGAATGATTTTCGGATCGTTGCCGCGATAACAATTGGCTGGTTGTAAAATTGGATTAAAAGTCCGCCGTCGGAGGCTTTCGGCACAGTGCAGCGCGGCAACTGGTTTATGTACACGGGACAAGCTCGACGCTATTAAATCGTACCAACATATATTACAAAATCGGCTACGGAGCTTAACTGCTTACACCGAAGCTTAAATTAGGTGGCGTTCGCTCACAAGCTCGGAACAGCGTTAACCAATTTTATCGTGGCCGTTAGACATGTAAATTAGCTGCATACAAAATAAGCTAATGTAAAGCGGAAGCGATCGTATTTAGGAGAGGCGGTCGGCCGCGCCGGAAAGGGACGTTCGACGACGAGAAAAAGCTGGTCATGCAATTTTAAGGCGCGTTCTTACGGCATTCGCTGCGCCGACACGCATTTTGCAAATCAGTCCGTGTATCGATTGAGTCCCGTGCTAAAAGCCTCTGCACTTCCGGTTGCACTTTAACCCGGCAACTTTGTCCGCCGCGTTACAATTTTATTCATTAAGCGTATACATAAGTGATTGGATTTTACGTCTCTTTATCGATAGCTGTGACTTGACTCTGCGTTACGCAGCCATAATAGCTCCCTTCCTGATCCATCACTTGTTGCCGTTTCTCCCGCGAAAATTAAATTCCATGATCTGATCAAGCAATTAAAATTTGAGAAGTAAAAACTTTATTTCCCATAGAGATTATAAGGACATCAAAAAAGCGATAATTTTACAACTGTTATTTTTACTACTACCGTGTTTGCAAACGTTTAATTAAATATGTGCAACAATTTACATTTGTTTTCGCCGTTGGCTGAACCCCGAAAATTTGATTGTTCGAAAGTGCGACGACAGGAGTGAGCGAGACGTCGATAACAAGCAAGAGACAGCGCAGGCCCGAGTCGATAAATTGTGAAAACAAACATGTTTGGGGACACAAGGTCTTCGAAACCCGGTTCAGTAAACTGGCTGGTGATTCGCTTTCTATAGACACATAGCTCGGGGCTCGCAACGCGCTTATAGAGAGCAGCGAGGTCCGATTCCATAATTGTTTCGATCGTCTCGATTCTATTCTGTTCTTTATCTCTGCTCGGAATATAGTGGAGATATCGAGAAACGCGATATGGTGGTTTAAAAGTCGCCGGTGTCCATTTACAAAAAGCGTGTAATGCCTTTTAATCGACGCGGATTGTATCGCGTAGAGAAAAATTCGCGGAATGTTGTTTCGCGCCATCGACATGAGGAACGGCCGGCTAATCGTTTGATCCTTTGTAGGATTGTCTTTGTCGGTGGCGCGAGAGCCATTTGAATGTACGAATTTGCGCAAGAATGCGGATGGCAAAGTCCCCCGTGGCTCCGCGTGTTCTTTATTGAAACACCGAATGGCCAGATTAAGCCGGGCTTATAACGATTATGCGTTATGGCTCTGCCGAGGAAACAATTTCCATTATCATTAATTGCGGTTTTATATGCAAAAACGTGGCGGCGACCCGGTTTCGCGGCGCGGCGTCCCGGCCCGGCCCTGGGTAAAAAAGAAAAAAAGTCCGCCGGTGCGCGCGCGCGGGGGTGCTACAGGGTAAAAAGAACGGGATCTCATGCAATGAACGGGGGCCGACATTAATCTTTTGAAAGTTGACGGGGTTGTCATAGTCCTTGCCGATCGCGATCTGCGGGTCCCACCATTAATAAAACTGATCCGGCGAACGATTTCACTGGGTAGCCGACCCGGCCCGGAACGTACACATCGCGGCGTTACATCAAAGTCACACACGGAAGTTTATAGTTCGTAACGAGGTTTACCCGGGTTCGTGCGCGGAATGCGATTATGATTTATGATCCGCGAGTAATCGAACAGCCGAAAGCAATTTCGCCCCCTCTTTCTTTCGTGTCGCCGGAATCCTTATCGAGCAACATTTCTTTTTTTTTCTATACTCCATCCGCGCGCCGCCATCAGATACCGGCGGGCGAAATTACACGAATTTCATTTAATGAAGAATCAATTTTTACTTTGGCTAAAGCTGAATCTGATAGCTCGGACCGGCTCGGGCTTTTTCCTCTTTATCAGCTCTATCGAACAACTGACGCGTGGAATTAGAATAAAAACGCCCGACGTTACGGATGATCGTCGGCTGCGCGATGATGAAAGCAACGATTCGTAAAAAACTAACGACCGGGTTACCTTCGAGGTTTATTTTACCTGAGACCGGCAGTTTCGGTCACGAATTTAAAAAGTAAGTCATCGGTTACACGGAAAAAATAATCCTGCAACTATAACGTATTCTTTAACGTGCACATAGCATTTCAATCGACTTCTGCACGATACAAATAACGTATGTCACTTTCGTAAGGAACGTCGCGGTGAAAATATCACTTCTTAGATATCTGTGCTCGAGGAAAAAGTCTAAGATCAGGCGAAAAGCCCGGTTTTATTATCGCCGGTTCATCAAAGTTTTGAACTGTCGAACAAAGTTTGCGTTTGATTTTCTCTCCAGTCGCATTTCTATCGCTTTGATAACTACCGCAGGTCGATCGATTAAGTGTTGGCTGAACGTTTAAACTGTCCGATCATCTCGGCCCTAAATGCCAGCTAGGAAATACCCGTTGGCAGCGATAATGCAACTATTATGTCTGCGGCTATGCCTGGAATCGGAGTTGGCGCAGTTAACAGCCACCAGATATTGCAAGTTAATTTAAACTTTCGCCGGTTCGCCGGAGGGGGATCTTGATGCATAGTCTCGACGGATTCTTTCGCCAGGGCCGTGTACACAGAATAAACGTCGGGGGGAATCGCTGCGCGGAAAGTTCATGCTCGAATTATCCGCGCGCGCGAAGCCCTTTTTGTCCTCTCTCGAGCAAGACAATCTCGCTCGATCGGGACAGCCAATCGCGAACCAGATTCTACGTCGGCCAGAACGGACTCGCATTAACGGGGAACCGGTCGCAATTTTTGCCACCGCTTATCTCATGCATTAATTTAATCCGGGGCCTTCGGCCGGTGTAATCGCGGAACCACTAGCCGCCGAGAGAATACACGAAGAGGAAGCAGACCGTCATCGTTCACCGGGATGCTAGCACGACTTGTCTCTGCCATTCGCTGCTCCCAAGCTCGGGCAAAGCTGCCGGTCGTCCGCCCCGAGCCAACAAAGATTGCCGCTTACTTTCAGCCCTTAAATTACGAGCCCCGTACGTTCTCTATCGCGCCGGTTCTAATTTTCCGTCGTACGTGCGAGCCTCGGTGCCGCGCCGTAATGCAACGGCCAAAGCTGACGCGTAAGTGGTACCTTATCGCACGGGGGCTTCTGTTAACAAGTCCATGTCATCGGCCGAGCGGGAACAGTTGTTTGAGTTCCGGTCATGTACGTCCCCGTGGAGCGAAACGGAGCGGAGACTCCCTGCGGAAGTGGACAGCGAATATACACTTTTAAATTTAATTGAATTTTCTAACTAATGTCGCGTCGAGAGGAATTGGATTTTTTTATTCGAGTCCCGAGGGGTCGCCGCGGCCACTTTATTCCCGTGAAGCACTGCGCTCCTAGATCGAAATCTACGGGTTCATCAAATCTCCGGACATTGTACGTATAGTTGTTCCTCGGCGATCGTCACGTCAGCTCGTCAACGTTCCGACGAACAAATTGCTCGGCGTTCCCAGAGCGATACCCAGTCCAGTAAAACTAACCTGGTCGGTCGGTCGGTCGGTCTTTCGGTCGGTATTTCGTTAATCGCGACCGACCATCTTTCCCCTTGTTCTTGTTACCGAGGCTCCCAAGATTCGACTAGACTCTAATGATCGTAAATTCCTGGCATCGCGACGAGATCTGGAACGACATTCGAGTTCCGGTCATGTAGGAGCCACCCCGGGAGAGATACCTGACTGGAGAATAGACGGAAGAGTGTACCCGGGCTCGCTGCGCGACCCTCTTCCTATGAAAACGCCTAGTTTCCTCGTTTACCCGCTGAGACCCGGAGCCCTGGAGTTCGCGTTGAAGTTTCTCGCGTTACTTCCCAATTCTCATCTTCACCGCCATCCAACTTCTTCCCTTACCTATTTCCTTCCACCAGGTGTCCCCTGTCCCCGTTGTCACCCCTCACGCCACCAGGTTCACTCGTTCCTCGGGATGTCATACAACCAGAACGACGTTTACATATCTTCTCTGTCTCTCCGTTCAATGTTCCACGTATCGCTCCACCCTCGTTGCACCTTTGACTCTCTTTCTTCCTCTCTCTCCCTCCCTCCCTGTCGCTCTTACACACACACTATCTCAGTTCTCAACCCCACACGCACGCAGACACTGACTTCTCTCGCGGTGAACCAGCCCAGGGGCACACGGAAGTTAAACGAAGAGGTAATCCCGAGCAAATATCTCGGAATCAGCGATAGTTCAACTAAGTTACGGGAGAACAACTCTTTCCCGTTTCCGCACTCAGGTTATCGCGCATAATATATCGTCCTCCGCGGGAATATCGTATCAACCGACCTCGAGATCTGGGACGAGGCTTAGGGACGAACGTCTAACATTCTTTTCGTAGAATTGTAAAGCCGATTCACCTGTCTCTGATAGAACACTTCCGTTTAAGGCGCGACCCACCTAGCGCTGAAAGTAGCACGCGTTGCCTTGTAGAAACGCCGAGATTCAACTTATTTAGGAATTGCGCGATTTATTTAAGTGGGCTGTTTTGATTATTTCAATAATTGTGAAATAAATCCGAAACCGGTCATTTGATCGGTGTATTCAATTCGAACGCGATACCGGCACTGGGGGCGATAAACACGAGAAATTCGAATCTTTCTGCCAAACGTTTCATTTTCCAAGTAAATAAAATTAGAGAATCGCTGAACGCGTGTTGGTTACCTGAATCGTATTCAATGAATGATGTCGTTATTTGTAGTTTGTTTAAAGATCTGCAGTATAATGTCCTATATAATATAATATAATATATATAATATATATATTATAATGTCCTATATATATAATACCCCATGAATGATGTTGGTATTTGTAGTTTGTTTAAAGATCTGCAGTATAATGTCGCTGTTAAGTGACATTATACGTGAAATGTAAAACGTCGTTGTACGTGATTCGCAGAAAGGAATTTCATTAAAACCGTATAATTTGAACCGGCTCTACAGGAGGTGGTTCCGTGACACAAGGGAGGAATTGCGTGGAAATAGAGAGTAAGGAACAGGGTCGGCGAGAAGTGACATATTATAGAGATTCCTCGTATATAAATCCTGTCGTGACGGGGAGCGTCGAGCGGATATGTAGGCCACCGATTGGATTCCATCCCATGCGTGAAAGCGCGGCGAAGAAATTGAGAAGCCAAGTTGCATATTGCAGCAGCCTTGCACGTTCAATCTGTATCCGCGATCGACAGATCCCGGCTGCACAACGCGATGTCTCTCCGGGGCACGGCCAGAGAGAGAGAAAAAGAGTGAGAGAGCAATCTCGCGTCATTACAGAGTTTTATGATCCGGAATGACAAAACTGGCGCTGCGCTGGTGGGATCGCGATAGCAGACTCCGTGTTACAGGGAGAGGCAATTAATCAGCGCAATGAATGCCTGAAAATCGCTGGCCACACGATTATGGAAATTTTAATTAATAAATAATAGGTTTCCGTCCTAGCGGTTACCCTCAAGCTCGGCCGTTTGTTTAAGATTAATTGTTGATTAACGGCTGATGCTATTTCTTTCCAGCGTCGGCATTTAATCTCGCCGCGCGCGCGTTATTCTGTGCTGAAACAAGAATTATGAATCGTTGCGCACGTAAGATCTCGGTCTTGGTATTTTCGCGATATTCCAAATACGCAAGCCAGCCCATAGGGACGATCGTAAGTCAAAATTGTCTCCCCGGAACGTCTTTGACCCGAGTTTAAAGCGACTCGATAAATATTATATCGTTCTCGGTGAGAGTAATTGTAAACCGTGGTATAGGCACCATGGGAACGATCGCGGAAAATGGCTTGGAAGTTCACCGGTTAATATTTATGCGAGCGATGGCAACCAGCGGCGCGCGGAACATTTATACCCGTTCCGTGCAACTTTATTACAGGAAATATTTCCCGCATTAGTCTCATTTTCGTATTATAAATTGCAACGTTCCGTATCACAGCCAACTCAAACGTTTTTGCTAATATACATTACCCGGGTTCGGTTTGAAATTTCTTATCGACTTTTCGCGTTGTCGTATCGTATCGGATCGCAAATTATCTCACGGCTGATATTCCATATTTTTAGTAATGGCTTTTCAAACTCCCGATTGTTTTCTTTTACAAAAATGTTTTACGTTTCGTTTTCCGTGAAACGAAAATAACCGGGAGCGCTATTAATCCTGAAGCAGTCGACCTGGATGAGATTTGCTGTCCTTCGAAACGAAAGAGCTTAAACTAAATCTTTTTTCATTTTCCATGAAACTTTTCACTTGAAGATCAGAACAACTTATTTAATAATACAAGGATATTCTTACACTTCGTGGAATCTAATCAACTGTGTGGTTTACCTTAACAGATTATTGATTTTCTTGGCTATCGCAGTGTTAACAGCTTCAAAAATAACAGAATAACTTTAGAATTGAAAAGAATAGGAGTATTACGAATTTAATCACAAAAAAGTAATGAATGGCAGCTGTCATCCCCGGGAGTACTGCATGGCGGAGTAATAAACAACGAATTCGAGATTTCACTGAGCCGTACGTCCTCTTTATAGTGGAGGGAGCATTATCCTGTGAAGGTAGCGTGAATTCGTAAAAGGGTGGCAAGACAACATTCGGAATTATCGTGGGAACGAAAAAATTCGTATTCCCGGGTAATCTCCTTTGCCGTGAATTACGTGGCTATCGAAGGCCCCGTTTCTACGCGGCAATCCGTGGATTAATATATGTTAAGACTGTGCAATCCCATAAGCCTGTGGCTACGGGCGTACGGCGTAGCCACGAATTCCATCATCCCTGCTTTCCCTCGTCGTTTTCCCCCTGTGCTCGGTGGGGTTGGTTTTTTCGCTAAAACGCGCGAGCCCGGCTACGCGCCAGTAACAGGTGTTCCCGCGGATAATGTCCTAAAAAGCTTCCAGAGCATCACTCGGCGTTTATCAAAGCGCCTCGAATGCGGCTGGCTTTTCACGATTCCCCCTCCTCCGGCATCCAACCTCAAACCCACCCTCGCAGACCGGAGACAAGGGGCGACAATGCGGCCGCAAAAGTCCGCGACTCGCTCTCCGTGAATAGCGGCGCGGAATAATAAAGCGGTCGTTATCAATTCTTCGAGTGGAGACATTGTCGTGAACCGTCGAGAATCGGAACACGTGGGAACCGGTCGAAAGAAAGAGAGACGAACGGCCGCGTTTTTCAAATCGCACGAGTTCCTGAAACGTCTAGATTCGTACGCCTCCGCAATTGTTCCAAGAAAACGCCTTCTCGCCAAACTTATTCCTTCAACTAAAAATTTTCATTGAGACATCCTATATTTGTTAATACACACTGGAGCCTTTAACTATCTGTACAAAAATGTCTGGTGATCTCGTAGGAAGGGATTGAAAAATATATGAAAGAAAATTGTTCCATATAGATTTGAGTGGACTTAGTGATAGCTGCCATGAAATGCTTTACTTTTAAACAAAGAGTCGATTCAATGTACAGAGGGATGAACGAAGCTAATTCAGAGAGCCCATAACAAAAAGGTTCCACCATGGAATCCATCGAATAGATCCAGGCTTGAAAGACAGGTCTGTAATAAAATTCATAATAAAAATGTTCGTCAAGTTGAATCGGTCTAGAGTTTTGTCCTGCCATAATGGCGGCGCGCGATCCCAGAAAAGCTATCGTGACTGGTAGGCGCTGCATGTGAATCCGAACGTAATAATAGAGCCTCGTCTCGTTCGGAACCAAGTCAATTATCTCCGCGTGGAACGTTCCGAAACTTTAAAGACTTAATTGTTACGTGCCGTGGGCAGCAGAAAAACAGAGCTGTAATTCGGCGAGAATCGCGCGCGCGATGGCTCGCTCGCTCGGTCGCGGGAACGATTCCGAGTTTCAATTGAAGTTTCATTCGGAGGATAGAGAGGGGGGTGGGTTAGAGAGACGGATCGTCACCGTGGGTCGTCGAACCCTCGAGGGCGAAGACTGTCGAAACTTCTCTGTTATTGTATGCAAAAGCGTTTCGACGCGTGCTCTCGTTCGCCGGACGGTTTCAGACGCACACTGCCGCTTCGAACAAAGAGCATAATTAATGCCCGTTCGGTCGTGCCGATAGTTTCGCGCGGTCGAATCCCGTTGGATTTTAAATATCTCGGGCTTGACGCCGGAGTCGATTTCCCATGCATGGAAATGCGCCGGAAGGCGGCGGCTTGCGAAACTACGCCGCGGAGATAGCTTTATCGGGGCCGCGTTAATAACGTTACAAGTTGCGAAATTTCCCCCGGAAAATGCTCGCACACTGGGTGGCCGAAAAGGTTCGCGCGAAATCCCCACCGCTCAAAGGGCACCGTAAAACGAAAACCTGAAACTGTTCGTTCTTTACACAAAGACCAGATTGCAGTGAAAATAAACTAAACGTCCCGGTGCGCGTAGCAGCGATAGTTGCGCAGGATACCATTCCTGGATTAAGTAAAATCTTTTAAGTAAACTTCCCATCTCGATACCTATGGATATGTCGATGGTTATTAAAACGAATTTGATTCCAAGCGGTGAGAGTGTAACCAGGCGATATGTTTAAAATAATCAATACCCCATCCGATATCTCAATCGATAGGCGCCATACGATACGATCTGCTATACAATTCACCTGAGATACCCCCCACAATGAACCGATAAGACAGGGTATAAATGACCGATGAACCATTGTAAAAATTCTTATAAAAGTTGTCTTTTGCCACGAGTATAACTCATTTTCGTTTCACCTCGGTTTATTAGTCTCTTCGCGCGTAACTTTATATTTTATTTTGTCCACCGTAAAGTACGTTTGTCAATTGTTTTTCGTGCCGCGTGACAAGAGACCAGTGCTTTTGCGTACGGAATATTATATCGTGAATGTCGGCAAGAGTTGTGTAAAAGCACGGGTCGCGAGCACAGACAACTGCGCAGTATCGCGGATCATACGTTTCATTTGCGCGACTCCACTCTCATCAGCCTGAGCTTTATCCGAGTTATCCGAGAGCAGGTCTATCAGCCTTTTACCGTTCCGATTTACGCACGCGGAAACGCGACAACTTTGATATTCTAATATCGACTCGCGCTCGCGTACGCCGTGCCGATGCCCGGAAGGATAATAGCGAATATGGGTCACGACGCTTTTCCGCAACAAAAATCACGTCGTGCTCTATCTACGTTGATGGCTGAGCTCGTTTCGGACGCCCCGAGGCGCACGCCGAAGAAATCTCCGAAATTAATTACCATCGGAATCGGCGTCTTTATTTTCGTAACGACGGGGACGCCACCTCAGGCTGGCCACGGAAAATTTCACTTGCGCAAAATATCCACTGCTTTCATTGCAAATTAATATTACGAAAGATAACAGCTGGGACAGAATGTGTTATCCCAACTGCGTTTAGTTTAGGCGGTTTAATGAGATTCCTCGGTTACGATTGCTTTCGGATCGCAGACATTAATTGGTTAATGAAACCGACGACGAGAGCAATCACGAGCATTTTTCCGACGAGTTCAATGATCCACGTTCCATTTGCTCGTTTGGAAGTTTGCAAACTTCTCAAATAAAAATATTTATTATACATGATCTTATCAACTCAGAGTTCCTGGTTTTTCTATTTTCATGTTTTTGTTTTTGCAATTATAAACAACGTTACGAATCTATACAAGGAGCACGAATCTGAAATAATTTTATTTAACTCTGGCAAGGCTGAAACGGTTGTCTATTAATTCTTTTTCCTCTTTGACTTAATTATTCAACTGAATAAATTAGAATTTAGATAGAATGTTTGCGGCGATTCGAAGGGGGGGCTAACAGTGGCTGGGAGATGCGCAGGAAAAATAATTAACAAAGAATGTTACGCGCGAAGGAAAAAGGGAACGGATAGACACGAAGACACGCATAATGGAATTCGGTTAATCGAATCAAAAGAACCAGAGAATAAGCATAAAGGACTGACTCCTTTAACCAACGCGAGAGACTGAAAGGAAGATCCGACCGTTCAGCGTAAGTTTTCTGCCATTACAGCCAGGCGGCTGATTCGAGTTTCGCGAAGAAGCTGGCAGAATCCTCGCACGAGCCGAGATCGAATTACCCAGATCGAAGTCAATGCGGAGTCACCGTTCAGGGATCCGAATAAGAATTCGCAGTCGCCTCCGATCTCGCTCGGATTCAATCAGAGGCGAAAATGCGGGAAAATCGCGGGGCCGTATCGCCGGTGGCACGGCGAGTACGCCGATAAAGGCAAAAACATATTCGATTCCTATTACGCGGCTTATTCGTGGCTCGAATCCGCTGGGTGTGTTCCGCAGTCTCGCGGAAAAGGGCGTATTGGCGTCTCCGTTTTTCCTTCGCAACCGGTGAATACAGCTGTTTGCGCTTCAGAGTGGCAGCCACTCTTCCGGTATTCGCCACTCGATCTTCAATTTCCACGAGATCCGCGCGCTATTTCGCGCTATTCGACTCGGCCACCATCTCGTCTCCATCGTTCCGTATGTTCGTTGAAGGACTACCTCCGGATTGTCTCCGTAGGAGCGTAGACTCGGGTTTTCCTACTTCGATCCCCTCTTTTCGATCCCATTTCTAGTCAATCGGCACCCTTACATAGGGCTTTAGGCCTCCTCCAACTCAGAGAGAGAGGGAGAGAGAAAACTAGGCAAGCCTATATTCTCCTCTGGCGCTCGAACGTCGTCGACAGCTCAGACCTGTCCTTGTCATTCGCGCCCCCACTTTAGACTTCAGACCTCCTCCAACTCGTCTGACGGAATGGGAGAGATCGAGAGACAGAACTACTTTACCATCTTTGTCCTTGTGAAAACCATGCCAGTTGAATGGTACGGTAGGATAGCACGAAACTCGGGGAAGGAGCTGAACATGGCCTCTGGGCCACAATTTGTACAGAGCTGACGTAAACTGTACGGAACGCTACCCTATTGCGAGCTGGAACGCGCAACCGTACGAGCTCGTTGAAAGCGTTCAAAGCAGCTCGACCGTGCGTCATTTCTAACGTGTGCTTACTTGGCCGGATAGAACGAGGATCGATCCCCGTTCTCCGCAGCTTCATCCTCGCCGCAACGAAACCGAACGTTTACGCCCCCGAGTTTCGACTTCGTTGGCCATGCTCCACTTTTCAGAGAACCGACTCGACTCGGCCGCGGTCGTTTTTCCACGGTATATATGCCGTTTCACCGGCTTGTTACACGGCCC
Organism: Lasioglossum zephyrum; assembly: GCA_028455615.1. NCBI lineage: Eukaryota > Metazoa > Arthropoda > Insecta > Hymenoptera > Halictidae > Lasioglossum > Lasioglossum zephyrum. Next base: position 8,330,559 of record CM052333.1, read on the forward strand.
GCGGTCTTTCCGCGGGCTAAATGGCCAGTGCGCGAGTCTTTTGCCTCTGTTGATTGGATGGTTTGCCCCGGCACGCATGAATGAGTCGACGCCGGAACTTCAGGATCAATCGCGGAGCCCACCAGCCTCTTTCTCACTGAGGGGGATTCGATTCGGAGCACATAAGGTATTCGCTCGTGAGCCTTGTGTTCCTTCCGAACACGCCCACGTGCGAGCTTGTGTGCACGCGTAATCCCAAGCTCCACAGTTCCTACCATCGAGCCAGGCTGATCCGACCTCTCGTTTTGACAGTCTTCGATTCTTCCCCCCTGCTTCGAATCCACTCCCCTTCAACCGAGGGAACAGTTCCCTCGACTGAAACGCGCCCGCGATTTTCCGCGCTTCGAAGTTTATTTACCTGGAATCTGGAAAACAGCCCCAGCCATGCCTGAGAAGAATACCAATGGAAAGATGGAAAATAAACGAACACCGCCCGAGTGGAAGAGCAACCCGAGGATCGATAAGAGTTTTCACGGATCGAATCGCCGCGGTGGCATACGAGATTTCGTGTTGCAACTCTACCTGTTCCGCGCTGCTGCTCGAGCGCAGCGCACTTCCCACTTATTTACTTATTGCATCCTGTTCTTTTCTTTCTCCCCTTGTCCCATTGCGATTAACGCTTTGCGGTCTATGCTGGTTTCGCCGGTTCGTTCCAGCTGGTTTGCGTTTGCTTGGTCAGTTTTGAACGGTCGTGTCGCGCAGTTTCGCTGTGTTTAAATAACGCAGAAAAAATATATATATATTATATTATATTAATGATAAAACTTCTATTGAGTCGGATGACCGAGTGGCCTAATATCGTACCGCTAGGACTTTTCATTCCCTTTGTACGTGACGTATTGTGCTCACGCTGTTCGCCGATCGTATTTACAGGAAGTGCTCGAAGTAGTTCCCGCTTTCTCGTATCGAACAATAGGAAGTTGCGTTCGAGTGGAACGGGCACGGGCGAGGAGATAAAGAAATCGCGATAAGGTTTGGAGGGTTAACGACGCGCGGCGTGTTCCCTATAATAATCGAGGACACGCGAGCTGAATTACTACCGATGGATCCGCAATTTATTTTTCCTGTGGATCGCATTGAAACACCTGGCCCGAAGGAAACTTGGTAGTGGGTGGAGGATAACGAACGGACCGGGAAATGGAAAGGCAGAAAAGAAGCGTTCGAGTGTGAGGTTAAAACGGAGCCTGGTCCGCGGAACGTTCGCCCAGGGGCAATTGAATCGGTTTCGCCCAATCAGCGGCGCCGTTAATAGCAATCAACGGTCCTACCCTCTCGGTCTTTGGCAAACGATCGGACTAATTACTGATCGGGATAAGGCGCGCGCAGTGGCAATATGTGCACGGATATCGGACGTGCCGAACTCTCTTCTATTCCCGCCCTCTGATCGGCCCTTTTCTCCACAGTTTGCCTCCAGCCTAGACCGTCTCTTTCACCAGTGGGTTCGCCATTCTCTTTCTCCTTTCTCCGTTTTCCTGGCCGGCGACTTCCTTTTCTTGGAATCGGACGATAGGGGCGAACGCATGCGCCCGCCGTCGAGTTTGAAAGGAACGAATAGGAGGGTGGAAAGCAACGGGAGCAAACGAGGCATGATAGGGCCAAGGGGCGAACGAGAAGGACAAGGGAGGTGGGCGAGAAAGACGCCGGCAAGGGTGGAGGAAGAAGGAAGGTTTCCACTGTGCGATAACGACTGGCATCAGCAGCGAGCTCCTACCTACGACCTTCGTAGCCCTACGAGCTTAATGTACATAGACATAGTGGAGAGGGCAAGACCTGGAGGGGATGAAGCAGCGAAGAGAGGGAGGAACAAAGAGGGAGGAAAACGAGGAACCAAGGTGTACGTACTATACGTCAAGACAATAAGTACCATTAAGATAACAGTCGAAGGAGGGGAACCCAGATAACCCTTGCATGGACCTCGGGGGGTCCGTAATGGAGGATTCCATTTTATTCCGAGCGTTATTTTTACCGTATCCAGTGCACGGGTGGCTACGCGAGTTCTCTGGTTTTTCGGTAACGATCCAATCTCTCGAGAAGTGGCTAAGCCGGCCCGTTTAATTCGAAAGCTCGCGATTCAATCCTCTTTCGCGCTCCCGAAGAGCGACGTACAAGCTCACAGGTGTCCCATAAAAGGATACAAGCGTCTTCTTCCTTCCGGTGTCGCATATTCTGACCTCGTTACCCGCCCGGAAAAAAAGGAACGTCTGCGTTGAAGCGAGGGCCAATCCGCCGGCGGAGATGAAACGCGAAATTTTATCGCTCGGAGTATGGCTGCTCTGCCATGCTCCTCACCGTTCAAGCGGCCACCGCGTAATGACAATGATTAATATTGACCCACGTGCACCGTTCAACCGGATAATTCAGTCTCCGGCAGAGACGTGGTGGGCAAACTTTAGTGTCTCCCCCACCCACACCCCAATCCTCGGGGATTCCGCAGTTCGTCGACAAGACAGTCGCCGTCAAAAGTTACGGTATCTCGTCCCCGCCGTGTCTGCAGAATTCGACGGACTTTCGCATTCTTATCTGGCTCTACCCACCCAGCGAAAATTCGAGTTACGTGGATTTCTACGAAGAGGCCGATTCGCAACAACATCAAACGCTCGGGCTGGGTGTGTCCGTAATCATGCGACAGCAGCACGATCAATTTCACTTTACGGGCACATCATTGAACTTAGAATCTGTGGTAGTAGATTGTATTCTTCGCGAAACTTTATTTTCGTTTCAAATCAGCTTTTCATTACCATAATCAATTTTATCCCTCCACTCATCAGTCTACTTTCTGTATTACTGGTTTTATTTTTACTGTCTACGGGATACTACACACATTAACTGGATTCTCCACTCTAAAATATTGTATGTGCTATGTAAATGGAGTTAATTTCATCGAGTTTATATGATTGATAGTATTAATCAAATTGAACGCCAGTTCGCTTTGAAAATTGTTTCATCAAAAACCGCTCGTTCGAATCTAATCAACCTGATAAACAGCTATAATATTAATCACACTGGTACGCTGGTTTCTTTCGAAAATAGTATCACCGCGAACCAGTAGTATAAACGCTTTTGTGGTAGCCTGAAATCTCGTAACGTATGTTCGAATCAAAGTAATGATACACCACAATAGCACTAATGAACGTTGCGATTCATTTCGTCTAATCGTTCTTTATTGCCAGTTTTACTTCGCCAAAATACAATTACGCGGGAGGGGGAAAAAACGTTAAGCCGGGTTCACGAATAATTCACAGCTCGGAGCGTAAGTAGCCTGCTCGTAAACGGACACATGCGATTCCGAGGGGATCCCGGATGCCGTTGTACAACGGAAGGTCTTCTAAGTCATTAATTATAGAAGTACCGTAGGCACTTATCCCACGGCTTGCTGACGCGAATATTCTGGCTGTATATAAAGAGGTTGGAGACCGCGATGAAAACTCGTATTCGCGTGGTACCGTATACACTTTTCATTTGATTCGCTCGATCAATCTCGTCGGGACATCAACGTTATCCCCTTTGTCTTACCTTCCGACTATAGCCAACAGGTACTAATTTCGGATAGTTCGCCGGGTAAACGGTCGGTTCTGTGTTTTATCGAGCTCCTAAGTGAAGCTATTTGACACAATTCCGTACTCGGTTTAAACGATATAGCGCGGCTGAATTGCCCCTCTTCCGTCCTATTGATTCCATTCGATCCCTTTAACTGGATGATATACGAGTCTCTTTAATTCACATTTCATGAGCGAATCGATAGCGAGATTATTCGTAATTGGAGTATCTTCTTTTCAAGCTATTCCATTTGACTAGGAGAACAAATCATTCATCGAGACACAATTGTTTTTATCGATTTTGCTTAGACCGGCGTGCCGCGAAAGAGATCTTTGCAGATGGTCGCTGTGCTTTGGTATTCGATCATAATTTCTAAGAAACAGAAGCTAAAAGACTTTCTCGTCTTTAGTAATTTCAATTAGCTGAAAATACATTGATGTATCGAAATTCTGTTTTAAATCATAACAAGATACCAAAACATCGATCTATCTTGTAATGTATAACAGACTCTCGAAAAGTAAATCTAGTACCAATTATAAATGAATTACATTGTACAATTTCCATTTTGCTGGACAGCGAATGTCTACAGCTGATCAAATACCCTTGATTATTAATATCAGAATAATCGTTATTACTAGATTGCACGTGAAAAACACGTCGAATTATAAAATACAACGGAATTTAATAACGTATGTAAATCATCGATAAAGGAAATATTGTCTCTGTAAATTACATTCGGGAAATTTAATTCCGCACAAGGATTAGCAGTATAATTATTACCGCGCGCACAGTATTCTCTCGTGTGTGTTCTGTTTGTGAGTATTCTCGAACTCTCCCTTTTAATAAGATCGATTCCTGCGGAATGTTGGATGCAAACAGGCTGTGTCTTGGACTGTTCCGCGTGGTCCTTAACGGGATTCGCCGGAAGTTTCGGCCGAGTTTACTCGTTAATGACTGTGTACATACCAGGAGCGTGCTCAGGTACCCCGGTGGCCACGTATTCGCCGATGTTGGCTCATCGGCATCAAGTTGATGAAGAGAACGCCGGCGATACGCCCCGGTCGATGCGATAGAATCTTGTTAGCGCAACTGTCTCTTTTCCAACGCGCGCTGTCGGCACACAAGCGCGTCCAATCAATGTTTCCTCATGAATTATGTTGGATCAGTTTGCGAGATAGACTTTCGGCGCCCCCGGTCGGACGTTGGATACCTCGTTCCCGTGTCTCGTTGACATCGGTTACGAATTTTCCGCGTTTTCGTTCGATCGGTCGAACGAACCGATGGTTTTCCACTAGAAAGAGACGATTCCATAAACCCGTGCACGCCAGCGAGCGCTAATTACGACGTGAAGTATTTATAATGGCCGATCGATCCGCGGATTTGGATTTTATCCGACCCCGGCCGGATATCATTTAAAATTCAATTTGTTTTGCCGGCGAATGTTGGACAGCATGAAAATAATACCGAAGCCCGCGAGCAACTTGTGTATCTTTGCCGGCGGTACACGCTTTAAAGTCATTATTCACGGTCGGCCGGGAACTGTAATCGCGAAAAGTTTAATCACGCGATTCTAAAATTATCTGCCGCCCCCACTTTCCCCCGAGAATTCCCTGGACTTCGAGAAGGTTAAAAGCTAGGTGCGGCGCTGCGAAAATCCCAGAGCAATACCTTAGCGATTTCGTGCTCTCGGGGTCCGAGCAGTTAATAAAATCAGTCGAAAATGTTCGATCGAAGATATTTTACGATCTATCGAATTTTTGCGTGATAATGCGAACTGGAAAGAAACTTTTCCACCGTCGAAAGATCTCTGAATTTTATGATACCATTTGTAGGATTTAAGTCGTCAATAGAACAACACGTCCGTAAACAAACAATTTAACATTTAATTTGAAATATAACAGATATAATTAATAAAATTGTCTCGTTTAAATCTCCGTCTGAGATCAATAACGTCTTTACTTTTTCAAACGTCATAGAATAATAAAAAATCGCATGTTACAAATCATAACCACATAATTTGTATAAATGGACCTCGGTCCGTTCATAATAAATAATAATAATAATAAATTCGCAGTCTGTGGTAGTGCGGGAGACTGTAAAATAGTCGCACAGTAATCACTCCCTTCCGTTTTACCGAATCGAGGAAAGAATTACCAACGAGGTAAATTCGATTCTGTCTATTGGCAGTGCTCGCGCCGCAGCTCTTGAATTCCCGCGGATCGTTCTGATACACGAATTCGAATATAATCGATGTAGACGTGCCAGCTTGTAACTATGGCAGCGACAGTTTCAATGGAGTTGTGTCACGGATGACTGGATCCGCGAACGATATGTGCATATCGCGTGCCACTTGAACAGACGCGCGCTCTCGTGAGATATTACCGCGAGACGAAGGAATCGCCGCTTACGAGATTTACATCGTACATTATGATCATTCGAGAATTCACGCCGGCCCAAACTCGATTCGATTCCTCGGCTACAGCGGCGCGAAGAATTCCATTGAGTCGGAGTATCTTTCTATCTCCAGAAAATATTCGATGTACAAGATGTCTTGCGGTATATGCGGCTGCATATTCTACTGGCTACGTTCGAGGTGCAAAAATGATAAAGAAGGTTCACATAAACAGATTTTCGGGGTGCTGTGGTTGCTCGTTTATCTTGGTTTGTGTCAGGAATAGCAATTCCCAAATTGAAAATCTCATTTATAATTTATACTTTCTTTGTCGAGATATGTGGTGGTTCGATTAAGCAACTAATCCAACCTAATACTTACCTATAACATAATTGGAGACGCGTGAACATTTCGAATATTGCAGCCAGCTTTGAAACAGTTTTACAAAATATTTTTTGCTGGGGACGTTTGAAAAAAATGTGATAGATACTTCAATTTCGTGTACAGAACGTTCCAGGGCGAAAAGCTCTGGTATTAGTAGCGAAATAATTATAACGAGCCCTCTGAACTGCAACGTATTCCGCGAAACGAGCGTATCATAACTCCATCTGAAAAAAGACGTAGTTTCCGGCAGTCGGAAACGAAATCCGAACTGGGTCATTTGACATCGTTGCGGCCAGGGAAACCCGTTAAATAGGGAACTAACAATAATTAACGCTGTTTCCCCGGATCACTCAGCGCCGACGTGAATTCACGTGGCTTCCACGAACTTTGCCGCGACTCCGAGGCTGAGCCGTTGCACTGGACGGCTTGGCCAGGTTTCACCATGAACTTCTGTACGATAGCGGAAGAATTCGGAGTTCTCTGGGACAATAGGCCGGTTTCTGGTACGACGCAGCATAGGGTAGTGTTGGCAAACGTGAAACCGCTGGTGGACGAATTGAACAGAAAAGAGAGAGACAGAAGGGTGAGACCCGAACCTCGGAAGGGGTGAATGGGCGCGAGAGAAATAAGGGCTGAGAGAAAGAAGAATGGGTCTGTAGCGGGAGAAGTAAAGCGTCGGAAGTTTGAAGCCCTTAATTGCTTTTTAAAACTTTCAAGTTCGACTCGGTCCCGGACCCCTCGGTTCTTCATCCTCGTCCCGCAGAACTCGTCCCGGTCGCACCCTTTGCATTCCACTTTGGAATGTTCAATATTAGTTTTCCCTATCGGAGTTGCAAACACGTTCGGCACGAGGGGTAACTCGAACGCTAAGAGGGTGGCGATGCGCAAGAAAATAGACGGGCAGATAGAGAGAATGAGCGGCCGAGAACTGGCAGAAAGAGATGGCAACCACGAAAAAGAGAAGGACGGAGGCCCCGAGGAAAGAGCCCCAGCCGTCGATAACTAGCCGCGCCTAGGTTTTTTGCACTCGAAGCAATTAACGTCGCCCAGAAAAGAAGCCGCGGCACTCGAGGGGTCGCTTCTATTGGTATGTGTATCCTCTGGGCGTCGGGCTCACTTTTCTTCTCGCGAAACTCCGCGAAACCGTAAAGTGCCCCGTCCTCGAACTTTCGTCCGAACGGTCCTCTCCCTCTTTTCTTTCGTTTCGCGCGCGTCCGCCGAGCTTTCAACCCCGGAGAAGATACTTTTATTGGGTCCGAAAGTTTGTCGCGGGGAATCGCCACCGCTCGTGATACGGAATGGTTCATCGGTGCTGCTCGATCAATTGCGCGATCCGCAGGCCTGGGAAAATCCCCTCAACCCCTTCTCAGGAGTTTTATACTCGTCCGGCAAGAACCCGTCGCGCATAACTTCCGCGCTTGGTCAACGTCGCCTTATATCACCCCATTCTATAGACAAAATAGATGTTTTTGTACTTATGGATTTCTACGTCCTCTTGCTGGAGGGTGAAAAGCCTGTTTTTTCAAAATTTTTAGTAACTGTATACCTAAACTACTCTATCATTCATACCAAATTCAAAACCATGAAGTGAGTGTAGCACGTCAGATCGTTATTTAGAGAATGGGCCCGCGAGGGTAACTGGATCGATCGGACAGTTCTGGATCTTATTTAAGGTTCCAGGGAGCGATACGCGTTTAATCTACATTTCGATCCATATTGCATGAGCGATCCTCTCGAAACGTCCATTCAAATGCTCGGTGCCGCGCTCTATTTCGAGGCGTCCGCGCGCGTCGAGGGAGAGACTGCTCATATCTTTTCTCTCGAGTTGCTCGTTCGGATCCTCAAGGGTCCGCGGCAGACCTTTCGAGATCTTTTCGCGCGAAACGTCTCCGCGCTCCAAGCCCTCGATCTCAAAATTAGAGCGGCTTCTCGCGTCCGAGAGGTTAATCGTTGGTCACGGTTCGATCAGCATGGAACAGTGGCTGGTTAATGGAGGCGTCGGGACAAAGAAAGGGAAACAAACGAACTTTACGTATGCGGACGAGGGGGTGCCGCCCTGACAAAAGGTTTCTTCTTGCGATCCATTATGGTTCGTTATATTCAAACTTCTGACTAATTTCCCCCTTCCTCTCTTTCCGCAGCCGTTCTTTGTCATCGTTCCGCGCGCTCATTGTTACCGGAGATATTGGAACTTTCTACCTCGATTATTTGTAATGTCACATTTAATTGACAATTCTCTCTTCCCTCTATGTCGTTAATACCGCGATTACGAGGAACAGAGGGTGTACAGGTGCAACAGTGTCTTTCTGTCCGCTTTGTGACTTGATCTAGAATAAGGGGTGAGTTAAGGGTAAATCTTTTATGGTTCCTGGAGGGTCCGGAGCCATTTGCTCGCATCACCAGTGACGTCTTTAACTTTCTAAATGGGATCTTGTCCCCGGGATTCGACGATTATTGGGAAGGATAAACGCGACCTTGCGAGTTCTCATAAGACAGTCTCACGGTGAGGGTGAACGACGAGGGTGGAAGCACGCCAGAGAAAGCAGGAGGACAGATTTTCTTGTTTCAAGAGCGACGAACAACGGAAGCTTCTTAATGAAGAATAACGCTCCGGCCAAAGGAAAGATATTTCCACTTAAACAAACGTCCTCCTAGTCGGTCCTCCTTTGCTTTCTGTCGACGGCAATTGCTCTCCATTTTTCCCCTAATCTCTCCTCTTTCTCTCCCCTCTTTTTCACCCTTCCAACGTGTCCCTCCAACTTCCTCTATATTGATAGCGCCATTACCTTCCTATCGACTCCTTCCACGCAGCGTCTTAATAGAGTGTATCCCGAAGACGCCGGCAGCGACTGCACGAATTTGTCTCACGGTGTCCTCCAATAGCTACGAATGAGAATACATCTCACTTCAATTACCTCACATCAATAATGAATAGCAACATGCCTCACTGATGGAATTTATCACTGACAAAATCGTCTACGCAATTTTAATAATCGTAGAACGAAATGCCAGTCATTTCACCGTGGCGAGCTCAGTGTTTAAACGAAAAGCAAGGTTCCTCTTGTTACCCCAAGAGGATAGAGATCTCCAGTTGAAAGGAGAATCGTGTCGATGGTACCTCGCGACGCGTTTAATTCTCTTAACGATCGGCTCGCGGCCGGGGAAAGAGGTTCAGACAGAAGCGTGGGTCCGTATGACGTCGTCAAAGAGGCTCTTCGGACGATAGCGTCGGATCGCGTGATTCCGTTCTGACTTCACACGCGATGCCCATTTCCTCTTATCGACCTTCCATCGGATCGCATCGCACCACGCTTCGGCCGTCGGAATCTTTCGATCTCGTTGGGATCTGGGTCGCCCAGCGACAATGTCGCCCTTCTGTACTTGAACCAACCCATCTGATTCAGGTAAACGGCGGCCGATTGTCTCGATCGAGACAGAACGTAGGCCCGGAAACCCGTGGGCACGATGATTCCCGGGGCTGGATCGCCGGTAACGACGATTATCGGCGAACGTGAAAGCGTGACGCGTGAGTGGCCTGCGAATCCAACCAGCAGCGACACTCTTCAGCTACGAGAGACACGATCGCTGCTCCACCAGGATCGCCGATTTTTCACTGACGTCGCACGTGCCCCTGTAACAGTTAAGAACCGCGTACCTTCCTTATCTTTCCGTTATAAAACGATAACGGGGATCATTCGGCGGACTCGTCGCCACGAGAATACCCAATGCTGCGCTGCTCGTGTGTTGCGAAATTTTAAGTGCCCCGCTGGCTGCTCTAATCGTCGGACGCTGTAGATGTTATCACGTTCGCGTTGGGTCACTAGAAGTTTTGGGAGATTGTCCAACTATTTTCCTGGGTTCAGGAAGAAGACTAAGAGTTAATACTAAAGTGTATAAAAATTTATCAGTGGGTGATACAACAAATTTTAAGCTAGCAGTAGAAAGACTCTATCTAAGATCAGACAGGAGAAATAAAATGGCAGCAGTATTCAGACGTGCAAGAAAGCGAAACAGATGCTTTATTTAAAATCCTAAAATACTCCGGACGCACAGGTTGGGTGGTGGGACATGCAGTATGATCTAATTAGGATTGCTGGCTGGCGATGTAATATCATGTTGCTCGATTCGACGGAGGGGACGGAAGGGTAATCGAGTTCCGTTGTACGAATAAAATCTGCCCGGCAATGAAAGACACATCCACAAAGGACCCACGCGACAACAAATCTCATCACGATAATTAGTTTAGGTTTAGCTGATAAGGGGGTTTCTGCCAGGGTCAAAATGAAACATTAACGAGGCTGCATCTGGCCAATGCTCTCTCCAATCAAGTGTGATTGTTCCGAATTGTGAGTGGTCGAGGACCCTAGTATGCCGGACGCATAACGCGGATCGATATACATGTTTCGAGGTCGACCACCGATAGGTGGATAGGAATACCATTGCCCGGTATTGTTGTAGAACGTGGGTGGAAAAGAGGTGGGAAAAAGGGGGATTGTCAGCAGCCCTCTCGGTCTCGTCTCGTCCCTTCTTTTCGAAGGGCGCACCAGCAGCAGCCTGTGCGGCCGCACGACAGACACAGATTATCGGTACACACGGCGCGGAATTGATCCCCGAGGCATGCCTGCACGTAAAACTTTCGGAGATGAAAATGCCCCGGATTGATTGCACGCCCGTTCACGCTTCGCGTGGGAACGTTCTAGTTCGCGTCACGTGAACAAACCAGACACGTCGGTATATTTATTAAACGGGAACAAAGCGGGGCCAGATTCGGCCAGCTCGCAGCAAGTTGTTGCTTGTAAACCGCCCTCTGTCTGACACTGATTCTTTCCGCACCAGATTCTTTCGATAAAACACACGGGCACTAGCTCTTTGTCGCATCCCAGTCAAAATTTACGACCACCCGCTAAACTTCAAACATTTTTGCACATATTACGAGCGGCATACATCTGCCGAATTTTTTCAACATTAACACGTTGTCGTGAGTTTTTAGAACGCTTGTAGCCGTCATGTGTTCGTCGGTGTTGGTTCTTACTTTCTTAATTAACATTAGACACATTTTGAGGAAGTTGACAATGCTTAATTTTTATATTTTTTATTCACAATATATTTAAAAATTGGATACATATGCTCTTTGTTATAATTTGGAAATTATGAATCTAAAAGTTAAGCGAGATTGAAAAATTTCATTGGAAAAAGTAGTTGCACACAATATTTCAACGGACGTAACAAGACCTGCGCTCGACTAGGTTTTGAACAAGCCAATTTAACTCGGGCTTAAACTATTGCAATTTATACTTTCATTCTCGGTATTTGGTATATTCTCGAGCAACGTGTAAATGCGTTCGACGGCAAGAAAATTGCTGGGCGGATTATTAAAATACTGTTTGATGATACTCGAGGCTTGGAACTGACGTTATCCGTAAGTGGAGTTTCGGGTGTGGGGATGCATAGTGCAGGTTTTATACACGATTTCATCGGAACGGCTGCGCGAACCGGGTTCGGTGCTAATTTGTCGGCCGCCGTACGAAAGCAACCATGTACTATGTTTCGCGGCTGGAACCGCGCCAGGTACCGAGTAAATACACCTATCGCGTGGAATTGGGTAGGATAGGACTGAAAGTCCAATGGATAAGAAGTCCCGACTTTAGAATCTTCATTCAGAAGTAATTGACTGTAGATTATTGTCTATCCGAATCACAATCACACCAAAATGAATTTTTCTTGAATTTTCACAGCATCGACGTGTTCAGTAGCAGCAACTTGCAACCACCCTGTAAAGACAAGTAAATATGCAGAGATAAAGCTAGAGTGGCCTATAAATTCAGGATTGATGAAGTCACAAACTTATATCACTGAAAGGCAGATTTACCGGCAAAACGCTTGCGCGATCTTTCATAAACGTTCAATCGACCGGACGTCGACTCGGCATCGTGATCGGTCTTTCTGCCAATCGATTCTTTCACGTGTTGAGCTTGAGCACCGGGCGCAATCGAAACGCGGATTAATTAATTTCAGCTCGATAACGGTGGATCCTGTTGTTCACGGTCGAGCCGGGCGCTTCGGGTGTCGATTTCAAGGATCGCGAGGAAAAGATAGATCCTGCCAGGTCTACCTAATTTCACACCGGTCGATATAATCCAGTCGCGATAAATTCCACGCGAGCGACTCCGGCTCGTGGCTAATACATGCATGTATGTATAACCGTCGGCCAGGCGTGGCCCCCTTCGAAATACGATTTATTCGATTCCGTGTTATTCGCTACTCTATTACGTGCTGGCCGCTAATCAACTTACGGCGGTTCCATTTTAGTCGGCTAGGCCCGAGGAAATAAAAGTCGCGATCGAACGTTTGCCTATGGCGATCTTTTTACGAATTTTCTTCACAGCATCCTCCTTAACTCATTCGCTTTTGTGAGGACACATATAACCTGCACCCATTATTCTTGTTGATTTATGTATCAAATCTAACGTGAACACAAACTTTTTTATGACTTTTTTTGCTACGGGCACTTAACAAAGAGTTAAAGGGGCTACAGTACAAAACTGCAACATTCCAATATTCTGCTCGATGTCCGAGAAAATACTTAACCGTTCAATCGTGCAACGCGCTAAAACTGTCATAGCTAAAAAATAAGATTTACCCTTGACTCAACCGCTGGACGCGGGCTACCTCGATAACGGGACACGGGTTAACGCGACGTACACGGGAACGCTTTCCCCCTCCTTACGGACGGGCCTCGTCGAAACACTGCAATATGAGATCCGCCGACGGCGCATATTGCGAAATAAAAAGGGTTAAATTAAAAATTCTCGGTCGAGTGCTCCGTCCTTTCGCCCAGTGTCTCGAGAATATTCCTGCGGAATTTGAACGTGAAAGCACGGACAGAGGGAAAGAGTGGGAGAGATATATAGAGGAAGGGAGAAAAAGAGGGATTCTTTTCTCTCGTTCGCTCTTTTCCTCGTTTCGCGGTTGCCTCTTCTATCCGAAGGCTTCGACTTTTATAGCAAGCCCGGGTATAAAAGGCGGTGCTTTGTGCTTCCGTAAGCCGCCCTTATCGATATTTCTCGATAACAAAAATGAACGACTCGACTTGACTTTACTATCGTTTTCTCTTTGTGTTCCAGAACGACACGATGCAAGTGGTTTGGCAATATCACAAGGAGGAGCCGGCGTCGGCCGCCGGAGTTTTGCCCGCTAACGGCGCGGTTCGGGGCTCGAGGCCGCTTTATCTGGTGCAAAGGGACTCGCAGCCGAGGCCGAGCTCGCGCAACCAAGATGCCGAGCAGTCGCTTCAAACGTGGGACATATTGAACCAGCAGGTTGGTATCGGCGTCATTTATCCCTGTCCGCGGACGGCTCGTAGACGATCAATTACCCACGACCGCAGTATTTTATCCTTATGCAACGCAACCCTGTGACCGAGCCTCACCCGAGCCACCTTACTCTACACCCTATTCTCCAACTTCTACAGACTGTTGATTCACCGGTGGATCCAAAAGCAGTGCTATATAGACGCAAAAGCGATATCGGTCTCTCGGCCGACACTGAAGTGTAGCTTAAAATAAAAACGTGCTAAGAAACATTTTTGAGTCTGCTTTTGGATCCGTTATTCGATGAATCACCCTGTATTTGTTCTCGGCTCTTCCCCGTCCGGTTCGACGGTCATTCGATGATGTGCGAAGCCGGTGCGGCGGGATGGCGTGGGCGGAAAATTATGGTGTAACGCGAGCCATTGCGTGGCCGAGTATCCCATAATATGATTATAACGCGCGGGAGAAGAATACTTCTCGACAACGGCGCGCACCGAGAACTTGTGTATGCATAATGATAGACCCCGGCATAGGTGGTAATAATTTAATGTATAGGTGGTCAGCGGGATTTTGGGTGTTAGGGATATTAACGGCGCAAGGAGATGGGCTGCAACAAGCAGGATATCTCCGTGTGCATAACCCTGAAGAGGGATCTGAAAATTTTTTACTGAATTTTTGTTTGTCGAACCTTTACACCTTGCGAGGACCTCCTGTTTCTGATGGCTTGCGTCCGTTGATTATTATAAATGCTGGAGTATATTCATAGTTTTCGAGTAATGCGTTAGTGTTTATTGCGAACGTCATTCGAAACGCTGTTTGAATATTCAATGTTTTTTTCAGCAATTGATTAATATTACCTACAGTTATTTGTATTATTATTGGTTGCGTACATACAAATGACCAATTATGCTTTGTTTGCACATATTTACACGTTACACTAGTGGTGTGTTTTGCCGGTTAAATTAGGTTCTATCGAATAATGCGAGAGAATTGTATGGTTTGTCGTGACAATGTACGTAGCGAGGAAATGTCAGATATTTTACACTTCTGCGGACATTAATTTACATGTTGGTCCAAGTTAATTGAATGGCACAACATTTATGCTCGCTGCTAATGAAACAAAACAGTATCGATTTTTTGATGTCTGCAAATGGAATTCCTCCCCACTCTTCGTTGGTGACCGCTTTCTTCTGCGTCGCAAATCTACAGGTGTCACGCAGGCGTGGTACCAGTAACCCTTGAATAACATGGTTAATCGAGTTCGTGTCGACTGACTATGACTGTCACTATAACAACTTCAAAGACACGATAAAATTAAAGTCACCATGAACCTGTTTCCCTGAGCGAAAGAATCGCAACGAATGTCTTGCCGCGGGCATTTTTGCGGTTGGCCCCCTAACACAATTGCGCAACATGGCCGCTAATTTCCTTGGGTAGATGCTCTTCGATTTCTGGCCGCAATCTGTTCGCGCGAAAGGGCCCCATTATTCGTCGGTTCGTTGGCTCGGCACTCGAAGGCGGCCAGATTTTTGTTGTTTCAGCCGCGATACTCTGCGCCGCTCGATTTAGTCACGCTTCTGTTTCGCGATCGAGCGGGCGACCTCGCTAACACGGTTTTCGGGGGGAGGGGAAGTGGAAAACAGCAGAGGGTGGTTTCCAGCAGCATCACACACCTCCCCTTCCCCCAGGTAGGTGGTGGTTGGATCCGTGAGCGCGCGCGTGA
Organism: Lasioglossum zephyrum; assembly: GCA_028455615.1. NCBI lineage: Eukaryota > Metazoa > Arthropoda > Insecta > Hymenoptera > Halictidae > Lasioglossum > Lasioglossum zephyrum. The sequence goes on from CM052333.1 coordinate 8,345,944, forward strand.
GATGAATGTTCGAACCCGTTTAACGTTTAGGCCGGCGCGAGTGGATTTTTATCGGATGCAAGCCGCGGAGCATTGTGCGCGCCGAATTTATGACGGCATAAATCTTAACCGGGTCACATCCGGCAAAAACTATTCGTTCATTAGAGTCGTCGGGTCATAGATTATAGGTCGACGCTATCGTCCGGATCAGACAATGCTAATTCCACGGGCTGCCGGCCGTGCTTATAGTTTATATCGGGAGGGAGGTGTCCCTCTTTTGCAGAGAATTTACGCGTCACGTACACGGAGGAATAGGATCGATCAACCGGCGAATGGGGAGAAAGAATGTATGTGCTCTCGTGCTTCATTCGATTCCGAAATATTTCCTGACGTTCGTCGAGGAAGCCTCGTCTCGATCTGGTCGTAAAAACAGAACGCAATTCGTAAATACGGAAATATGCGCCCAGAATCGACGGAGACACGCGTATCGAGATCAAATCGCTACTATCCAGTCAACTTTCATCCCTCACGGAAATCTTGAGTTTCAAGGCCATTTTACCCGTGAAATTTATGGCCAGACAGAATGCTTACTATACCCCATTGGTGGATAGGCTCTAACAGTGAAATGTAAATTTTTCGCATCTACAAATCGGTGCTTCGATTTCTCGTCACTCATTTGCACGTCGTTCTCGTACTTTGATTCACGCAATCCAATCGATCGCGCTCGAGCGGGTGCGTGTCGATGGGTCGCGTAATGGAAGCGTCGACGAACCGAACGGCAGGGGTCGAGAAGCGGTGTTATCAGGAAACCAGGAACGAAATAATAAATTGGAATTATGGGGCGGCGCTCGGAGCCGTCGAAACCAAACGACGCTAATTTCATCAGTTCTATTTACAATTTATACATCGAACGGGTTCGTGGGTCAGGGCTCGGTTGTTTCGGTGCTCATCACGCTGTAACAAATTACCGCTTCTCCGAACTGGAAAGAAATTACTCATTCGCCCGGCAAATGAAACGGTTCCACGTCCTTTTCGCCTTTTATACTCCGATACACGTTCGCGATGAAATTGTTTGTTCCCCGTCAGTTCTCGGGTGCGCATACTGGTTTGGTACAGCTAGCCCGCTTCTTCTTAATCGTAAAATAATTTCGAAATTACTTACTTTTACAATTAATAGTAGACTTCCTGATCTAACTATGTATGGTTAGCTACAGCGAGTTCTCAGCCAATTGATATAAAAATAACTCGGCCGTTTATCTGTTTCACTTATTTGGCAAGAGATCCGAAACTTTTTCTCGTTGGAATACATCGTGCTCGTAAGATGTTTTCATCCATGTTAGTTTGAAGCTATGTAGAGATTGGGGGTCCCCATCTTGGTGAAACATAGCATTCGCGAACTTCTTAATTCCGTGGTCGATTACTCGAACACACGTTGCCTGGTCGCGGAAACTTCCGGCGCAGCACAGCCATCGGGAGTCACGGTTTTAATTGTCTTGGCGGAAGGAAGGAAGGAAGTAGGAAGGAAGCCGGAAGGAAGGAAACAAGCAACGCAACGCGTCTATGTTCGTCGACGAGGACGTTAAAGTTGCCAAGAAGCGTGCCCGCTTATCTTACCGGCGTCGGTGTCGGCGTTGGCGTCAGCGTCGGCTCCTCTCCTTACTTTCTTTCTTTGCGCGAATGCCACTTGTTCTTCGTTAACTACGTACGCGAAAGTTCCGCGCCAGCCGAATAACTTTTGTATCGCGCAGCGATGAATATGAATGTCCGCGGGCACAAAGAGGAGCCGGCTTGTTAGGATGGGTTTGCATTCATTCGGCTCCCTTTCGCCGACTGGCAACGATACCTTTTTTCCAAGGACCATTCTCGGCGACGAATCGGAACGAAAACTTCGTTGACGAGACCCCGGATTCGCGTTACGCCCGCAGCGGATTGCGCTCAGACCAACGCCTTTGCTGAAGTCATCACTTTCCCCCCGCGAAATATTCACGTTCCCTTTTTGCCGAGCGACAACCCGGTTATCGCGACATTGCGCTAACTTCTGGCGAATATCCTTAGCATTTCATCTGCTGAAAGGTTCGAGTATTTTCGCTGGGAAAGAGGTCTGGGATGCTCCAATCATAATTAGACGGATCTTTCTACGAAATCAGAATTTTCTACATTAGTTTTCCGTTTAAGAATTTTAACAAGTCTGAAGATACATGACGCTATCCTCTTTTGATATTCAGCGTTTTGTATTTCATCTGCATATTTTTTTCATAAATGCATAAAATTCGCCCGTTAGACATGGTAATTGTCCGTATGACGTGAGCAAGATGCATATTTATTGCGAGAATCGATGTCGTTTATTTGATAATTTTTCTTTTAACGATTTTAAGTCTCTTCGATAATCGAGGTAATTGTTCACGTGACACGAGCGAGAGGATGTTTATTGCGAACATATTGAAGTCGTTTACCGGGTAACCATAAAACTTAATTTTGTTAGTTAATAATTACGAATGCTATTACTTGAGGAGTCCATAAATGTTCGAAAGACCATTAAACAACCGTCGCTGGGTAAAGTATTAATAAAACATCGTTCTTGAATATTTCAGGGGTTGAATTGGTAACTGCATTCGAGTCGTAATTTAATCTGGATCGTTCGATAATTTATTACTAATTGATTGGTTACGATTTCAGACGGGCTTCGGATTGTTCGAACTATATACCCGCGGATCTATGACATTATAGATTGAATTTGCTAGTTTAATCGGTGCTCAAATATTCACATCGGCGATATTCTCCCGACCGAAGATTATGCACAGAATAATGTAAAACGCGTGTCAAACGAAATCCTTGAAATGTCAGCGTCGCCTGTTAGCTAAACCCTTTTCAAAAGTGCATTAATCTTTCCAACGTGTAAAAAGTAATAATTATATTAATTTTATCATTGTAAAAAATTGTAGAGTCCATGTTTCAGTAAATCTATACTTGTCGAAATTTTACACATATACGGTGATCGTTGCGGAATCAGTTTATCTAGAGAATTTGAAGTTTATCGATCGTGAAGAACCATCGAACGATATTCAGTTTAAATGGCGGATGCTCGACATTCGGCTTTCAGGTATTAGAGGCTAACAGTCCGAGTGGATTCGGAACATCTAGATCGGATGTTGATGCGGGATCGAGGGCGCGATATTAGCTATTTATGCGAGGAAAAGCGCGGTTAAGAGTTGGCGTCGAGCTGAGGAACAGGAAAGAGCGAAATATGAAGTGGCTGTGCGAGTGAGTCAGTCGAGCAGCATAAAACCACGTTTTTATGTGGTCCGTGCTTGAAAAGGAGCCTCCCATTTGAACGCATTGCACTCGGAACGCGGCATACCCGGAGGATAATTATCATCGTCCCTTCTCGTTCCAAGAAACGAGACGCACCGGGTGGAAAAAGCGGCCAAGGGTGAGCCGCGTCATGAATGCCTCGTACGATGACGTTTGTTCGTGATAAATTCGCGAAAACAAACCGACCACACTTTGCTCTTTCCTCGTCTGCATATTCAGTTCCAATTCATTTCTGTCGAACGCGCTGTTTATTCGAACTGAATGCTATTTCCGACGGTATTCTTCCTGATTTTCCGCAACGTTGTTTCGCAATATGCGTACAGCAATTATGATTCCGTGGAACTGTCTTCACCGAAAAAAGTTATGCGACGGAAACAAACGTATGGAACAGGTCTATCGATCTTTCGAATTCGCGTAAGATTTCAGGATGCAGGGAACGGTTCGGTCGCGTGAGGAAAGTCGCTCGAACATGCTGGCCACGGCTCAGGGAGCCACGGAATCGTAAATACAGCTCGCAAAGCCTAAATCTCCAGCGTCGCCCGTGGGCGTTCAGCATATTCGACCGCAAAACAATAAACGCAGTCGTCCTTCTCGGTAATCTTGACATCGATAATTTCGCAGAAGCGCGTGGGAGAATCCGGCGGCGTAGTCAGGCTCAAGGCAGCTGGGGAGTACGGTCGCGAAAAAAGAATTGCAATTTTCTCGGGACTCTTCGGTCGCGTAGAAACCCCGCGGCTGCAACCCGAACCAACCTTTCCCTTTGCGGTTCTTTCTTTTTCTTTCTTCCCTCCCTCTTCTTCTCTTCCCCTTTTTCTCTATATTCAACAGGATGCTTTCGCAACGTTAAAATAAACACGATGGGGATCGATGCCCGGATACTTTTATTTAATCGTTCGAATGCCTGTCATTACCGGAACAGTACTTTTTCCATCGGCATCGATCGTTTTCATGAAACATAGGAAATGTGGATTGCAGAGCTTCAAAAGGATCCTGTTCCTTTTGCGTTTTTACCGGAATTGTGCCGCGAACGCGTCAATTACAGTCTTCTTGCATCGATCGCTCTGACATAGTTTCACTGGGAGGCTCGCGGACTTCGCGGTTCAGATTATGCTTTGTCGCTGTCAGTTTCAAAGAGGTTGTTACCAATACACTCATCCATTTTAGAAAAGGGTTTGAAAAGAAAATGGATTCGAAGTATAATAAAAATTTCACACATGAAACAAAGTTAAATATTCTATGCAGAATTTCATGAACAGGAGAGTCTAATAATTGATATTACAATTTAAAAGAAGATTTTTCATTTCGAAACGTTCTAAAAAATTAAGTAAATAAAACTCCTCAAGCTATACTTGCAGCCGGCGGTTGAGAAATAGCAACAGGAAATAAGCGAAACGGATATGACAAGATGAACAATACGCTAGACGGACAAGCTTAGTTCTTATCCTATTAGACGTGTCGGAAAACTCGGAACAGAATCATTTATAATGCAATGAGATGTGCACGGAGCATGTGTGCGCAACGTTGCTTTGGCAATTTGCTGTTACGCGTTGTCGAACAACGTTTCACGCGTCAACTCAGTTCCGCCTGCCTCATTTCTTTGGTCTTATCCAGCACGAGAAGCTACCGCTTAAAAATCGCTATCGAAACGTACAGTGACAACGTCACTGTCAATTTGTGGATTGTACCTCGATGCAGACTCCGGCTTCACTTAGAGCAGCGACAGAAAACACGAGCAGACCCAGCTCTAATTTCGCGAAGCGGGAATAGTTCCGCTCGTTTAGGAGTACGCGTTCCGAAAATCGGGGACAGAATTGAATTTGTCACGCGAATTGCGGAACTCGTCCGAAGACGGTCGCAATTAGAAAAACAGTTGGATACTGTTATTCGGGACGATTGTGAGCTTGTACCTGGCTAAATACCGAGTTATTCCATTAGCGCGCATAGACAGATTCCCCGGTGTTTCACTGGCAGTCGTATTGTACAGGGGGCCTTGCACACTCGGGGAAGTTTTGAGAAAGCATTAACGAAATTCCTGGCGCGTGCACGGCCGACAGCATTCCCGCACCCTTGTCCGGGTCTGATTCGTTTCATCTCCGCGTTTCGACGTGAGGGAAAGCAATCTCTCTCTGCAACTGTGATTCATACGGGTATTCAGCAAGATCAGACACGAGCGTAGATATGAAGTGTATCAAAGAGGTCCGGTTAGAACGGAAAGCGATTATTCATGGTTACAACCACTAAAATAGTAACTTTGCTTCCGCTACGCGAGCGCCGGGCTTTCCTTTCAGCCCTCTGCAACACGAATTTTCTTCGAGTTCAAAGGATGGAACATTCAAACTATTTCAAAACGAAATATTCAATCGATGGACCTGCAAAAGAGTGCATCGGATTGTTGGTAAAAAACATGGAGTTAGAAAGTGTAAAAACGTTGACCATAACAAACTTTTATTTGAGAAACTGTAATCGAAATTCAATAGAATAGAAGTGACAGTCAAGGTGTTAATATAGTTTAAGTCTTTTCCAGTTTCATCGTATCGTATACGTTGAAAAACTAGCACAGCTGAACCAGCTAAGCTAAGGATTTTTGCGGAAAAAGCGTTTAGCTCGAAATTAGCGCGAATCGAGTCGCATTTATCATTTATTATCCTATTCTTTTCCTCCGACGTAAACTGGGTCAGCCGAATTCTCGCAAGTAACTCATCAAGGCACTCGACATAGTTAAGCCTATCCAAGCTTACTCGTTCTCCAAAGATTCGCGATCACAAGGGTCTCGACTCTGTTAGTTCGAAACTATGAAACAGTGCATAATGAAAAGGCTTAGCGCCGAGCCGCCGATAAATTATTGCGAATGTCAACTGTATCGGATCGAAGCGAACACATTTGATTAATCAATTAATTAATTAAATTGCAGGTCCGCCTACCAATGGATGAGAACACGCTACACTCGTGCCGCATTGTCAAGATGCCAAACATTCATCACAAACACCACGTTGTGAAGGTAGGTTCCCCTAGCAGTAACCTAGTGACTTCTCGCCCCCTAACGTCCCACGCATCCAGCCCATCGAGACTTGATTAAACCGAGAATATAGCTACAGATTCCCGTCGGCATGGGAACAATCGTGTCCTCCGTGGATCGCACCTTCTCGAGTGGAAGTCCTCCCGAGAGCAGTCGTTCCCAGACTCGGTTTACTGCAACGATTCATGAAACTCGCCGAACTGTCGGCTCCATAGAGTCCCCGGGCTGTAATAGGCCATCGTGTTATTTTTACGCGTGTTCGGAGTATTTCGATTCGCAAGGTTTATGCGCCAGGACCAAACGCTGCTCCCGATCATGCTCCAACGAGATCGCGAGTTCGATTTATTGCTACGCGCGACAGCGATATCTATTTCTGCTTAACAGTTGATGGTAAAGCTATCATATCGAATCTTTGCCAGTTTGTAATAACCGTCGTTGCGGAATGTCAATCTTTCAAATAGGCTATTCACGTGATCGATTAGACACTTGTGGTGCTCATACGACCCGATTTGAAAAACTTAAGGTAGATTGCAGATTTAGTTTCCTTCTAGGCTATCGACATTGCATTTGTCAATTTTCAATCCGCAATTCAGTCACTTTCATCTGTCCAATTTGCAGCCTGAATAGCCCGAATTAAAGATCGAGAGAACAATCGGGGATTAATCGAGTAAATTACTTTGTAAAGACTGCACAGTCCGTAAATACTCGATAGACTCACAGTGGCTTTCCGATATCGCGCAAAAGGGATCAAGAAAATCTTTAAATTAATTATTGTGCAATGTAGTGGATAGATTCAGTTGACGACGTGACAGTAAGGCATCCCGAATAATTTTCTAGTCAGTCGACGTGGTGGGTACGGTGCAGTTTGTATCTATCCGCCATCGAGAGCTAACTGCATCTCGAAGTCAATCGAACGTGACCACGTTACGTGACGGGATTGCATTGCACCCTCTTTGCGGGAGAATGCTCGAGAAGAGGAGATTAGCTCCGAGATGCCGATAACTTTGCGATTCGAAATTTATCCATCGTCATAGTCGTTTAAGCGTTAAGAATTCCTGTCGTGTGATTCACGAGTCGATACACCCTATTCAATTAACTTCTTGCAGCGGCGACCGCGGAATCGTTCCTTTCCGTATTAGACAGACCAATGGGGTTTTCAGACTGTACGTTTAATGTTTTTGTGTTCTTGTTACAGTACGAGCCGGTGATACAACCGGGAAGCCATGACTTCTTGCAGCACATGATACTGTACGAGTGTCGCGGGAACCAAACGGAACTGGAGATGGCGTCGCAAACTTCCGGCAGCGTTCGCTATCAGCTGTCCTTTCAATGCACCACAATCGCAGCCATCTGGAGTCTTGGCTCCGAGGTAAGCTACCTATGTCCAGTCAGACCTTCTACCGTTCATTAACACGTTCCCTATCGACTTCACATATTATGTCTCATTCCATCGGCTTTCGATGAATTAATATATGGTAGATACACGCGTCTTGCAACCTCATACATTGCACCGAGTTCTGGTCCTTACATATTACTGATTCCCACCACGAGTTGTGAGGAGTTATGGAACTCGTAGTGGGGATTGTGGTGGTTACATACAGCGTTATCAGATCTGGGAAATTCGGGGACATGCTATAGTAAGAACCGTGTGACGTCACGAGAATCTGGAAGAAAAAATAGTGGGGATAAGATCCGATGACGTTGGGATTGGTTACTTTCATTATTGAAACGCTGGTGGATAATTCTCGAAACGTGACGTCATGTGTATACGGTCTCTCGTGCATATTTTTAAATATACATTTCCAGGCTAATATCGAGCCAGTTAAATATTAAATCAAACCTGTCACGAAGCCGATATACTACATTTGTACAATTAACGTAGAACACTCCAAAACCGATTCTATATTCGTTGCACGTCCTCGATCAGCGTCAGACTCGGCACTCGTTATCTTTTAAAAAGATATTTTGTTATTAATGCCGGTGCAGTGTTATTTAATAATTTCGTAGTGGCGATGCTTAATTGAATACGACGCAATGGATTTCGAGGGAATCGAACGAGTCTCGTTCGAAGTGGGCCGCGAATCGAGGAGTATATTTTAAGTAGCCCATGACGCAGCTGCGTTGAAATTTATCGAATCGATCAGGCGCGTTATCGTCGCGAATGTAATCTTCGTAACAAATAAAACAGCCCCGTTTTAATTACCACGATATCGCGGGGATCCGAAATTTTCCACTTATTTTCGATCGGACGGAAACGCGTTTCGCAAGTAATTAAATGGCCGTCGTGATGTCGTGTATGAAATTACCGAAACCGGCCTGCGATCGAGCTCATCTTCGTAGGACGTGTTCGTGCTTCGAGCGACCGCGAAGAAACGAGTTTGCGGCGCGCTCCCATTGGTATGCATTACACAAAACCCAGAATTACCGCGATACACCTCCCCCTCCCCGGGATCTCCCCCGTTTCTAAACCCTCGCCCGTGTCTCTTACGCTCGTCCCATGACGACGACGGATTAACATTCGCGGACAGTGATTTATCCCCGTATAATTACTCACGTAACTGATTTGGATCTCGGCCCTATCCGAAGCATGATTTGCGACGCCAATTACAGCGTCTACGATTACAATATTTTCCGCGATTAGCAAGCCGCATGATCGCCGGCAACGGATTTCGCGACCCACGCAATTTTACCATGATTTCCTGATTGAATCTCTTGACTTTCATCGACCGCATGCGGACCGAGATACTTTCGACGGTTCGTTCCAGCTGGAATGTGCTCGTTCGACCACTTTCGGATCGCTGCCTGCACATTTCTGAATTTATCAATTACATAATTGTGGGAAAGTCGTCCCCTGAGACTGGAAAAGAAAGAAAAATGAAAATGCATTAAAAAATTTTTAAATGTCTGCCTCCGATGGAATGAAACATGGTTCATTGTACGTTATAATAGTTAGATATGGTTCTGACGTCTTCATTATGTAGATAGTCGATCTTAAAGAATTACATCATTTTATCGTAGAGTTTGTTGAGAATTTACGAAACGTTTAATACACTCGCAATAATAATGCACGCATCAGATGAAAGTTACTGAAATAACGTTTGTAATATAACATGTAGCGTACAATGCATTTGCGAGCACCGCGTAAACTGCCTCCATTGCAACCCTATGGTCAAGAGAGAATCGGTCGACGACCTGAATAGCTCAATTGGAAGAGTCATTCATGAAGCGAGAGGCCTCTTCTCGAAAATAGACCATACGATATCCTCTTACGCGGTTCTACCAGAAATTTCGATGTTACAATCCCTCAGAATGTGGGAAATAAATAATCAATATATACGAGCCACAAACAACTATTTTAAGCTACTGGAAACATAATCCTTCGCGGTCCAACGTTCATTCCAGAACCTGTTACAAAATATTACAATTATATCCCTACACGAATGTAACCTTAATAACCTATTCATTTGGAACAGTTAAGAAATAATACATTTGTTATTATACATCAATATATAATTGTTTCATTATTCATGAATAGACTGGGAATATTTATGCAAAATAAATATAGCTTGCATCGATTTAAATAAATAGTTGCACGAAGAAGTAAACGAAGGCTTCTAATTTCCCTGCTGATGGAAATATTTTAGCGATTAATGGCCATATCTTGGTGACTTTTAATCGTTGCTGGCACCTGCGTACGGTGGTCCGAAAAGTGATCCAATTATCCCATGATTCGAGTGATTTCTTGAGGCTGCCTTGTAATCGCGGTTTTCTCTGGACTTTTTTGTTCGCAGGGGTTCAATTATCCATTGGAGGCCGGTTACCCGCTGGACCCGCACAAGGGCCCGCGTTATTACATGCTTGAAACGCATTACATGAATCCGCTGTTGGGCGTGGACATCACCGACAGCTCGGGCTTGCGTCTGCATTACACGGACCGGCTGCGTACTCACGACGCCGGTATCCTCAGCGTCGGCATCGACCCGAACTGGAGGCATACGATCCCGCCAGGTCAGCCTGAAGTGGTCTCCGAAGGTCATTGCATCTCGAACTGTACCGGACAGACTATCCCCAACAACGGCATCAACATATTCGCCGTCGTCATGCATACTCATCAACTCGGGAGGAAGGTCCGATTGCGTCAGATAAGGTCCGGAGAGGAACTGCCACCCATTGCGTCTGACACCAATTACGATCCCAACTATCAGGAGTATCGGAAGCTGCAGAAGCCCGTCAGGGTCTATCCGGTGAGTGCTGTGCCTGCCCTGATGGTGTTTCAAGGGTTCATCTTGCCTCTGTATTTCATTAGACAGTAATTTAATGACGCCCAGCCGTGAAACTGACCGATAAGGAATAAATTTGTAGCCATGCTGCTGCGAGATTAACCGACTGCCATATGATTCATCTCGCAGCTGCAGTGGTCAGAACTCCTTTGCCGTTCGTAACTCTCTATACGAATGATGTCTATTCTGTATTGTCTCTAATGCATAAATATCAATGACAGAAAAATCTAGCGAACAGCGAGGATTTAAAATACGAACTCGGCCCGGTGGTGTCAATAAATTTCAGAGAGCGAGCTGTCGCTCGTAAAAATTGATTTTAAATTGTCCGGCTCATAAAACACCGTCGTAGTAACCGTGAGCTTTTGCGTTTTGTTTCAGGGCGATCATCTGATAGCGGAGTGCACGTACTCGTCCGAGTCGAGGCAGGCGATTACGTTGGGCGGTTTGACAACGCGACACGAGACCTGCCTGGTGTCCACACTTTATTATCCGCGCATCGAACTATCTCTCTGCTATTCGTTGCCTTCGTTACCGACGGTTCTGCAGAGTCTGGGGATCCAGAAGCTAGCGCAGTGAGTACATATATCTGTCAAAATATTTACGTCCGGCGCGATGGACGCGGGGTGTCGAGGCCACGTTTCCACGTGGAATAATGACGGTCATTAATGGCGGATTCCGGTTCGAAGTCCGTTTGATATTAATTTACACGGGCCGTTGTTACCGCGCTAATGATCAAGCCGCGCGCCCTCGTCGTTTCTATAGCCCGGTGCTGGCCAGACGTTCGCTCCTTTTACTCTGATTACTTTAAATTGGCAATTAGGGACGACGATCGGTCTCGCGTCACGACCGCACGACCTGCCGTTTGCTGAACGAGCGCCGGTCATGTTGCGCCAGACGCATCGTTCATTGCATTATGTAACGTTACGTGTGTCACGAAGACGTTTCCTGCGACGTGTCGCGAACTTTAATGCATCGAACGTCCTGTTTCGCTAAACACACTCGGCCTACTGTCATGCTCTCTCTCTCTCTCTCTCTCTCTCTATCTCTCTGCGGCTGAGTTACTGTTATTACCGCCACTAATATCGGCAGCTCGTTGCCAGTTGGTTCGTTAACTCCGACAGAGATCATCGTCATCTTTGTGTGACATCGGGACGCGACGGGTGCATCGAACGCAGAAATTAAACGCGGACGGGCTGTTGTTGCCCGGTTAATTGACAGTAATACGACTCGTACGCGATCGTTCTATTAATTGCCAACCTAAACTGGTCCGAACAGACTCTCCGTAATGTAATTAACTACACTAAGTACTCGAAATACTTTTCTACGCAGATAGCATTTATTTTAATTGAGATAGAACCTTGTTAAAAATTCTATCAAGGGAACACATGAAGATTTTGTTAACTAAATAGCAGCTATTTAATAGCTAATGTAAAGATTTACCATTCTCATTCTATTCCTTCCTATACTCGCATTAATTAATGTTTAATTGGTCTGAGAAAATCATTGAACAACGAACCCTGAGATCTAACAAAGTGTTTCACGTCTCGTTCACTTTGTGTTGCAGGAGTGACAATCGCAGTGTGACGATCGAGGAACCGAAGGAGCTGGCGGGAAAGACGGTGGAGGAGCGCCTGATGAGTTACGATTGGGTGAAAAACTTCCAATATTTCCAGGAAGTGACGCGTGTCGGTACGATCACACCGTTGTGTTCGACGAGCAAGGGTCCTCTTCCTGGGACAGGGAACCTGGAGGTTCATTACCCGCGGATTCTAAGGCCGTACGAGGACGCGAGTCTGCCCTGCTTGAAGAAGCCGCTGAGGAACAAGCTGTCGATGTTGCTGAGCGAGGACGCGGACATCGGGACTCCAGTTGACCCGGACAGCGACGAGACGAACGCCGTCGAACGAGGACAATTGGTTCGCAGCAAGGTGTCCCGTAGCAGCGATGGTCCCGCCGCCGGAAGTTCCTCAACAAGATCGGTATCGTTGCCAGTGGTCCTGGCTCTTGCAGCAATGCTCGTCGGCGGCGCCGCGTTCAGGTGAACACTGGCCCGTCCCATCGACGCCGATCGACCGACAGATCGATCGATTCTGTTTATCTAGGTCGGCCGTTTTATCCTCTCGTTGATCGTGCTGCATCGGGGAGGAGATGCATGTAAGTACGTGCCGGTGTACACTCTGACGCGTCACTTAGGCTAAATGATAACTATTGTCGTTCGCTGGCTGTTGACCGAGGACAGGGTGGTCGAAACGCGCAACCCGTCGAAACCCGCCTCCTCAGTCCTTCGCAAACACCGGCTACGCAGAGATCCGTGTGCAATTTTTACCGCGGAACCGATCCCGACGGCACGTCGAACCTCGGGGGAACCAGACATATTTTTGATGGCGTCGAACGATCGGCGCGGAACGAATAGAATTCGTCACCGCGACCATAGGGCTTTGCCAAACATACATACTTCCTTCGAAGAGGAACGCCCGTCGGGAATCGGCATCCACGCTGTCCTCGCTCAATGATCGACCACCCTCCCTTCTCGCGATCTCTGCTCGTGCACTATTGTTATGATGTATCGCGTGCTCGTACAGGAGGCTCGATGGATATCTTTCGTTTACGAACGACTTGGTTTTCGGGGGACCCGGGTAGGTCACGCTCGTTTTTAAAAGACGACGTGTTTTAGCTGTCAACGAAAATCGGCGAGTCGCCAACCCCTATCGACGAGACTTCCCTACTTGGATCTACTTACTGTTCTAAATGCCACACAAAATAACAGAGAACAGTGAATACACAAAGCAAAGAACTTGTCGATAGGGGTTGTCGACTTCCACAATGACAACGCTTCGTTAGGTAGACCATGGTTTCGTTAATTTCTTTGGTCTACACATATCGAAGACGACAGCTGTTGTGCGCGATACAATGCTGTCCAGCGACGAGACTCTGTATGTACACCGCTTTACATACGTCGTGGTTGAAAATTTTAATTAAGAATCCGTTGCGTTCTTCATATTTAGGTTTTATCCAGAGCGACGGCCCAACAAAACACAAGTTTCTAGTCCATTTAGGTGAGCGACGGGGTCGCAGACGCGGTTCCGCTTCCTCGCGATAAGAACGTAGCTCGAGTAGAGAGCGTTCTGGGTGTTTGTTGGCCTGTTTCTAGCAGTTAACGATCTCGAACGAAAGATATCCACGGATAGAGAACGAAGAAGTTGACGCAGAATCCTGCTGATCGAGCGGGATTATTATATTTTGGTGACTCTGGACTCGAAAGAATTTATATTGTTGGCTGTTTATTTCTCTGGCCGGGAGAGGGATCAAGCGGCGCTGCTCGCCCGACGAGAAGCTCCGTATTAGGGATGTTCGATTCTTTAATTGAAAAAATCAATCCCCTAATCAAATCGGAATGGAGCATCCCTAATCGATTGTTAGGTCTTATCGCCGACGGAGCTGCTTAGACAGTCGCGCGACGAGTTTCGCTTGGCTCCCGCCGGAAGTCTGTATATTCTGTTACTATTAGAGCTACGAACGAGTGCGTTTTCGAACTGAAGACCACATAAACGTTGGTCGATCCGCGCGCGCACGCGACAACTCGGAAACGAAGCCGCGCTCGACCAACGTTTGTGTGCGCGCGAAACCGCCACGGTCCTTTGTAATATTCTGTACAGTTTCTTAAGTGTAACGTTGACGTCCGAGTGCCCGCGCCGCAGCGGGCGTGCGATTATTTATTTTTTATTTAATTGTATAGAGTTACTTCTTGCCACGTTAACACACTCCCTTTCGCTTGCTGGATACACGCGATCGAACGCGTTCTCAAGCCGCTTCGCCGCGAACATAAACGCAGCCTCGGCTTCGCGATGCGCACCTAAATCGCGGCTACGACCGGCATCCGATCGGTCTCGGGGTTTCCTGTGAGTTCTGATTTCAAACGATCCTGTCCAAGCCGGAAGATTCTTCGCCGTGTCCGATTATCCGATGTCCGTGATTATTCGGGCACCCAGGGATCAATGCAAGATGGAACACGACCGTAATCGTCACGCTCGAATGCGAAGGCTTGAAAGAGTGCTGTATATTGTGACATTGTTTCCAGGACATTCGCGAGTACGATCGGAAACGACTTCGAGCCGAATTCGAACGTACGAGCCGCTTCTCGAGACCACGCTCTCTGGTCTGTCTTTATTTCTGCGCACATTTATATATTTTGTTAACCGAGAAGTTTTGTATATAAATAAATATATCGTTCTTACATTAAATGCGTGCAATATTATTTTCTTTTCACTCTCGTACTGATTTTTCGTTTTAACCGGTGCGCGCGAACTGGTTAGTCTATTTTGTTGCGAGTATCGAGCCAATGGGCAGTTTGATCGAGCATTTTTCAACTTGATTGCTGGAACGAGGAGAATTTCGACGGACCTAGTACGAGCTTGTTGGTCTGTTTTACGTACGTTTCCGAATTTACCGTTGGAACTGAATTTCTGAGGGTACGCGTTGCAGTCTTGAATTGAAGTTCGGGTGCCCAAATGATTCCACGTGGCACGGAAGTTTTGGAATTTCGGCTCGAGCCAAACGGATCAGTTCCTGACGAAAATTTCGGGTATAGCGCGGCATCGGTCTTTCATCAGCGGGAACACTTGTCGCCGCGACGTTCCTCGAATACCACAATTCGATCGATTTCTGCGTCATACCATTGATGGACGACGCGCACTTCCGTTCCTTTGTGCTCGGCATCAAAGGGACGCTATTCTTGGTGAACATTCCGAATTTTTCATGCGTGCTGAATTATTCCATTGGTTTCGTCACTCCTAGCTAATCCAGCGAAGTCTCCCCCTCCCCCTCGCCCACCCCCACGCGCCTTTCCGACGTAGTCTCAACAAATTCTGTTCGTGTTTTCATTCCGCCGTTCACATTCGAGACAATAAAAACCTTCGACACAATGCAACGAGTTTTTCTGCGACGCGATTAAAGTAACACAAGAAATGATAGAGAACAAAAAAGAAAGAAGGTAAGAAACGAAAAATACGGGGACAGGCTCGACTCACGACTACTTCGTTTAGAATGTTTTCTGTCGCGTCTGGATTAGATTGAATTCGACAATTGAAGCTCGACGATAACCATTTCTATGCGATTCGCTTTCTGTTCGATCGATTCACGTTTCCGAGACGCTTCTCTCTAGGTGTTAAAAATTGAACAGAATAATAATATTTAGGTAGAAGAAACCGGGAAGAGGTTCTTCGACTTCTTTCGATCCGCGGAAAAATAGGAAATACAAATTGTATGCACGGTGGCGTGCAACGAGAGGACTTACGCCGTGGCAAGGGCGATCGATAGCGGAACGTTGTAGTCAACGGTCCCCCTTAACGCGTGCACTTTTCCTGAACTCCATTAGCGTCGAGGAAAGAACGCGGCTTGCTGCCGGACAAAAGGACAGAATGAGAAAATCGTTCAGCCCGGTCAGCGAGCCCGTTCCCATCGAAAAATTTCACGGGGAACGACACGACTTGATTCGCGTACGATTTTTTCCTTCACGGTCGTCAACGAAGTCTGTGGGAGGTCCACGGTTGTCCGTGAACCTCCTCGACGACGATCGGTGTTGTCGATGATTAAACTTTCTCACTAGCGTAGTAGGAAAAAACCTCCTGTAGTCGACTAATCGGTAATGGATAAACGCGTAGACACATTTTACAATTTAATACTACGATTATTCGTAAATGTCATAGGGGATCTGTATGTGTAGAAGACCGTAGGGCAGTCGAGCGAGATCACCTAACACCACGCGGAAACACAGAATTAGGCGCTAAAAAGAGCAACAAAAAAAAGACAAAAAAAAATAAGAGAAAACGAACAAATCCACCGTTCCTCCCTTTCGATCCTCATCATCATTGTCCATCGTGTAATCGTCGAATCGAGTTTGCCGGGAAGAACAAACTGCCGTCAACCAGATTGCCAACTTCGCTAACGTCGTCGGCTTCACCCGACTTCGAACTGCCATACTCTTTTTCCGTTCGTTGTTCTTCATTTGTTACATCAAGTATCATCGAGTCTACATACACGAACACATGCGTACTCATACACGAGGTGTAAAAATGGATATTGCTCGGAATCGTCGTCGCCGATCCTATGCGATTCGAGCGCGATGGCTGTGTTGGGCGAGTGCGGTCGCTTTGCTGGCTTCTCTCCATTTTAATTAACAAACTCAAACGTTCATTAACCATGAAGCAAATTTTTTAAATATTGGCTGTACACGGCCACTCGTATATTAACTGTGCGAAAATTTTCTGTTACTGGGCAAAGAAAGGATATCGATCAAATTTTTATTCACTTAAAAAAGTACGTACACGCTATAGTTACATTTTCATATTAAAGACAAGACGTGTTCGAATGATCGCCAAAATATGCGAATAGGGTTAAAGTCTAGAGCTTGAGAGTGGAGGGAAGAATCGCAAAAATCCACAAAGTACAAGGGAGTATAATCGATTAGAATTGCGGCCGGCATAGTGTTCACAGTCGCCCGACGATCGAGCGTAAATTGATCTGCAAAGAGCGAGTGAGAAAAGAGAGGTACAGAGCTTGTGATACGAACGAGAACTACGAGAACGCTTTCTTACCCTCGAATTTCTGCGCTGCGTGTACTACGTAACCGTGCGATCCGCCAAGGGGATAAGCGATGATTTATCATCGCCGAAGGAGCTCGTTAGAATCGGCTGTGCGAGAGTGGCGACGGACAGAGTCGTTCCGTGACTTCTTCCGCGCCGCGACGTCGACGTTTGATTTCGGTCACGGCGCCGCGACGCCGTTGTCGTCGTCGACATTGCGTCTAAAAGGGAAAATGCGGAGAAAAGATGATTTTCGTTAGAGTGTTAAAGGATGGTGATAGGAACTGCCGGTGATATTGACCAGAACAATCAAGCAAAGTGTCACAAGTAAATGTCATTTATACTGGAATAATTATGTTAGGTACATAGGGAACGAATATTACGCATTTATACTAAAGAAAACGAAAAAATAAACAAAAATGATCTTGCATCGTGTGTACGTTAGCTGGTTCGTCTTTTAAGCCGAGGACTCCTGGCGCCTGGTCGCGTTTTCGAACGCGTCGAACGTAAATCGAATTGTAAATCGTCTGTGGTTCTACCGGGGCAGGGTGTTCATTCACGGATTATTCGGTCGTTTCTGCGTCAGATCAAATTGCACATTGTACAATATACACACGGAGACGCGTTCGTTTGGTTCTCCGAATAAGCGGCGATAGAGCAGAACATGAGACACGCAGAAGAAGAAAGAGAAGAACGTAGAATGAGAGAGAGAGAGAGAAATGCGAGCTGCGGTCGCCGTTGTTCGCGAAACTGTTCCGCGCCGTTCCGATTTGCCTGATTAGTTCGATCGGATTCAGCGACACGCGATGCACGGCCATTAGAGGCGCCGGCTTCGGTAAACACCGAGGATTCGATTGATACGCGGCCGACGAAAACGCGACGCGGGGCCAGGAAATCGGACATGTGTATGTACTGTATGTAGGAAAAGATTAGAGAACGATACCAGCGGCCCGTTCCCCGATTATATATGGGTCACCGGGCAGCAACGCAAGCAACAAAACAGCAGGAATGGGTAAAGGAATCGAGCGGATAGCGTGTGCGTGTACATAGGTATCCTGTATATAGTTTTTAGATTTAAAATTACGTCCCGGACTCTTTATAGGCACCTACACTCGAATTCCGGTAGCTAACTAAATAGTATCTTGTATCTTTATAATTTACATGTAACCGTGTTGAACAAAAAGCGATGAAAAAAATAACGAAATGAAATGATAAAGAAGCGCAAAACTGTAGCGACGCGCGCGTGTGCGCTCCGAGAACGCATTGGGAAACGCATAGGCGCGCACGCACGCTCATGATTCGTACGCATACCGGGCGCCCTGTCCTTCCATACCGCTCTTAGATTTATACCTAATTTACACTGGATATTAACGTCTAAACGCTACACTATCATCTACACTGTAACAAATTGTATTATATTTTATATATATATAAATATGTAAATGTTTTTCTAAAATCTCGCATTGAATTTTCTTCCCCTCGCTAATCCTTTTACATGTGTTTTTTTAGATTTTTGCGTCAATTGCAAGATATTGGAACCAGATAAGTATTTGTTTTTCTGTCTCTAATGATTTTAAATTTTAATACTTTCTCAATGGGTTTCTATTTTTTATATTTCACTTATTCATGGTTGCCAGAGATGCATAAAATCCGCAGTCTATTGGTCCGTTTACAAATTATTGTTCGACGCAGAGATTATCACAGAATGCTTCAGCAGGTCCATTTATCGAGTCGACCAATATCAACTCGCTGGCGAATAAATGTTTCTAAAAATAAATATATGTAGTTCGATCACACATGATCGATTCACTCCGTTCTATTAATTTAAAATTCAAATGAAATTGAGGAAGCTAATAAAATATGGGTCACGTTGAACTATGTACAAACTATTTCGTACCTCCACGTTTCAGTAGAAATTTTCATTTCACGCCAGAGCAACCAAAGAAGGCTATTAACTGATACAATTATAGAAAAACATTTAATGAGTGTGATGGCAAAGCAAAAATTAAAAAAATAAATTACTGTGTATAACCAACAATGTAATACAATATAACCACGGAAATATGAAGTTCTCATTTCACCCTCTTCGAAGGCGAGAAAACGTATCGGCTAGCTATACATTTTCTAAAGCAGCATAGTTTCTAGTGAAGTCGCGTTTCGAGTTACTAATTGCCTGGAGTTTCTCGGCTGTCGCCATTAATATCGACCGATTGTTAAATAGCCAACGACGATAGTCATAGGAGCAGGCGCTGGGTCGATCGAGACACGGCCGGGAAGCCAATAAAATGACTGTAGCCAATAACAAATCAGTCGGTGGGCGCAGTATCGAGAGCGACACAACTAATTACACGCGCGTATATTAGTTGCAAACAGAGCCTCCGAAACCGCGGTGGCTTCGAACTGTTCGGCTGTTGCTGGCAGTTTCAATTGCCGGCCCCGATCCAGTCGTCAGATTACAACGTGGATTTACCAAGGCGTCCAACTCTCCCCGATCCATTAATGAACAAGTTCCCGGCTACGATCGCTAATATTCTGCTTGCACGGGCTGCCGACTAATCAAACTTCCGTTCTCGCCGCGTTACCTTAACGAGACACGTGGTTTCTTACTTTTCTTTCGCAGCTGGA
Organism: Lasioglossum zephyrum; assembly: GCA_028455615.1. Taxonomy (NCBI): domain Eukaryota; kingdom Metazoa; phylum Arthropoda; class Insecta; order Hymenoptera; family Halictidae; genus Lasioglossum; species Lasioglossum zephyrum. The sequence goes on from CM052333.1 coordinate 8,365,737, forward strand.
TGCGTCCGTTGAATTTACTAATTGCGAAGGTCCTTCGGGCGTTCTTGTTTAAGGAAGTTTCGGGGCCGGATACTACTGGTACAAGCGCGATCGTGTAAACTGCACGATGAATGGGAACAAGTTGCCGCCGCTATGCGTTTAACTGCGGGAAACTTGCCGACAGACACGGTGCGCTACCCATTTTTCGTCCGCCATCGATCTTTCGGTTTACTACTCGGTGAAATACTGTCAGCTGACTGTGTGTCGTTACGCGAATTCGTTTAAAATCGTTACACAATTTTAAAAATTAGGTTCCTTAATAAACTGATATTTAATTTCGTTGCTTCTTCAGCAAGAATCTACGACGTCACATATTACGCTGATCCACATTCATCCTACAACAATTTAGCTAAAACTGCCGGTCTACTGTAATGGCCATTCATACACAGGCCCGGGATTAACGTTGGCCGCGGCGGTCTTATAGCGTGCAACGGTTTAAACGAAAACGGACTCGTTAATCGTTTATTAAATACCACGAAACATCCCCGGTTAGCCGGTTGTTCGAGGTGAAGCGAACAAAGTAATATCTCCGCTTGAAAATACCAAGCAATCACGGCTAGTCCGTTACAGTCGGATGCACTCGAGAATGCTCTCAGCAGCCGTGCAATAACGAGGGTACAATGCAACATTTCTCGAATCAATCTGAGTCGCCGCGTAGCCGTACTCGGCACCCTCTCTTCCTCCTCGCAGCCTCGTGTCTGCCGGTTATCGAGTTTATGTAAAGTGTGCGCGCGGTTATTATTACTTTTCCGAACGCGGAGTTAATTAAAACCTGCCAATGAACGCAGGAAGGCAATATTCTGACGCGCTGCTTCGTTTCCCCGGAATAAGCACTTGAATAAGAGAACAAGCCCGATTGTCAGGGAATGTCACTTCCCTGTAACATGCCACGGTTGAACGGCACCGGCGCCGATCAGTAAACAAACCGTCTTCGGGCCAGCTAAGGAAGGACTTAATGAAGCAATTTTCGTTTTACGAGGGTGTGACAGGTGTCGGCCCGGCTTGTATCGGCCAGATCGACGTGACCCCGACGATAGATCCAGGGATACACGTCGTCGTCGATCGCGCGAACCCCGACGGCACGTAAACTGATTTTCTTCCTCTGATTTCAATCCGACTTCGGTACCTCCCACTACGAGTTCATGAACTTCGGGACACTTTCGCTGGCCTTTCGTTCGACGTTGAATGATTATAATTTTACTTTTCGAAAGTATGTTCTTAGATTTCTTCCAATGTTTTATTCAATTTTTTGTGCTCTTTTTATAGACATGTAAACCTAGTTTTATCTGAATAAACAGTGTATAGGGTTTATTTTAAATATTTTCAAGAATTATTAATTGGCTCGAGTTTTTATCGCTGAATGGAAAAAATGAGCTGTAACCATGAATGCAATTGTTGAATTCGAATGCACCGAGCACGTACAAAGCGGGGAACTTCAATTTTAATTTGTTGCAGGAAGTTTGTTTTCAGAGTATACTGTAATGGATATCGCTGCTTTTGGTTCCAGTGGAAATCGGATATAAAAGTGCCGAAGGAAACGTCAGACGGAGAAACCGTGTAGCATCGATAGAATCATCGGAGATTGATTAAAAACATAAAAATGGGAAATTGATTTAGCCTGACGTCGAGGTTTTGAAGTAGGTCGAACAATCGTGCCATGGAATCTCTGGGACGTCAAAATCGAAAGAGTGCAGGTTAAAAGTGTATTTCCGTCCGTAATAAAAACGATAAATACTGATAGGAACAGAGGCCGAAGAAAACATTGTGCCACTTTAAAAAATCTACAACGATTCGACATTACTGTCGTTCTTAATCAAAATGCTGGAAATTCTTAGCTTATTTTCTGTTCTCTGCCAATAGCAATAATCAGAGAATATGAAAAACAACGGACGAACTAAACTGTGAATGTCATTGTATAATGGTATTGCACACGTACCAAAACAATACATTTATAATAAGATATTTTTTGACAGATTTGTTGAGTGAGATATAAAACAGTAAAAGGTTATAAAAATTTCAGAATATTCTTATGTTGTTTTCAATATATCAAAATTATTTAACGAGAAAATAAACTATTCAATTCCTGCTTTCTGCAATCGATGCAAAATATTTTATTTCCTTCGAAAGCATCAACAATTAAAATGAAATATTTACAATATGCAATATGAATGTAAAAGTTATGGAAACTGCCTTGGCAAAGTGGGATGATAAAATGGAGACCATGGGTTGGGTTCCTATACGCCAGGAGTATGATTACTTTTCTTTCTTTCTCTTTTTACTTTCTTCGCTTTCTCAAGAACCGATTTATTCAGGAACGTTGAAATATGTATGTCGTGCCTCCAAATTGACTTCTTCCCGAGAAATATTTTTCAATAAGGAACAAATTGCTGTTCCGCATCAAGTGAAAGGTCCAGTGTATCAATACAACACACAAGCAATTATTATGGCGTGGCTGGTACATAATTGACAATTATCATTTAGCTTAATGTGCATAGTAACGGCCGTAGAAATGATAAAATAAGAGAACGCGTTCAAGCGTTAATATAATCTGAGACATTGTCTCCAAGAAGTGTTATACTAATTTTATAAACAATTAATTAGTAGAGAAAAATCCATTCTTTCCAATAAAGTGGCCTCTTAGTCGATGAAGCCATTGTGGAGTTATCGATCGGCGATAAGGACGTCGTGGGTTTTGTTTAATGCAAATTTCACGTCCCGGGAGCCAATCAACGGGACCCGGAGCCAGTGCGGAATTTACGTTTCCGTGGGTCGTGTTACTGCGCACGAACGATAGATCGACGTGAACCAATCAGCGTACCTTCGATCAGGTAGCAATAAATATCGGTAGGGGTCGAAGTATGCGAGCGACGCCTTCAATGAGGACGCGATTGTATTTCGGGCTCCCTTCGAACTGCCGTCGACGGTGGAGCGTCGTCGCTGCCGTTGATTGAAATTTATGTCCGATGGGACCACGCCAATTCCACCGGTTCGCATGGCGATACCCGGCGCTGCCCGCCGGCAGATTTTGGCGTTTCCCGCGATACACCCAGGAGATTCTGCGAGCTAAACTTCTCGTTCTACCCCCGTACGTCCGAGTACCCTCGCGTTTGCCCAACTGTTTCGAGATTGAATTCGCTCCAAACGATTTTCGTCCAGCTCCGCGTCGCTTCTTCCCTATCTCCACTGTACCGGCGTGCACGACCATCCTCTCCCAGGCCACCAGATTTATTTTATCGATGTTTTATTAATACATTTACCGTTGTTCAAATTTATTCTGGGCACCGCTGCTGTTCCAGACGCTCAGCTCGCCTGTACCGACCGCATAAATCTTTCAAGTCAATCGCAATCGTTCGCTCAATTACAAACGGCGATTTATAAGCAGTCGGAGACAGATAAATGGAACTCTCTATCGGCTGGCTCTAAACAATCGTCTCGGTTAGGCTCGAAATATCACTCGAATAATTTGTTCACACACCCATTAACCCGGTGCACTATGATTTACGTTCTAGTCTATATGATCTTAGATGAAGAAGGAAGTTTTTAAAGTTAAGGTAACTAATTTCCAAATATAGCGACAATGTATTTGCGAAATGCGTTAATAGCGAAGGCAGGTACGTTACTTCGGTTTCGTTAGTGGGGGACGGCTTCGTCGGCCGTTTCATCGGGAATAATCGGTAGGTAATGGGCTTTGTTAAACGAGTTCTCGCAAAAAATGGCGAAACTTGGCCGACGTAGTCGGCATTTTCTCCGGGGGGTGGCGTCCATACGTGCCGACGCTCTTCATCCCGGAGATTAGAAAAGTTACGATCGTATTTATGCGGTGTACAGTCGCGATGAAAAATTTTATGGGCAATACTCATCCCCGATACGATCCACTCCGGTGTTTTTTCTCTCACTATAAACCCGGCTTATTTCACAGCTCGGTAGGTTCGAACGCTTCTTCGAGTGTTCGCCGGCCGAACTGACGTAATTACGCGCCGATCCACTTTGCATGATAAAAGCAAGATTATGCAATTTATGAAGCACATTGTGTGGATCCACAAAGGAGGCCCCGGCACTTGGGATACAGTAGGTCCTCTGCTCCGATGCATCGTTTGCATCTAATTCTGTGACTCTACACGCTTTGTCCGAGCCCGAAGATTCTGCTTTATGGCGATCGGGCTTGTAAGCGTCTTGATTATCCTTTTCAAACAATCTTGACCTAATTTTCTATGCGGAACCGTGACGATTCCGAGCTCAAGGGCTCCGAACATGCCGCTACGTACACATAATTAATCGGTTAGGTACAATACAATTCCTCCGTGCAATTTCGGACATTATTCCAGTCTTCGTCGTTATCGTATTTCATTGATCGTGGATCTATGGACTTTTCCTTTATCCGTTGCAATTTGAAATTACTATTTCCACGGTATTAATTTAATTTCTCTTAAACAAAATATGAGACACCTATTTCTTGTAGTTGCTCCATTTGTGTTTGCTTTAGACATTCAGTGAATTGCATATTAACCCTTAGCAGTGGAGCAGTGACTTAGATTCACCACTACACATTGCTGCACTATTGTGCATTTACATCTAACACTACGCGTTGTATCGTTCAGGATAGTGGGACATCGATTATTACGCGAATCGCACGACTCGGCGGTTCGACGTTTAGAAAAGGACGGATATCCGGTGCCATGGAAAACCTATTAGCCATTGTACGTATCTAGAAAGTCGCCGCGGCCCACTATTGAACTAACACAGTGGCTGCGGCCGGAGAAATATTAAATCGATACAATACGACGTGGTATTTAATCGATAGCTGAGAGGCCGGATCGCGGCCGCGTTCTGTCTGACCATAGGCGGTCCCGCTCCACTGCGCGGGAAACAGGAAAGCATTAACGGTCCGGCTGCGGGGGTGGATTGCGTCATCAATTCCGGCGAGTCATCGCGCGGAACGACGCGACGCCGAAAACAGCAACTGGGCCGAGTACGCAAATCACCGGTGCAAAAACCGGGCCTGGAAAATTCGGGCGCGATACTGCGAAGAAATATGCGGGTGCCGGGAGGAGGAACACAATCGGGGGCCCGGGCCGTATAATTCGATGCTAATTTATGGGCTAATTAAACGATCGAACTTCCAACACAAACAATAAAGTTCCGTCCGTGAAGATCGAAAGTAGGTCGGAGAAACGGGATGATAACAGAGGATTGAGAAAGAGAGCGATAGTGATAGAGATAGAGATAAAGAGAGAGAGAAAGAACTAGGATCCAGCGGTATCACATGGCTCTGCGCGGATTGTAGATTTCGTTGCAGAATAGAGGAGGCTGAATTGAAAGAATGTTTAGCTGAAGAATTATTAACTTGAGTTCAAATAGCTGCAACTTTTTTAAAAATTAATTTTTTCAACACTCGCATTGAAAAGGACTCATTTTGTCTGATTTAATAAATCGAGCTTACGCGATTCAAGGTAAATTGGCCATTTATTATCGGGAACGAATAGTCCGCGTATATTCGTAATATGCAAATGAGATTGTGCTTCATTCCGGCTAATGTGTTTTTACAGTGTATCGATGTGCCGGAATTATTCCTAGAGGCGCATTCACGCTATTATTCGATACTGACAGTCGCTACAAGCTGTCAAACTGCCGTCAGAGTGGCTTTCAATGGAATTTGTTCAACGATATTCAAACTATTCGCGCGTCGCGGATTTTTACAAAAGGTTTTCAATGGCCGCTGGCCACTGACCGTAGCACTGCGAAAATCTAGCTTAAGGATTTTGCAATACAATTGGCGCATCAACGATGCCGCCAGTGCATCAAAATGAATGCACTTGTTTTTTATTCCCATACAATCCGACCCATTAAATGTCCTTATGCTTGACCAGATTTATGGAATCAATGCGCTTGGAAGGGCCATTTATGCACCGAAAAATGTAAATAATTTCGGATAATCTTCCCTTGAATAAAACGGGTTTGCTTTTACCTCTGAAATATTAGCTCTGTGATGAAACTGTTGCATTCATAATCGCGAGTGGTATGCCAAAGTTTCAAAGCATTGCTACGGTTGTAATTTATATAACGAATTACGTAAATTTCAATTTTAATTTGTTTCTGGTATTTATAAGCAGTTCTTATCCAAATTGTACGCATTTCCAGCAAAAATTTCGTAAAATGGGTAGATGTCATTATGGTAAGCCGCCAAGCTGGAAACATTTGATCTCCATTGGTTACACAGGGCCTCATTAACGAAACGGTTTATTAGTCACTACCATGTTAAGTCGAACCTGCCCGTTCCATGTTCGTTTCGAAGTCCCCGAAAGTTCCGGGAGCGTTTCTTTATTTCGCCTTTGGTGCACGATACTTCTGAACTTTTGGAACAGCCACGAGCGTCGGAACTTATGACTGCCAGTAGCAGACAGTTCGGAATTAATGAGGTATTTGAAAGTTCAAGTTTCGCGTAAAACCGACGTGCGACGGCTCGTCGTCCATCTTGGAAACTTACACGCGTCGCGCATTTGTAAGATTCACGTGCACTCCGGCCGTGTTTTTATCCGCGAAAACTGTTTCTCCTGGTTCGCCGAGAACTATTCGGTACTCCCGGAATAAATAACGCACGGCAATACGTCGAGGGTAATAAGCGATTTTCGATTTTGCTGACACGAATCGTTTATTTGTTGGTATTTATAAGCGTTGCTATTGGTAGCTTCACAAATCTACGTGTACGCCATTTTCTCATTAAAATGGTATAAGCTGTAATCATTAACAAGATATTCTATGAACTCTGGACACGGTAATCTGCGCACTGTATGCTCATACATAATGTTGGGAAATGTTATTACGAATAACGAACACAATCATTATTTCTTATTGAATTATTATATATACATTACATATAAAAATTTGTATTGTTTACATAGCTGTTCATCGCATGGAAATAATTCCAATTAATTAAACTGATTCCTTCGAGCTTACTTTCAATATTGTGCTTTTTTACGTTCAGTATAAAGGTATATTTACTTTAAAACCTATTATTTATTGGATGGTATTTTCGCATGAGTTGCAATATTTGAACACCTTTTGTATTGTCACGTCGAATCCGCAGCACGTTTAATCCTTGCCATTTCGCGACTAGACGCTGCACCATTTTCCATCGACGCTTTCATCCCGCGATTCTCCTGTGTAACAATCGAATATCGTGGTTCCACGGAGGCGATAACCCGTCGGTCCACGAAACCTTTTATTTTCGCTGGGAGAAAGAAATAAAAATACTCCCCGAAAAAATGGTAACGCTCGGCCGACCGTGCGACCAAAAATTTGTGAAATGTATTGATTGCTCGTTTACGATAAATCACTGCAACGGGAAAATACTGGCCGTTGGAATAATTTGTACGCGACGCCATTTTTCACGAAGGTTTGCATGCGTCGATGCGGTTTTACAGACAACTATATACTGCCACCGCTGTCCTCCTTTTCCACAGGCTTCTTCTAAAACGCAGTCGTTGCGAACCGTTAAGTTAATAGCATAAATGAAGTACATACTTCGATTCACTTATTGTGTCACACTGCTGTTTAAAAGACTTAAACACGTGTTGATTGAAAATATATAAAAATTAATAATGTCTTATTTCATATACAGAGAAATATAAAACAAATTTTCGTGGTAAAAGCAACTACTAGAATATTACACTAAGTGTATCAGGAAATAAAATAGCAAACAAAGATTTCCATGAAAGGATAAATCCTTCAGAGAATTTCATTATGAGAAAATTTTTCCCGTTTTCTTTAATTCACTGGCACAGTTAATAGAAAAAGTAAAATATTATTTTTATTAGAGTTTCGCGATTTATCACTGTACCAATTTGCCCTTTCAATCAAAATTTGTTCTGTGAAAACTCTTCGTCAACATTCAAGTGGGAAAAGTGGAACGAATGAAGCTAAACTAATCTTCATTTTTGCGGAAACCGATTTTGAAAAATTCATGGAGCACGCACAGCACGAGCCGAACTTGGCTAACGTGTGTGCCCATTAATCGTTGTTTCCACTCGCCCTCATAAGAGCAAACATTGACTGCGAGCGGTGTTGTCTGTGTCTAGTAGTGACTTGGCATAAACTAGCCAGTCGAGAAACGCTGCCATGTTCGCGACGATCATATTCACGTACTTCGTTTATGCCCTCCAATATAAAAACTATCCTAGTGCAAATATCCAGTATTTTATGTAACAACATTTTTTTTTTAATAAAACATTGCATTTCCTGGGGGCTTTCTATCCGCGCCTGGACATTCCGGCGAGTATTATTTTAAAAAGTTTTGCTTATCCGCCACAACCGAAACAACGGGAATTTATCAAAAACAATGGCAGGTAGTTGACGGTAAACATTTGCCGGTCGCGAAGCCATCCAATTTATGAATTTGATCAATTTTGTACCTCGCCGGAATTTGGCGAAAAAAGCGAAACCAAGAAAATACGACGGGGAAAAAGAAAATAGAAAAAGTTTTTTAAGAGCGGAATATACTGGATTTCGAAGTACGTCGTTAACTGTTTCGTTGTTTTACACGTGGGAACCAAAATGTACAACGGTTTGCCACTCTTTACGTTTTGGAGCATGTGCAACCTTTTCTTGAAAGCGATAAACGTGTTTAAATGCAAAGGTTTACACGTCAAACGAAGAGTGAAGCGTTAAATGGACGAAACGTGGAAAGTAATTCGTTATTTGCAGCCTGAAAGCAAAATACAAACTAGAATTACCGAAGCTATTCGAATCTTTAATTTATATCGTCACTCTGGAAGTTTGCTCGACTTCTTACTGATTTACTTAGTTTACCTCCTCGTTTTCTTTCGTAAATCAAGAAGGCACGGACCCGCTGTTTATCGAATCCTCCACTTCTACGTATTCAATCGACCGTATCCGTTGCCTGATTTGCGTTTTACGATTTCACGCACTTCGTTCCCGTAACTGGAGGAGCGTTGTTGATATTTACATAAACGGGAAGCCTCTTCCACCCTCACGGAATTTTTCTTGCACCTCCGAGGTACTCAACGCTTCCATTGTACGGTTCCATCCAACACCCCTGAATATTTCCCGGACTATAAAATGCCTTGCGAAGTTTCACGTTCATGCTTCTTTCACCGGCAATCGTTCCATCGAACGCCATCTTGCCTTGATTAAATTTCCAGTGACAACACCCGCACAAGCAAATAAATTAATTCTCGTTCAAATAATTGCATGCGGTTCTTTAGATGGAAGTCGTCACAAAAAATTAGTTAAACTAATCGTCAAGTGGTTTTCAATTTTCATTGGTCACGTGGTTTCATCCGAGAAACGTATTCGTCGTAAACTGTAACCGCAGCCATAATACGAAGAGAATTGTAGTATATCAACGGAATCGATACCATACATAGTTTCTTGCCTGTTATGTTAGTGACCAATCGCGATTCTTTTACTTCGGACTAGTCGAAGCCCTCGTAATCCCCTCCGTTCGAAGTAGGGAACGAAAATGCTGTTATGAAATGTAGTCACGGAAAGGATCAAGTGGGGAAATACAGTCGAGAGGGTGGAGATTGAAAGAGAAGGAGGGACAGGCCGTTTGAGTTTTAGGGTATGCGATCATCGTTACGTAAACTAAACATTGAGTTCGCTTTCGATACAGACATTCCTCCTAGCTGCTGTCTTAGGCTACGTGTACACTGCAGAATAGACTTTCTCGAGTTGCGGAACTTTCGGGGAGTCGCTTCCAATATTCTGTCTATTAACAGTAGAACTGCTGGCGGACCTAGAATAACATGTATATACATTATACATTATACATCAGATCTATAGTTTCGCAATTATGGACATGAGAGTGTGTAAATACATTGATACATATCTAACTGATCGAACTGAAAAAGTTTGCAGTTTCACACAAGAACACTTTGTTAACAAAAGGAGATTATAACACAATAAACCATGAAAATCTGGAATAGTCATCAGCTGCTGGTTCCAGCTCACAGATCGAAGCAGTAATCCATTAAATAGTGTTTCTGCTTGCGCGGTAATGCTGATGGTCGTGCAAGCAGCCGGAGCTCCGGAGCGAACACTTCCGTCTCGTCTCATTACGAGACGTTCCCATTAACTTACGGAATCGTTCCCGGTTTCCCGCACGACTCGATCTCAGGGGGATGTTCAACATAACAACGCATCCCCGAGCACGCTAGGAAACGATCACGGGGGCGGCGATTGCCGGTGAGACCGGACAGAAAAATCGCAGCGAAGAACAGGCGCGAAGAAGAAGGAGCAAAGACGATGTTTTTCGATGGAGGGCGGTGGAGGAAGTACGAGGGAGGTAAAGGAAGGAAGCGAAAGGAAGGGAGAGACCGAAGGAAAAACGTACGTTGTCCTCGCGAGGGCGGGGGCCGGCTACAAAATTTATTAGCCCGGGAGGCGATCAGCCGCGGCACGTCACTGTAAATTAACAGCAAACAGAGAGAAACGAAGTGACCCCGCAAGCTCACTCGAACTCTTTTCCTCCATTCCCCCGTCCGGGGTCGTTGCTATACGCCGCGCCACGTTTCCCGCGGCCGCCCATTCGGCTATGAATTAAAACATAAATTTCAATCAACCGGCCGAAGACATTTATGGTGGCTCGGCCCTCCTCGTCGATTCGCAAGCGCCTGCAAAGCGACCGATCGTTCCCGTCGATCGCGCGACGAACCGAAGACAAAGAGGGAATCGAGAGAGAGGGAGAGAGAGAGAGAGTAAAAGGTATCGGTGAATAAGCGATTACGAAGAGCTTCGAATCGATTAAACGGGTATCGCCGTCCTCCTCTGGTCGACGTAATCTCTTCTTCTCTGAAGAGAAAAACTGCCTGATGTGGACCGTCGAAAGTGAATGTTGGGAATTTATTGTAAGCAATGGGTTGGAACAATGTTTCTGAAATTTTAGGACTGGTTTACTATACTCCTGGAGTAACTAATAATATTTTGTTCGCGGCAGGAAACGTTATTCTTCGAGGACCGAGGATAGTAAAATCTTATGGTTATCCGGAGGCCACTCATTCCGCGGAGAACGGGTTCGTTAAATCCGTTCCCTTTAAAAAGTTGCTAGATGTTACGAGCCGTATGGAAAAGCTTACAAGCCTCGCGCTACGGCACGCTATTATGTAATTTTACGCGGTAAGTGCAAGCTTTGCTTATTAAAAGTCCGGGAAGCTTCATTTTGAAGCGGCCCCGACGGTCGAAGCTTGCCGTTATGCTTGTCGAATTATACACTCAGATGAATTGAGCGGGTTCTTTTGTTCATCGTTTAATGAAGGAAACGTTTGTAATCGGTAGACTGGGAATTTTTTGCGTTTACTCTAGCCTTGATGACCTAAAAGTTAAAAGAATTGAAGAGTTAAATGAGAAAAGCTTACTGAATGGTTACAATTTCTTAATAGATGTCTTAATGAAATTCTCCACTGGAATTAATTTCTGGATATTAATGTATAAAGTTCTGCGAAATTGTTGTCGGAGTTACATTTTACAACCTCAACAATTTTAAGCTGCGATTAATATTCAAAATGGAACTTAAACAGACATTTAGGAACTAAACTCGGGAACGGATTAGCTAAATCTAATCAGGCTACACTATTAAAAGAGTTGTAAAGTTCAAGATAAAACGAGAACCTGCCAAAATTCATTACGCATTTAGCCTCACTAAAACATCGTCATGCAAGTTCTAAAAGCATCAAATACGCAGTCTGCTTATAACTTCCTGAAAAGATTATATCCATCACTACAACTGCCCTATAAAGGTGATGAAAATACACCACTCCAATCATATTTCCGAGAAAACAGAAACAGAAGATGTCACCTCTTATTAACAGGGTATGTAAATTTATCGGAACAACCGATGTAGAAGAAAAAGATATTTGAAATTGAAATGAAGACTCGGCTTTCATTAAGAAGAGTGATATTTGTTATGTAAATCTTCGAAGTCATTTTATTTTGCTGACTTCGAAAAGAGAAAGGTGCCATTGCGTAATAACCTTAGCAAAACAGTTGAAAGCGACGTTAAACAAATATAAAAAAAGAGAGAGAGACCTTCCGCCATTTTAGTGGATCTTGAACGGCGCAAATTTATTCAGTCCGCGAATGGTATCCATTTTGTCGACAAACTTTGATGCCGTGAGGTCGTGTCACCGAGCCGATATTACTTTTAATTACAGGTAGCTGGGGAGCGTGCATAAACGAACCGACGTGGCGTGGCGTAGCTCGGCGTGGCTTGTTGTTTTTGCAACGAGCCATCTCGTTCGTTAATTATTTCGCATGTGCGGACTGACCCTGGGAGTTGTTCGCGACTTTAAACAACAGCTAGTTGGCAACAGGTAGCTTGCGATCACTTGTAATAAGCTAATTATTCTGCCACGTGTAATAGAAAACCATTAGCAAGTAACCCGCCACGCCATTATTAACTGCGACCCTCCGTCAAAGCCGCCGCCGTTGCTGACGCCGACGCCGACGCCGAGCGTCGACCGTAATTGATGTACACGTCGCGAATACTGATCGTAGAACCGTGGATACGCATATTAGTACAAATGGCCGGATAAAAGATACAGGTTTACCGAGGGAACTTGAGGTTTACTGGGAACAGATAAGGGGAATTAGATGGAAACGGTGGCGTTCGGAGGAGATCTACGACTATTAATCAACCGACTCTACCGGGCGATTCAAAGTACAAGTTACCCCACACTGCTACCTATGCTAATCTAACTGGAGAACAGTAATTTCAGCAGCCATCAGAAAATCTTCCGATTTTTAAATTAACTTTAACTCACTAACCGTATTACTATGGGAAACATCATCTACAGAACTTCTGAATGCATAGATTGTACAAAATGTTTGTTATTCGAGACCACTCGAACGATCCTTTTATATTTTACGCTCAGGTTTACATTTCAGTGGAAACTCTTATATACAAATCCCCTTTTCCGCTACACTTCATTTTTCGATCTCTTTGCAAGGACATACATAAAACGCGCAACAAATTGATGCAGCACCGGTTGTACCACGGTTGCACGGCATACACTGTTGTTTTTACGCGTTCTCGGGTAGCACCGAAGAAATTGACCGTTTCAAGAAGAGGATACGCAACCTAGAAACTTTACGCAAACATCGTCCTTTTTCTTTTAATAGGAATTCCTTTACAGGGATTCTTGTAATATTAGAGTCGCTGCTACACAGAATTCCTTCGAAATAAGTGTCTATGAGGAGAATCTGCGCCAGTTTCGCTTCTCTTGTTGACGTGAACTTTACAATGGATTATTTTATTAAATTCCAATCCTGCACAAATTTATATATTTAAAAATTAGTTCAATTTAATTCCTGCTCGATACATTAATATTTCTTTTAGAGGTTGTAAACAATTTGGGAGAAGTACTCGAGGAGAGCAAAGGATTTAGAGAAGCATCGTGGAAACAATTTTAGGAGCGGTATTTAGGAAACGTACATAATCTGCTCGTGAAACAGACCCGTGTACCAGACCCACCATAACATTTAGGCTGAAATGAAAAATCTATTTTGGTTAAGGCTGGCGAGGGTTAGGAGATATTAACAATTTTCAAAGCATACGGCGTACAAACGCACAATAACGCTTATTCTCGCACGCGTCATGTCGCGCCGGGGATGTTCCCAAATCGCCAACCGTGTTAGAACGAAATTATGTTGTAGGAGTACCGTGTTAGACGGGACTTGCCTCTATTGTTTTAGATAAGGTAACAAGGGTAAACTTCGGTGTACCCGCCTCGCCTGACCGATAAATCTACGTCACAGCTAATCGAAAATTTCTGCAGCCCCGGTGCGTTACGAGGTCGCACATTTAAAACGCGCGACTGCGTTACGTAAATCCTTTCGCATGCACCATCTCCGTCATTCTGGAGCCGCTTATAGCTCTGCAATAATTTGCCTGCTTATATTCATATCTCATAAATTTCAGTGAGCCGAGGAGTTATGTCAGCTGGTTACTTAGGTTTGCAGCAATGCACATCGACGTTCGTCTCGCGTTCAGTATATTAATATACTTATTCATCAGCGTTAAATGATCGGACTAGTATCCTCAACGTTCGGACGCTTACAATTTCTCCATTTTCCCTCTTGTTCCTTAAATATTTTGCTATCGTCCCATTTTCTCCCGACCAATAAACCGTCGCAAACTGATCCGGCGATAACAGGCGCCGATGTATGGCCGGCAATCATAAAAATAGTCGGCTAGGCGAACGGGGAAAGAGAACGAGGTGTCGTGACATCGGGAAAGTAGCTGCTATGCGACCTCCGACCTCTGCGGTACGTGCTAGGCCAGCTGTCATTCCCCAGGATCCATGGGAGCAAAGTGGACCGCCATTGGAACGTGCGGAATAGCTGGAACTGTCGGAGAACGCGCGGAAGTTCGGGGCAAGAGCGAAGCCCGACGAAAGAGCGTGAGGTCCAGGTTACGGAGTCCAGGCCCGATTCAATCAGCTTTCATTGTTTAAAAGTGCTGGCCGGGGTACCGCGACGTTACCTGCCAGCTGGCCACCGCACCCCGGGGCCAAAGTGCCATTTCAGCGCTCCGAAAATCAATCCCTCAACTCTTTAAGTCTCTATAAACAACCGCTCGATCCGTGTCAGCAGTCTGAAGTATTTTAACAATTCGTTAGACTTTCAATATGGCTGTATAGTACATAGACAAAATATATTTATAAATTTTCTTTTCTCTCTAGGAAATTATGAACGAGAAAGAAGTTCTTATAATTGTATTCAAAATTTCGAGAAAGTGTGATTAATTTCATTCATTCTCCCAGAACGATCAGAAAAACTATTAATATTCTCTTATTTTAAAAAGAAAATTTGAATTCCAGCTGGAATATTTCTCTTTCGCATCGCACCAATTTCTTCTGATCGATCGTCGCGATTTCTGAGCGACCGTGCATCTCAAGGTTGAACAATCGTGTTTCTTGCTGGCGGCGACTACGGACAGCAGCAAGCACAGCGACAACATTTCCGCTAAGCACAGGAACGAGCCCGAAGCAGACAGGAGGACGTAAAGAGCGAGGTTGAGTCTTCGGGCGCTTCCGACTTGATTGCGCGAGTGCGCGAGCGAGCGGCGAAGCTAGCTCTCTTCTTTCGACGTGAGTTACATTGACTACGCCGCACATTAATTACCATTAGAGAGGATTGCTCTAATTCCACTTCACTCGTCCCGCACTCCCGGTTCTCTGGCCTTGTTCCACCTCTTCCTGCTGCTGCTGGTGCCGATGCCGACGTCGAAACGATGTGGATCGAGAGAGAGTCGAGGGGGTTGGTAACCAGGGAGCTGGTGCTCTTGGCTCCTGCTTCCCTCTTCCTGTTCTCCCATTGAGCCGGTGGAGAAGCGTTCCGCAGAAAATTGCGACGGCGGGGAAACTGCTCCGGCCCCCGAGGAAATTTATTACGGTCACCTTCGGCGCTGACTTTGGCATTTTTTTCTGGACCCGTCCGTGACCGGGGCGGATTCCGGCCGTTTCGGACCGATGGATCATCGCGATTTGAATGTTTCCTGACCCGGCTCGGCTCGGCACTTCCATAGTCGCGCCTTTTATCCAGAATCGAGGACAGAGCGGGAATCGCGCGAAGGAGGTCGCCTAGTAGGCGTAATTGCGGGCAATTTTACTTTCGCCGCGATCGTTCCAACCCTGTTTTTCATCCGGAATTACCCTCTCGTCCGAGATTCGCCAACTTCGAGCAGATGGAATACGAAATTTTTAGTTATCGCTTTCAGGATTTCTTCTGCTTGTTCAATCGCTCTACCGCGTGTTTTATTCAGAAATTGCTCGCCGTCTTCGAGACATTCAAGATCACACATCTGTGCTATCATTTTGTCGGGAAGTGTACCGTGGGACCGGTGATTTCGCGTGCATTTTATTAGGTGCGATGCAACCTGGCGTAATTCGCAGCCGTGTATCAAAATATTTATTGCCCGCGAACGTTATTAAGCTGCCGCGGAAAATAATACTTTCTGATACCGTTGGCCGGATGATTTACTATTACGAGTACACGCGGACGACGCGCGAGGCTTCCGAGATCTAGGCCCATGCAATTTATAAAACGTTTAAATCATTTGCCAACACTGTGCGCGCCCTCTCCCCGCGGATCTAGATTAGATCGGTATCCGCCTCGATTACCGCCGGTAATGCATAATTAAAAAACTCGTGCTGCGTTCGCGCGCTAATCTACCGCGTAATATGTTGCACTTTCTCACGAGAGCATTTCGCAGTTCGTCGCACGGAGACGAATTGTTCGTAGCTCGTTCGATACGATTTATCACCGTTAACTTGTCGATGAGGCGAGAATAAGTCGTTTCGAAATCGATAAGGAACGTGTTGAGCTTTATCGTTGTATCGTCTTCATTCTCTGGTTTAGCGAAGAGGAAATAAAACCGATCGATTGCACTTTATTCTGTAGAATCATTTACCTCGTTACACCGGAAGAAAATTGCCTTTACGAATACAGGGAGTATTTATACACAATGCAAAGGCAAGTTACAAATTGTTTTATAGAAAATAATTTACTCCTTAACCACACATATCAAAATATTGTCACTTTAACACAGACGTGGGTCTCAGAGGCTGCTATATTAATGTGGCAATCTGTTACTTTGAATAAACTGTTTTCACTTTGATTGTCGGTTTTACTGTTTTATAAAAGTACCATAATTATCCTTTTATAATGAGCCACTTTAAATTAAAGCTACGCGAGCGAAGCTGCACAGTTACTCGAGTGCATACTCTCGCGGGATCAGACGAAACAAATGATTCTGCAGCTTTTAAATGTCTCTCAGACTGCGCGCCTGCGATTCCGGGTTAACTAACTAAAGGTGGGATCTCCTTTGCGCATCTGGGCGCATCGTTTTGTTATCCCAGCGTCTTTTATACAGGGTGTCTTCTTGAGTTCATTTATAGCAACATTTGCAAAAATGATGTCCGCGGCTTTGTTAAAGAGTTCTTAACGAAAAACACGGACCAATCAGAGCGTGATTTAGACGTTTGTAGGCACAGTCGGCCCGGAGCGCTAACTGTCTATTGGCGATCGACAGCAAGCCGCTTCCGAGATTCCACCTTAAGACCGTAACAAAAAAAATTATGGAAATTATCATCTCTGAAAATTGATGAGCTACAAAAACAATTTATAACATTGTAGCTAATATTCTAAATTGACAAGGATCAATAGAAATGTTTTTGTCCACAGTTTAATCACCAAAATGAAATGTATGAAGTCAATAAAAATGAACAAACAGACAGAATTACAGGATTCAATTTTCACTTTCCTGAAACCCAGTAGTTCTACGTTTCCTGTTACAAATTGCATAGTGCAATACATCTTTCCCGAACTGCATTCCAATAATTAGAATTCCCGAAACGCGGTTACGAACTGCGGAGAAAGGAATTCGTATCAATTCGATATTACTGATGGAAATGAGATTTTTTTAATCTATTTCCAATCGGTTTCGAAATTTAAAAAAAGAAAGAATGGGGGAACGTTGAAAAATACATTTTAATAATCTCTTTTTCAAGCATCAACGACCCGAATGGGCTTTCGTGCTTGTCTTTCGAAAATTTTCGAGTGGCCTGTTTGTTTCCAGCAAGCCTGACAACGTCGAATGATTAGTGTGTGAATAATTGATGAAATAATCGATAATGTCTGCATCGGAGACCCACTTGAATGCGCCATATTATAGAGAAGCACTCTCGGCGCAGCGAACATTACGCGTCGTTTTTAAAATGCAATGTATCGCGAACTGGGGCGAAAAACGCATGGTTAATGTAATACGATTAATCATCGAGCGTGATCATCGTGCGCGCTCTGCTATCTTTTTTCACGAACGTACCCACTAGCAACTGCGCGTAAAAATTTTGTTGTTGAAACTGAAACGATCGAGTTTAATGGATCGCTATTCCTCGGTGTTCTATTTTTAAATGAAAAATCTGGGTTAGCCGTGCGTGCAGTCGAACTGCACCGATTCGAAATTATTGTCGATTGTGGTTGAATATCAATACGGAATCTGGATGTTTGGAATTATCGTTTCTATAAGCTAAAACATTTTAATCGGTTTTAGTGCACGGTAGGTTTAGTGTTAATCACATGCGCGATAATCTAAAATTTCAATGGCAAAACTATCAAACGCATTCCGTCATCTGTTTCTGTTTAGCCGAGAGAATCGTTCAAGGTGCAACAGCCGGATCGCCAATAAAATCTGAGACCGTCATCAACGCTGCATTCGGGCTCGTATATATCGTGATTTTCGGTTTGTTTCGGCTTCCCGGGGCGGGTTTTTTATCGTCCCGTAAAACATAACAGCGCAATCATAAGTGAAACGTATAACGTTCGAAAACAGTGCGCTAGATCTGCTCTATTTCGAACGTTTATGACCCGCGGTGGTCTGAGGGATAGCATTCGAGGCGAAAGTAAAGCCACGCCCGGCTCCGGTCAAAGTCGTACCGCATGCCACGCATTATTGAATGCACGTGTACGTACGTACAGCCATTACGAAAGGTAATTACCGGTTGTAGTAAAAGCCGAGCATACGTTTCACGATATAGACGCCGAGCGCCGCTGAACGAAATCGAACAACCATCGTGCACCGCCGAAGTTGCAGTTGCAACTTCGTGTCAACCGAGCCACACCGAGAAATCTCATCTTAGAGCCGCGTTGTTTACTCGTTAATTATATCTTTATTAATATTAACGAACCAAGCTCGATGAAAATATATTCGCAATAAATAATCCCTGAATCCGATGACGACACCTGTTAAAGACCTGCCGACTTGATAGAACGACGTAGGTACCGTGTATTTGCATAAAAAAGCCTGATCGACATATTTCACGTGCTGCAGCCTCATGTGTGCACATAATAAAGACCTTTTTTTGTATGAATTGGGTTCATCGACGAGGTTGGAAAATTACGGGTCGGGATATATGAGATTAATCAGATAAAAATGTAGGAACATTAAAAATTACGTAGAATATTAAGAATCTGGAATGAAGTTGATGTGAAATAGAACTGAATTAAAAATAAAGTGTGTTAAATACTCTTATACTGTTATATTATAAGATATGTGATGCATTGTTTCTAAAAAAGCGTATATAGATTTAGTTTTCCATAAAGTTTCAGAATAATCTACTGACCGAAGCAAACGTTCCGACGTGTCAGTTGTAAGGAACCGTGCGCCGTTTTAATTCTGGTGAATAAATAAAGAAGTCGAACGATATTTTTTTATATGTAGCACAGGCCGCGCGGAAAGGGCTTCATCGTAGCTGGAAAATGTTGCAGAAACGTGCGCCCGGTGCGCTTGGAAAATTTACTGCGATGAATTTTTAGAACGAAGGCCTCATTCGGTTTCGTTCTTCCAAGCGAGTATTATTTACTTCTATAAGTTGGCAAGCGGTTTTGAAGTTCTTCGTGTTCACGGAACTCGCACGAAAAATCACCACTTCTGTGCTGCGCCCGTTGATTCCGGGATGGAGTTACATAATGTACGGGAAGTTTCGCAACATTTTAGAACTATAGGAACTGGCAGATATGGATAAACACGGCCAATGGACATTCTTCACTTCTCTCTTGCGTATCATTAAATTTAATTGCAGTTCTACAATTGCAATTCAAACATGTGTGGTTTCAAAAATTCTGTTATTTGTGATTATTAACGTTACACGCAAGCAATTTTTAAAAAATACCAACTTTCCACCGCGTCAACAAGTATAATTCCATCTACTATGCTTCGCAAAGATATTTCAACCTCGGAACTCTTTGCCGCTGTTAAAACCCTGGGAGAATAAAATCTGGAACGACGTTATCTAAAAGTGATTATTAAATCAGATGAAGGAGATAAGAACTGATACAGTTTTACGTTCTTGTCCGCAATGGCGAACCGGTCCAAGTTCTCGTCGAAGCACGATGGCCACGAATTAATTACTATGTCGGGTAGAGCGGCAGCACACGCGTGCAGACGATATTAAAAAGTTCGGAAGTTCGGCCAAGTGGCCAGCTAGAATCGTGTTTTTAACGACTGGCATGGCGGCCCGGGTTCGCATGAAAGGGATGACGTACGCGTGGTTCGGCGACGCCGAATTAAAGACCGTAACATATTTGCGAAACGATCGGTCTAACTGCTTCCTTCCGGTATTTACGGGTACGTTTTTCGCCGTTGGGACCGGCTGGTTTGCCAAAGAAACATAGCGAGGGGAAGGTGCAGCAGCGAAAGGGGGATGAAACGCTGAATGATGGGCGCGGGAGGGGCCGAGGGGACGGGGGATGGCAAACTAAAGAGCTAAGTTACCGCGTCAGGAGTTCGAAAACTTACAGCGATACGTTTTAGGTCGAGGCCGATCTATAATCGAGCCCGGGACTCGGTTCCTCGTGGTTCTTGTTACGCAAATTGGTAATACACTCCCTGACATCGTAAAGAAGAGTAGAGAGGCCGTGATATCAACTCCCGGGCCTCTATAAGCTCCTTCAGATACTCCACGCTCGCGAGGAGACGCGTGCGTGATAATCAGATTGCGGTTGTTTATGCGAGGTCACACCTTCCTAGGCTATCCTGCGGAAATTGAGCTTAAACAGACATTTCGGTAACTTTATTAACACTTCACTTGTTTCTAACAGTGTTTATAATCCTTAACTGGTAGATTGGGGTGTCGCATAATCCCGGATACCATTTTAGATAAAATTGTTATTAAAGTATGAACTGTGATTTGCCACTGATACTGGGATATCTGAAAAATGCCAAATTTGAACATTGCAATTAGAAAATTTGTTGAGGGGTTACGTGTAAATAATTATATACATGGGCGGTGGAAGAAATATATTTTAATGTAGGAAGACCAAGTCGGAGAATTAGAACGCGATTAGAACTAAACGCCTAAACGCGAAGGCGGCGGTATGTACCTTCATACCTGAAGGGAGGACCGCATGTTATAAAATTAAGGGGAACCAGATATTTCTCAATATACCTAGATGTTGAGTTTTCGCATAGTAAAGTAAAAGGCCAGATGTATTACCTTGACAAAATTGTTAACAATGTTCTTCCTTTTTTAGAATTATTCCACGAATTCGAGTTCAGGACTCGATACATTAATACGTCGCGTGGGAAATATGTCAATGATCAAACGCAGGAACAGAATAATCACGTATCTAGCAATGCCCTGCCAATAATGGGCAAGCATGTAACAATACCCCAGAAGCCTATTGCAACCAACTAACAATGAACCACTGCCTTAATACCGAAATCCAATAGTGGAATATTGTAGTAGTACAACAATTGGCGAATCCTCGGTTGCAAAAATGCAGTAGCACATTGCTGCGATGAATCTACAGTGAGATGTTACTGCAAGATAACAATATCACAGTGCAACTAGTCCACTGGCACAGTTCGAACGCAGTAGTTTTACAATTCATAAATTACAACAACGTTCCGCACGTCATAGGAGATGTCGGCAGAATTACCTTCACGCTATCGCAACGCAATAATCGATTCAGCACGCGGAAGTTAATGTCGAAGTGACTTGCGATTGCCTAAGTGGGTCGTTTATTGATTTTTACAGTCGATGACTTTAATCCTGGAAGTGACCAGTTCGATGCTAACAACTACAAACCGTTTGCTCGTGACAACCATGATCTCGCAACCGACCAATCCAACATCGACAGTTCCTAGGATTCTCTGTCCTGGTTTTGTCAAGCCTGGTTGTGCAATCGTGCGACCTAATTCCAACGATTCTGCAGTTCTTTGACCTAAAACACCTCTTAAGATATTTATCCGGTCAGCATTCCACCTCCGCGAACCATAAATATCCTGCCGCAACATCCAAGAAATTCGGCTAATTCACGAAGAAGGGAAACTTTAAAATATCTTTTATCTTGGAACTGATTTCGCGACTCCGCTGTGCTTAATAAAAACGTCTTGGGACGGCAGATGGGCATGAACACTCCCAAAACAGGCTTTTTGATTGACGCGTGTCGCTGACTAGCTTGATGCCTTTGAAGGTTTCTCATTTATAAGTAAACTGACAGTATATCCGATGTTTTATTTTTAGTTTCAAGCTCTTTTGTTTAGAAGAACAAGTTTAGAAGAACTATTTCAAGATTAAGTGTTCCAGCTATTAGCTCATTGCAAAATGAGGCCGCCACGTTTCCATTGTTGCTAATCAATAAGTACTTACAATATTAAATAACAAACAAGTTAACGAATAACAATAATATTGTTACTTTATGACCGTCTATGAAGTCACGAGAATTAGAACAGAAGATCAGTATCATGTTGTTAAATTGACCCACAGGAATCATAATGACAGTTTATACGGGAATCCAGCGGTGTCTGAAAATTTGATCGCACTTTTAAGTTATCATTGGACTCGCCTTCGCATGACAATGGTTCATTGAAGTTCCTGGGCGATAAAGATCGACCGTACCATCCTCGGAGCGAATGTTCCGCTAGTAACGGTCCTTGAACGACATAACCGGGATCCTTCGCGAATCGTGAATCCCTGAAGTCACGACCCAAGGATACCGCGTCGTTTCGAGGTCCCTTATCAGCAGGAAACCTCGGCGCCGTTTAATTCTAATATCGTCGCGCTACGGAATTTTAATCTTCTGGTTAGCAGGCGGAAAGAAGGTTAGCCGTCCCGGCCGGTGCGGGATCTCGGCCCGGAAGAAAATCGACGCCGAACGGTTTCCCGAAGAAGGTAAATAAGGCTATCGTGATGTTGGCAAAGCAAACAGCAATCGAGTGATCGGTAATTGCTATTGCCGTGAACCCTGTTCGATGGTACTGAAGAGAAGACCGGTGTGCCGACGAAGTGACCCGGTGAATGGGTTGTTAGTCGAAGATTACCTCGACGCCTTACAATCACGGCGCCACTTTGAAACGCATGCTCTGACCCCGGCCCGCAAGCTATCGACTCGCATGCCAATTAGCGAACTAGTTATCTTCCCTTCAAACTATTGCGGTGGAACCTACTGATTAATAGTGGATTCAGCAATCTCGAATCAATCCTTTGTATCCGACGTTCCACGGCGAACGTGTTAATCTAGCCGAGTGAAAACGATTACGGCCCTGGCGCCAAGTGAAATTTTATCGGGCCGATCTACCGATCGGACGAGCAACAGTTTTTCGATTAAACTGCCGCGTCAGATTAGACAATCAGCCGTTCCTTCCGACAACGAACATTGCACGATTCGATGTTGCCGAAACATATTCGACACATATTTTTTACAGATCGAAATAGCCACCGAGGTTGAAAACGGAAAGCTATTTTATATCATATTAAATACAAACTACAAAACAATTTTCATGTATTTTTCTTGATTTTATTCATTAAACAACGTTTCACGAGTCTAGGCGAATTTTTTAAAGTAATAATAGGAAGTTTCTTCAAAGTAACAGTGAAGATGTCACGTTTTAAGAATATGTTATTAAGACGCTTCGAGGAAATACAATTTTTATGAATCGTTAAATTATACGAGACCCTCTTAATCGACCAACGTCTATTTAATTTTCGCGGTGGAATTGTTCCCATAATTATTTCGCGAAGAGTGATATTTACGCGTCCCTCTGACTTCGTTTCATTAAATTTTACGCGGTCGGCCTCTGACCGAGTGTATGAAAAAATATACGCCGACCCGTGCGTCGTGGTTGCGCGTTTTAATGAAATAATAGAAACCTGCGTCAAGGGAATCCCACTACTTCATTTGCCATAATATTGCTGACGCATCGCTCAAAAATTTACGGCGTTTAGAGAATTTGTATCCAGCGTACGTAGTTTCCATCTCGGGATTGCGGAAAACCGTACCGAGCTGTTCTTGCAATGAGTATGGCTTCTGCATACTCCAAATCATTCCCCATTGTACAGTATTGCTAATCAAACTGGCTCTGTAAATGCTGGGCCAAAATTTCGTGTGCATTCCGCCCAAACACGTTGTTCGCTAAAAATGTGTGTTATGTTCTTTACAATCACCTTTTGAGTGCTCAGTCTTTATGTTTGAAGATTAAAATGAATTAATAAATGATCATAAAACAGTAATCTTCATTGTATTTAATGATATATGGTAGAAACTTATCCAATGTCTAACTATAATGGTCAATAAGCTGTGCACACTAGTATACTAATGATCATAAAAGTAAAGGATGAATTTATTCAACGGTCTAAAAGTGAAACCGACTTGAAAAACTCACTAAAGTCTCCAACATAAGTATTTCTAGGTTCAGTGGAACGGTGACAACGAAGCACGTATTTATATTCGAACAAGAATCACAAATACGGCATTTCTTTTTTTGTACTAAAACTCATGTCAGTGAACTATTTAGGTCGTCCACTTAGCGCGAATCGGGCAGTACGAAACAAAGCAGGACCGAATTAAATTGTGCAGCAGGTAGCGAGCAAACAGCCGTGAGCCAGTATCATAAAACAAACATGAACAAGCCGCTATCAGCGTAGCCATAAGATGATTGGCACAGATTTGATCTCATTACTGTCGGCTGTCATGAATCGTGGCAATCAGTTATGTAGTCTTCCGTTATTCGCCGATGGTATAAGTGCGGTTTACTGTAACCTTTACGTATAGCCCTCGGTTAAGGGGAGGCAACCTGTGCGCATACTCGAACAGAAAATTGCAGATTACCTCTGACAGTGTTGATTCACGGTTCTACGGCAAGTGGACGTTCGTTGTCCCCTTTTATTAACCGCACGCGGCTGCAAACTGTGACCCGTTTTCCTCGAACATTGCACAATAGTACCAAATCAATACGGGTAACTTTCTTTAAAAAAAAACGTAACATTATAATTTGGTATTCGTGGGAAAGAATTGAATAAATGAATATTTGTCCAAACACATACAATAAAAAAGCCTAACTAAGAAATCTAATTAAATTCAAACTTTTGTCGTATGTATGAAGTAACAGAGTTACTTTTAGCGTTACATGTAGGTCACCATTCGACCGTAAATTAATCTCGTTCAATTCATTCCTGTGCGCAAATTAAACTCTGTAACTACTGAAACGGCATTGTGGACCACGGTGGTGTTGGGGTTGAGTCGTTCCGTAAGAAAATGATGTCAAAGTTCTCGTGCTCGCGCGATGGGAGTAATTGTCGAGGAAGGAGGACCGGTTATCGCGTTCTGCTGCTCTGACGAGCATTTGTATAAGTCCGCACGGGAGTAACCGGGACAAAGGCCGATAAGGGCAAATAAATGCTTCTTACCGGCAACCGTTGTGTCTTCACAAGCCATTTGTTGGGGCTGCGACGAGCCACTGCGTCGCGCCGAGAACCAGTCGAAGACCTATTTCATCTTGAAAGCCGCGTCACCGTAGAAAGGCTTGAATAGACTACGTATGAAATGATTAAGGTTCGAACGAGGAGGATAGACCCTTGAAAGGGTCGGATAAGATTATAGGTTCTTTGACAGGTATAATGGTTTCGCTGGCTCCTATCCTTGGATCACCGCGTTACGCGTTTATGAACTTTCACCGGACGATGCCGCCTTCGAAGGAAAATCATCCGCCATGATAATTTTCAATCATCTCCGCCCGCATATAGACTTTCCATTTATAGTTTTCTCAACATGATTATCTACCTTGCAGTTACTTTTAGAATTACTCAAGTGACTTCAAAAAATAAGCCCAAATTATTTTCTGTCACTCTAAAGCCTGCAAATAATATAACATAAAAAGAATGATTATTGATGTAAATAATAAATATTATCTGGAACAAAAGACGACGAGGACCTTAACTCCAATCATTCTATACCGATTACGATATTACGAAAGTGCGAATAAAATGTTTTCGAAGGACTGTCTAATTAAAAACTAAGCTGTTAATTCACGATGCACCGAGGCTCGGTTCCAATCAAGTTCGCAATTATAGTCGCGCCATTCTTTCTCGTGGGCTTCTAATTCCTATAATTCCTCCTCCATTATTTTTTCCCCCGATTACTTTCGAAGTAATTGCATCGAAGAACGTCTCCTATCCATTTACGATAATTTCACGGGCAGTTCGTCGCGACCCCGTGATGCGAAATTATCCTGGTGGAGCCAGGGCTCGTCGGAAATTACAACCCCTCGCGAGTCACGCCCCGGTATTATTTCGATAGGAATCGTGCACCACGGGGGTGACAGAGTCTGAACTCGTTATTTATTCCTCATAACCAGCGTGATCTTCGTCGCGGGGGTGGCATAAACGGGATACGCACTGATCGATGGCAGAGAGTGGAGGGTGCGGTGAGCCTGGGCTCTTCAACTTTTTATTAAAACCGGCAGGGTTAACAAGAACGCGAGCTCAGCCGCGCGCTGCTGTTGCCGTCGGTGTGGTGGCTGGCATGGCGTGGGGGTGTAAAACGCGTGGCTCGCTTAAGTCTGCGAACGAGCCAGGAATATCGTGCCGGTTCAAGAAGTAACCGTGAAGATGGCGGGGAAACGGGAACGAGCACGGGAAGTTGCCGGTGCTCGATGGTGGTGGGAACGAAATAGCGTTCCGCGCCGGCAGCTGGTAAAAAGAGACGGAACGCTGAAGGGTGGTAGCGAAGAGGGCCGAATAAAAATGACGGAAAGAGAGAGAGAGGGGGAACGGAGAAACGGAAGAGGAACGGCGGAAATAATAGCGCGGCGTTGGAACGAGACGGACGTAATGTTTGAAATATGTCGCCGGGATCGGAAGACAAAGCCAACAGAAAGAGATATCAAGAAGTGAGATAAATAGGGTGAGGGAAAACTCGATGGCGTGGGCCAGAAGGGTGACGCGGAGGGGAGTGAAGAACCGAGTGGATAGAGATGAACACGAGGATGAGGTTTTAGATGAGCACGCAGATGGGGGAATCGGGAACCAAGGGAGAGAAAAGTGAAGTGCAGGGTGATTTGCAAATTCCATCATCCCTCGTCGCATTAGCCCCCTGCCTTCCAGGAACACGTGGAGATGTATATCTATAGAGTCGGTCGCCATCGCGGCGTGATTGCTAGCGACAAAAAGACGATTTGCGGTTTCTCCTGTGTCGTTGCTTCTCAAGGAGGAGTTGTGTGTTTGCTTTGTGCATCAGGCGGCCACCGATGCGCCGCGAAATCTCTCTTTAACGCGTTCGATTACGCTGCCACTGATACTTGTCTCGAGGATCATGATGGAACTGTTGTAGCTTTATGGGGCTGTTCTCAGGTAAACTGCATATTTCTGGTTTAGGTGGGGTGAGAGTAATGTGATAAAAAAATAGTTCAACTTCTTCAGTAGCAGTTATTTAAAAGCAAAAATATAAAACTAAATCTAACGAAACTCCTCAAAGAACACTAACGGTGCGAACGAGATGCATCGCCTCTTTGAAAGAGAAAATCCAGATTTGGGAAAATCCAGATTTTTGAAAAGTCGAGGATACCACTGCTGATTTACGGTGCAGGCTAACCGAACATTTCGGACACGCAAAAAGTACTGATGAAATACCCAGCAAGAATGGATGTCAATAATGATAAATTGTAAGGAAGTGAACACCTTGTTCCCGGACGTCGCGTCGGGAAGACTTATTTTACTCCATTGTGGCGGTCGCTCGTTTTTGACGGCAGATTGCCCCCGTCTTTCGTTTATGTCGGTTTCATAGAGAGTTCCAATAATCGAGAAGACGTTCCGCGCGAAATAAATCTAATAAACGGCGGGGAGCGCGTCGCGTCGTTGACTTTTCCCGATGATTTTCGAGCGTGTGCGCCCTCGCGCTCGCTGCGAGCGGCTCGGGCTTCAGCGACACAGGGGCACACGTGAATTCAACTGTGCTATTGAAAAATTCCTCGATTACAACAAGAGTGAGAGAGAAAACGAAGAAAGGCAGAGCGCGGATGCAGTCGAACCACCGCACCGCACGGCACCCGGGAGAGCCGGTCCACCTAAAATGAGGCCACCGCATTTTTCGATTTCACTCGCGCGACCGTAACTATCCGTCCCGCATTCCGTTCCGTCGTTGATGCACGTGTGCACGCGCGGATGGCTCGACGAATGCCTCGCTTTGCATAAATCACGATTACGTTAACGTTTCCGTGGCCGTAGCCGAATTAAATTAAATTGAACCGTTAAATTAAAAACCGCGGTTTTGCGATCGGTGCCCGTGTAACGCGAGCCTTGCTCTCTCGCCCCTTTAAATAGCACATACTAAACTGCCAGTCTCGTGCATTTATGAGAAAAAATCAGTGTGCAAAATATAAAGAAGTATTTAAAGATTTGATCACCTTATTTGTGACTGCTCAAAATTAAGAAAAAAAATCAATTTCTGTTTCCAGCAAACAGCAAGTTATGGAACGACCTGTACATCTTGCATCGCTCGTTCACCTGCGTGTCTCCGAGGTGAATTCTGTGCCAAGCGTCTTTTCATTGAAGTCGAAATCGGGAAGTTTCGGTATATGAGCAACGCCAAAAATCTCCGGTAACGTTTCCACGCGGAGGTCGGGCATTTTCGACTGGGAAAAGGACTCGGACCGGGAATTGGTCCAGGTGAATGGGCCGGTCAAAGAGCAGCTACATTTTACAGGGGCACGACTTTTAGCGTGTTCATCTACTTGCGTTGCATCGACTGTCGAGCAGTCATCTAGCTGTGTATACACGCGACCCCTTCCACGCACACAGCCGGGTCCCTCGTCGCTCGTTGGCTACATCCATCTGCCCTTTCAAGCCTTTTATTACCGACCCTACCTGTTCAGAAGAACTTTTACCCTCAAAGTATTCAGATACCTGCACGCTCTCCTTTACGTCGAAAACCGTCCTAGTTATTTCTTTCCTCGCTTTTTTTTTGCTCTCGTTTTCCGCGCTCACGTTAAGAAGAAGAATGGTAAACAGCGTTAAATATACATGTCCCCCGGAAACGAAAGAAATTCAATTGTCGCCGGGGATGGACAGGAACGTGTTGACGTTCGCGAATCGACAAACCGCAGGAGTTTATATACACACACTTTTACGGCGTGTAGCAGGAAGCTTGTGTACCTTTCACTTTGACGCCGGAGTGTATACGGAGTGTTATAGAATCAAATAATGGCCTCGCGTTTGATTGAAGCTATGAAATTGTTTATGGCTACGAGACGGGACGCCAGATTGCCGAGGCGCTTCGTTGCTAGACGATTTCTTCTCGTTACACGTGTGATCGCGAATTCCTTTGTCGTTTACACCGCACTTAATCTTCTATTATTGTGTTAATTGCTCTCAACTCTATATCATCTTATTCCAAGTGTTCGCTACCACTCGATTAATGCTTACACTCGAAGTAGACACTCTATTAGTTCCAGGAGACAAAAATAGATATATACTTTTTATGTAAAAAGTTCGAATTGAGGTTGTAAATAAATAATTATTAATAAATTCAGTTTTGATACTCGCCTCGTACAGGCAAAATATTCGAGGAGATCTTGTTACCGAATAATTTACGATCACGCAGTCGCCGGTGCTTTTAATTAATCCGCGCAAATCTTTCCCCTCGATTATGCATTCGTTCATAAAAACAAGGCACGATAAAAAAGGAGAATAGAGTTGCGAGGCAGTAAATTCTACTTGCATTATATTTCAACTGCCGTTCCACTCGAATCAAACAAGTGTCTGGCGACTCGCGAGGAGAAGTGCACCTACACGCGGCGGGCATATGTATATCTCGAAGCATTCTGCATATGAATGCGCGATTCGTCGTTGGTAACCTAGATTTCGCGAGAGCGGCGAGTCAAAGTATTTAAAAATTGCGGGGGAAGAAAGGGAGCGTGAAACGTTCTATAAATGTTAACGGAAGTGATAAGAGGTAGAGCGGGGCGCGGCAGGTAGCGGCTGACGATTCAATTTAATTTAATTCGTTGCCGTTAATCGATATTCTGTCCGTCCATTCACCAGTGTGCGCCAACGTGTGCGACCCGCGAGCAAAAAATTGTTAGCCCTCATATTCAGCCGGCTGATCGGGTAATGCGAATTTTCCAGCTCGCAATTGATCCGCTAAGGAATCGGAAGGCTGTATTTCCGAAAGCGACTCTCGGTGAATTTTTCATCGCACCCCGTCTTCGTCGACGTCCCGTCGTTCCCTGCACACCGTTCTTTCAGTCCTTTTATTTTCATCACTACACGTACGTTCAGACCTTTCATCGGCCTCGCTACGTATGTACGCCACCGGCTTGACCTAATTTCCTACGAGCATGATGTACTACACCGCCGCGATGGATTCGGCAAGGAAAAATTATGTGGCATCTTGGTTTCCGGCGTTAATGATAGACGCTGCTCGAAAACACACGCGCGAAAAATCCCAAACATTTCCTCTCACTCTCCTTTCGAGGTTTACATTACGGTAATATCCTCCGTAATCACTTTAACTAACGTTAACTCGATTTTCTACTCCTTCACTCCAAATTCAGACGACTTTCCTTCCGTCTTTTCATACGTAGGTACTCTTATACCATTTATATGTACGTAGTTCTCTCTGTAATGTTTGTGGATCAAATACCACGATAGATATTGTGTTTAAACTTTGACCGTTTAAGGACAAATCTCAAAAATCGTGTGATTAATTACTATGAAAGTTTTAGGGGTGGTTCTATATTTTGTTAGTTCTTGTCAATAGCAAAACTATATTTTCACGTTGAGTTTATCATGCTGGGCTGGATCGATATCAATTTTTATTTGAACATCGGAAATATTTTTTGCCGAAAATAGTCGGGCTTTCGAAAAAGCGCGAGAGTACGCGAGTTCTTTGATACGGCGCAGCGTATCGGTTAGCCCTTTAAATCTCGGTTGGTCGGGAAGTGCATTTCTCGTAGTACGTTTTCTGAAAAGCGCGCCATAAGTCTCGAAAAATATATCAATAGGTTTTCATGAACAGCGACTCGGCTCTCATTCAATTCCGTTATTTATGTCGCAATGTATTTCCTCGTGTGTCATTGTACTGTAAACTGGAATGACGCAACGTCTCAATAGTTGCCAGCACGGAATTTCTCGATGCCCGTATTTCTCCCTCGCCTCCCGATGTTATTCCGTTTATTTCTTATTTCTACTCGACGAGACTCTGCTAGTAACTAGTGAATGCATGCGCTGCGTGTTTACAATTGGCAGTTTTATGGGGACTTCTTAAAGCACCGGTTTTTCGCATTCGCTCGTTCTCATTGCTCCTTACGGAATTGCCTTTCCACTTATCGGAAAGGATTTCGGTCCGTCGTAATTTAAGAAGCAACGATTCTACTGCCTGATTTCCCTCTACGACCTTCCAGCTCGGTCATGTATCGCCGATTTCAATACCCCGTGTAATATACGAACCCCTGTGTACGTTTATAATTTCATTTTACCTGCTTAATTTTATTTAGCTAACCTCTTCCGGATCCAAGGAATTTCGAGGGGGTTCTTCGAATCGATTTTAAAATACTCTCTCATAGGAATTCTCCATTTAGAACTAATTAATTCTAGCAACAATATTTTCAATTAAATAACAAGTTATTATCGTTTTCCGAGTTGAAATTTCCGTCGGAGCAGAATCCAGAACACAATTAACTGTTCTATTGATCATTCTCGCTGTTACTTGGCTTCGGATATTATCTTAAAGCGTATAAAGATAAACCAGACACGCGAAGTAGAAAATTACATCAGCGTTGAAGATCAAACAAATGTGCGAAGTCATCGCAGGCAAACTGTCAAGATAGAGCGAAGTTACGCGAAGTTTCTAGCGATGAAACTTGGGGGCTCAATTTTGTCTGTCGGATCAGTTAGTATATATTTCATTAACCGAGTCTGACGGCTATAAGCTCACCGGAGAATCATGACTTTTTGGCCTATTCATCTCAGGACAATACTTCACCGAAATTTTAGAAAAACACATTTTACAGTATAAATGAAATTGGTGAATTTTTACTCTGAAGTAACTTACGAGGCTAAAAAGATTATCCTGTTCAAGAGCAGAAACCGAAGATCTCTGTCAGGATCGTATTGATTCAAGCACGTAGTGGTAGTCGAAAATTTTCGCTTGATCCCGTTCGCGAGAGCAGAATCGATGATACAATCGAGTAACGGGCCGAATTATCTGAGCCTGCGAGACAGCAGCTAACCTAACCAGGACCAACAAGCCTTGCAAACCGAGTTGGCAAGACGGATGGAAGTCGGCGGCAGAGAGCACGAGGCGATGAAACTTGAGGATTTCTGCGTCGTCTGTTTGACAGAACCGAGTAATTACCAACCGGTATCAGAACGGACGGGGCCAGGAGCCCCGGTGGGTATTTGCCGACAGAAGTCAGTTCGATCGTTCGGTGTTTGCGCGCGACAATTACGCCCGACGCGAGAACGAACCCAAACGTGATCCCGAAAATTCCTGGCGGCACAAGCATCCTGAAGGAAGACTGCGCCGGTAAGTGCCGTCACTAACGGTGCACTATACGTTGCACACCGTGCCATACTCGTTGCACCGTAACCACCCTACCTACTCACCGCATCGCGCTGCACCGTGCTCGACGAGAAACCCGAGGAAAGGGTGTACCGTTCAACAACCTCCGCTGTTTTATCGTTCCTGAACCGTGGCCCTCTTACTCCGCTTTCGCCTTCTTCTCCACCTTTTCCACCTTCCTTCCCCACGTTCCAACCCCTCCACCCTCTCCAGCGACCCTTCCGCCGGCTTTTTTCGTTTTCCCTCCCCTCCAGTTCCATTAGTAAATTTCTAACGTTCATTGCTCATTCGCTTGTTTTCTCTCCCCACTTTTACTGCCTGCTCTTTCTTATCGCGCGTTTTATACCGCGATACTTAACCAGCGCCGCCGTAACACTCCTCAACCCACGGAAATCTTTATTTCAACGTGACCAGTGTTTGTTGCTACCGGGTTCCTCTGCCTCGAGTACCGTTGCTTCTTTTAATTACACCCGGTAGAGAACCTTTGGCGCTGGTTTATGGTAATGGACCTTCGAGGTTGCGATTAGCGGATAGTCTTCCGTGGTGGAGCGTCTTTTGGAGCTGGGTGAGCAGGTATTTTAACGTGAAACTTTGAGAAATCGATTTTTTTTCGTATTGTCTTAAAGTCATTTTCTCTTAATGTTACAGTTTAGGAAAGGAACAGCATCGGAATGTGTATCATAATTCCACCCATCGATTTCTCTCTTCCTAAATGCTCATCGTTGCTCTAAATTGTCTTTATATGAAGCATACCTTGAATAAAATTCACTTCATCCGAATGTAATTTCAAAGTTAATTTCCAACATTTCTGCCAGCAAAATTCATTACATATTAAAACAAAGTTCGACCCGCAGATATAAATGCATAGTCAACAGGTCCCAGGCTATAGTATTTTATTCGTGTTTGCATTTAATAGTGCTCCATTATCCAGCTGCTGCAAAATATTAATTCGCTGACGATTGCAATCAAACGGCTAAGCTTCTCCGAGTTATTTGCGCAGGTCAAGTCGCTTAGCTGTAACCTTGAATAAATGATGGGTAATATCTAAAATCGGAGTACGACGAAATTGTCCCAGCGCTCTGTATCATTCCGGTGGCAATAAAACCGTAATCAGAAGCCAGGTGGACTTCGTTGGTAAATTATTTTCTCCGTTAACGTCGACGATGCCACCGGTCCGGAATGCAGGTTGGGAGCGGTGGCCCGTGGTCCTGAAATGTCAAGGGACACGCGGTAAATCTGTCAAATAATTTCCTGTTCGAAGGTGTTTAATTGCGCCGCGTGACAATAAATTATAGTCGAATTCCTGGCGAAACGGTCGGCTAAATGTCTCGGTCCGTGACCCGAGTCAACCCGACACAGGAGTAAAAGATGCAGCGAGCTTTCCATTTGGCAGCGCCGCTGCTTGTCCACGAAATTAAATTCTCCTTCCCTTTCACATCGACAAAAGGCTTACGGCTTAAAACCCTTCCTACCCCTCCCCCTTCCTCCCCCCGCGGAAGTTTAATTAACATTGACTTGGCTTATTTTTAACAAGGTTTCACCGCGTCTCTTCTTCGACATCGTTCGACTGTAATCGTGAAATTTCATTAGCTTAAAGGGATTCCGAAATAAACTTCCGTCCGGTCGTCGCGTTTCGCTACACGCGTTACACGATTCTTAAATCTGTCCGGTTATTAGCCCATTACCCGGTAAGACGATGCCAGGGAAAAATTCTACGCTGAAAATCCCGTGGCAACCTACTTCCGTGTCGACTACCTCCTTTTTTCGTGCACTCGCCTTTCTGTAAACTTGCCATCATTCTATCTCGCCCGCCTCGCAAAATGTTATCAAACTGTTTCGCCGAACTTCGCCGTTCTAGCTCCCCTAATACCGGCGTCAGAAAAAAATATTTTATAGAAAGACATCGATCCCTTCGTCACCTTACTGCGCGGTGCATTCTGCTTTAATATAATATGCATCGCAAGACGCGGCCGGCTCTTCTAATTATTCAGTGTCTGGCT
This sequence comes from Lasioglossum zephyrum, assembly GCA_028455615.1. Lineage (NCBI taxonomy): Eukaryota > Metazoa > Arthropoda > Insecta > Hymenoptera > Halictidae > Lasioglossum > Lasioglossum zephyrum. Next base: position 8,400,128 of record CM052333.1, read on the forward strand.
TTAAAAGTTACTTTAATATGTTAATCCTTTGTGGACGAGACGTGTTCAAGAAGTTAGCGTGCCAGCGAGTTCCCTATAACTTTGGTCGTCGTAGTAAACACGTCTTACCGTCGTGAATCCGTGAGAATTTGTTCATGTAAAAGAGTGGTTTCGTTTAATTGTTGAAAGATGAAATCTACATAATATGATCAAAGATGAACTAAATATTAATACATAAATGTAATTTTATGGTTGAAGCAACCCTCTATAAAAATTCAAACCAATAATGCTTAAATCCAATAACTCAAAAACTATTTCTATTAAATGATATGGTCCACTTAAATGCAAGAAAGTGACAACAAAGAATGACAATTAATGGCCATATATGCCGCGGGATAGAAATTTTTGACAAAAATGTTCACCACTCGCCGGAAGTCCTCCGCATCCCTCGAAACGCTCGACCACCGGACATCAGCCGCCAGTAATTCGACGAACATAAAAATATTTGCGTGTTCTCGAATGCGGAATCTCGTTGCGCGAAGTTACGTTTTTAATTAAAATTCCCTGCACTAATTACAGCCGTACACATTTCTTTGCAAGAACATTAAAATAAATCGCGGCATTCGCTTGTATTCTACTGGCATGCTCGCTGATAAAAGTGGGCCACGCTCTCAAGGAAAATGCAGTCTTGAACAATCCTTCCTTCTGTAAGAAAATGGTAATTTTGTAATATTCAACACCTATAAAAAGATGGTTTTTTAATACAGGCACTGTATATTAAAATTTTAATATCCTCATTAAGGTCAGTGTATTGACTTGCGAATTGGGTGGTTATTAAAAATGTCTCGTCGGAAGGATTCGCAAAATTTTGACCTGATCTTGGACGATCGGCGAAATCGTTCTAAAGCAATTACTTTTCGCGTTCCGGCCATGACACATCCCCTCCGCTCCCGAAAATCGTGATACAGTTTCGGCCCTGGCGGAATCCAATTCCTGTCATTGTTACGTCGAGACAATAATTGTTTGGACGTATTACACAAGTAGTGAAGCAAATTAGTCACAGACGTGACTGGCGTATATTTAGATCGGATATGTGCTATTGCGTCAATTGGTTTGCAGCCACAGAAATGGCGCCAGTACGATTTCATTAATTACGAGAGCAAATTGAAAGGTAACGAGCGTTGATGAAATACTATGCGTTGTAATAGTTCGACGGAATATTACATGTGCCAGTGTTCCCAGAATGTCTATTATCGATGCACGTTTGCCGCGACAGTTTTAAAATAAATACGGGACATTCACGCGATTATATTAATTCAATTAACACGTACAAGTGAAACTCGAGGAGCGGAATAACCAAATTGCCGAGCACTATTGAGATGCCTTTAACAGAAGTGACGGAAAATTCTATTTGACATTTCACAAATTGATGGCTTGTATTTTATACACGATAATTCGTCCAAAAGTCACCCGAATGTCTTTTTCAGTGGTGAGAATGTAAAAAGTATATGGACAATTCGAGTAATTTATAGTAATTGCGTTTACAATATTTCAATATTAGCCAGGAATGTATGAAGACGCAAATTCTCTTTGACAGAAACTGTGCATTATAATGCTTGGACAAATAACTGGCAAGGGAGAGAAAGATATGGCTATTTGCCTGTGGGTTTGTAAGACGACACCCTTCATATTCCTCCTGAGTGGCACTTCCCCTTATCTCTCTTCCGTAACACAGAAGTTTCCGTAAGTTGTTGGCGGAATTATGGTAGAAGTTAATATGAAATTACGGCGAACCATTGAATCAGCTTGACAAGCGTGTATCCCGTGTGGTTTCGGGTGCCAGCTTAAAAGCCGGTCATGCTGTTTGCTATAATGTCTTCCTAAAATATTATCACAGATGCACTTCCAGTTATCCACTCTCTGTCTCTTACATTAATAGAATTCTGATGCATTTACGCTGAACGACGAAACAAGCCACAGAAGATCTACGAAAATATTGTTTAAAAATTTATTATTTAATATTCATGTGGAATACCAGTTGGCGAGAGATAACCATGATATATTTTCGTTTTATTCGAGAGTAATAAGAAAGTTTATAACAAAACGTTTTCGCCAATGCCCTAGATAAAAACTGCACACTTTCTCGTTTTCGTGACCATTTTTACAGAAGATGTATTCTGAGCCACTGAGGAAAGTTTGTTTACCTCATGTACATTTGCTGAAGAGATAAAGCAAGTGACTTTACTTTAAGTTGGAGATAAAACTATTTAATTAAAATTTCACATTCTTTCTTCTGCTTGATCCTTTCAACCGGTTTAACATGTAAAACATTAAATTTAAATATCTCGGGAGAATCAAATTCCAGATATGCATTTAGAATCATATTTCTCCTAAAGAAGTATGTCTTATTAATATTTTTAAAATGAAATGTAATTTTTAGACATTTCTCCTTCATAAAATAACAGACTCTCTTTTTAAGTCGAGTATCTTATTTATATAAAAGAACATACATATACTGCACAACTTCCATTCATTCTTTTACTACATCTCAAAAAATAATGCACGATGAGCACATTTTCATGGAGCTGAATCTTTAGAAATAAAAAATTTATGAAGTTTCTGTTAATTCATGATTTTATCAAGTGGATGGAATTTTTCTCAACTCAACTCGAAATTTATATTTCGAGAATTATATGTGATCAAAACTAACACGCTATTTTGGGAAATAACTAGTAATGTGTACAAATTATTAATATGCAATTAATTTGCATATTTCCACAATGGAAATTACGATCTGTAGCAGAGGTCTGATTTTGAATTGCGCGTTAAAATAGACATTACAGAAATGTATGTAATTTAATAGCGATATTCATCAAATTTTTTAACGGCACTCAAATTTATTAACGGCACTAAATAGTTACAAATGTAGATAATTCGGTCTCGAAGTTTATGTATAGCACACTGTATAAAAATTCTGAAAAATCCTGTTTTTGCGGACTGAGATCGTTTAAAAATCTATCTTAATAGACCAGGCGAACGGGTCAGAATGAGCGGAATATTAAAAACACAGAACATGCACGTTCTCATGATGCATCGGCGTAGCGAAACGGGAAGCAGAGAAGTAGTGTGACGGTAATAAGCCCATAAATTTTCCGCGGAGCCTTTTGTCGGTGATTTATCTATGGATTGCAGGTGTAAAAATAATATTTCGCTCGTTAGCCTGAGCATGTCTCATTTTTATCGGTCCCGGCGGGCGCGCACACAAGATGGCTCGCTGAAGATCCGCCAATTTAATGCTCGGCGCAGCACACCACGATCGGCCCCGGCCATGATTTTAAGCCCCGCTCGATGAAAAATAGTTACGCCGCTCTGCGCAATTACACGAGCTTTTCAAAGGCTCTCGCGACGCCCGGTTAACGAGCAAGACAGAGTAATTATCCCGCAATCGAATGGGCTGATAGTTAAGTCCGCGCGAATTGCGCCCCCGGCCTGATTGCCTATCGGAAAACAATACGGCGTTACAAGTAAACGCATTACCAGCCCCGGGATAATCATCCACTCTTTCGATCATTCCGCGCGTACCCTGTGGATTGCGATAATTCCTTAGCCCCGTCTAGTTTTCGGAAAGTCCACCAATTCCGCTGACACTCGCCCCAAATTCTCCCCGAAGCTCCGCTGATCGATGCGACAGTTCACTGGGGCTGCTACGTGAATTCTCCCCGTTTCATCCTTCCAAGACGAGTGAATTTGACCATTTTATGGCTGCCATTTTCGCATTTGTTCAAATTCCCGCACTCTAAATTTTCTAAATATTTTTGAATCTACTTCTTTGAGAGCCAAATTGAACGTATTGAATCTAGTACGACTAGCTAATAATTGAAACTGGTTTCTGGGAAATCAGAAAGTGGACCCACATCCTACCATTCAAGAGTTAATAGCAGGGGTGATATATTTCTCCTAATTTAGAAAATTTTCTTTTTGATCAATGTTCACAAGTTTTATAATTATTCGACTGCTTAATCTGAAGTAACGTTACATATATGTTCATCGGAATATGATCAGAGAGTTCTGGAATAACTGAACAATCTCTGAAAGTGATATCACGAAATATCGAATCATCTGCGCACTCGACTTCTAATAATTAATTAGTAAACTAGTGGCAAACCCCGATTCGGATGTGATAGTCAATTTCTGGCGGTAGAATATTAAATAAAGATAATTTCGAAACAGAATGGCGAGCACCAGGGGGAAGCTAGAAAACTTTTTCGTAAGTTCCACAGCAAGATCAGATAACCGAATACTTCAATAATCCCTCGACCGAAGTTAAAATTCTTATCGGATCAGATATCTCGACGAGGCTCTCTCTTTCTCTCTTCCTCTTTAAACGGAGGAGAGATAAAGGGAAATCCAATATAAAAAGATGAAACGGCTCTAGAGAGCCCGGTGGATGAAACTTAACATTCAATACCCGTTATTCGCAGACAATTCGCTTTTTGCCATGCACAAACGTGAATCGTTTGGTGGGCGCACGGTGACGCAAATGTGATGGATGAAACAGTTTAGACAATACAATTTCGATTCGTATCCGTGGCCGTTTGGGGACGATGTTCTGATTTGAAAAATGTTTGTCAGCTTGGACGCAATGGTTTTCGAGCTGTTCTCGTTCAAAGAAAATCAACGATCGATAACGTGAGCTCTTCCGAACTGTATCCTACATTCTCGGAGCCAAAAAATCTGTAAATCTCTCGTCTTATTGAATTTTTGTAAATTTCATACTACTTGTTCTTTCACAATCAGTACAGTAACCTAGCAATACCGAGAAAGCGGTATTTCCATATATACGAGTACTACTTTACGTCAATCGAAGGTAATTATATTCTGGTGGTGAATATTCCTTTTATGGAATCAATGGTACGAAGTTTTTCGATATTTCAATTTTTCGAGTTTCCTGTCTAACTATGCAACAATGTAAGATTGAATAACAAGGTTATACGTTTTCGCGAATCTCAGCAACGTTATCTCGTGTAACGATACCAGGCGTCCATCGAAATTCGCATTAAGACGGTGAGTCTATCGCGCGAAGTTGGTTCCAGCAAAGTTTACAAGTTCGGCAAGCTCTGGAGGCCGGGTAACAGGGTAGCCGGGACTTTATCTTAACCATTCCCGTCGACTTCGATAAATCCTTTCGAGGTTTCTTTCTTTCTTTCTCACGGGGAGAGCGCGGCGCGCCGCTTTTCTCACCTAATCGATGAACGAACATCGATTATCACTTGTCCAGGCCGCTCTGCAACGGTTTCCCCCGCACATTTTTCTCCCGAGATATCACCCGAAGCCCGTAGAATAAACTCCCAGGCAGAGATTTCAACTCCGCTCTTATTATATTATAGGAGAGCGAAACGGGAGAAAGATTACCATGGGCTTTGACGTCGAATTGGATTAAGTCTGTCTGCAATATTTCGTTTAAGCTTGCGCCACGCCGCCGAACCGCTTTGTCATTCTGCCTGCGCATTTTGTAAATGGAGACCGAGTTGCAAAGTCGATGACGGTGTACGCGTGTCAAGAAACACGACTTTGAACGGAATGTCATTTCCGTTTACTATGTCTCCGCGTCCATCGTAAATAGACGGTATTAAACGTTTACTGGCTAACCCTCTTATTCGGAACAATATTATTACCAACGTCCACGAATATACAGTTTGTTCAACTTTTATTGGTCTCTTAATACTGTTCTTACACAGAAGATTTAATTCAGGTTGTGTTCTTAAACCTGTGCACTCACGGAGAATAATGGTATTTTAGCAATTCTTGGATTGATTTTACCTATGATACTTTACGATGGAAATGAAAAACGATTGACGTCATTTTTAGGCAAGGGGGTAATGATATTAACTTACTATGAATAAACGGATTTTATGGATTCCGAACGAAATTACTATTTTAAACACATATCGAAGAACATTAATCTATCATTTTCAATTTATCAAACTGATTGAAGGGAGAAAGAAATGTATATTTGGCTCAAGTCTTCCACAATTCATACAGGAATACTTAATCTTACATGTAAATCTGCAGTCTTCGAGATCAATAACTATGAAAACTGACTTGGGTATGACTTAACTAATCATTTTGGAACACTAAACCTACCAAGCATCCAAATCAATTAAAATGATTCACCTTGCATCAAGACTCGAACTTAATTACAACAAATTCCTAAACAGAAGGGTCGAATTCAAAGCAAGACCCAGACAGTTAAATGGATCCATCCCCGATTCATCTTATCGTTCCCAGGATTACAAGATTCATACTCTGGATCCCTATTCATGCAATACACATACACAAGAGCACGGTGCGCGCCGACTCAGTCGACTTCGCGATAGCACTTCACGCAGGATCCTCTTCGAACAGTAATTAACTCGCTACAGGGCGTACGAGTCCGAGGGCAGTGAATTATCGTTGCGTAACGTCAATTATCCTTAAGAGGATTAACGTCAACCGAGTCGCTAAGGAAGCCATGACAAACAGGAGATCGGGAGGCTCTCGCGAACGCGAGCGGTGCAACGATAGGTTCCTGAAATCGGCATTGGTTTGGTGTGTTCGAGGTATTGCATAGAGCGGTTGCAACGTGGATCAGCTGATTCCCGAGAGAGTTCGAGTCCGGGGTTTAGATAGCTGTTTGCTGCCCCGTTCAACCCTTAACATTCGCGCTTGGTTCCTCGACCCTGTATATTCAGCGAAGAGCCATTCCCGTCGTGCAGTTCTGCCGTGGCATGGACGGCATTCAGCCGAAATTTACCGTCCGGCAGATTGCGGGGAAACAAACGGTTCCTGCGCTCACTTTCCAAGACTACTTGGACCGGTTTCGGGAACGAACTAACGGCCCCCACGGCTTTTGCTCGGGAACCGTCATTGCTGGTGCAGTCGCGCGGTAGCAAAATACACTTAGCGTCTGAGAAATTGCAAGACGAATTGCTCTATTTAGAACGGAATTGTTTAATGGAACAGGAATAACGTTGCGGTCGCCCGGTAGGTATCGCGTTACCAGCGAAATTAAGGGCAACCGGGAACACCGGGATCGACTCCATTCGAAAATTAGTTTTCGTTGATATTTCTTTCCTCTCTTTCTCTCCCCGACCTCGTAAAACCGAGATCAAAACGTGATCGAATAATTCAGTTCGTCGACGAGGTCCGACAGCATTTAAAGCTTTGACGACGGCAAACTGGAAAATATCCCCGTCTATTTAATCCCGGATGGTTTATTCTCTACGGTTACAGGTTATTAATTTTAAAAATACAGTATCGTCCGGTGGAGAACTCGCCGTATCGGAAAATATTCAGAGTGCGCGTGTAATTCTCTATCATGGAAACGATAAATTTTCGTTGAAGTAGAGCGTAAGTAACGCGGGGAAAAAATTTCTCTTGAAATAAACATGAGCTTTTGTGTCCTCTTCCGTATAATGGGCTTTAACCGAATTACTTCGCCTGTGTTTAACTGACTCTATGTAATATTTACCTTGTATTCCGTTCCGCGTGTTTATGCGTTTTAATATTTCAAAACGGGCGGAACGTTGCGGCGAGCAGCGACCGTGTGCCGTTCAAAGCGAGCGAGAAACACATTAAAAATCGACTAATTGGGGCATCAATCGTGAATCACGATCAAACGATGGAACGCAACGATGGAGACCAGCCCGGCATGCAAAGGACTGATACAATTTTCCTGCGTTTCGTTGTCAGGAGCAGCGGTTTCGACGGCTGTAATTTAATGAAAAACGGACCGCTGGTTCTTAGAGTGATAAATCGCAGCCGCTCGATCCAAGGGGCCAAAGTAAACGGAATATCATGTTACGAAAACTTGCAAGCTCAATATTACCTTTATACAGCGACGGCCGGAGCCCATTATCATCGTGTACCCTTGGCGGTTCGACGGAGTTCCGTGTTTATCCGCTGCGTTTCGACGTTGTTTATCGAAACAACTGGTCGCGTTTCTCGATCTTGCCCGATCCGAACAGTCCAAGTTTCGCATCGTGAGCGAGAGAGAGAGAGTCTTTGATCGCCGAGCACTAAGAAAACTGGCATGCCCCTCCGGTGGACTCTTATTACTCAATCTGTTCCGGAGATAGGCGAAACGAGTGCTTCCTCTGGTGACTTCCGGGGGATAGACTATCGTGCACGAGGAAAGTTGGCCGCTCGTTTCGCGACATGAAAGCCCGGAATATATACGCGCGGGGAACGGGTACGTTGAAAAGTGAATGAGAGTCAGTCGGAGTTTACATATCATGCGACGACGGGAGATTGGCATTGTCAACTCTTCGAGGAATCGTGCCGTGACATACGTAGGCGAAACGGTTTTGTAACGATACATATGCATAGAATGCGAGAGAAGCATTCCCTGTAATTTCTGCTTAGCTACGGGAAATGGAATTACGTGTTGGCGTTATTAGACGGGGAATGTTTACACGTGGATATATGGTCGTCGGGTATCAATTACGACGAGGTGTACAGGCACTTGTGTGAAAGCTACATTCACCGGAAAAGGTGTATTTAAACGTTTGCGTTTGCGATGGTAAAAATAATGGTCATCGACGAATTTAGCCGTCACAAATGGCCAGCCATCTCCAATGGAACAGTGCTCGTAACAGTTTTCAGAGCAAGTTCCGAAAAAAGACGGGAAAGAGGCGGAAAGTAGTAGAATAAAACGAAGTAGCTGAAATGGAAGACAGAAGAAAGAACGTGCGGGAAAAATCGGAGAAAGTGGTAGGGCAGTAAAGAGTGTAAGTGCCGGGTTTCGTGAGTGCCCGGTCACCGTGTGCACGAAAATTGACCATCCTCCCACGATGTCGTGAGAATTGTACGTGAAGAGTAGAATATGGGCAGAATATAAAAATATAAAAGAGGACCGTAACTGATGCTGTAGCTGTCGTACTCTATTCTGATTTTTTAAAAGACTTAAGTCATTGTTAGCGTTCGACCAATTCTGCGGTAGACCCCGATAGCCTCATAAAATTCGAGCTGAAAATGCATGCAAGCTCGCGCAATTAACGTGGCAATCAATCAGCGCGTAGGACCTCCTACTTCCTGTTACCGTTCCAACAAGAGAAAAATCTTACGTTCCATTTGTCTTTTCTTTTTCCTCGTTCGTATGCGCTTCAACCTCGGTGTTTTATTAACTTCTGGGTATCGAAAAGCTACCGTCGAGAAAATTTATTATTCTTACTAGGAAATCTACGTTCGTGTGCTTCTATGAAACCGAAATTCAAAGACCAACGAAGTGTTCGAACTATTTCATTGCAATTATTAATTTTTCACATGAAATATCAAATCTGGCTAGCGATCATAACTTTAAGAAGTACGTTCACCGGCTGAGAACGATTTTATATTAAAGTTTACACTGAAAGATTTTATATTAAGTTTCCCAACTTGACAGGTCGACAGGAACGAGCCAACGCCGTCCGAGCGCATCTACCGGGATTCTGCCGTACTTAAACCCTTCGTAGGAGCTTTATCCAATTTCCAGCGTGCACACTTGTTAGTGGAATTGATTGGCAAGCACGCGACGAATCGAAAATAATCCCGATGTCGGCGAATGATCAGCGCGACTCGTTTTTCGATAACTTTCGACGTGGCGTCGCGTCGCGGTGAAATAATTGTAACGATCAGCCGATGTTTATTCGGGAGACTGGCTCGGTGAGGAATTAGCTTTGCGGCCTGGCCCGTTTTGTGATGGAATCAAGGCAGCCCTCCAATCATTTTTCAATTACAAACACCTGCTTGGATGAAGCTATCGAATACAACAATCACCGCCACCGCCGTCGCCAGAAATAAAATCAACCACCGAGCGAAATATTGATTCGAATGCTGATTTCGGGAGCTCCGCGGCTTATGAACACACACGGGGATCCGTGCAAGATAAATCTGCCGGGCGCAAAATCAAAATGTAGCGACGATAGCGACGGCCGAGCGGAGAGGTCACGTTTTATCCGACCTCAACGAGACACACCGTCATCTATTATCCGGCATTATATTTCACGTTATTCGACGAGACGCAATTCCACTGGATTTACTCTTCGTCGTCCTTGCGGCCGGAACTGGGGAAAATAAAAAAAACGATTCTGACCTCCGCGATTGGTCCCAATCGGATTGTCGACGCGCTGTTGAAGACTCGTGACTGAAAATTGGCCCGTCTCCAAATATTTCGGACGAAAGACATTTCCGGTCGGCTTTCTTCCCTTTTTTTTACCGCTGTATATCTATAATTGAATCTGAACTATGAATGAGACCCTCCGAGCACAAGCTACACGAGCCGCCGGGGAAAGTTGTGAATCGATGGAGATAGATCTAATTTGGCAAACTTAAGATAATTGCTTCAAAAGAGCAATATGGCGCGGTTCTGAAAAATCCTTCTTAGAATTATTCTCGACCCATACAGAAGTACCTACATTCGACTGTATTTAATGATTTTTGTTAAACATTTGTGAACATTTTTACTGTAGAAAATAATTGCGCGTTCTTCTGTAACGTTGTAGGCGCTTTTTTTGTAGAAATGATAAACACGTTGAGGGAGTGCTGAAACAATTAGGTCAAAATACGCCTTTCGAATGGTACTGGGCAGTGCATAGACAAAGTGGTAAAAGAATAGATGGTCACGGCGGCGAGACCTAAACATTAACTTGTCACTTTACGACGCGGCTGTGAGATGATTGTCTCGAATTGATGACTATTACAGCTGTCCGTCATAATCATCAGTAGTTTAGTTGATTTGTGTCAGCTGTTTATATTCGTGGATAGGGAAGAGAGGACATATTACTGTCGGGCTGGTCGTTTTGATAGCTAGACCTGAATCTTTTCTGAATATCCTTTTTCGTTCTGTGTTTTATACAGGGTGGAAATTCGAGGAGGGAAAAAGGACGCCTCAAACGTGATTCAGTGCCGGCGTCCTTTGTATTGCGCTTAGACTCTGATGCATAAGTGATCTGAAGAATCAATTACGACAGGAATATGTCACACAGCCCTGTTAACTCATGTTTATTGTACATTTACATGCGCTTCCTGCACGGCCGCAAAATATAAGACTCGCGAAAGTCCTGGATTCTCTTGCATACATGGTCTGAATTCAGTACGCGGCTCGACATCAAAGGTAAAAGTACTCCCGGCTAATAAATAATTAAATACGCAAGTCGTATGGCGTTTCACGTGGAAGACATCTCTTTAAAATATGCAGCGTTTCCCCGGCAGACTTGAGGGACGTGCCGAGTCATGCAACATTCCTATGTTGCCGGATAAAGAAACTCACCGGTGGGGTCATAGAAAAATTGCATAGCGCCGTTCGCGAAATGTTGCGGTGTCGACCGATTAACTTCAAACGTCCCGCGTCTACTTTCACCCGTCAACAGGCCGGAGAATGCTCACCATTCGGCAATTAAAATATACAGTATATGCGAATGGGCAATATTCGTAAATAAATTACAACATCGTTGAGCACTAACTGTACATACAATAAAAATATGAACATTTCAGAATGCTCTACCGCGTCTCTATCTTCACATTTCAAAGAAGAAATATTAAACTTTTTTATATGAACATGAAATACAGCCACATCAAAATTAACGATAGAGAGAGAGAGAGAGAGAGAGAGAGAGAGAGAGAGAGAGTGAAATAGAGTCTCAGTACAGTTTCGTAGATTTTTGCAGCTTCTTTGCAAAATAATGTAAGTGTGGAATTTCAAACATTGAAATGCGAATCCGTTGTTGAGAATCTTTTGCGCGAATATCATAATTACGTAGTGCGGCGGAATTTTTGTTCGTAATTGTTTTTCTCCTTTGTTTCTGGATACGTCTGTGTTTATAATTACTGTCGTTATTGCAGTTACGAAAATAAATATGCAGCGCACGAGTACTTTTTCATGTAAAACTTGCCGAGCGGAGGTCCGAACGGTATAGAATTTAGGATAAGTGCTAGACCAGCATAATTATTATCATTAAGAACGCGAGATCGACTGATAAGGCACCGCTCGGAGCGTTAACGACCGCCGCTTTAATGGCCGTGTGTGCTGTTCTTGGTTGCATGCGTCCCGATAATTCTTATTTATTAAAACATACATGAAACACTCGGATTACAGTGGTACTCGCTTTCCGTCATTCCATGCTAATGACACGAACGAGTTCGAACTTACTGAAATTACTCCGAGCTATCGTGTTACTGCGTAACAATATTTTTAATAATTAACCGATGCACCATGTGATATTTCGTATAAAAAATGTGTCATCCTGTGAGAGCCTCTTATATTTGTCATCAATTTATAATATGGTTTTACCAAATATACTGAATTGATCAATAAACTATATCGTTTTGTACAAATTCGTTAGTTCAGAGATAAATCTGTGAAGCCAATTAAATAATATCTTATTCAGTCGAACAAACGATTCATATCGGAATATGTCAATATAGGTAATAAATACAGTCTTGTCATTCTGATACAATTAAATAAAACTGTATTAGCTATTTTTCAGGTTGGCTTTCTGGAACCATAGAAATTGAGAATGTTCTGTGCATCGTTGAACAGGAGGTTTACGAGCGAAGCGCCATCATCTCGTTGCGCGGGACTAATTAGACCCATTTCGAAGGGTCTCCGATACGATTCAGATAGAAGAATGGTCTCAGAGTGTCATTGCATTTCCACGAATCGCCGAGCTTGTTAAAAGCGCAACGTCCGTAAGATCAGGCTGGGGCCGAGGAATTAACGAAACAGGCTGCGTCCGTCGCGAAACTCAATTACACGTCATTAGACGCGTCCCCGGCACTCGGATATAAATTATGTCCTCGGAGTATGCAAGATCAGAGGATAAGACGACGCCGGTAGCATTAATGACCGGTGCATTAACGGTCGCACGTGGTTTCCCGGTCGCAAAGGCCGCGAAAGTCCCTTCTTATTAAAAGACGAATTAAAAGCTGCTCCATTAAAACCGCTCCCCGCAGGACGCATTGCATTATTCATGCCGGAGATCGTGTCTTTGTGACCGATCGGCCGACGTACCGAGACAATTTAATTATCCACCGCGAAACGTTCCCGCGTTTAATTAAAGGGAAACGCGTGTACCGCGTTCCTTGGCCACGTGCGAACTCGCCGCAGAAAAATGTGTCGCCAGCCTCGGTTCCTGGCGAAACGGCACGACGAATGTAACGATGCAACCACGCTCGAAGTGTGTCACACACAGTCACTTAATTTTTAATTACTGCTATTGATGCTATTATCATTTCAATAATGGCGCTGCCGTTTGCCGGTCCTAAAAATCCACATCTGCGTGGGTGACATAAAAATGCGGCTGCATAGCTAAGGTCGCTGGCAATCCGATTAATATTTTATAACGAGAAATCAAAATATTAAATATAAACCATATCGAGCACACAACCCGAGGGTTCGTTGAATATTCAAAGCGATTCCACACCACAGTGTGGTTCAGTACTGCGATTAACGTTCGAAACTTGGCCGGCAGATAAGTCGGACACTTTATTTCAACGGTTCAGTGAACGCATCGGGTCGGGCCGTGACTGTTTTAAAAATTCCGACACTCCATTAATGAATAATAATCATAACGCATGATAGTATCGCGGTCAGTGGCGAAATTACTTTGCGCACTGTTGCGCGTTCTCCCGCCGAGAGTAGAACAATGAACGTTCACTGCTCGTTGCCGAATTAAGCGGAATTTTTTCGCGACAATGCGGCGGCGCGATAATTTCCTCGAGACAATATTCCGACAGCGCAGCGTCCCCCGGTATTTTCCCCGAGCCACTTAAGTATCCCGAAGTTTAGAAAGAGCCTGGGTACCGTCCGACGGCGACGAGGAATAAAAATGCGGCTAATCGCATTTGGCAGGCGGCGCGCCGATAAAAACAAAAAGGAGAGACCGGTTGTTACCGCGCCCGTTCTACAGAAAACGACAGAGCTCTTCGCGTCGTATAAAGTTAATTAGAAAATTTCGTTTTACTCGCGAGAGACGGCTCCCGCTCTCCTAATTCGACGCACTTTTAATCATCCCCCGACAATACGCGCAATATGCTGGGCAAAAGTGTGCAAATTTCGAGCGCTTTTCGCACGATTGAATAGAAATCCGTCGCGGAAACTTCTGGCTCGCGCGGACATTTTTGTTTTCGGTTGACCATTTGTGCGCGCGTCCGCGATCGAAACTTTTTAATGACCCACAACGATCGCAATTTCCATAATACAATTGTATCGCTCGGGAATGCGGAAGCAATCAGAATTTTTCGGGATTTCTACAGATAAGAGAAAAAGTTTCAATAGATTTTTCTGTTTGAAAACGGTAAAGTGTTTCGGCGACCCGGCTTTATCGTGCTCGATGTAAATATGATTCGGTGAGTGCGCGTTTGAATTGTAGAGATTTCGGTGAGTGGGTGGTAAAGTGTCGAAGAAGCGATCGAATGGTTCATTTTTTGAACATTGGAATTCTTTGCACCTTTATTTCGATTAAAAATGAGATTTATTTTAAAAATTGTATTTCGTTTGAGGATTTTTTGTGGATCGTTTTTTTGCATGTATGGCAACAATAAACAGGTCAAATGCGAAAATGAAAAAAATTTTAAGATAAATAGAAGAGAAAATACATTTTCAGTTAACTTGAGTTTCTTACAATTGACTTGGACAATTTTTATCTTGTATAAAGATCTACGGTAATAATGTAACAACTAACAGTTACAAACAGATGCCACGGTTAATCTGAAAACCGAAATTGGCTGGCGTTACTTCATAGCCGCAGACATTTTAGTTAATATAGTCACGACGAGGTCACGCGACCACAAAACATCACGAAATAACACTCCACGCGAGACGAGATTGTTTTCTCGGCCACTTTATCTCTTAAAGGATGAATGAGTGCGACTTGAAAATTTTGGTAATAGCAAAGGAGACTGGTTAATTAATTTCACCCTGGTTGCAGCACGACTGTAACCCTAAATTCTGGTTAAATCAAACGGAGAACGTTCTTTCTATCCAAAAAGGACAGAAGACATACCTTCTAATTCTATCGCACTTTCTTTGAACCGAATAACAGCGTTTAGTAATTTTATTTGAATTCTGACTTCAATTAATATATTCTACATTTTCTAAAATTTCATTCCGAGTGTTTAATTCGTCGTTGTAATTTCATATTCTCCACTTTTCTGTCCAGTCCGTCCTCTTCAACAGATTACGCGAAACGAAGACTCTATCACCACCGCCGTGACAACCGTTTAACCGCGAGTTTAAATCGCCAGCATTCTTGACAGAGAAATTCGAGCGAAATTCTCCATCGCGACGATTCAATTCGCGCGACGGCAGCGATAAAGGAATTCCGGGAAAAATTATGAGCATTAATCCGCAGCGGGAAGGAGAAATCTCTCTGCAGCAGTAACCAAAAATGAAAAAACTGACAAGCACATTTTCGGGGAACGGTTCGAGGTCGAATGTCCGCGCGCGCGGCGTGGAATTTCGATCGAAACGGTATAAACTACGGGGCTGTCGAGCCAGGGAAAAAAGCGTCGCGGCCGGCCTATGAAGCTGCATTACATTTCGAACGAATTCACGCGGCAGAAAATACGTTTTGGAAATTCCAACGGCATGCCAGTGGCTTCTACAGCACGCGTCATTCGCATTTAGGCGCACGCATGTGATCGTCGTTTCTTCGCAACTGTCGGGCCAAACAAAACTTCTCTCAACAAATTGTTCACTGGTAAATATATCATTCTGCGGGGACCAACAAGCCGCGAGCGTACTGTAACAACGGGGATGACTGCGAATTAGATGTCCAGTGGTAATAGAAAAATAAAGGGCAAGTGCTGCGGAGGAGTAAATCATTGATCGCTCGAGCGGTAATTGTATTGCGGAAGCTTGTCCGAGCAGCTGCAATCGATTTCTGTCGGATGATAATTAATCTCACATAGCCAATATTTAACCTTTGTTACGCTCGTTTCTCGGGCTCTGTCCAATTAATCGTTCGTTCTGTTCCGTTCGTCTGGTAACGAGACTTCGCGTCGCCTTTCTGAAATGATATAAAAAGGAAAAGAAACGTTAGAGGCGGAACGTCGTCGTCGCATCTCGACTCGTCTCGTCGGCGAAACCGGTGGGGAGGAACAGAGAAAGGGAAGAATTAAAAACCGTTTCAAAGTTAGTGCCTCGTCCCCAGCAATTCCGATTCGAAGTGTTTTCCCGGTAAAGGAAAACTTCCCAGCCCGTTTACCGGCGCGACTCGAACGAATCAGGCTCGTGCGAGAAGGATAGAGAAAGAGAGAACGATGATTGGAAGGGGACAGTGAGGAGAAGGAAAAGGAAGGGAAAAAAACGACCGGAGAAGAAAGGAAGGAGAGGAACGAAGCACAGCGGAAACGCTCTGGGAATCTATGCGATAGCGAGACAAATGTTGCCTTGATCAAAGGGAATTCGAAACGGTTCCACGTGAAAGCGGCGCGCGAAGATTGCAGAGAAAAGGGCGAGGCAACGGATCTGCCGTCTGATCCGCCACGGAGTTCGACTACTATGCCGTACCTCACGAGACGTATTCCACTTCGACATGGCATGCCGCAAATCCGTAAAGCTCAAATCCCACGGAGTCCCTGTGGATTTGCCCGGGAGGAAGGAGAGCCTCGCTCGCATCGCAACGATGAAAAAAGGAAAGGGAACACGATCGGCCGGGTCTCCCGCCGATTGGGAGTGGGTCGACTAGGGATAGAGTAAGGGAGAGAGAGAGGAAGATAGAGAAGGGCGGGTAGACTATGGGGGAAGGGACGGAAGAGAAAAGGAATTTCGAGGCTCAGACGTCGCGATTGGAAGTACAATTTGGCGGGGGGCGAAGCCACAGCGGTGGGAGCCGCTGCCCCCCTCGCCGCCGCTCGCCGATCGATACTATGAATATTCGATATCTCCAACAACGCACAAAGTACCTGTCAAAACAGCAATCTCGAGCGTTAATGTCGTTGCAAGGGCAGCGTTTGCCGTGCAAATACCGAGGCCCGTCCCGCTCGGCCCGCCGCGCGCGTCGCGCGAGCCTCTTATTTGTGCAGCCTCGGTATCGTGCTCGATATGATTAATATTTCGGTATTGATCTGTTGCGTCGATGCTCGATGTTGCCGTTCTAACCGTTTCCGCGGAACTTAACGCAAACTTGACCGTTCAATTATCGTTGTTTGACGCGGCCCCGGTAGGCTTGAATCTGTAGCACCTAGGTTTGACCAGTGACATTGTTCTTCCCGCTCGCCGACGACCTTTCGCTCGTGTATAGCGTCTAAGGTGTTTAATGGAAGGGTATGATCGGTCACGCCAGAAGTTTCAGTCTACTTGTTTATTCTCCCTGATAATTTCTAGTCTGCGATGCGAATTTCGTAGACTATATTGACTATAGTAGTCTATAATAAACTTTTTCAATGGGTGAATAGGCCGAGGCAGCGTTTCCCTACAGGAGCCACGGTAGCCGAGGGTTAAAATACTAACTGCTTACGAGACGATAAGCGAGCAAAACTGGCAGACCACGGTTAAGGATCAGAACGTTGCCTCACTCCGAAGTAGGGCCTGTTAATAGTCGCAACCAGAGAGAACAGTTATCAGCTCTTCCTTAGTGTATCGTTTAAATTAATGTTTGTGTATACCCACCCAGTTCTCTCAACTTCAGCGGGTACTTGAACCGAAACAAGATTTCTATTTGACTTTGCACTGTATTCTGTGTGATGTGTGCCGTGTTACTAATGTTTATAGAGTGGATATACGCGAGATATGTGAGCGGGCCGCTCGCGCGCGTCTACGTATCGTCCCGCACAAACCGCCGGTAAATACACGGAAACGCGATGTTTTAATATCGCGGGGTTTACATTTAAATCCCGCGGCGTGGATGCACTTTAATATTGCAGACGTAAGTAGCGCACGGTTATGCAGCGAAGATAAAATAGAAACCGGTTTAAACACCGTCGCTGGTGGAACGCGCGTCGCGAATTTTCGTCCGCGGCGCATCACGGCGCATCCCTGTGCATCGTCGCGCCGCGCCGGCGGCCCCGTGTTCGATCCGATTACAGCGGGAATGAAATTTTTATGAAAAAAATCGCGTCGATCAACGGTAACGCGTTACGAACTATGGACGAGCAACGAATGAAATTTCGTTCGTCCCCAGCCGCGCTTTCACCCGGGCGTCAACGCAACGAATTTTTCATCGCGGATTACTCGTGACAGGCTAACGAGGTTAGCAGTGCAATTCATCGGCCGATGGCAAAGCGATAAAACCCACGCAAGAAGCGAGAACCAACGCTGAAGACGCGAAACTCGGTCCGCGCCGCGCGTCGCGACGTCTCCCAATTAGCTGGCTCGATGGACGCTCCAAATATGCACATTTTCAGGTTCAATCTCGAAAATTGTCGTCACCGACACACGCCCCGGTACTCGTCCGGCCAGGTCGTTCCGAAAATTCTTCGTTATTGGATACGGCAATCACGATTTGGCAGTCGCGCGCAGTCTGTTGCATGGATCTCGGAAAAGGACGAAATCTCTCGCTTTACAACCGACGTGAAATAGCGTAATTTCGTTGCGTTTATCGTTACGGTTGCCTCTGTCGTTACCGAGACTTTTATTGTCGCAGCCAACAGTTCTTGTTAGTCCAACGAATCATCATAAGCAATTTCGTTCACTGTATGAAGTCTAGAAATACATAATATTGATACTAATACATTATCGCTGAGGAGCGAGATCTAAGGATGAATATTCAAGATGATATAAAGTATCCAGGTTGTGAATCCTGGGGTTAATGACACTTCTTTTGAACTTTGGAAAAAGAGACTCGCATTGATTCGGAGGTGGTAAATTTGGTGTGTGGGACAAGGACGAAGGAGGACTTCTTCATAAGCCTTAAATGAATCTTCCGTGGCGGGCTGTAGGTCTCGCGAGCTCGCTTACTTTACGCGGTCGTATATTCTTCCTGGGCAGTCTTATCTCGGCGGTACCTAGCCTCCATCTACCTATCCAGCCACCCAGGGGATTACTCGAGGAGAGAAACTCGCCGGAACTTTGCGTATAGGTGTACGTGTCTGAATGCCTGGAGGATACGTGGAGTCCTGAACGGTCGACGCAGCGCCATTCTATTTCCGCGCTCGCGTAAAACACGGCAGCCTGTAACAAGGTGGCAATTAAAACGATAACACGTGGATTTTGCGCTGGGACTTGTTGCGAGCCAGGGCCTGACTCTCGAGCGCCTCTCGACCGAGAGATAAGTTCAGCGTGAAGTAGAACGATCGTAATTAAAACATTCGACCTCCGCGATATAACCGAAGAGGAAGAGAGTCGAGTCGCGCGAGCTTCGAGGGTATTCTTCGCGTCACTTGACAACGTTTCGCGAGCGAAAGAAAGGTTTCACGGATCTGTTGGAAACAGTGGGAAGTTCGTTAACGGTAGTTCCTTTTGCCTCGCGTTAATAAGGAGAGCACTCCTCTTGCGAGCCGCTTCTATTATAATTACAGTGCCGCGCTGCGGATTTCTCTGATCAGTGAGACAAATTAAAGGATACCGATTGGACGTGGAAGAATGAGTCCACAACGGGAAAATAAAATGTTTCCGCAGTCGACTCTGCTTTGGGAATTATCGGATTTGTGTTTTGGATGCTCGATGGGAATTTGACTAAGCTGTTTCGATTTGCAAGTGGTGTGGTAGCTATACGAATTTTTTCTTTTCGCGAAACAAAGTTTTATATAGAAAAATTCGATTGAAGTTTTATTCCGTGTAGAATACTAACCAACTGGTTCAGTTCAGAAACTAATTTCGTTGTGGAAACCCTTCTAACGCAGAAAACCTACGGTTCTGCGCTACATAATTAGGTTCCTGTATCACGTCATTCAGTAAACTACCGGCATGCATTATTAAACAGCGTGTGTTTACGTAAATCCAAAGTTTTAGACATTAGCTTGTGAAACAGGAAATTAAATTAATATGAAGTTAAATCTTTATAAACAACGAAACCAATACGATGATGATATTAATCCAGAAGATCGCGTAGAAATGTTGAAGGGAAGCGACGAGGTTGTCCACACAGGTATCAAGCAGTGCAACCTAAACCAAAGCGGTCTAAGAGCATCATTAACCGGGCGAGCTTGGAGCGACCAAAGAAATCGGTCACACGGAAGTTCGACATCCGAACTTCATCAGGGCAGCGGCGCATTTAAGCGGGCCACAATGTATCCCATGCAATTTACCGTCTCCCTAAACTTGGGCCGAACTTACGCCCGTAAGGAATAACCCGTCTCCCGTTCCTCCACCCCCTCCAACCGGCTAGATGGTCCTCGAGTTTCCAACTAGTTAACATTACAGCCGCGTATATAATATTCCATCTCCGCTCCGTTTCGACTTAAGGCATCGGGCGGTCCAACAGCGCCGTGGGGGCGAGAGCATGATGAAGAAGAGGACGAAGGGGGTCCGAGGGGGCCGCGGGTTATGGATCGGCGAAGAAAATACGCGCGACCTCGGGGTGCAATAAAACGCGCGAACGCCTCGGGACAGCGCGGAAGGCGGCGCGGAGCCTTTAGGTCGCTGGATTCCCTAAAGGGGAAACCAATAAGAGGCCGAACTCTTCATTAAAACTCCACGGAGCTCAGCGGAGCGCGTCGCCGCTGGAGCGAGAGACAGCTAAAAAGTCGATCGGGGGTTGGTCGCGGAGCAGCAACCCTTGAGCACCTCCACCAACAGCCCACTTTTTCCCAACCTTTCACCCTTTCTACCTTTTTCACTCGTTTTTTTGTCACCCGCCCTCCCCTATAAACCTAGGAGCGGGATATTAAAAGTTATTCCGGGACATCGAATAAAATATCCGAAGTTCTCGCGGCGAACTTTCCCGCCATTATGCCCAGACCCGGCGAAACCATATTCTCGCCGGAATCGTCGCTTCGGCGCACTGTGATCCACGTTCTGGCAGTTCGAGAGTCTAATTTTTACACTGGACCGAATTGAACGGGTTTAATCTGACCCTTTGACTACGTACACCGTTCATGGCTCCACGGTAAGGGGTGCGATCCTAATAGCCTTCATGCAAGCTATGCTGTACAATTGTTCGTATGTTTCCTTCTGAGTGGGTAGCAATTGTTGAGACACTTGTTGTGTCTTAGTATTTTCAGGAAGTAGAACCGGCTACTATCAGTTGAATTCTCAAACTCAACAATTAAAAGAGTTTCCCAAAGAATATGGTATAGGGAAAGACGACTATCGAAACAGAAGATTTTCTGGTGGAATCTATTCTTTCATTTTGATGAGGGTTCGAGGCCTCTCGAGGGTCGATGCCGTTTAATCTTGCCGATTTACGTCGGAACCGTAAACGCGATCGTTACTCTTTAATTTTCCTCGACTGCTACGTAATCTCATCTACCTATCGCATTCACTTGCCGGCGCTTTCGACACGGGAGACTTCTATGGGTAGAACGTCGGTCACGTTCCGGCAAATGAATTCCTAAAATCGTGTTCCCCCCGTAAACGCAAAACGTTTTACGCCCCGGGAGCTACGAGGCACGGTTCAAACTCCGGTGCGACGGTGGGGGAAGGGGGGCCGACGCTTTAACAAATTCGGGATGTAATCGCGTCCAAGTTCCCGCGTCTCCTTAGCCGTTGCTTAGTTACGTAGTCTGGCAACGCGTCTCGAAGCAACTCCGCTCAGACGAAGTTTCTAATCCGCAAATCGTTGCCTAATATACACGCGGCAGCTACGCGAAGCATGCTTAAGGGGGCACACGGTTTATGCACGGTAACTTTCGGACCCCGTTTCTTCGACCGTGCAATATTTGCACCAGTAATTCCGCCATCTTTAAGCGACCGACGTGTTTAATATCGTATATAAACAGTATACGTACGACCATGCTGCAACTGAACTGATGGATCCACTGAGAAAACACATAAAAACGATTGCTTATCACACTGCAAATATTTGGTCTGCGCCACTTTCGAATTCGCGTCACGACAATGCCGTTCGCAAAATAAAGCTATGTTAGTTGTGCTGGACAATCACTGATTTTCATGCAATTAATTACATTTTCTGCGAAAATTGTAAGCAACAGAGCAAAAAGTTAATATGTACATATTGGTTAATTATGATTAGAATTAGTTAATTAAATATTACACGTGATACATTTTAAACAACGTTTTTTTACTGTTTTATGTTTCTGCCAATCAATTTTTTTTAAAAGAAGAGGGAAGTGGAAGAATCAATTTTTAAAATTAACACAGGTATAATATATTAAGATATACAATTGATTTCAATTCAGTGTTCCATAAATTTAATTGGAGTTAGCGTTAATTTTTTCAAAGCATTGTCGGAGAAGGGTAACCACAGTCTTTGGGAAGGGCGGTTCCATTGTTCCGCCGGAAATTATCGCAACCTCTTATGACGTTACTGCGGGTAAGCAACAGTGTACACGGCGAGAAGTTCAGGGAACGCGGCGCGGATCTTTGGCGAGAACGGCACCGCAAGAAGCCCGTAATTATAACTTCGTAGTTATGTTCATAAAATTGCAATCGTAAGCATAAATCGCGCAACTTTGGACGCTGGGAACAGATAAATGAAGTAAGCGGCGCGCACGCACGAACGGGTACAATTTCCATGGGCCCAGAAGAAAACATGACAACCGCCGAGACACTTCAATCTTCTCGGAACTTTGTAATTACGTGGAAAATCAAGAAAATTGCGCGAGTTATTCCACCGTAATTCGCAACTATTTTTCCATTTCTCCGCACCCATTATGCAAATTGTTTCTGTAATCTCCAATACATCTCGAGAAGAAGTAATTTCTATATCTAGTTTGAAAATTATTATGACGGAAACATGCTGCGTATATGTTTGTAATTGAAAGCCCTGTTTGCTGTGGTAGAATTTGTTTATAGAGAGAAAGTTTTTGTAGAATGTTAAATTTGTTTCGATCAAAATCAATTCAATCGATTCCCAACACGAGTAATTTATTATTGAAGAGAAAAACAGTTTGATCGGTGTATCATATTTTTCAATTTCTAGATTGTTGACCCAGCAAGCATAAAAATTCTCGAAATTCGAAGTAATTTAATTAACCTAAAATAATTTGATTGGTGAAACAACCTTTTAAATGTTTGGCATGGTTTGTGTGACAACGTGGAAAATAGAATCAAGCGTTTTCGATTGAATTGTGCCTGTTGTACCAAACTTGTATCAAAATACACAGTTCACAAAATAATAGAGATAATGAATTGATATTATCTCGTATAAATTCTTCAAAGTCTTCTCTTTTATTTTGAATGTCAATTCGTTTGAAACGAAGACTTCTTTAAGAAAAAAAATACTTTTTACCTGTTACAGAAAATATTTTTTACTCGCCTTTTCTGTAGTTGTTTGACAAATCGTATATTTCTTACAAAATTTTCTTCACGAATGCATACAAATTCGTAATTATTCGATATTAAGGAGTGTTAGATGAAATTTCTCCGAGTATCTAAACACTACAAACACCATAGCGATGCTCCATCCGCCCATCCTTAGTTCGTAACCACGAGGAAATAACACGTTCATTTACGTGAGCAGCAGTCGAACGCTGTAACAAGATAACAGTCGAGTTAACTACTAAACCTGAAAAGAGTTTTCACCGTCACAATAACAATGCTCCTCGGGCCCGAAGCTATTAAACAGTTCTTCGGCAGCCTGTTTCATTCCGGAGTTATCGGCTTGTAACAAGTTACGTGACCCGTGGCCCGTGTATTCGTAAGCCCTGTAACACGCTGATCAGGTTTACAGTCCACTAAACCCTACTTCGCCGGCCGTTTAATAACAGTTTTACGTCCTTCATACGTGCCTGCCTCTATTCGAGATTAAATGCGAGAACAAACGGCGCCGAACGGCTCGTCATCGCTCGATGAAACGTAACCGCAGAAAAGAAACGAGTAATTCTCGTTTCGACGTTGCGACGTCGTCGTCGTCCTCCACTCTTATGCAAATATCACTTAAGCAGCGTTCAGTTCACCCTTTTAAATTCACAGGGAAATCAGCAGCTCTCGATGTTATTGTTCTTACAGAGGCATCCGCGGAGACAAAGGACGGGGGGGATCCTTGATGCGGCGCCTTCCTGTCACCTCGTTTAAAGGACGAGACTATTTGCATGGACTTGAAACGCGGAGGAATCGGAATTGCGTCGGATTCATTGTGAATGCGCATTTAAGCCGGAAGTCTTACGACATAACGAACGACAGCGTCTAGCGTGCCCGCAGCGCCAAAAACTTCAACGCGAGGACAGAGCGTGGGTGGTTGTCGGAACAGAAAAGAAAAGAAAACCGAGAGGGGGGAGATGGGCAGGAAGGGGGAAGTTGTCATTACGCAAATTTAAGGCGGTGGCATAACAGACGCGCGGAATTTTACGCTTCCCCCTGGCTGGGAGTTCGCTCGTAAAAATGGCGGCTGTATTAAAACACATTAAGTCCACCTGCCGGTAGTCTTTGCCGGGTATCTACGTACGATGTTTTACTACGGATGCCAAAAATTTAATAAGTTCATGCAAATAAGGCCCTTATGTAAATCTGAAGGATTTCATGACCGGCCAGATCCGCGAATCGCCGTACATATTTTTGGGCCACTCCCGCCTCCGCACCGCACAGCCCTTATTACCACGGTAAATTTCTCTCTTGTAAGCGGCGAACTTACTGCGCACCGATGAGAAAAAACCAAGAGGAATTTCATTCACTCGCACCGCTCGCATGTGACTGGACTTCCTGACGGCAAATCGTTATAATGGGCTGAACCACCTGCTAGGCGAACATGCTTCTCACCAGGTTCCTCCTGGAAATTTAGAGAGCGGAGACGTACGTTGCGCGAAAGTTAAACCGTTGGGATTTCTTTGCGGACGTAATGCAGTTGGTAAAGTATTTGTTACAGGAAGTTGTACGTTTCAGACTGTGCAGAATTTTTCGGTCACCGTGTACATTACGACAGATTTCACTATCGCCTAATTATCTATCTGCACGAAACTATTTTCATTTCAGAATTTGGACATTTTATTATATTGAAAAACATGTTGGTTTTATACACACAGTGTTTGGTTCCGAGGATTTCATGGAGTAGTATCTCTCTGAGATGTTTCTCTTTGGTATTTCCGATATAGAATTCAAAAGCAAAGGCAGTATCGACGAACGCACTCGTCCCGCGCCGTCCGTTCGTTCGATCCTCCATAGAAAAAAACTGTCTTCCGGCGGAATAAAAAATCCCGGGCAACTTAAAACTTCGCCGAAAGTTTTCCATCGAGCCAGGGATCGGTATCTTCGTTCAAATCTGTCCGGGCTCGAACTTTTCATTTCCCGTAATATACAATTTCCTTCTTCAAAAGAAGTTACACTGAAAAAAATATCAGATCTCAGCAGATTCTGTCAGAATCAGTCGCGGAGGGGGCACCGGGATTCTCTTTGAAACACGTATTCCCTTATTCGTTCGGATGAGAACGTCGATGGAAATAGAATGTAGTATCTTACAGGTACCGAGAGAAGAAGATCGGAGGGATGCGGGAATAGAGGGTGAGGAATAAGGATGGGGAAAAAAGGGGAAAGAAGAAGCGAAACGACCGAAGCAGGAGAGAAAAATAAAGAAAGGGTAATGGCGTAACTTTATCTACGTTGGCAGAAGCGGCCCTCCAGTTCGATTTTGCGCTAGTCACTAAGTTACCTGATCTGCTCTCCATTGTCTTGTGATAACTTCGCCATACCTGGGCTAAGGATTTTCTTAGATACACCGTCCCCGACGAGAAAGACGGAGCATAGGGCTTAAGTCGCGAAACTTTCGCCAACAAGCCGAACTCCCGCGATTCGCGGAGGTGTTACGAAAGTCGTATATCCGCGAAATGATCCCGGCCTTTGCTTCCGCGCGACTCTTGCTACTTCAACGAGCAAACAACGGTGCTCCCCGATTTCGCCGACTTAAACGCTCCAAACACGAATTTTTAAAGTGAAAAATACACGATCTAACCCCTTATCTGTCTGAACCGTATATTGAACACCGACTAGTAAATCGTGAGCTAGTTGTAAAAGTGGGATTAAACACTGTACTACCTTAAGGGTTAAAATTTTATTATTTTCATATTCTCAGTCTGACCTTCTGACTCAGTCCTGACCTTTATTCCATAAATAACACTCCTTGACATTTCACTTGGATTTCACTTGGATACTGACTTCCACCAAGAATATTTAGAGGTAATACTATTACGAACACGACAAGAAATGAAAAATTTTCGAGAATTCCTGTCTTTGTTACAGAAGTTATCGATCTGCCGTTGTCAAATTATTTTTAGTATCCATTACGTACCGTTTCTACTGGCTTTATATGTATGCACGAGTGTTAGAAAAACTATCGAAGTTGATTTTCCCGGTTCCATAAGCGGAATCTCCGCGTTTCAAGCTTTACAAAAGATATAAATAATTAATTGGCAAAGTCGTTTTATCGCGTGGATGAAGTCATTAAATCGTTTATAACCGCGGTTGTGTGACAGGTCTATTTGCAGTCGCGTTTTAAAGATAGTAAAAGTACGATCGTCCATTGTGACGGTATAGAGTGCCGTTGCGAAAGAGTTGTTTCGCGAGAATCCGTAAACACGTGTTTCCGAAGTCAATGGCCAATCGATCGCGATGTCATGAAATAGACATCCTGCTCGGCCAGGTGGCAGAAAGTTTACGCAATCCGGAACAAGCGTGTAGTCTGCCTACCGCGATACAACACGATCTCGTTATTAAATTAAAACTGAGTTAAATCGGGCAAAACGGGTCGCGTGTTACTATGATCGTTTTCGGATCTACCTCTTTATGTAATTTTCCGTAATTAATTGCAATCGTAAATGAACAGTGGCGAAGGGATACAGAGAGCGGCATATTCAAACAAATTTTACAGCAACACTTCGCCGTAAATATTTCCAGTTTAACCGATCGGCATGGTTAATTAATAAGATAATTAATACGCGGAACGCTTTGTTCGGAAAATTGGGTATTCGACGCGCGCGCGCAGCTGGAAAATGAAACCCGAATAAAATTAAGTCCCGAACGCGCTGATCGCCTGCATATAGATGAATACAAAAAACTTCTTTGTCTCGAATAATGATATTCGGTTTAATGTAGTGTGCCTTCGATATGCCGCGCCGCGACGCGCCGCCCCGGTGCAATGGTTTCGAATACCTTTCCTGAATACACAGGCTACGTATTCTGCCGAGCATACCTGTAATCGTGGTGCAACGAGAGAAACGAAAATCCCCCGCGAAAATAAATTGATAATGTGCGATGCAATTTTGCAAACGATGCTTCGTTTTCGAGATAATCGAATTTTACGAATGGCCAAGAGGGTGCGCATTAGTATATTTATCGAAAGGAGAAATGATTATAATGGTGTATATATTCGACAAATTTTTTTGAACTTGGTTTCCGGTACACCAAAAATTTTTTTATAGTTTCCATTTATTTTTTCGTGCGGGGTCATCTATTCCCAATTGTTTCATTATCTATTTTACGTGTAGCTAAGTCAATATTTCTTTGTTTAGCAACGTTATGCATGGTCAAGCACAATATTTAGTTGTTTTCTGCAAATAGTTGCGAAAGCGGGATATGTTTAAAAAAATAGGTTGAAAGGAAAACAGGCGGAATTTATTTTGCGGACCACGACGTGTACATCGACGTGTTTTTGCCGAGTAGCATGACGAGGCAACGTGCAAGCTCATCGAAACTCGAAGTGTTCTTTCTTGTTTTACGAGACAGAAAACAGCTTAGATACTTAAGTGGTAATTTGTCAAAGGAAACAGGAACGAGCTATAACAAGTTACACGAGCTGGAACTTAAAAGTAACGCTCCCCGGGAGTTTCGCCATGAAATTGATAAAACTTTATGTAATTATAAACCGCAGCAGGCCAAAAACACCGTGGCCTTCTTTTTTATCTTTCGGAATTCTAGTTTAAGTAGTATACGAACGTCATGGTCGGACATTATATCCAAAGAAAGTCAATTAACGAGAGCCCAGATGGCCACTTGTGAACATATTATGGTTCAGAGAAGCCCATGGACAGTATGGAACCTATTCAAACCCCATAAAACGTATTTGTAGCCAATTGGAACTTATTTGGACTCACGAGACTCAAGTTTCGGTCAACTGGGGCCGATCAATGACACTTAAACCGTGCGGCTTTTGGCACAGTAACGTTCTGAATAATAGCAAACTCGTCGAACAATTTTTATATGTTTGCATCGACAATAAAACATATTGTCCACACGTGCCTTTCAAAATTTACCGTCGCTTGTATTATTCACAGTTTATTGTCGCACGAACTAATCGCTATAGTCACGACAAAATAATTTTCATTTTCGAATGGTGATGTAAGAGCATTAAAATATTATATACGAAAAACTTGTTAATGTTTATGAATATAAATATTTCTCTTGGCCAGAACGTACACAATTTTGAATAGAATTATCTAATGTGTCTGACTAGTAATGGTAACGTCTACTTATAACGAGGGTTTATAGGAGTTAGTATTGTTCATTAGATGAATACACAGGAAAATATTACTGAAATTAAATAAGTGAGGTATCAACTTCACATTATATATTATTGTAATCTGATAATGATAATTGGAATAATTCTCACGTTTCCTCCCAAATCCCAAAAGAGTTGTATCAGCATTATACGCAACGTGTATAATATCTCATCATCGAATTTAGTCCAAGTCACGTTCCTTTTTGTTACGTAAAATTGGTTTTAAAATGCTGAAATAAAATTGCTATAACAGAACCACGATTGCTGATACGGCATATGTATATAAAAACAAGTTCTAGTGTATGTTAATAGCAAGTGACAATTCCAAACGGAGAACCATGAATCAAGCATTGAAGCTTATTTTACTCGTGTCTCTTATTTTCGCTATGGGGTGTTTGTTGTCACTGACTCAAGCTGTAAGTTGATTTGAAACATGTAATTCGTAAAATCATTAAAATAATTTATGTTTTCTTCAAGGCCCCATCAAAATGTTATAGTTATTATAGAAGCAGGTGCAAATATCCTAATGTACAGAAAATGTGTCCGGTAATATAACTTTATTCTACGATCTGATAGTGCTATCAATTATTATATACAATTTAATGTGTATCTTTATCTGTTTATATAGGAAGTATGTGCAAAAGTCAATGGTTAATAGTCAATATCAACATCTACGAGGGAATAGTGCCTTTGGAAACTTTAGTAGTCATTATGTACACTCAAATATGAGTACAGAATAAATTATGAGGAATAATATATGTATAATCGTGTTTTATGATTGTATAATCATACTTTAAATAAAAGAATATTTTACATTAAAAAAGTGTTATTTACCTGAAACTGTTATTCAAACTTTAAAAAAATACAATTCTTTAAAACCATACTAAAAATCATTCTATGAATTATGTGAGTTCGGTAAATAATAATTTAACGTTTCAAACTCGATATACACGTCGCCACGTTAACGAATAGATATATCATGAATGCAGTGAATAATAAATGGATAAGTAAAAGTTTGACATAGTTTTATCACTGTCATGTTGAAACAGGGTTGGTCACGATGAACTGATTTTGATACTAAAATGCACTATAAAATACGTATTATAATTTAATGTACTTGCACGACTGCGTTTTATACGTACAGCTTTGTTCGCGGTAATGTGTATAAAACACGAAAGTCCAACTGTGAGTGCATGCTAATGCAAGTAATTCAACGAAGGATCATGAATCGAACCAAGAGCATTCTGTTTCTTGTTGTTTCTGTCATTTTACTGTCAGGATGCTTGGTAGTTCCCTCAGAAGGCAGGGTAAGCAGGAAATTTGGTTTTGCAGCATAAAAAGTTGTTCATTATGCTTTGCGCAATTATATATATTTAATAGAATCAATATGACACATTTAATGGTGAAAAGAATTATTTTTATTCTTACTGAAAGCTTATATAATAATTTTTTCAATAATCGTTTTTGCGATTTTGACGGATATTTTTGTTATTTGTTATTATGTTTGCAATGAATACTTTTTACTGGAGATAGTAGGATTATAAAATATCGCTACAGAGAAGGTAAACCACCCGCTAATAGATTCCATATGTAGAATTTTCTTCTTTATGCATTATATGATAACATATTACGAGTCTCTTTAAGGATTCACCGAGATGCGGAACTGGCTACCCCGCAGAGTTCTGCGGTTCCCCTCTAATGGAAGATGCATGCCCGGTAAAGTCACAATTACGTAACAATATTAATGACAATATATAATTTTACATGCAAGAAAGTTGTTAGATTCATCGTAGGTTTACTTTGTTCAATTATATGCGAACTACAAGTTTTTCTAAATAGATTATTATAGAATATTAATATAGGATATTACTCTAGCATTTGATTTACATACTCTTTTATAACTAGTAAAACAATACTAATATTTGCTATGTTTTTGTTTATTAGGACATGTGCAGACGACTGAGGGAAAGAGGAAAATAAATGCAGTGTAATTACAAAAAAAAAAACATACAGATTTGTAATCTTATCTGAATTTTTATGAAAAAAGTAAAAGAATGTCGAAACAAATAAACTTGTTGAGCAACTACAGATGGTTCATTTAAATAACAACAGTAGCATCCATATTCTATGTACAAGCCAATTTTTCACTCGATCAAATAATATTCAGAGAACAACAACTATGTGGTTTTTCATCGATGCACTCTGAGCATTAAATAAAAATTCTCCTTCGTTTTCTTTCAATATATCCGTCTATGATGGCGAAACATGGAACAAGGGCACAGTTTGAATATTAATAGGGATGGACGGCTATATACTTCTTTATTTTTCGTTCCCATCCATCCAAAAATCCATTTCTACAGTCAGTATTGTCACAAGCAATACGTATTACTCGTACGAAAAATTTCGCGCATCCATCTACGGATGTCATGCTATCGAAAAGTATTTTTTTTACATAAATGAAAAAGAGAACATTACAACAAAGATACACTTACCTACATATCTTTTCTACAACTGTTCTTTTTATTCTGATGTTGAACTATTTCAGTTCATCGTTCTTCGTTTTCGATTCGTATGTTCCAATAAAAGGAGTTATGATTTAATGAATGGATTTTTAGATGAACCACCGGACCGAAAGTCGTTAAGATAAATAATCCTTTTATTGTTTTATACATTATCAAATATCCTCCGAAACCAATTTATCAGTTTTTAATCTCCTTACTTCATCGTTATTCGTTTTAATATTCTTTTAGAATATTCATATATTCGAACACTCACGAAGTTCATGCTAACAGTAAAAATTTATCGTTCAACTTTTGTATTATAATCTCGACCACGTTTACTATATAAAATGGGAAGCGTCACTATAGTGAACTTACACTAGCAAGAAAGATAGGAATACAACATATAATATCATGAATCAAAAGTTAAACTTTCTTCTGCTATTCGTTTCTCTAATTATGTTGTCGGGATATTTCGTAGTAGCGGACTGGGTAAATAATTTTTATTGTTAGCACTGTGTTGTTATTTTCTCGGAATAAGTTATTTATTAAATCATCCTTTTTAGCCGCCACCAGCATGCCGTTCTTTACCGCGAAGCAACCTTTGTCGCAGCCAAAAATATATATTAATGTGCAGAGTACGATTATGTTTCATTAATTGTATATTAATTGTTCTGTCCAGCACCTAGTAAATTTAGATCTTATTTTAATCTATAATGTTGTTTATATTTGTTTGTTTAGCTTAATTGTACGAGAGAAGAGTCAGGATTATAAGCAATGATCACTGCATAAACTGTATCATTTATGAAAATGTAATTTTGGTGAAAAATAAATATTGTGTATTGGGAACATTAAGCTGCATTTTCCATTATTTTTACACTTTAAATGGGATCTACCTCCAGTCCATGAAAAACAAATTATTTATTCAGAAATAAATTAGAGATATGAGTACTGTTATCTGCGCGATTATCCCATATCAAGAATTATGAATCTGTAGAAAAGCTGTTGAGAGCGTCTTGTATATACTTTAAAAATATTGTTATGGATGTACTAAAAATCGAATAAAGTTCCCACTATTTCACAGTAACAGTCTTCATAAAGCGTTTTGCGAAAGTGTGCAAAAGTTGTTATCCGCATCACGAAAGGCGAGTTAAAATAGACAACGTGACTTTAAGTGCACAGAGGTTTCATATAAAAGACTGAACAAAATTGGTGGCTACATGTTGAAATCAAACAGCGGAGAAAGTCAACTGAAACATGACTCAAGCGTTTACGTTCTTCCTTGTCGTCTCTGTCATCTGCATGACAGGATGGTTCATTCCATCCGCAGAGGCTGTAAGTCATTAATTCTACATTAATTGGTTTATTTCAAACTCTAAGTAATCTCAACTTATCTTTTTAGTGCACATCATGGATGAATTGTCATCATCCTCTGGCCAAAGTACTTTGCCCGGTATAGTAACACAGTTCTATGTAAAACATTGATGATGTCCTTAGTACTCTTTTTATACAGTAAAGTCTTGATCTAAGAAAATGGATTCGCAGCAGCGCCGAAGCGCGATATACGTCATCGAACATTTCTACAGTCAATGAACTTACAAAAAAAAATAGTCAAACTACACGAACTAAGAAACAGCACGGACCCGAGTGTTTTTCTTATTGTTAGATAAAGCCTTCACTGTATTTGCATATTTCAGCTCATTTATTTTTTATTCTATAGAATTATTGCGCACAACGAAACGGATGATCATCTCCAGCTGTTCAACGACAATTGCATCATGGATAGTACTACTATGATGACTTCAATGGAGAATAATTCAATTAATACTGTATTGGAAATGAATATTGGCAGAAAATAAAATATTAAAAATTCTCAATACGTTGTTACTTCGTAACCCTATTTGTAACATTATTTAAAAACGTTCCTAAGCTATTTTGTAAGAAGTATAATTAAATAGAAAATTTCTTCCATATAGATTTTCGAAATGTACATTGAACTACAAAGATATACTAAAATATATTCTGTACATCGCAAGATAAAATATTTAGAATCGATAGAAGATGTAATTATCAATTTGTATTCC
The DNA here is from genome assembly GCA_028455615.1 of Lasioglossum zephyrum. Taxonomy (NCBI): domain Eukaryota; kingdom Metazoa; phylum Arthropoda; class Insecta; order Hymenoptera; family Halictidae; genus Lasioglossum; species Lasioglossum zephyrum. The sequence continues at coordinate 8,433,191 of CM052333.1, forward strand.
CTTCAGTATTTTTCCTCGGGAAATATAATTTCGAAAAACATGAATTTAAATGAGTATTGCATAACAACTGCCACATAAAACAGCATAATGTACATAATTGTTATATGTATACTCATTTCAGTATTTTAAACCGAGTTATTAAACTGAAAACCCGACAAACGCTATTATCATACATCACGTTTCCCATGAAAACAATTTATAGTTACACATTTATCGTATGAAGTGGATATTGCATTTTCATGCGTTGGTATAATATATCACAAATCACGACTAAGTCTTACGTATAAAAGGCACGGTACAACCGTAACAGGCAGGACAAACGCAAGTATCCAAAATACAAAAGATGGTCCAGAAACTGCATTTCCTTTTTCTATTCATTTCGTTCATCTTGATGGCAGGATGTCTCGTGGCCCCAGTAGTTGGAGTAAATTAATATTTATTTATTAAATAGTGTTATACTTCAGTACACATTTAAATAAACGAAAGTAAGACTTTTGTTATTTCGAATAAACGAACAATATTCTTTAAGGTGCCAGGTGTATGTCGCCAGCTACCAAAAAGTACTCTTTGCCGCAGTGATAAGTACAAAATAATGTGCAGGGTACGTACATGTCTGTCTTCTTTTAGTTAATACTACTAATAGCTCTATTATAATGGCTACATTCTTGATCATTTCTTTTTATAGCTCAAGGGAAAATGTTAACTAGAAGAAAAAGGATAGCACAGTGATAAAAAATTAATCCGAATGTGCTATATAATTGATGAAGATGTACAGTAACATTGGAAAATAAATGCTGTTTATCGAAAATACAACATTGCCTTCTTTAATCGCCTCTGTGTTTCCAACACGCATTATCTTTAGACAATGAAACAGTAATCGTAGTCATTCAATCTGCTTATTACCCTGCATCATGTTCTACACGAAAATTACATATAGATAAACATTTATTTCGCAAAATACAAGTTGCATTTTCACGTGATCACCTAATCTATATTTGCTAAATTTCTTATCAAGTGTTCCATACATATATATTTAATAAGAGAGGACTACGGTAGTCATCATTGGTTAGCAACAAGTACAGGAGTACAGAATACGCGATCATGAACCAAAAACTGTATCTTCTATTTCTTTCATTTATATTACTGGCCGGATATTTCCTGCCTTCAGTAGTTGGAGTAAGCGAAAATATTTTTTCTTTTCTCTACGTTGCTATCAACTTGTAATGAATCATTGCGTCATGTTCTTTCTAGTTAGCACCAGCATGTCATTCTTTACCAAAAAGTACTTTATGCCGTAGCATGAAGTATAAAATGATGTGTAGGGTACGCACCTGTCTGATTCTTATTAACTAATGCTACTTTCTTTAATATTTTTTTTTATAGCTCAAGGGAAAATGTTAACCACAAGAAGAAGGATGGCACAATGATAAACAATTATTCCAAGTGCGCTATATGATTGAAGAAGATGTATAATTACATTGAAAAATAAATATTATTCGTTTAGAATATAGTACTGTTTTCTCATTCCTTTAGCACAAACACACATTTCCTTTAGACTATAAAAATTGATTACCTTAAGCACGAATTGCATTTTCAGGAGTAGACGGAATTGAAAAACAATTTTCTACACTTTTTCTTTAATATACTTTTATGCAAACTTGTAAAAAATGTATAAATGCATAAAATTCATGGTTTATATATACCACAGTAATTACTATCAAGTAATTAGAAGAAACACATTAAATTGAAACAGCTACAACGGTGTTACAATTTTATTATTGTCGCTATCACGTATCCCACGAGAACTGTATACGGCTAAACTTTTATTGCTCAAAGTATTATATGTTTTAAGTATTCACATGATCTATGTTTGTCCACTATTACGAGTACATTCTGCATACGTATAAAAGGCAAGGTGTAACTCTAACAGACATTTACGAATACACAACACAAGGATATAGCATACGTAATGATGGGTCAAAAACTGTACTTCCTTTTTCTAGTCATTGCATCTATTTTGTTGGCAGGATGTGTCGTGGCACAAACAGTTAATATTTATTTATTTATTTGTACTCCATTTGAACATATGCATATTGAATTACGTATACATTTCTTGTGAAAATTTTCAGAAAAAGCCGGGACCCTGTAGTACTTTACCCGAAAGTGTTCTTTGCGGCAGCGACAAGTATAAAATAATGTGCAATGTACGTCATATATCATTATAGTAGTATTACTATATCCTCCTACAATTTTTATTATAATAACTAAAATTGTTTGCACTTCTTTGTACAGCTGAAATGCTAACCAGAGGGATGAACTTCGCAAAGGACGATGAGGATTTCTAACTATGGATGTCCTAACTGTTACTGAACACGTTATGAAGTTTCAATAAAATAATCAACAAGAGCAAGTGAACTGCTGGCTATTTTATTAAGCCCTTCCCAACCTAAATATTTGTGTATTTTCAATCTAATTGCAAATGCCCTGTGTCCCATAAAATTTTGATAAATCTTACTAAATACTAAGAATTGTAGAGAAAAACAAATTATAACTTGGTCATTATCATTTTTATAGTAACAAGTTTCACCGTACTGTCATATAAAATACAGCTTCTGTCACGTTCGTCACGATAGTTAATATTTATTATTAAAACGTGGTCATATAAAGCAAGTATTACATTTTTAAATTTGGTATACGACTATTTGGAATTATAATAAAAGCGGGATTCGTGAACAAAGCTGCAATTCACTAGTGAAAACGCAAGGGAATAACTCAAGGAATCGTGACTTTCAAATTCAATTTTATACTTTTATTTGTCTCTCTAATTTTACTGTCATGGAATCGTGTGGCATTGGCACAAAATGTAAGAGAAAAATCTTTACTTAATTTATGTATGATATGTAGTAATGATTATACACGTTATACATTGTTCGTAAATTTTGTTAAGGAACCACCGGCATGTAAAATTATAACGAAGAACCATTGTACTAGCATGAAATACAAACACATGTGTCCGGTAAAATCACTTTTTCTTAACTGAATTATGTTTGATGTATAATTTTGTCTTATAGTTAGCACAGTAACTGACATTTTTTCTTTTCAGAGTGTATGTGGTCCTGAGTCATAGATACGGTTGCGTCGAACATAATTTCTATAGAAGGAATACTTCTGTTACTGTTTCACTCGATAGAAATTGTAAACAATATTGTATGCAGTAATAAATTAATGCTACAGTGAAGTTTTTAACATGTATCAATAAAATAATCTTTAAGTGCAAGTGAATTGTTGGTTTTTGTCATTACGTCCCTTCCCAATCTAAATATTCGTACATTTCCAATCTAATTATATATAAATGTTCTGTGTGTGTCTTAGAAAATTTTGATAAATTTTGCTAAACACTAAGAATCGTAGAAGAGAAGAAATGGCGACTTGGTCATTATCTTTGTTATAGTAACGGTATTGTCTAATAAAATACAGCTTCTGTCACGTTGGCCTCGATAGTTAATATTTATTATTAAAACGTGGTCATATAAAACATGTATTACAAAGTTTTTATTTCGTACGACGTACGAGACTGTTTGGAATTGCGGGAAGCTTATACATATAAAAGCAAGATTTGTGAACATAGCTGCAATTCACTAGTGAAAACGCAAGGGAATAACTCAAGGAACCATGAATTTCAAACTCAATTTTATACTTTTATTTGTCTCTCTAATTTTACTGTCATGGAATGGTGTGGTATTGGCAAAATATGTAAGAGAAAAATCTTTACTTAATTTATGTTTCAAATGTAGTAATGATTATACATGTTATATATTGTTCGTAAATTTTGTTAAGGAACCACCAGCATGCAGAGTTATAACGAAGAAACATTGTACTAGCATGAAATACAAAAATATGTGTCCGGTAAAATCACTTCTTCTTCTTAACTGAATTATGTTTGATTTATAATTTTGTCTTATAGTTAGCACAATATCTGACATTTTTTCTTTTTCAGAGTGTATGTGGTCCTAAGGGATGAATACAGTTACATCAAAAATAATGTCTACAGAAGGAATACTTCTGTTATTGTTTCACTGGATGAAAATTGTAAACTATATTATATGCGATAATAAATTAATGATGCAGTGAAATTTTTAACATGTATCAATAAAATAATCTTCCAGAGCAAGTGAACTGTTGGTTCTTGTCATTAGGTCCCTTTCCAATCTAAATATTCGTATATTTCCAATCTAATTATATATAAATGTTCTGTGTCTCAGAAAATTTTAATAAATTTTACTAAACAGTAAGAATCGTAGAAAAGAAGAAATTGTGACTTGGCCATTATCTATCTCTGACATGTTGGCCACGATAGTTAATATTTATTATGAAAACGTGGTCAAATAAAACATGTATCACAAATTTTTTATTATGAGATTGTTTGGAATTGCGGTAAACATATACATATAAAAGCGGAATTCGCTAACATAGCTGCAATTCACTAGTAAAAACGCAAGGGAGTCAACTCAAGGAACCATGAATTTCAAACTCAATTTTATACTTTTATTTGTCTCTCTAATTTTACTGTCATGAAATCATGTGGCATTGGCAATATATGTAAGAGAAAATTCTTTACTCAATTTATGTATCATATCGCCAGTTTGCAAAAAAACTGGCATAATTCGAAAACCATTTGTTTCAACTTGAGCAATCATGAATTACAAACTCAGTCTTCTGTTTATATTTGTTTCTGTAATATACAGGTTTGAAAATTGGCTGAAGTAAGAGATGAAATTTCTTTCATTTATTTATTTTAACACGTGCTAATTATATTGTATTAAATCTGTGCTATACATACACGGATTTGTTAAGGAACCAGAGACATGCAAAATTATAACAAAGTGCTACCATGAAATATAAACATATGTGTCCGGTATTGATCAACGTTAAGATTACATTTTATTGAAATTCTCTTTCTTCTGTGCGTTTGAAACGATACATCAATATTTTGATATAAATTTGAAATTTTTTGCTTTAAGTGAATATAATATTCTGTAACCTCACATTCCTTATATTTTTCTGTACATTTTATAAATTCAAAATGTTATGTTGCATTTGTATATGTAAGCAACAGAAAAGCAACTGTTTGCTGCTAGTCAATACATCAAAGATTCGACATGGCGATACATAAATCAAAAGTTGGTATGCTGCTTCGTTCTCCTGGCATTCTCTTATCAGAATATTCCGTCCAACTTGCGAAACCACTATCATGCTGGCAGAAACGAACAGGAATGATAGCAAATAAGACAGTGAAATCGTTCTCGTTGCCTTGTACAAGTTGCATTTGGTTGCACGCATATGAAAGAAAAGAGATGGATCTATATTTAAATATTATTCAGAATTTGACTATACCAAGAAGTCTAATGCGTTTCCTCAAATTTATTAATTAGGCAACTCATCTCCCTACTCGGGTTCCATCTCTCTGTCACGAGTATGAGCGTTTCATTTCGCTAGCTATCGACCCGGTTATCCTAGTTTCCGGTAGTTCTGCGAGTTAAGTTCGGGACGGCCGACTTTCCTTCGCGAGAAATGAGGCGAATCGCATCGCGGAATAACGAAGATTACAAGTTGCATCGGCGCGCGACTAACATCTGGCCACGGTTTCCCCCGGGCATATTACTTCTGTTTTCTTGGGAACGAACGGTGTCGGACGTACGAATAGAAAATACGGACGTCCTGACGCGACGTTCTGCTTGCCAAGAATTTCATGAATATTCTTTAACATTAATGCGCTTTATAAATATTTATCACGCCCCCGGATTTTACTATCTCCGACAAATTAAGCTTTCCAGCTGACTTAACCCTTTTCCGCGCACCCGTAGCCGGGGCGTTACCCCTGTGGAAAGATGCAATTGGAATAGTAATTTCATACCCGCGATCTGCATTACGATGTTACCTCAAGTCGTCCGGGATATTTAATATTCTACACAATGAATTTATATTTTCTATTACGAAGAAAGCAGGGGACAGGCGGTACCGTTGAATCGATGGCTTCGCGACGATTAAGAGCCTTTTCCTTCGAATGGACTATTTATTGTGGTTAAAGAAAGTTAGAGCCGAAGCGTGGAGTGATTACCAGACAGTAGATCTTTATTCACATTTTTTTATATCTGTTACAAGCAGTAGAAACCATTTGAGAAGTTCCTACTTTCTCTCGTAATTTTATTAGATTGAAAATAACATTTTTATATAGGATTCAATTCATATTCTTGATTGTTCGATATCCATGATAATTTGGGCTGTAATTATCCAAAGCGTAGGAAATTGTCCTCCAATTTGCCATTTTCCTAAAAAAATTTAACATAATTATTGCGTTTTATTACTGAGGACTTTTTTGCCAACGACCGTGGTCCCGTTGAAAGCACCGGTTCTCATTCGATTACCGAAGTTAAACAATGTGGAGCGTGGAATGGACTTGGATAGGTGACCGGGTAAAAACCCGGGAAGTGACTCCCAGGTGCTTTTCACGTGTTGCTGGCAAAGGTGGTTCGGAACCCACCGTAATAAACAGTAGGTCCCGCTGAAAATTAGGCTGAAATAGGCTAAAATTAGGCGATGGGGAGAGTGGAGCGAAGGGAGAGATTTGGTGAATGGATTTGAAACCCTTAGGGGACCAAATAATCATATCACTACTGAGGACTTTTTACCCGGTTTGTGCACCAAAGTTTTTATTACGGCTGATATTTACTGTGCCATTTTAGTTATTGAATCACTTGTTTACCGCTTTAGAGGGTACAATAAAGTACGTTGACACTAAAAGTATGGATACAGCGGCAAAAAACAACTTCATTTTCGGGAACATGATTTCTTCTATGGAATGTTTCGCTCTCTGTAGACACCGCTGCACGCGACTCTGTTATAAACGAAACAGTTGCGCGTAAAAACTATTATTCATGACCGAGTTATTAAATTCGAATACAATAAATATTACGTAAAATAGTGGAAGTATTGTAATCGGAGAACTAATACATGTAACGTGTTTTAATGTTATTTTTACTATTGGAATGTTTAAAATTTACACATATTTTTCTTAGGCCGGAAGGCATAAGCTATCCTGGAAGCAACGGAGACGCAAGGGATGATTTATTGCTGAGAGGTATAAAAACTAATAACAATTCAAAGAAGAAAAAATTCCATGAATTAGAAATATTGTAATTATTAAATATTTCAGAATCGTGCTGCACATGATATATCAATTCCTCACTGTTTCAGAGGGCGTGAAATATAACGATGACATCAATAGCACTGAAAGTACAACAATAGCAAACTTGATTTTTCCAAACAAGGTATTAGAAGGTAATAGTTAATAAATTCCGTTATTGTTTGAATTTATTCTTTCTCTATAAATTACTGTCGACCCATGATGCAGATATTATGTATAATACGATATGGTAGTACAGAAAAAATAAAACCAAATTTCATTCTTGCTTTTTAATATATTTTATTCAATTTTTTTCATTTCACTTTGACTCTAGTGGAACATGTGAAAACTTGGTATAATCAGCCAATACGGGGAAAGGGAATAAGCTGTGGACTTCTACGGTCTCGAACCTAAGACAGAAACAAACAACAGTAAAGTAATGATTATATTTTTATTAACAAAGTGACATAAAACATTTTCATGTTTAGTTGAGAAGCGTTTCTGTATCCTCATTGTGACAATTTAAGACTTGTGTCATTTTTTGCAACTGAATATCGTATGGTAAACAGTAGCGGATTGATAATTATATATTTCGAAGTGCAAAAGAATAGTGTAAAAACTTGATACGAAGGAATAATGTTTAATCAATTCCTCACCGCTTCATTGGGTATTATGTAGAATACCGATAGCAAAAGTGCAGATAGAGCAAAAACAGCGAATTTCATTTTGCGTTATTTGACTTTTTTCTTGAGTCAATATTGACTCGTCTATTGGTTTTCAGCTTTATATACTCCGCCACAACACAGAAATGCAAAAATTTATAAGCACCTTCCGTGACACTCTTCGAGCTAATAGCTAATAAATTTTTCTTAGAATAATGTGGACAATCACGAACTCGATGAACTACTTGTCTCTTGTCAGCGAGTGAGTTGCTCTAATTCGGTTCTAGGTTATTTTTCAGAGTACCTTTCCTGTAAGTTGTGCTATTTATAGTTTATCGATGGATTCTATTAAAATCTTCGCGTATCTAAATGCTTCCCTTTACATGTTTTGGAATCCACTTCTTTGAAATCAACATTAATTTTTTTCGTAGAGTGTAATAATTTAATTTGGTTACTAAAAGATTGAAATTTAGAAGGAATGATTATGACTTTCGGTCAAAATGGATCCCAAACATGTCATCCGAAGGTTAACTACAAAAAAGTCTCATAAGCGATTTACCATATCGAAAAATAGTGGCAAATTTCTTTGCATTATTAAGTATATGACTGCATTATGAAGTTTTTATTAAATTGTGCAATTTATTCATGGGGAATGTTGTAATGTATGTCGGTGAATTTAAAACGCGTTTTTTGCAACATGCACAGAATTGCGTCATGAATATCAGAAAACGTGACAATGATAATGTTTTTCACATAAATTCACGCTGTCACGAGTTACAGCGATAAAATGTTTCAAACTTCCATGTGTAATCTTTATCACCAACTATGGCTTTCTACTGTCAGATAGTACTGTCAACAATAGAGATGGGATATAGGTAAACAGTTAGAATAATGTTGTTCATTAACATTATAATTATTGTACAGTATAACGCTACTAATTGTGGGTAAAGCATAACAGTTGTGTTTATAATTTTTATTTTAAATACCTTTATTTATTATAAATGTCTTTTCAATTCAATTTTTATAAAATACACAGTTGAAAAATGATAAATTATTAAATATGGATGGCAAGTTTATTAACTTGTTATTACGCTGCCACAAAACATTTTAAAATGCGATTAAAATCTTAATAGTAGGAAGTTCGTGTCTGTGACGGGTATATAAGGAACAAAAATGTTCGCTTAGATTAAAAAAGTTTTTTAAACCTACGTTCAGCAACATGTTGAAAGCAATCAGTATTGCATTCCTCTTAATAAGTGTAATTGTTCTGATGACACTTAATACTATGCCCACTGAAGCAGGGGTAAGACTTTATTGTTAGGACATCAAAATGTTACAATTTATTCATGGTATATTCCGTTTTACCAATTACGTATTATTTTAATTATATTGTACATTTTCTCAGCCTCTTTGGTGCAACTGTTCGCAATACACGAGGATGCCCAAATCATGGCGATGTCGGGTAAGATTATATCGAATTATTTAATACAAAGTTACCCTTATATAACTGCAGCACTATCAAATAGAATATTTCATACTAGTCAAGTTGACTTGGGTAAACCTAATGTTAATAAGGTGTGTAATTTTTCTGTTTTTAGAAACTGTGCGAACGTCGTAGAGGCTGAACAATTCGAATGCGAAGACGATCTCTATGCATTGGATTTTAATTTCTCTCGTGGTCATGAAATTCGATTTGAATGTCTTTATGTACTAAATTCTCTCGAAAATAAAAATCATAAATTTTTATCAATCGAAATTATGTAAAGTGTGAATTCCATTTTAAAACTTTGCCATTGTCAAGTATCCCAATGTCCTTAGATCCATGATGTAAATATAAAGACGAGTATCGTGGGAAATAATGTATTTGCGTAAATATAGACAACGAATTAATCACTCAGTCACGAAAAATGGTTTTAAAATGGGATTGATATCTTAATTCCGTGCCTTTATTCTCATAACCGCGACTGGTATATAAGGAATGAAAACGTTATATTCAAAAATATACATAAAGCAACATGTCAAGGCAATCAACGTCGCATTTCTCTTTGTATCTGTCATTTTTTTGACAACACTTTATACTATGCCAACTGAAGCGACGGTAAGAATTAATGTGAATATAAACTATGTTTATATAATTTTCTTATCTGGAAAGTTTTTGTTGAATACATTAAAGCTCAAAAATAATCAATTGGTCATTAGAAATATTCGATGAATGTCATATTATAAATATTGTACATCATTTCAATGATGTTATCAAATTTTTCCAGCCCAACGGGTGCAACTGTAAAAGGCCTAATAGCTGGGAGTGCCGGGTAAAATCATATGTAGTTATTGAATATGATGTATTAAGAACTATCCAATGTGTCTAATTATTTTTTGTCTGACTTGTAGATGTGGTGCAAAAATACACTTGGTTGAGCAACTCGAATGTGACACTAAAGAAAGTAGTTTACTGCAGAGAAAAGAAATGTGTAAATAACAAGAACATAATAAAAACAATTTTTTCGAGGAGAATATTGTAGTTTTATTTACCAAATGAAAATGCAAATAAGTTTTTCTATGCGACTTTGCCTAATATTTTATCCTAGCACGTACTTCAATAACAAATAGTATAGAACGTAGCTATGAATCTCTGCTGTCCACGATGGCTCTCTGTTATGTAATGTTGTTGTTAAAAATGTTGAGATTAGAAGTGCTATGATATTAAAAGACGTTTTTATGAGCGTCGTGATGTTATAGGTTCGAAATCGACGATTTTGCTGTAAGACAGTCACGAAAAATTCATTTTGAGTAGTCAAATGTTAGTCAGGAAAAATATATAAGGAACGTTGAAAAATTATTCAAGAGTATTAAGCAAAACTTTAAATTATACAGAAACGAACATGTCGACCGTAGTTTGCTCTGTTTTCTTGCCTGTTTCCCTTCTGTTAGTACTGGGATACTTCTGGACAGCAGCTGCAGAAGTGAGTGTGGTACACTTGTACTTCAACTGATAAATATTAATAATTCAAATATAATGACAATAATGTCTTGTGTCTCTTTAGGCATTTGTGTGCGACTGTAGTGCACCAGTAGGACGACGATGTCGGGTAAAATTATATAATAAGTGCATAATTTAGCATAATTCATATGTAAGGAATAGTAATATTCATGTTGCCTATATTTTCTCTCCAGCGCCAATGCCAAGGTTGAGGAATTTTATATGAACTGGATATAGCAGCGTATCGAAGAGAATTGCACTCCATATTTTAATATCTGTAACGTGTATTAACAACCTAAATACTATGAGTGAATAAAGCATATCCAGAATAAAAAATGTAATTCATTAATTGATGTAAAACCAGAGACCTAAAATGTGATGTGTAGTGTAAATCCCTATTGCAAGAATCCTCCACATCACATCCTTCTTTGACACCTTATTCATTTTGTTTTATGACGATATGCACAAGAAACAATTGAAGACAAAGCCATTGTTCAAATATTAAAATTGTAATATCAAAAATGCAATAAAAATACAGAAAAAAGATTTTTAGAGTAACCTTTGCAACTACCTCTGTTGCTATTAGAACAAAACTTTTAGTTGTTTATGGACATAAAATCTATACTGTTGTGTAAATTCCAATGTAAAGAAACAGCACAGCTTCAATTGAAGCTTGAAATGGAGATTGTATACCATAAGAAAATAAAACATTTGTTTGCATAGACTGGTTCTTTGTCAAACCTTTTCACACTACATTAAAATTACGTTACAACATGGAGAGCATAACCTGTTTCTAAAAGTTGTAAGAAACTATTATTTCGTGTTTAAAAAAGTTAACATGTTAATTATTATTATTGTTATTATAAATTGGCATTATGAATTGTTATTATCCACTCAGACCATTCAACTATTATTACCGCAATCATAATAACCATTTCTATTGAACTGTTTACCAGATTGAATACAATAAAAACAAACCGCTGAAGTTCGTGGAAACTAGGGATTGGTAATGTTACTCAAATGTAAATATGGTCTGCCATTGCGGCAATAACAATTAATATTCAGTACCCCTAAGGAAAATAAAGTAAAATGCATACATAATAAATGGAAAATTAAGAGCCCTCTTTTACACAATAATCCGAAACGTAACTATTAGATTACGTTACTGACAGTGAATTGTTGAATTATGATTAAAGTTTCTATTGCTGTTGGCAGATCTGTTAAAAAATCACAAGCCAAGAGCCATAGAATTACACAATTTATGGTATAATCGCAGATAAATATTGTGTTACCTTTCGACGATTGTCATTCTATAGAATGTAAAATTTTCTTCAGAACTTTAAGGCATCATACTTGTATAAAGAATGGCATTCAGAAATTCATGAACATACATTAAGAAAGATGTATCGAAGACTTAATGCGTCAAAAAGAAAAATTGTAATCGAAACAAATGATTTCAACGTGAGTTACGTTATGGCATTAAAAGAAACTTTATGAGTGTCGTGACGCTGCCTGTGTAACCGAAATGGACGGTTCTGGTGTAAGACAGTCACGACAAAGGATCATCGTGACTGCATGTATCTAGCCAAATGTGTATTACGTGCGTGGTATATAATTTGTCACTATATTCGCACGTAACATGGCATTGATCCGACGGAATATATAAACAGCAGCAGACAAACATTCACGTATCTTCAAACAACCATTCTAGCTGTCGTTTCAGAGACTTCATTACTGCAAACATGTTCAAAAGTATTCGTTCCGCTTTGTTACCTATTTATCTCGTTGTAATTCTGGGATATTTCTGGGTGGCAGTTGCAGAGGTGAGCCTGATGCATAGTTATTAAATGATATTCATGATAAAATATATTTTCGCAATAATGTAAGTGTCTTTTCAGCCCATTTCATGCAGATGTAATGCACCAGTAGGGGCTGCATGCCGGGTAAATCCATATTTAACTGTTCGATATATTACATATTTATCTATACATTATGTGGAAAGAATACTAATGTCCACGTATTCATTTTGACTTTATAGCGAAAGTGCAGACCCAGAGGTTAAAGTATTGGATATGATTCAAATGATGGCAGCTTATTGAAGAAAACCTTCAGATACTATGTAATGGAATGTTTGTTGTGTGTCCTAAATTTAATGTGACTGCCATGAAAAAATAAAGTACTTCAAACTAAACAACGTGAATTTGTCTTGTTACCTTGCTTTCATTTACTATTATTGACATCGTCCCATCCCGACTGTTCCCATCCGTCGAACGTTTAACAGTTCAGAAGTAAACAATTAGAAATTGTTTCAAATTCAAATGTTGGTCAGGAGGTACATATAAATAACGGAGAAAAAATATTCAAGAGTATCAAGTAAAACTTAGAAGTGTACAGTAACGAACATGTCTAACTTAGTTCGCTTCACATATCCGACTTCAGGCTGATAATATTATGAAATGTCAGGCAACACATTTACTGATATCGTCCAAAATTTTCGAAATGTTTTAAAGCAATAGTGAAGCGACATGCAGGTATTTAAACATTTTCTTTTGGTTTTACTTTAATGAAAAGAATACCTCAAACCGTCGAAAATATATTTTCCACTATACTGGTTTTCATAAAATGAAAGTCCGCGCAGTGATTACGTCACATTTCATGTTTCACTGATCATTAATAATAAATTGATTACGATGAAAGTTTGAATATAACTGGGTGCTCGCAGTATGAAAAGATCGATTACCATTTTTCCATGGCTGGTAGCGAAACGGATCGGCCGGTAATATTTAACATTTCATAAATTGACGCGCACGCGATGCAGATGAATAAATTCCTAGGCGTTTTACACGCGACGCGGAAATATGTCGTTCGGGTCAATCGCGCGTGCATCGGCGAATGATAAAAAACTTCGATAAACAATATTGTCCCGTAAAAAGTTTTGCAGCAATTTTCATTCTCCGGTAAAAACAGGAATTCAATGCGGAGGTCGTGTAATTTCAAATCCGATATATTCGTGCTGTCACCCTATTTCTGCTTTTATCCGTTATCCGTCAGTAAATAAATTTCACGGAGCTCATTCTACAGTTTAGTTTGATAATACGAAGCGCGTAAAACTTGAAGATTTTATTTTCACGCTTGCTACATCGTATCCGCATGTCTGCTGGGCAAATGTTGTTTGCCCGTTGTTATAATAAACTTGCACTTTGGATTCGATTTATGGAATGAACGAACCGAGTGCACGAAGTGCATGCGTTTTATTAGGTTGCTGCATAACTCCCGTTTATCGCTTCGTTCGTACAAATACGTGAGTCACTCAATCCAAACACTACTGCAAATATCGTTGCTGTAAACACCTTGCCAAACAAGTTGTGAAAAAGTGGATCAAGAATTATACATTAAAAGAGCAATTCCTGCGATATGTAATAGTAGTAAGTTGTAATTGTAGGCATTTAAACGTATTAACACGGCGGTAGCATTCGCAACCTGAATAGGGTCATTTTGCGCACCGTGTCAATACAGTATATACAGATTTAGGATCTAATACATCGGGTAAATACGTATACGGTAATGAGCAATGATGTTTGCTGTATGAACCAGTACTACTTTATTCACCGTAAATACCGTACTGAATCCTGATTCAGATTTTATTTTATATAAATTCATTTATTCATCCATATTTTTATTAGCCATAAATACCTAATATATTCAATATACAATTTTAAGCTGACGTATATATTTATCCTGAGAATTTTATGAATTTGTAACAAAAATTTAAAATTATTAGAAAAGGAAAAAACATATTTCATAAGAAACGCAGAATATTTTTATTTTTCATAAACATCCGGATATAGGAGTGGACCACCCTCCGAGGGTTGATTAACAAGGAGGAACTTTACATGTGCTGTAAGAACCCGTGAAGATCGTGTTACGCTTAAACCGTTCAAATTGAAAAACCTGTTTGCAGGAAAAGTTTTGTGCGTCTGTACAGGTTGCCGACGATCGGAATCGCTCGGGTGATACGTCGGGCGGAAGTTTCACGTGGAAAAGTGCTAGCGAAGTTTCGCCTTTAAAACCAATTAAGCTAATACAAAGTTCCGAGTTGTGTGTAGGAAGATCGAAGTCGGTTCGAAGTAACCTGCTGGGAAGAGGGGAGGCACGGGCCTCGATGCTGCAGGGACAGCTACGTGGGAGCTCGAGCGGCGTAATCGAGTAAAATAACAGGCGCCGGAGCAAATTAACAAGTTTTTATGCGTTTAGTTTTCCAGTTGTGCCGTCGTTATGTTCGACAATGTTAAATCCTACCGTGGCGACTTACAACGGCGCGTTTGTCGCGCGACGGCCAATATCTGCAACCGACTAGACTAGACGTTCTTTGATTAATCTTGACTCGTTGCCGACGCAAACAGGAATAATGAAGTTGATTAAACCTTAACCAGCATGGACACTGAACCTGCAAGATCTACTGCAGAGAATACTACGGTCAGATGGAACGCTAATGTTCAGAGTGTTGTCGCTAGACAGAGGATTGCAAGCAAATTTGTGACAAAATTAAATTAAATGATACTGTTATATTATTTTAGAATTATCCACATTATTACACGAGGAAATACATTTTCATTCAACTTGTGTTTCGCACAATCGATGCACGCGCATAATTACTATTTTTCGTAACGGTAGCGACGCCAATGAGATTTACATCATGTATAAATATGGAGAAATAGGCGTACCTCTAAACGGCGATAAATCTTCGTTATAAACTTTTAGTTGACTTCAGCTCGCTAATGAAGGGTCATTATCCAGTGGATTCATCCGGCGAGATTAAATTTTTATAATTAAAGGTACATTAACGGCGCGTCGGCAAAACGAATGAAAGTCAGATCAAAAAATCCAGCTGGAGTAAACAAATAAAATAATTAAAATGGAAGAGAAGCAAAGTGAGCAGGAGTAAAAAGTTGATGGAACCGTTGCTGGCGCTTTTGCAGAGCGCGAACCGGTGAGATGGACGAGGATAAAGCTTGTAAAGTATTTCATATAATCTTTTAATAAGTTAGGCGAGCTTCCTCCGAACGTTACTGAACCAACGTTGCTAAATTCTCCCATTTATTCCGAGCCATGATAATGCTTATTGAATTATCAATACGCCATATTTAAAGGAGCCTAGCAATTTTCCTAATTACGCTATAATCATCTCAGAAGATTCGAAACTTTGGAGCTCGGAAGGTTTTCAGACAGGGTCTTTTATAACTTGCCGATCGGGGGATGGCAACTTGATCAAGGAACTGTTTATCACTAGAAGGATCTTTCGACAAGCGCAGGAGAAAATTTCATTCATTGTTAATGACGTGAATCTACTATCTTGCCAATCCAGCGCTCATTAATATCCCGGATAGACAAGTCGAAGATTATGTCTACGTGCCGATCAAGCTTCGTGGACGGTTTTATTTATCGTTCCCCGGTGTCGTGGAGTATCGATCGTTAATTTCATTAAACGGGAAACTGAAATGCAACAACGGAAGGCGCGGCGACTTTAAACTAGTTGGAAGTTTTTCAAGAACGAACCCACATGGTTCGATGAAGAATTGACCATTTAAAAATATTTTAATGAAATATATTATCTTAGCCAAAATCTAGTCATCAGGGGCGTAATGTACCTAATCATATTGCGAACAAGCCTTTCAGTTGCGTTGCACATCTCGTAAAAATTAGAAGAGTGGATCAATTTTTCGAGAGGCATCCAAAATGAAATTATTTCGTTAGCGAGAAAAATTGCTCCTTCAAAACCGACTTCCTTCCTTGCTGGGAGCTTAATAATCGCGCTAAATTTAATATCTCGCTCCACGCTCTCTATCTGATAAAGATCAAAAGCATGACAAGTTCCAGCCGGCCCCGGGATTTTCATTACACCAAAGCGCTGCTCTTTGTTATTAACACATTATCGCTCGAGCACTTGCCGGGCGAGAGAGGATTATCTTGATAATGCGTTTTCTCTATAGCTCCCACCTGAGTAACATAACACGTTCTTCGGCAAACTTAAACAATCTCGCACCGGTCCGTTGTTAATTATTGCCGAGCAATAATATCCCCTCGAATCGTCAATATTCCGGTCAACATTGTTCCTATGACAATGGAATTCGCTCTCGTCGTTCGTAACATCTTTGTTTATAACATTATAAGTATTTTTTCACAAGATACATGTAAATATTAACCGAGCCAGGTTGATACGGCCGAAGTAGAAATGGTCAACCGTGGTCAGACACGCGAGCCTCTTATGACAAAATTGTAATCTATAGATTTTGCTTATTTTATCGAATACATTTGCCTCCTTCTACATTATATTATAAATATCGGAATACATTCTGTGTTGTATACTAAAATTTATGAAGTTTTTAATATTTTTATCTTGATATCTCTACAGTACGAAACTTCTCTGATAGCTTGTTTTTCTTCTCCAGAGCAATAAAGATTTCGTAACTTTCCCTTCGTCTTGTATCAAAAAGGATTGGAGATTCCCACGGGAATTGACGTGTAGTGTTCTGCGAGATTGTAGCAAGACGGTTGCCGATGGCAGACCATTTTTGTCTTGCCGAAGGCGAGATTGAAGGCGTAGGAGGATGAATGGGAGAGAATAAAAATGTATTAGAAATCGTGGATGTCTATTGCACAATCCGAAGGTAATAAAAACATTTTATTCTTTAAATGCTGTGCGCAAGTTTCCGGATTATCCTTATTCTCCAGAATATAATTTAAAAAATTTTATGTCTCGCATGAGAAATGCGGGGTTAAAGAATGTTCAAATAGAAGTTGTAAGATACCGTAAATACAGGAGGAGCGTGTAGTGAATAGTTAAATGAAAGGATGTTTACAGCAGCGGCAGGATTCGTTCACCTGAGTATCAATTACCGAAAGGACATTGGCTGGTTGGGTTCGCGTGGCCGGCAGGTGAAATTGGCGGGAGCCGTTCTTGGCTCGGGACGCGACCAAATCTAATTTATACAAGGTTGTGTCGGGGCCGTTGGGCTCTCTCAATCTTTGGGCACGGTTTGCTGGATTACAAATTGTTTCGGTCGGCGATGTAGACAGCCGGTGGCCCCCGGTAGACACGGGCAGCGTTAAGGTTTACGCTTGGCCCAGAAACGCAGCAAGCAGCCGGAAGGAAGACGGCCCGTGAGTAGCAAAATGGCGTCAGATGGATGCCCCCATTAATTAGCAGCTACCTTAGAGTTTCTCCTCGCGGCTCTATCATTCATTCGAGTCACTCTTGTTTCCTGCGACTTATCTTACCTCCGAGCGTCAAATCGCGTCTCGTTTCAGCTGAATTTATACCGGCGCGCCGCATCGCGCCCGAGGAAGAAGCTGTAAAACACCGCCGCCTCTCGTCGAAATGGGAACACGGCCGTACAGTTTGTCACCTGGTATCGTATCATGCTCGAGATTCAGCGTTATCGTCATTATTAATAGTCCTCACGCCAGGTACTGCTAATCGTTCACCGATCGTTCGCGCGACTCTTTTAACCCTCTTCTTCGTCATCGAAAAATGTCACTGTCTTACAGCCGGGCACCGCAAATCATCATTATTTTAAATCTATTTCCTGATCTCAACTTGCATGTCATCTGCAACCTATAAACGTAACTAAAATTATGAGAATTTTTTATTTCTTTATCGGTGGCGACACGGAATTTAACGAAGCATAGATTGTAATCTGCGATTACGCTTTTCTCGCGATATCCCAGGAACGCGAGGATTTACGAGCCGCGGCTAAAGTGGACGACTCAATGTTCCGTAAAAGGTAGGTCCACTCACGGTTGACTGAAGGCAACGCGTCATCGAGCAAATGGGAGATTCTTCTGAATGTGGATGTTTACACCGGGGACGTTTGTATAATGTTACGAACGCCCGCGCGTGTGGAACACTCGAACTTCTCTTTTGTCCTTTATAGAATATTCTGTCGAACAGCATGGCACCGCGATGCTCGACTTTCTGGTTCTCATCGCGTGTCAATCTCGCTTGACAATCTCTGTCGCGATTCCCCGCATAATGAATATCAAATCTGGCTACGTCAGTTTATTTTTTATTCATCCCGAACGACGGTTGAATGTTTGATTAAACGGTGCCTATCCCGTCTAGAAAATGACAATCTTCTGGATATTCGAGGTACACGCGTGCAAATGCTACCGCGAATCGAGACATTTCGGTGGAACGCGTATGTTACGTCAAAGCTGACACGTTTCTCGGAAAGCTCGTGTTATTGTCGAATCGAAATAACACTGGCTCGAAAGATCGGAGATAGCTGGATTTAGATTTAAAGGAAATCGCGTGCTCAAAGGGTTCAATTAAACAAGCACGGATTGAAACATTCATGGTAGAGAGCCACGAATAAAACAAATTCCGAAGACCGAATTTGGACTGGCACAGAGTCTAGGAGTTAAAGTGCACCAACCCTGCACCGCAAAACAGAATTTAGTGTTCCACACGCTAGAGAAATAGACACATTTAGTACCAAGAAATCCGAAATAAACCAACCAGGGATGTGCAGACTCGAGTTGTATCCACCTAAAACCAGGAGAAACTAATCGAACCGAATTATAAATCACTGAACCATCTCGACATTAAGGATCCCAGCTGCGGATTTCTAGATCTTGACAGGATATGAAATACGGGACCCCAAAAAAACCGTTTTTAGATACTTTATCATGTCAAATTCTATTGGATTAGATCCCTTTCTGTTATATACCATTATCGAAAATTTTTTCGAAAAAAGTTAGTGCATAAACTAAGTAATTTCAACTTTTTGGATATGTTCATTAATCTGTAGAAAATATAAAAAGATTGTTCTGTACAGGATTGTACAGGTTCAACTGTTTCCATAAAACGTATTACAATTATCTGAAATAGACAATCAGAAAGGTTTTAACTTTGCATTGGTTTGACCGCTTAAACTGAAATGAATGTGAAGTAATAAATGGGAAAAATAAATCAACGGTTGAAAGGTAAAAATTTCAATTTCTGTAAAATACACGTTGGTCTTTTAGCTCACAAAAATCAAATTTTGTCAATATTGACTTAGTAGGTTCAGTTCAAACGAAAATGGTTTTATGTTTTTAATATGGAAACGGTTTCATTAGGAGAATGATTTTACGGTTGGATTATTGGCTTTTGAAGTACCATGGTAATCTGTTACGAAGTATATGAGTTTCCAATTTCGCGAATTCATTTCTAACAATCCTGGTTACAAGGAAACAGGTTACAAGCTTGTTAATTTGACGAAGATCTAAATGACAATCTCAAATCGAATTTGGAAAAACATTACAAGCCTCGTCTCGATTAAGGATAAAAGTCTTGTCGCTCAATATCTTTATTTATTTATTATAGAGTATGAGCTACCAATTTCATAAATTTGTTGATCCTTTTTAATAGGACTAAAAACCTTATTGCTCGGTTCTTGAACCATTGAACGTCTATCACGGCCGTATACACCACCGCTAGAGAATCATTACGTATTCTTTATTCCCTGTAACAGGTACACGATAGTTTATGGTCATAACACTTTTATGGAGCGATAGCAAAGCGTTTCTTAGAATACACGGCAGGTCATAGCGCAAGGGACGCATGCATCTGTGTCTTTGATCACCGGCAGATCGCTTTGTAAACCCCGAGGCCAGGCGAAATTGCTCGCAGGTTTAATGAGATTATTTTATAATAAATTTCCATAACACTCGCTGGCAACGGCCCGTTAGCCACATGTTAGATGGCATTATTACGTAAACCTTCGGGCAGTTTTGTAACTACCCTATGTTTATTTAATAAGCCATTGTGTGTCTCTTGTTAAGAATCAAATATCGTTACCCTTTGTATCAAAGAGGATTAATGCGACGACTCCACGCGAACGTATTTTCTTGTCCAACTTTTGCATAACCGTCTTCTCCGAGAGTTCATCGAGTAAATTGGAAAATTTAATGAGACCGAGCCAACCCCCACCTTCTCCGTCTCCGCCATCTGCGACTATCCGTACCTCTGTCTCCGAGATTAATTGTAGGTAATGTCCCTTATGTTACCCGGAGGATCCGTCTAAATTCGGAGGAATCTGATTACACGGGAACACGTCGATGGCAAATACTCGCGCGGGCGGGCACGATTTTCAGCGTCGCGGCCCAGCGAGCGACGCGAGGAAAGCAGAAACACAATTGGCAATGATAAACGGCACGCGGCGAATCACGAACCGAACGATAATTCTCGGTCGTCAGCGAATCGGTAATTAAAAGCAAATCACGGGTGCAGAATCGACCATTTACGTAGAATGAATATTTCATTCGGTTCCTAACGCCCGTGCCCGGCGAGTTTCGGCGCGCGCGCCTGCCCGAACCCACTTTAAGCCGCGCCGAGGAAAGTTCGCACGCGAGCGTTTAATTACTACACGTGCCGATGACATTTTACACCGAGTGCCTGCACACATACCCCACCACACTACCTCGATGTGTCATTTTTTTTTGTGACCGGTCACGTATCGAATTATATTTTTATTCTACCCGGGTCAACGTGTTGCGACGCGTCACGTTCGATAATCTCCTGTCCGCTGTACGTGCCTGCGCGATGTCTGTTTCTTCGCAACAACTCGATCGATTTTTAACCATTTGCACTCAACCGTCCCCTCCAACGCTCTGCTAAACATTGCTATAGCATTGTCCCGCGAGTCTCCTTCGCAACGTGCATGTTTTATATTATTAAGGGAAGGGGTAGCAATGTGGCACCTCAGTTTTATATTTCTTCCTGAAATCTGATTCCTGAAACAATGTCATTGAATTAAGTATCCTATTCTTTGATCAGGTGTAGAATCAAATTGACTCACAAAATTTTATCAAGACTCGTAGTAGATTAACCCTATGCACTCGAAGCTATTTTAACTCGAAAATCAAACGTTTCTTCTTCGCTAGAATATTTCCATTCTCTATGTTTTTTTTTTAATTGATAGATATGAAATTGATGTAATACCTCGTACAATACTTAAATGTTTAGTAATTGGTTAGATACCGACATATTTGATAACGTAAACAATATTTTTAATAATAGTACAGCAATCTTTAAGGGTTAAAAAAACTAATCGCTGTGATAAATTGTCTTGTTTCAGTTTCCTCGATTAAAGTGCTATCAAGTTGTGGAATTTTTGACAATGTATCTTGTCGAGGGTTAAAAAGGAAGTATCAATTCTCTGTCAATCTGAGCCTTTAACATGTTGCGGTTCTGGATATGAGTGGTTGTCCTGATACAGGATTACAAACGTGTAATACCACGATGAGTTTCGGGAACCGTCGAATTTGCGAATTCGGTTTCATCGGAGGCTGGACTGTCACTGTGGCGTTAGCCTGTAGCAATCATTCTTCGCCGGATGATCCCGGCGGACTATTAATTCGTACCAGATTCACTTTGATCTATTACGGCGCACCATTACAGAAGCATTGTCGTGCGCCGTGCCGGCCGCGATCGACCGGCAACCATGCCGAAGATATCGGAATTCCTGCGGTCGGTCGCTCCGATAAAATTAATACCGCCATCAAACGTAATGTAATTAAAATGTAAATTCAAGCGTGAATCATGATCCCGATCCGGCTGCCTGTTCCTCGCCGGCCGTCCCACGATCCGCTCTGGTTATTGTTGCGCGTTAACCGTCCTCGCCGGACGTCGTATTTGAATTTGGATATCGCAGAGCGACGATACCCCCGTCGGCGAAAAGTATCGTGAAAGGGTCGGAAAGTTTAACGAGTCGTGAATTAATGGATGTATCAAAGTTACGGGCTCTATGAGCCGGCCACGTTCCGAACCCACCGAGTAAAAAAGTTATGTATCGGTCGATTCTCGAAGCCGGATTCTACGTTTCCCGGATCGCTGCGTCCGACAATCGAACCCGTCCCTGTGCTTTTATCAAATTTTTCTCTCTCCACGAATGTTCTACTGGGGAATGACTGTCGTTTATGACCGCTGGATAATCGTAAGTTTGTTTTACGCTAAAGCCAACCTTGTTGGAAACACACCAAAACGATTTCCGGAATGTTACTCGCGTTCTGTGATCTCCGAGGGCGCCTGGAGTCCGTGCGTGTGGACTCCATTTCCACAACCGACTATACCTACGCAACGTTACTGGCTGAAGAACAGTAATAAATATTCCCTACATTCGTATAAATGTAGATCCATTACATAATTGCTAGATAATTACACAGGAATTGAAACATGGAAAATTTTACAGCGGCGATATTTTCAATATCGTTGGACTTTTTTTTCAATAATATAAGCAGAAGTAAGCGCGTCACGATCGCCGGTCCCCGCAAGCTGTTTCCATATTCGGAGCGAACGATTCGGTAATAATTCGCATTGTCGTGCACGCGTGCTGCAGCATGTGGCGATGGTGGCGAACAATGCGCATCATGTCGTCATTTTGGTTTCGCGTTATTTTAATTCTGCGGCGTCCGCTGGCCACTCTATTTGTTTCGACGCGGGTAAAAATGCAGTGCGCGATGGTCTGCGTGATTTAATGTTCTATTTCGCGTGGAATTTACAAAGGGAAACGACATTCCCGTTGATTTCGCGTGCGTCACCGTCGCGGTTGCTTTATTTCGTCCGCGCACGGGCGAATTTAAATATGCTGATTTTATTATACAAAGTTTTTACGTGTGTACGCGGAGCCTCGGCTGTATTGTAACAAATTCTGCTGTACTCAACCGAGAAGCACTATAACTCGATTATTAATCGGCATACTTTTTTCGAGCGCCGGTACGATACGTTCTTTTGTGTAACATCGTCTTGTTCGAATAGATGTTTACGTCATACGAATTCAGACCGCGGAGTAGGATATCGAAGTTGCCGAAAACTAATTAATACTTCAGTAAATAGCTTTATATATCGACCTAATTTGACAAACGCGATCTAACCCGTGAAGGTATTATTAGTTACAGTATATTTAGTAATGCGAATTATCGTGACAGGAACGTGTTTGACATAACCGTGAATCGTGTTTCTACGAGAGCTCGCAAATAGAAGGTTTCGAATATTTGTACTTCGCAAAGAGTATCGGTAATCTCGTTACTTTAGCTAGTTTCTTTGAACCCAGAAGGTGCGCGAACCCGACAGGTGAGTGACGGTCGGTCCATTTTATCGTACATCGCCACCCACCGACCTTTTACTCGGACCTTCGCGTGCAACGATAATTAAAGGTGCCGTCCGACGCAAAATGCTGAAATCGAGCACGGCCACGTGGCGGCCGGAAATACATGCTTAACAGGCGTGTATAATGGATGCGCCACGGCAACGAGTGATTTTCGCCTTTCAGAGATTGATTGCTTTGAAAAGAGTCGTTAATGATTATCCTCCCTGACGCGATTAGCACGCATCTTCGATACAATGAAACTAAGAGCCACGTGTGTTAACACCTTCGGTCACAAACGCGTTCACGTGACCAGGAAGTTTCGGGGGAGATCAGGAAATGTTGAAATACTTTTCTACCAGATTTTCACCTATGGTTGCAAACATATCTAAGTACAGGAAAATTTTATAAATCATTAATTTCTATATCTTAATACATATCTAAATTCTAATTTTCTGAAAGCAAGTTTCCATCATTAGCTATTTATATCGAACCTTTCTGTCTGCTGAATCCGTCGTTAAAATTCCGTCCACGCGTTATGAAGCAGCCTGTACGACAAAGTATTTCAGGTATTTCCAAGTACTTTGATGAAATGAATGATTAATAGATCGCGGGTTCCCCGCGTTTGCGGCATTCACGAGCGAATAATACTCGCGGAACTGAATTTCACTAAGATTTCGAATGGGTATAGTACTACTGTTATGATATCGATGCTAGAGGTAGAATAAAATAGTTCATAAAATTTTCTCCTTATCACCGTTATCGGCTAAAAACGCGAGCCGACCGTGCTTCTCCATTCTTTTGACAGCGTTATACGTTTGACTGGAATAAAACCATAAACTTTTTACGGAGCATGCTCCGCGTTCATCCGAGTTTATCCGTTCATCCGTCTTCGTTTCGCGTAGAACGTTCCGGCGTCGTTCCAAGCTCGGATCCATTTCTAAACAGAATCGCTGATGATTCACGTGACCGTGGAAGTTATGAGCATCCCGGACAATGAAGTAATTATAGTTAAGCGGTCGTCCGCATTGTCAAGTATCAGGAAACATTTTGAATGACTCTGTTGTTGCAACGAGATAATACCCGACGTTCGTACACACGGCAACTGGCAACTTTGCTCATTGTTCGTGTCATCGATCGGTCTCGTATAGGACGTTTAACGAATACATATGTATGTATTCGGCTACCGATGTTTCCATTGCAGCCTGCGATGGGGATTATCGTAGCTTCAATGAATCCTATCCGTTACACGCGAGTTAGCGCAAGCTTTAGCAGAACCGAATTTCCGTTAAGCGGTGTTTGTGGATTACTTTTTCCTCGCGAATAACTGTTTGCTGATTCGTGCCGCGCGTAACAACGCGGCCGGTGACATCTTTTATGTATCGCCCGGGTCTGACGACGATCCACCTTGCAGACCCGGAAAGGTGTTTCCACTGCATTAAGGGGGTAAACTAAAAATGTGCTGCTTCCGGAATTCAATAATTCCGGTTGTACACAGTGATATTAGCATAACTCTTTATTCACCATTTTTCCAGTGTTGTTCGACGGAAACCGGCAAAGCATTTCGTTAAAAGGGTGGTGAACGGTGCTGGACCGTAGACCGGTTTATTAATTAACAGGAATGACAATACCGATACAAGGCAGGTACCGTGTTCCCTAATTCTGACGATGGTTGACGCACAGCGCGCCGCGCCAACTGTGTTACAATACTAGGCAACGACTTGCGCAAACACTTAGGGTGATCCCGGAGTGTACGTTTGTTTAGTTACATTCCCGTGCACATTGCCGGGCGAGAGAATGGTTGCTTATGCCCGCATGTACCCTCGCTGAAAATACACATGCTCGATTATACCGAGCGTTAAACGTGACAAGGTACGGGCGTAGTAATTGCGTCACGCTATTACATTTAATTAAAAGTTCGCCCCTCCTACCCGTTCACCTTCCCCATCTACTTCTCAACCTCGCCGGCAATGCTCCGAAGAAATCCGATTGTTCGAAGCTTGCTTAATATAACGAGGAAACGGGAGGCGAAGTTGCGCTTGCTACGCGCGGCAAGTTACAATTAAGCTCGCTTAAGCGTCCTGTAACAAGGAGATCGTATTCGAATGGAAAAATCGGTTTCAACGAATCGGACTGTTTTTTCGCGTCGACCGGCTTAAACCGGCCTCCACTGGCTCGTAATTTTCAAGTCCCGTCGTGCCAAAGCTATTTGTCAACGAGCGCACCGCCGCTGGATAATTAATAATACATATTTCGAAATTGTTATGATAATGCACCTATAATCGATTGGATATTATTCAAAACGGGAGGTATTTATTTGCAATTACCACCGCGGCTTGTAAATGTAATAAATTTCAGCCGATTCCGCGAATTCGACAATATTTCGTGGACACACATTCTACTATCCACCGTCAAAATGTTTTTTCCGCACATTTTTCTTACCGAACGAGATTTCGTCATCCTCGTACTTGCAGACTGAACACGGATACATTATTTTTATAAAAATTCATGTAGTCAATCGATAACGTAATTTCCTTCAGTTTTTTTACTCTCTCTCCTGTTTTCATACTATATGAGGTTGGGACAACAACAGAATAACGGGAAAAAATGTGTAACAAAATAAATTACGCAAAAATAATCCAGCTTCATCGAACAATTTTATACAGCTAACTTTATTTTGAATAGCTTAACGAGATTTAAAAAATCGAATTTTTATCCATTCTCTTAGAGTTTCATATGTGTAGAATGTAGTAACCCTTAAAACATTTCCGAAAGCATAGTATAGTTTCAGATGGTCAAGGTGGTCTTAGCCCCTTCAGGTGCAAACAGGATCAAATTTCGTGGTATTAGAATTTTAATGTACATCGGCCACCATCTCGTACAGTTCAGCGGCCATCTTACCGTCGACAGGTGGAGCCCAGGCGTTTCGAGACCGTTGAATATTACTTATGCAAATCTTGCCGTGGAACCTTTTAAGGGAGACCTGACGGTGGCTAGCAGCCGGCCATCTTTACGGACAGCGAGATTTAACCTTTAAGCTCACTCCGGCCCGTTAATTTTAATTGGGTCGTGAAAACAAAT
This sequence comes from Lasioglossum zephyrum, assembly GCA_028455615.1. NCBI lineage: Eukaryota > Metazoa > Arthropoda > Insecta > Hymenoptera > Halictidae > Lasioglossum > Lasioglossum zephyrum. The sequence goes on from CM052333.1 coordinate 8,460,224, forward strand.
GTCCCAAGGAACGAGTCGTACCGCACACCCGCGTTTTACATCCCTTCTGATGACGCGGACGTTCTTAATCCCGCGAGCTGATGTTGTGGCAGCTCCCAGAGTTTACCCGATCGTAAACATCACACCCGGCTCAGCCGTTGCTGATTCGACGACAGGCAAATCTTGTTGATTGGTCCAGGTAATCCTCTCCGGCGAAGAAATCACCGAGAAAAAATATTCGTTCAGTCCTCGGCATTTAAATCCTGATTTTATGGGAACCGGTGACCGTTCCGAGTAGGTCTCTTAATTCACTCCGGACTCCATTACGAAGCGGCTTGATTTAGAGTAAAAAGCAATTTTTGTGTTCGAAGAGTGACGAAGTGTGACTAATCCCTTATTTTCAGGATGCGCTGTTCTGCAGTCTTATTTCGAACAACAGAATTAACCGTAACTGCTGATTCGTTACAATAATGATTCTCATAGGCTGTTTGAATTTTGCGGGTCTTCGCACTTGAGAAAACGGCGCAGAGCCGAGAACAAAGACGATGATTTGCGTACCGCGAGACGGAAATGCGTTTTATAATGTAAATAAAAAGCGCGGAGGGGGATTATGGTTGGTTGAGTGGCTTTTAAAGACCTTTTCATTTCCCGCGGAGCGCACGCGGCGACGTCTTCAGTCGTTCCGCATTTTTTAATTAGCACGATAACCTTTATAAAGCAACAAAATCTCATTTCCCCAGCCGCGCGCTCCCTTCGAGCGGTTAATAAAAATCACCAGGCGTTCGTTCGCTTTATGCGACGCTGCGATTCAACCTTAATTGCGCAACGTTCCGGCTACGTTTTCCCCTTCTTGGCGTTCAGGCCAATTTCGTATTTCCGAGAACAGGATAGTGGGTTATTGTTAACACATTCTAGTGGGACAGATCTTTCGCCATATTTTATCAAAATTCAGCCGACGTTGCCAACCGAAGTCTCCAAGCTTATCTTTATACAAACTTGCGAATATTTTTCACGTACCTGTAAACAAGTACTCCTGTTCATTTTACAATTTCGACTTCTAACGAAATTGTTCGCGTTTTATATACACCAGCATTCAATAGACTGCACAGAAATTACTCGTATAATTGCCAACACTGTATTTATACGACATTGAATTCCAAATTACTGCTGCGTGGGAAATACTTGCGAAGCTAACGCAATCGCCAGATGTGCATTGAAAGTATTTCATTGAAAACGTTTGAAAGTAATCAGACTAGAAACATCGGGCATAAAAAGTTTTACGCTTTCAGCGTATTACAAAAAGAGCGGTTTATTTCTGCATTGATTACGAATTTACTACCGACGCCATTTCCCACCGAGTTTATTGTCTATCAATATGATAACCGAGTCACGATGCATTTAGACGTGTCCACGCGATAGATGCAGTCATGTATATAAAGCAGCGAAGTGTGCGTCGATATTAATGGAGGCAAGGGCTCGACGAGAAAAAAATCATGTTTCGAAAAATGAAGCTCGCTGTTCTCATGTTTTCCGTGGTTATTGTGTCGGCGTTTTATATCGTGCCATTCGAAGCCGCTGTAAGTTTTTGTGCTGTATCGGCTGTCGCCGAAAATTTGATCACTTATTCGGAACTTGTTCAGTTTTTGTCCGAACAGTAACTGATGACGCTCACAGGTTTCATTTTGTGTGTATATTACGTATATTTTAGGACAACGGGCCCGTTGATATTGACAACCGTTTCGGAGACCAGTCAGATAACATAAATGACACCAGAAATGAAATATATTTTAAAAATATGAACATTTATTTTATTCTAGTTCCACCGATATTATAAGAGGAATCCAAATTTCACAATCTAATATAAGCTCAAATATGTTGTATTCGATTATTTTTGTATTTGCTTCAAATATAGTAGCACACATCTTTTTAAGAATACTTTTTACGTAACATTTATATTCTCGACGACTTTGAAAGAACGCAGGAGCGGATATTAAAAACTTTTATAACATCTTTTCAACAAAACAGTGTATTGTTTTTTGATTACGCGTTCATGGTTTCCTCCATTTTGTAATCAATTTATTATGTATCAAAATGATAACCGTGTCACGATGCATTTAAACGTGCCCACGCCATAGATACAGCCATGTATAAAGCAGCGAACTGAGCACTAGGATTCCACAAAAATAGAAATCATGTTTCGGAAAATAAATCCAGCTGTTCTCATACTATTCGTGGCTACTGTGTCGGCGTTGTATGTCGTTGTAAGATTTATTCAGAATTTGTTAATTTTTTGTTAGAGCAGTAAATTATAGCGTTCACAAGTTACATTTTTACCTGATTACGTGTATTTTAGGACAACGGGCCTGTTGAACGTGACAACCGTTTCGGGGACCGGGCAAATAACTTACATGACACCAAAAATGCAATATATTTTAAAAATATAAACCTTTATCTTATTAGATTTATATAAGCTAAAATATTTTAATAAGCTAAAGTATTTTGTATTCGATCATCTTTCTGTCTGTCATGTAACGTAAAAGAAAGCATTGTGTGACATTAAAAAGAGACTCATGATTCCGAGCTCATGCTTATTGTGTCAGTATATTAAATCGCAGTATTTAAAGTAAATATCTATTGGATATTATTCGATAGCGTATAGTCTTCACAGAACAATCATTTGTAATCATTTTAATTTTATCTGTTTGTTAGGCCACGACTAAGAGCACTGACATTGTCATACGCTTTGGATAACTACAAGCGTAACGCAAATGACAGCTGAAACGGACATAAAAAGATGAATTGAAATATATTTAAAAAACAAACATTTCTTTCATCCTAATCACATCGAATAAAAGGCACCTGAATGTAACAAACATGAAGCACATCTTAAAACCTTTCACGTTTGTATATATAATTACGATAATAATGGTGAAAGATAAGAATATTTATAAGAAACATAGGGTAAAGCAACAGTTACAAATCGATAACCGCGTAATGCCTCTCAATTTTGCCTTTTCGCTAAACTGTGGAACATTTCTGAGCGTGAGTGTATAGTCTTCGCGGAATAACGTAATCGGTAACAATCGTCTGTAATCAAGTTACTTTTATCTGTTCAATAGAGTTCACGCAAGAGTACTGACGTTGTTCTATATAGTCATAAAGGAACTTGAATGTTGCAACTTAATATAACGAATAAATTTTGTACCCAATCGTTCTTGTATTTATTTCGAACATAAAGCTCACAAAATTCTCTTCCACTAAATTACGTAGAAAATATTTTCATACCTCATCACCACTGAATGACTGCATTTAAGTGGACTGTCTCGCACACCGTGAATTAATAAACAGTCGTGTCATTTTATTCCTCCTCGGCGGAAATACTGTCAATCGGACAGCTGCTCAAAGGTTAACGCGATATTACTGTTTAGAATTCAGCTGAGCGAGAAAAGAGAAGGAGAAAAAGAGAGGGACGTCGCTCGGTGGCGTTTTCTAATTAAGGTTCCGGGCAAATCACGTACAAAGAGCCGGTGAATGCTTTCGCATTTGAATCGTCAGTCGAAGGAACGGGCCGGACGGCGTCGAGAAATTCATGATGATGAAGGCCGCGGTTAAAGAAATGAAAACTCATCGGGTAAAGACGTGCCGTGCGAAGATCGAAAAAGGATGAATCACTATACGGTGCCGGGGCCAAGAAACGAAGAAGATGGGTAAAGAAGGTAAAGGAGGTAGAGAAGATAGAGAAGGAACAGAAGACAGAGAGAAGGCAGAGAAGGTCGCGGTACCGCTGGTGCCGGTGACCTTTTTCCCTACCCTTAACGTTACCCGAGCCAAGGAGAGAATCGCCTATTCCTTGTTCTTCCGCGTCGTACGGACACCGTCTCTTCTTATAAAATATCCACGACGACAGCTGCATACCTACGCGATAGATCGCATAACGCAAAAACGTTGCTCCGTTAGCTTATTGCGCATGTCATGTCGTCGGCGACATTATGTTGTCGTTACCCTCGACCGATTCGTCTAGCCTTTGTTTTCACAATTTTCCCCACGATAATGTCGTCCATGGATTATCGGCTAACACCGCCAGCAGTCAAAGTGAATACCTTATAAGTTATAACGCTAGGATCCACTGTTTTATGTCCACTGAGATCATGGACGCCCGTCTGCTATAGATAGATTATACACGGACTCGTTCAAATAAAAATGGTTAAATATATCAACGCGTTAGGTGGCGAGTTAAGTCATATATTTTTGACACTAATTTTTTACCAGGTAAATTAATTTTTATTATGGTAGTTTAGAAAGCTATGCTAAAATAGTTAAAAAATTTTTGGTTACTGCTGCTTCAAATTAGTTTAATGATCTTCGTTTTTGATACTCACTGTTAAAAAGTGCTAAACACAACGCGAACAATTCCGTTCTTTTTGCATTAAAAAATAAAAGGACACGCGCATGCGATATTCAGTTGACTTTCTAGAAATCTGACCTTCAGACATGCCCTACAGGAAAGATACGAAAAACGATGAAACCTGCAGTCCAGGGAGTCAATGTTTCAAAAGAGTCTCAATTTCCAGCTGCAACAAGCATACTCCAGCGTTGCAAAGTTTCATGATCCATCAAACATCAAATAAACAAGTAACAGCCTTTGGAAAAACTGTTTTGAAACCCTCGGCCTCATTCGTTAAGTGCATGTTCCATTAAGGCCGTGGCAAAACTGTTACTCCACACCCAGTCCAAAATGTTCATCGTTTTTTTTTTACAATTCTCCAACAACCGATGATAATATTAGTTTTGAAGTCTCTGATCGGACACGAATTGTTGCAATCGTCCAGTAGTTAAATAAATAATTTCGTTGAAGGCTCGCACGATTCGCGCACAAATATTTCACGATCGTACCCGAGCAGAAAGGTTTTGCTGTCGCGCGACAGAACGTTTTTTCACAGAACGTACCTGAAGGGAGGAACGTCGGCTGCAAATCGATACCAGAAAGAAAATAAGGAGCTCAGACGAAAGAAAACTCGGCAAAATTCGTATTGTCTTCGTACGCGTCACGATTTGCCAGACGCTCTCAACGTATTCGCTACGCCATATAGCGTCTATTGTAGCGTATGCGCTATGTCGCGCACTGCTCGATGTTTAACGAGCTACAATAATTCACAAAGAAAGTTTCCCCCCCAGCACTGAACGATACTACCTCTGTCGAACTGTAACCCGGCAGCGAGTAACGAGCAACTTCGTACTTGGGAAATTTTCGCGATGTCATGTCGTTCGCGGCCGGGGGTTTTGTCTTTACTAATGACAAGACTGCTTACGCGCGGAAATATGAAAATGGGGAAAAATAGAGGAAGAAAGGGGATGAAAACTTATCTGGCGGAAAGCACATGAGAGACGTTTTCCAGGGTTGCGGTTGTTACTTATCTCATAATATGCAGTTACCACACCGCGCTTCTAAAGCCGAGTGAAACTTTGATGCCATTCTCCTCGGAAGAAGTTTGTGTACATTTTCTCGCGCCCCGGCATTCCCCGGGGGGTGCGCGAATGCCGGTTACCTTTCTGAACGGGGAATAAAAATCTCTATTTAATTTTGTAATAATGCAAATCGGTTCTATTGAATCCGCGTTTTGTCCGGCCGTGTCGATTCAATATGGCGCGCGTTGGTCGTTTTGCTCAAAAACGTGGACAAAATTGAAAAAACTTATTTTCATAGAATCTAATCAGTGTTATATGCATTACATGGTTACTTACTAATTTCAATGTTTTTAGTGTCGGACGGGAAGTTCTTAAAAAACTACACATCAAATTGTCTTTTACAAATGGCACAAGTACCCGCAATTTTTATGAGTAAGATTTGAAAATAAGGAAAGGTCCTTTGTTAACAATAAGATTTTTATTAACCACTTTCCTGACAACATAGTAGCTTTTCACCCTAGCAAAACGCATAGCACCTAAAACTGATTTTATGGATCAGGAAATTGGAACAATAGGTCCATTGGTAACGGACATGTGTATAACTAACAAAGGTGTGAATTTTGCGTGCGTTTTCGTTCAAATTTGCCAATGCGCAGTGCATGGACCAGTTACGAGCATTGATAATGCGATCAATGCGAGTCCGTTGTCGTCATTCATGTTCGTTTTCAAGCGCGACCATTCGATCCGATCTTATCACGTTAAAAAATTATTATTTTATTAGTTGAGGTACGCATTTAATTGCATAGGGGGAACAAGTTGTGTTTACTCTATTGTGCGAGATGAAGTGTGCGTCGATAAATTGCTACGTAATATAATTATTGCGTTTACTGGGCATTGTGGTCATGTCAAAGCGAGAGTTATATAATATTATTATGAAACACAATTATATTATGAATTATTGTATAATTATCATAACGTGCGAATGCAATGACAAATTATTAAATACGGATGTCCGATTGTTGACTGCCGATCAAGCAGCCCCGTACCAGCAGAAGCATTTATGAAACATCAAAGAAAACAGTGCTGTGCCTTAATTTCTTTGTAAACCTTATGAAAACAATAATTAATTAACTCGAATTTTATATGCAGTCGCAATTAAAGTGCGCTAGAGTAAATATTGAGAGAATGAAACATTACTTCGGTATAATGTCTAGTTTCAACCATTACTATATTTTTTACAGCGATGACAATTAATTCTCCTTTATTTAAAAATTTTTTTAAGATAATAATAGGTAGTATTCTTTGTGTGTATTGCTTCCTTATCCCTATCTCGGATCACAAGTCCTCGGCACCATACGACCTCTGCGCAGTACCTATACGCGTTTCTTCGCGGGGAAACTGTTCGAGGGACGTTTTCCTTTATGGATCCTGGTTCTGTTTCGTTGTTGAAAGTTGAGGCGTCCGGACAACGGCGACGTTCGAAAACAGCATTCAATCCGGACGATTAGATCCCGGACGTTGGACGTCCTCGGCGGCGTCTTAGCCGACTGGCAGAGTCCTCGTGCTTGGGTTCCATTTGGTAGGCAAATGCACGGAAACTCTGCCGTCAAATATTGAGACACGTACGCTCACCGGTACCTGCGTGCACGGACCGGTGAACGGTACACGTGAAATCCGGCCTTTCCAGCTATTTATGTAAACGACAGTTCCCGGGAGGGTGTGGAAGGTTCGGTCGCGCGCGCGCGCCTCTACTCGGCGTTTGCTTATATTTCCGGCATTTTGTGAACATTACGGTGGCATTCAGGTGACGTATTCGCGGCTCTTCCTCCGGCGCTGTATCTTCTTTTCTTGTGCACCAGCCCGAGTACCGTCTGCGAGGCTTCACGCTCGTGCCGCGCGTCTTGCTTTATTTTCCCCTTTTCGAGCGCTCTTCCTGTTCCCCAACCCCCTGCCCCGCTCGCTTCCTTGTTTCTTTCACGGAACCTTCCTGCGGGATACCTTGCGTTCTAGAACACGGCCCGCCATCGCAATAACTCACCGTTCCCCTCCCTGCCCCCGTTTTCTGGCCAAGTAATTCCTGCGAAGATTGTCGCGTCTGTTAACTATTATCGTCCTCCAGCCGCCGCGCCGCACCTCCCGCTGAACCTCCATTGTTCTTCGCGAACATTCATATTCCCGCGAACGATCCCGACCAAATGAGCACCGAAGAATATTCAGGTCTAACGATAGCCGTGATTGATTAACTTTCCCCGGAATCTGTTCGGGAGGATGGCTCCTCGGTTAGGGGATGCCCCTTCTCGAGCGTAACTTTCAGAACAGCCTCGAGGTATGATTGTTTTTCTTAATGTTCTGCTGGAGGGGAATTATTAGAGGCGTGCGAGAAGCCGAAAATGTGGGGTCGGAACACGGGTCGATATTTTATAGTGATTCCTAAATGTTGACGTGATGGGAACAGTGAGTAATGAAGATCAAGAATGACTGAAAAAATTGCATGTATCATCAACCTTTATAGTTTCAAGTATAACAATGAATAACAACTTCATCATCGCAACAGTTTACAACTGATAGAACAGCACACGTGCATGTCTCCATTTCTGACTACAAATTACGTCAGCGAAAGCTATCGTGGGCAATAAGGATTACCACTGGAAGTTTATGACGCTTTAATACTGAAACACGTGACAGCATGAATTTGCATGAAACACATTACCGGTGTCGCTTTTTTGACACTTCTGACGGAAGTTTTACGTTACGGAAGTGCGTGTCCTCCATTCTGCCGTGAACCGCAGCGTTTTGTTCGGATAAACCGTATATTTTTCGAGCAACTTTATGAAACGCTTTAACAAAACGCGGGCACACGATCAGTTTTAAAATGGACATACATATGTATTTGCAGAAGTAAATACTTCATTATTCGAAGTATTCGAAAGTACTAAATAATGTACAAGCCATATTAAATATATTAAGTAAACGAACATATCTAACTGCAGCCAGATAAATAGAGTAAACAAGATATACAATTCACGGTCGAGCAATCGATAATCGGTTTCATATTTGATGCACCGGACAGATCAGAGGTTATTTTCCTCCACTTACCGACGGTAAAGTGGAAAACGACAGTGGATGAAACAACAGGTGCAGTCGTTCCTGAAATCAATAATAAATTTTCAAATTTTCCGGACACGAGTCATCGCACAGGAATAGCGATGATGTTACGGCGCCTAGGTAACTGCTGGGTACGAGTGGTGTTCGCATGAAACGTTCACACGTAATACCACGTCTATGGAAACATAGTGGGCGAAGTAAGGTAGGCAGAGTGGTGAAACAAATGGGGGTAGTGTGGGGAAAGTTCCTTAAGCTGGGAGCTTACGTAGGACAGAACCGGCGTTGGAGAATATATCGAATTTGTACGGAGAAAACGACGTGTTATTACCGTGGCGTGTATTGTCAGACATATTAATTATCATCGTAAACGACAGCCAAAGATGCAAGCGAGCGAACTTGCTGGATTATGTTTCGAGGAGATGTTCGACGATCAAAATTAAGAATTAATCTTTTATCAATGGAGCTGCGCGGCCATTATGCGGGACATTTTATTCATACGTGACCCTCGTTACCGAGCAAATTTATTCCACCAGTCATTTGAATACACATCCGAACATCGGTTAAAGTATAAGAGACTTGAAACTTTCCTGGCAAACGGGTAAATGGATCTTCCTGACCCGTATAAGTGATTTAAGAAGCGAGCGTACGCGATAGAGCGAGAGAAACAGAGAAAGAGTGGGAAGGCACGAAAAACCCGACTAAGAACAATTTGAATAATTTAAAATCGTAGTCGGATTGAAGTCTGCGAACCGAACAACGACTCTGACATGTTTTCCCCGGGGGACGCGTGTCATCGATCCGGGGTCTCCACGTCACGCATTCATAAAGCGTCTCATTTATAAATACGTTGTAAGTTCTATTTCCTCCGGGATAAAACTCCGTACACGATCGTAGCACGCGTTGACGCCGACGTAATAGCTCGTAATTATTGAATAACACGAATCAAAACCCGTCGTTCCTCTCGCGTGAATAAATAACCGCATCGCGAGATTCAATTTGTCGCGATCCAATTGAAATTGCAAGGGAAACTCATTGGTCGGGAACTAACGGATTTAATTAGTTACGTCTGTCATCTTTTACGGTGCAATGGGTCCCAGCGATTTACAGTCGGACGTAGATTCGTCGACGAAAAAAAAGAAATTTCTTAAAAAGAGGAGCTCCTTATTGGAAATTCTCGAAACAACTTATGATAATCGCGTCGTCAGCGTGGGCGTCGCCTAATATCACATTCAGGCGTGCCGTGACAACTGGTTTACTCGGAGAAGACGCAAAAACGTTGTCCCACCCCCGCAGGGACAGCCAATCAATTCCACGTCACGACGTGGCGTTGCATCGATGACAACCGTCATTTGCAATGCTATTGCGCTTCGGTCTTACCGTTAACAATGGGTGATTTCAATGTATTAATTCGAGGTTGATACGGCATAATGTTCATTGTTCCGTTTAGACAGTGGGTAAAGACCGCACCCACACGCGGCCGCGGGTCCAAGCGACGGCGAATACCAGCAACGGGCCGCGGATAGGAAGTAAGAGAGGTTTGCTGGATAACAAAGAGAAAGAGAGAGGGCGAGAGCGAGTGAGAAGCATTTCGTAGAGGAATGGGTTGCACAGCGGCGGAGGGTCGTGCAAATGCATGTATATTGCTTCATGAATGCGCGCGCGATGAGCTTGTAGTTAGCCGTCGCGGTGTCATTATTAGCGTAGACAGGCTTATACGTCGCTTGTCCAGAATCCGCGGTGACAAATGGCCTCCTGGCAGACGAAACAGGTCCGAAAGCAATTTGCACCCCGTGCTCGGGGCGGATTTCCGCGCCCGCCCCACCGAAAAATGTTACACAAGGCCGGACCGTCCGTCCACTCTTGTCACTTCTATCGTCATCGTTTATTAATGGCCGGCGCGACGTCACCGCGACGTACAACTCCGGCCAAGTGGACACCTTGCCTAATTCATCAGCGTAATTGTATTCATACCCGCGCGCTTCTCCGTTCAGTTTGCCACGGTCCACTGCGAAAAACACTTGAGAAATCACGAGCTCGACAGTTTACGCAATGACTCCCTGTGTGCGCTAGCCAGAGGGCTTCATTTATTAACACTATTTCTACCACAGGTGTTAAAATTCTCAAAATTCATCTCTATTTTGTTTGAACACGATCAATAGAGTACAAAGAAAAATGCAGACTTTGCGCAGATAGGATCGCGATGGGTTAATATATTTTTAAAAAATAAGAAAATATTGCTGAGTTTATGGATTGTCGGAAATCACAAAGAATTGCAAGAGAAGTACCAGCGATATGAAAGTCGCAATGCTTTCGGTACGCAACAAGTTTGAACAAGAGCCAATCGACCATTGATAACAGCTTCCGGTGGGTTAGATTTTACTCAGGGAATGGGGCAATCGCACGATGAATAATATTAATCCAGCTAAAAGGCTGAAATTATGATTGGGCTATTCCTTAAAAGATGGCTCGATGGAAAAGTTGGAGGAAGTTCGTAGCCGAAGGCGACTGTTGTTACGAAGGTCATTGTCTTCGACTGCATCGGCGGGGAACGGGTGCCGAGGGAGAAAGGAAAGTTTTCTTGGTTGGGAAATATTACATTTTATCACATCCTGCTACGATCATTGCTGGACAATACATAGAAAGAGCTTTATTCCCGATCCCCTTTCAATCTCCTGATGGGACAATTTCCTTCGAAACGGCGAATGATCAACCAATATCTATTTCTATACCTTTTTCTGAGATCCGAGGCCCCGGCTCTGTCCCTCTTCTTCTACCCGCGACCTATTTCTATTAGCCATTTATGGCCGATGAGTTACTTTATGTAGTTCCATTGATCCTGCCGGCCATATCCGATTCCCCCGTATCAGACCACGGATAAAACGACGGCCCATTGTTATCTTGCCGAGCCGCGTTAGGGCGACGACGACGCACCAAAATCTAATCTACCAAAGGAGAAATCAGTTTCGACCCCGGCTACCCGGTGCGTGGGAGGACGTCCCGAGATTGTTTTCGAATCGGCGGCAAACTCGATTTTTCAGGATTTCTCCGCGATCCCGTAAAATTGATTTCGCTCGAGGAGAACTGCTCGATATGAATTCGAACAGTTCTGCTCGATAACTCGCTCTACCTTCGAGTCTGATTCTCTCGAGAACAGGACGAAGCCCTATTTTTACAAGCAAAGTTCATTGTCTTTCGAATAACAGTTTCGAAAGAAGTTATTAGATATCATCTCGTCATTCGTGTTACTAAAATTTTCCATTTTCTTTAATATTGAATATTTGTCTCTTAAAGGGTTAGGTTCTCGAATTTATTACTATTATTAATGACTACATTACGCCTAATACTGTCAGATATCTATATAAGATTTGAGTACAGAAATAACAGAAACGGTGAGGCGGGTTCATTAATTCTTGGTTTATCCATAGAGCGTATCGACTCGGGCTTTGATCTGGATGATGTCTTGCTCCGAACGTGTTCAAGGATTATCTGAAACCCGGTCGGTAAATAATCACGGCCCAATGGGGTACTAAATTCTGCACAAGTTCGCATGTCCGTAGAGCCGGAGATTAGACGTACGATAATCTTCGGCGCGCAAGATACCGCGTCGCTGTACACGCGAATCTGATTCAGCAGTCACGAGCTGACAACGATATTATTCCCTCGCAATTTGCAGGGACGACGACGACGACGACGACGACGCCGACCTACACACGCATTATGATGCTCTCATACGATGTCGCAGAGGCACGGCCATCTTCGTAAAGTAACGCGAGGCACGCTCGTTATTTTTACACTGGAATTTGCAGGAACCCCTGTATTCACGACAAAGCTGCGTACGACGTGGGAAACGAGCCGGAGATAATTCGCCCTCTGTTTGCCTGCGCGCCGGTTGAAGGAGCAAACCCGCGTCTGCATCCTTCCCCGACGCTCCTGAGGATTGCTGTTTAACAAAACTGTCGCGTCTCTTCGCTGCCACTAACCACCGCAGATACTTCGACACTTGCTCAAAAAGAAGGTATAGATTCCTTCTGTCATTGACTAGACAAAAGGAACGAATTTTACTTTGAAAATACTTCGCAGTATTGACTCGATATATGTAAAAGAGATGTGCTCGATATTTATGTAAACGTATCCCCAAAAGGAATATCCCTTGAGGGTCTCTGCGCATCGTAATGGCAGCAATAATGAAAGTGCGTTGCTCTGTTGCACCTGGATCGTGAGAAGAGCAGCAATGGTCGGTTAGCCGTTTGGATTAAACTAATTAAATATCCGAGTTATCTGACTAATTGGTGCGCAGTTAAGAGGCTAACGCAATTAGGGCAAAATGATTGTATTTATCCGGTTAATTACGAAGACCCGAGCTTAGCTGCACGAGCAAAAAGAATTATAGGGCGTTTCATCTAGGGCGTGTTAATTGCAGAACTTCAGCTCATTAGTTGCGACGAGCAAAAGTGAAAATTAAATAAGCAACAAACTAATATGATTAAAAACGACGATAGAATACCATGGTGAGTTATTGGTTTTCTTAAATAATAAAACGTATTTCCTTTCCATTTAGTTTCAATTAGTCGATCTATCGTCGTACGAGTTTCATTTCATAAATGGGAACCGAAATGAAACGTTGCCATTTCTAAAGTAGCCCTCTTCCCTACCTCGACAGTGAATTAATTTTAAATTGAAGATTGAACTAATAACATATTCTCCGCTCGGTATCACTTACTCGCCCGAACGAGACAGCAGTTGACGCAGTTGACGCACGCAGAGGGTTATCGGAAACGAATTTATTTAAGCGATGGCTGATCGGCTGACTCCGACACGTTGCGTTTTACAGGGTATCGACGGCTTCCCGTATTTTTTCCGTCTTATTATACTAAACCGTACGCTCGCTGTGCAAATGTAGCGTGCACCTTATACGGTGCATGATAAATGGACGCGGTTAGTCAAATCAAACGGTAGTATTCAGCTGTTGCACGTTACCGCGCTGCACAGCACGCACTGCAAACAGTGATTTATAATATTTAATGAAACGCGACGATCGTGTGTAGATTCGTTTGTGCAAGGTGCACCGCGAAAATTCATCGGTCCCAGATTAAAAAACTCGCCAGCTCGTTACGTAACCAGGAAACGATGGAGAAACGATCTCCCCTGAGTGAAAAGTAATTGACGTGGTACATCATCGAATCAAATTAGAACTTTCAGGAATATCATACAAACTTGGCAGGAATAAAAAAATTCATAAACAAGCGTACGATTTGCAATCAATGATCGGTACAGTCTTCCTCGACAAAATGGAAATTAGCCTTCAGACGCATTGCGGCCACAATTCTATTACACGAAGGTCATAATTGCTGACAAAGTAGGAATCAGATTAATTCCGGCTAGCCAGTCTGCAACACCCGTTTGACCAGCAACAGTCGAATCCAATAACGATTAATCCGTGGGGATTGGGGCAGCATTAAGTGTAGCGAAACATCGAAAATAGAACGCATCAGCGACGGAACGAATCCGCTGGAAGGAAATAACTTTTGCGGGGGGGTAAGGGTCCGTTCGAGGGGGATCGTTCGGAAGTTCGGGAAACGAGCAATGTCGCCCTCCCCCCTATTACTCGGTCACCTGGCATCCCGCTTTCGCCATCATTTTTAATTCAGGTTACCGCGGCGCAAGTTGCGAACGAATGTACCGAGGAAACCTGTCCGGGTTTCCGTGGGTCGACCCCATTAACGAAGGGCAGAGGCGCAAAAGCCGGGGAATATTTTTAATTGGACCGCAAACTTTGCTCGCGTCGGACGCTTGTTGCCAGTTTTCCGAGGCGGCGACGACGCGGCGATGCGATGGCTCCCGCGAAAAAACCGCCAGGACTCAAAAGTGACGTCGGCCGTGTCCGTCGATTTTCCTCGGCGTTCTTTTTCCTCGGAAAAAAACGGGAACAGACCGAAAATAGATGCCGATCAACGCGGAATATTGTCGTGGGCACCGGCCATCGACGACGTACAAGGTATACTTTTTAAAGAGGTATTCTGGTTTTTCATTTTCAAAAAATCGATTTTCTTCTCGCTGCAATTTCTTGGCCGCTGGTAATCATGATAATATCCTATTTCGATCATAGAGGTTCAAAGATAACACTTATTCTTGTCCAAGGAGCAGAAAATCGTTCGAAGGAAACGAACCTGATTTCGATCGCGGTGTTTCCCAATAAATCTACTGCACACTCGAGCGCGTCGATCAGCGAAATCCGGGCCGCGACCGTTCAATAACTTAATTCCCGCTGTGTTGAAATCTGGTTCGGTACAATTATTTACTGCGGTGACTTTTGCGGGCCGCGTGTATCCGCGATAATGGATACTGGGCAACGGCACGCGTACAAAGTGCACGCGTCATCAGGTTTCACCGCAGCTTCCAGATTATAAGCCATGGAATTAAAAGAGTGTGAAGGGGCCACAATTAAAGGCACGTCGCTGTCCCGGTGGCCGTGCGCCGTGCCTCGCCCGTGTATACTAATTACGCAAATGAATATTTATTCAATTGCTGCGTGAAACCTCAGCTAGGTGGCTCGGGACAAAGAGACGCGGTCGCGGGTAATATGTTGGCGTCCGCGATCTCATTCCTATGCCCGTATCTCTGTTTAGCGGCATTCATTGCGTCATTCCGCGATCATCCGCTGCTGAAACGCGCGTCGGCAACCGTCTAATTGTAACATTCACCGACGCAATCCAGTTAGTCTAATTTTTATATAGACTAGGAACTACGGTTAGGGCGGCGCGAGGCAGGATACTGTCAACGAGCCGTCACGTTGTTCAAAGAGGACATGTTAACCTGAATTAATGTTACTTATGAATAAACTGCGGAGTTTTGTAAACATAAAAGATTTCTTTTAATCTTAGTCGATTTATAAGAAATGGCTATTAGAAGTTGAACAGTGTAATTGCAACGGAAACCATTTCCGTGTTCCCCATAAAAAAAAAGAGCTTGCCGTGTATTCTATAACGAACAATATAAAGGTTTCAGACCGGCCGGGAACATTCAATACGTGGAACGCTTGAAAATACGAAACCGCCGCGACATTAAGTATTCATACGGAATCGCGAAGGAAGTGGTTCACCGCGAAGCTGGATTCTATAAAAACACCGTGCACCGCGGAATTAAATCGTCCGTACGCCCGCGCTCCGGGAAGGAAATATTTTTCGTCTATGTGAATATGTATATGATGCACAGGCATGTACCCTGCTTCACACGGTTTGCTTGCAACTCGGTTTTTGAAAGCGTGGCGATTCGGCCTCCAGAAACCCGCGTGTGGCGTAAATTAATTTCGAACGCGCGATTAACAGGTGAAAGAAGTCCTGGGTCCCAATAGGGTCGATCACCATAAATTTTCGCGTATCGCAGCACGAAGGATCGAAATTGCGCGTGTTCCTTCGAAACACCGCCGTGAAAATTAGTGCTGGGAAGATATAAGATGGGGTATGTTCAAAATGTGATGATTCTTGCCGCGAATTGTGACAACCATGAATTCATTTGTACACCTAATGCATCGTGCTTCATTTTGAGACTTGTTAAAAATTGAATATTGAAAATAAGTCCATAGTTTTGTACTCATTGCATAGGCACTTGAATAAATTCGCGTTGCCAGCGGACGAGTAATTTGACCTAGTACGCAAATGCACACCGCACAGTTAAAACACTTCATTACAGCGGAGAGCATGATTGCATGATTAAACTCATCGCGTAAGACCAAAGGAAAGGTTAGTTTAAACGTTCATTCCGCTCAGCTGGGTATTATCCTTCCTCTTCCTTTGTGTCGTACGATATAAATACATATAAAGAAAGTGTAATAGCCAAGAGACGAGAGGAACACGGCGAACAACTGTTTATATGGACTTTTTAAATAACTTTTATACGCGAAAATGTTCTCCTCGAGTTACCATCCACGTTTTACGAAATATACCCTGTATTCTCTCTCTCTTCGAGCAAACATTCCATAAAACTTTCTCCGTGAATTCTGCGTCACCCTAGCCTTTCAAGCATGAATCACGCGCTGAACAACCATTCTCCGTACCTTGCCCCGAGATATCACGCAGACACTTATTCTGAAAACCCTTAAAAACCTGGAGGACCCTCTCCGAAGTGATATTCAAGTTTCAAGTTAGCAATCGGTACGCTTACGGTCCTGAACTTCCGTATTCACAATTTTTATAAGGGCGGGAGCACGGAGCTCGCATGAATCTTCCCGTATATTGGAAAACCTGCCGACGAAAGAGTTTATGAAGTACCGAGGCTCGCGATCATCCGACGATCTATCAGCAAATAGATTTTATTAACAAGACGATATATTTTTAATAGGATGTAAAAAAATGTTTCTCGCATTTTATTTTTTAGGGGTGAAAATAACTCTTAGCTTTACTGTTTCGTGTATAACCTCATGTTTTACTGCATCGAAATCAATATCAAGATACTTAAATGTAAATTTTAAAAATGCTTCCTCTGTTTTTGACATTCCCAAGTGCAGGCGTTATTTAAACTTCTTCAAATTTAACAATTGCATATGCTGTTACATTATACGAAAAGTGATGATAATATACTATACTACTTCATAAATATTATGAGAAATGTTACGATTTCGACTAA